>OZ038372.1:67836910-68505762 GCA_964036015.1 Leptarthrus brevirostris | reverse complement strand
GGTGGGATTAGAGGAGCGATAAATGAGTGATGTTGGGATGAAGTAGTTTTGGTTAGCGGAAGGGGCGAATTAGTGGAGATATAAGTAGTTTGAGATGGAGCGATAGTGAAGGAGGATGATGGCTTGTAATTAGGTGGGCATGCGGAGGAAATAGCGGGTGCCAGGTTTGGTGTATATAGTGGAGGGGTGGGACAGACGGAAATCGAACCAGAGGTGGTGGGGTGTTCGGAAAATGATGGCTTGTGGTTAGGTGGACACACGGAAGAAGTTGGGAGTGCATGGTTAGGTGGATGCGCTGGATATACAGAACTCAAAACAGTGGTGGTAGGGTTGACGGCTGGGATGGATGTGTTCGAGGGCTTCGGTGTAAGTGGAACGGAGGGGTTAAGGGTGTGAGAATATATAAAGTTAGGACTGATTTGGATGATTCTTCTTTTGATGTGTAGGATATGTTGTCCAACCTCTTAACACATAGACCTCTTATTTTTTGTTCTATACCTTACAGCTATAAGGAAAAATGTTGTGGAGTGGGTAGTCTTACATTGTAACGCGTGGACTAATTTAGATGATTATGAATGCATAGATTATCTATTTGTGTCATGACTCTTTTACCATAAGCCACATGGTAAAAGAGGCATAGACCGATTTCGATTCTGTTTAAGCCCTCATTTGGCTCAAGCAAAAAGAAAGGGCTGCTGGGTAACAAATAACAACAATTGGAAATGTTGTGTTAATAGATTTATTAAAAATTAAGACTATATTACAATATCACAAATAAAACCTATTCAAATCAAAAATATAACAGAAACAGAATCCGAATAATAATAAAAATAAACAAAATACGAGTGTGCTTTAGACCACACGACTGAAGTAAAACTTCTTTAGCTCCATCTATATGTATGTATATATATATGTTTATATATTTACATATCTATATATAATATATACATGTATATACATATCCATATATTAATTTTCTACAAATATTTAAATTTACTATCGGTTTTCATTGATAATCGAAATGAAATTACGAAATAATCAAAAAATCACCGTATATCTCGCTCTCAACTTCCGTTCGCCTCGCCCGATCACACTTTTCGTAACGCTCTCGTCACGCATTCACCAGCTTACTGACCAAGTCAAGCGTGCGTAAAGAAGTTTTACTTCAGAACTAAAAATAAAATAACAAAGAAAAATTCAGAAGAAAGCAAAGCAATAAAATAAAAAATACACAGAACTCAAAAGAAAATAATACTCCAAAACGATACGATAATAACAATAATCCAACAGAAGAATTCAGCAAATGATACGAGATTTCCTGTGAAGAAAAAAGAAACCAATTAACGTAGTGCTTTCCGACGACTGTTCCCAGAGCGTTGGGCTTTCAGTACTTTTGCATGGTTAGAAAGTTTATTATGGGTCCCCAGGGACATGTTGCTATACCTAAATTTTCTAGGGCATTTAGAGTCTCTACTGTGGAGTCTAAAACGTTGAGAATACCAATGGCGAATTCCTGTGATAGAGCCGACTCGGAAGTAAAGTGCGGGACACAATGTGGTGCTGGCGCTCGTAGCTGGCGCGGTAGCCAGACCTGTCAAAAGTTAAAAATATGGAAATTAAGAGATGGCGGTCCAATGTGTAGCTGGCGCTGTAGCGCAAAGTTCAATATTTTGAACTTTTGGCCCGCGCCAAATTTGACATTTCCGAGTTAGCTACAGCGCCAGCCACGAGCGCCAGCGCCACATTGTGTTCCAGCCTTAAGAGTTGGCAATAAGACGGCCACTATGGCACGCTTATTTTCATGACGGTCTGATAAACTCTTCAAGCCTGATCATAAATTGCGATCTGGATGTGGCGTAAATATTTATCCGGTTCTCCACTTGAATTCGACTTAAGTTAATGGAGCTTCTGGACTTTAGATAGCATCGAGTTATCGTGAATTAAGAAAACGTACAAATCTTAACTCATGATAGCTTCCACTAAATTTGGGAATTTTGATCCGCAGGAGCTTCACACACATTGTTTGCTAGCTGCTTGGTTTCTGACTGATCTGTAGAAGAGGAAGGTGTAAGTATGTATGGCATTTGTTTATAGTACTTATTCTTTGAGGCTTACGCAATAATTTCTTTATGGCATCTTTGGAAATTTGACCACCTGGTATTAAGAGTTTCTAATCTACAGTACGTCAGTCGAGGGGTAATTTAGGAAGTTTAGCTTGATATTTTGCAAGTTGCTGTAATGCGTTTTTCTGTATTTCTATAAGTCCTTCTATTTTAGCAAAAAAAAAATCTTAAAAAGCACGATCTAAGAAAACACTCTTAGTAAATTAATAAAAAAGGAAGTCCACGTGAAGCTAATTAACTGCTGTCACCGCATTCGCTTACAAACCAAGTAATTTTTCCGTTATAAATGATACTGTTCGAAATTACCAGGAAAGGTACCAGGTAGGTATTTAAATAAGAATTAATTCATATTGTCAAACTAACTGAGTTTGAGTTGAACTACTGAGGGAGCGGACGTGCTGCCGTATCTTGCTTCCCAAAAAATTTAAATTCCAGTGCCATCTTTGCCAAAGAGAAGGGCTTTTATGCGCTATTTAAAAGCACAGTCTGGTAAGTCCGTTCCATTTTTTAACTTTTTATTTCATCCAACATTCAATGTAATACAATCGTGCTTCATTGAATGCGTTTAACGGGTCTCCACTGCTGAGCATTTAGCTGCCTTCGTTGAGATCAAAGTTCATCACAGCAGGCATAATACTGCTTCTGGCTTCGTTCTCAATTTTTGCTAAATTCGTAGCTTGAAAAGTAACCATTTTTCGGTTTACTGCCACTTGACCGCGGAAAATCTGGCTGTTTTTGCACAAAGTGAAACCAAGGTTGTTTGCGATTCTGATATAAATTAGTATCACATTCCTGGATATCACTTAGTGCCGCTCTTCTCTCCTCAGAAGAGTATCGCGGTTTACATTAGAAATGATGTGCCATTAACCCATCTCCCTCAATTCTCCTCTAATAATCCAGAATTTAAATTTGTCTGGATTAGATTTAAACTCTATCGGCACATCATTGACTTCTGCTTTTTATACCGCAGCCCGAAGATGCTGACACTGACACTGTGTATTCCTTCCATAAGCTGTCTTCCGATATTGATAAGATTTTGGAAATATGACTCTCTTCTGAGATCGTTCTTGCTGGTGATTTCAACGTCCACAATACACGGCCTTTCAGGCATTCTTCTACCACAAGGATGTCTGGAAGACACGTCGAGTTATTGAGTGAGTCGTTTAATCTACAACTGGTTTAGTGCCCGACTCGTGCTCCTGATACTTTGAGGCACAACGCGCATCTTTTAGATCTATTTCTAACATCGCATCCAGAAAAGTTATAGGTTTCGGTAGCAGCTCTCTTGGGCAATTCAGACCATTGCCTTATCTCTGCCCAATTCTCCACTCCTCTCTGACAACCAGTAACCTAAATTCTACCAAGAGATTAGTGTGGCATTATAAAAATGCCGATTGGGCGGTACTTAATAAATATCTCAGAGAGCTGGATTGGTCTGATTGCTTTTCTATGGGAGACGTTAACAAAGCACTGATTATATCTTGAACATCCTATGATTTGGAATGCATCGTTTTATTACTCATAGCTTTAAAATCATCAAACCAACTAACAGCAATTAGTTCAATAATGACTGTTTCGCAGCCATTCAAAACAAGAAAGCAGCCTTCAAGGCATATAAATTGTGCCCTTCAGAGGAATTGAGACGTATTGTAACGTGCACGAGGTAGGCCACGAAAAAGGAAATAGTGAAACGCGTAATGCGTATGTCCCAGGTGGCCAGAAATCAAGAGAAGGAAATGTCAAGCGTGGAAAGTCAAAGACGACTCGACCCTATGTTAAATACGTGATTTGAAAATGTGTAACGGAAACATCTAGAATTAAGTGGCAGAAGTTTCTAGAATTAAGCTAAGCATTATTAATAGGACTGAGTAGCTGCAGTAGAAAAAGACGAATTGATTTTTCGAGCAGCATTTCCAGACAGGCCAAGACAGCAGTTATGCAATCTTTCAAGCAAAGCAATCGAATTATAATTTTTTTTTTTCAGTTAAGGTAGTCAGATTGTCAGATTTTGGTGGATAGATAAAAGAAAAGAAAATTTGTCAAACAAGAGACACTCCTTATGAATTTCAGTATATATCAAGGCTTAACAGATTTCCTACCTTATGGAAGAACTCCTTTATAATTCCTGTTTATAAAAAGGGGCATAAAAACTCCATAACAAATTATAGGTCAATCGCGAAGCTTTCCTGCATACCCAAGTTGTTTGAATCTGTTATTACTCACAGCTTGTTGGGCAGTGTAAAGGGTTAATCTCATCTAATCAACATGGCTTTCTGCCTGGTAGATCGACAACAACCAACCGTCTGGAATTTACATCACACATTATCTCTGCCTTCTAACAGGGACTCCAGACTGACTGTGTCTACATCGACTTTAGCAATGCATTTGATAAGCTCCCTCACTCCGTGATTATGCTTAAGCTTGAAAGGTTGGGTTTTCCGCCTTTATTGCTCGACTGGATCTGCTCTTACTTAAAAAATAGGACTTACCGTGTTTCTTTCCGTAATACTTTATCTAGAGTCGTTAGCGCTTCATCTGGTGTACCGCAAGGTAGCCATCTGGGGCCGCTGCTGTTTATTCTTGCCATTGACGACATTGTCCCTCTGATTAAGCATTCTAAAGTTTTAATCTATGCAGACGATATGAAGATTTTCTCATGCGTTAGAAACAGTTATGATTCTTCCTGCATTCAGGATGATTTGAATACCTTCAGGGGTTGGTGTGCCACAAATGGACTGCAACTTAACCTGGATAAATGTGAAGTTATGTCATTTTCTAGTAACATCAATCAGCTCGTCTTTGATTATACCTTTGCGGAAACTAATATCCGTCGTGTGGAGTCCGTTACTGACCTCGGTGTAATGCTAGACAAAAAACTCGATTTCACTCTGCACATAAACCATATAGTATCTCGGAGTAATTCAGTCCTTGGCTTTGTTAAGCGGTGGTCAAAGGAGTTTTGTGATCGACAGACCCTTATTCACTTATTTTTTTTCTTTAGTTAGACCAATTCTTGAGTACGCATCTCAGGTTTGGTCTCCTTGCTATGCTGTTCATTCTAGACGCATTGAATCGGTGCAGCGGAACTTTGTTAGGTTCGCACACAGGAACCTCCCTTGGAATGATCCATTAAGGCTTCCTCCTTATAAGGATCGCCTCCGATTGCTTAATATGCACTCGTTAGAGGAACGTCGTAGAATTGCTGACCTAGTATTTATTCATCAGCTTTTGAACTTGAATATAGATTCTCTCACTCTTGCAAGTTTGGTTACTTATAGGCAAACCCCGTATAGCTTTGCCTTTACTACATGTTATCCATTCTCGCTCTAACTATGGTATGCATGAGCCTATTAACCGCATGTGTAGAGCCGTGAATTTGTGTCCTATTTTTGACCTGGTTCTTACTAAAGATTTGCTTAAACGATCTCTGTTGTCTGTGCACCCCTGATTGTAGTGTTTGGGATTCTAGATTTGTTGTTTTTCTTTGTTTTTTTTTTTTTTGTTTACTAATATTTTATTGCATGGGTTGTGGGAGCCTCATTCACCTCAATATTTGTTATATTCTGGTGAATAGGTCAATTGATTCCAGGCCTCTGCCTGTGAAGTGCGCCTTCTTAGTTAGAAGGGTTAATTCTATATAATTCTATAAACCATCGCAGCACTCAACATAAATGGTTGTGCCAGTGGACGAAGCATATTCGGTCACAGAAAAACTCAGTGTTTCTGATGGAAGAATTCTTACTTATCGCCATGACAAAAGCTGAATGAATATTCGACATAACTGAATCAAAATAAGGTACAGGCTTAGCAAAGAACCCCCCCCCCCCCCCCCCGGGGGGGGCGGTGCAAGTGGTGGGGTAACCTCCCACGCCAACCATGGGGTGGGAGACGCTTAAGTGGTTTGAATTTTGTAAAATAGCTTACCCTTCTTCCAGGCGCGCAAATCCATTCGGTCGCGTAATTCCATTCCGTTGCCGCCTTCCAGGAGCGCAATCAATGTTTTATTAGACTTTCTGGGAGGAAGAGGTGTTTTTATCAGGATTTTAGTTGCTTTATTAACTGGGGGGCTGCCACCTCCTACCCCCGCCTTTACTATAATTAGCGGGGGTAGAGAGGGGGCGACAGCGCCTCAGTTAATAAATTTGTTTATTTGTTCAAAGCAGGTTCGTCAGAAATGACTAATACAGAAGTATATATATAATTATTAAACTAAAACTTAAAATAAAAAGTGTAAGTGAAAGAGTCCTAGAGATAACTGTAGGGAAGCAGTCAATTCATATCGCCCGCATCAACCTAGGCGCTGCCTGAGTAAGCCTGTCAACCGCAGCCTGGAGAAGTCCATGTCGAAATTGGCGAAATGTTGATTAAAGAGGAAGTCTCGATTTCTTAGGGAGCGCTGCGGGATCGAGATGTTGACGGCCTCCAGCAATTTGGGCGAGTTTATCGTTCCCTGCAATAAATCGAACAAAAGTACTATTTTGGCAATATTGCGCCTCTTTTCGAGGGAGTCGAGAGAAATCAGAAACAAACGATCGGTGTAAGAGGAACGTGGAAGTCCACGGAGAGCAAACCTAAGGAATCTTCGCTGCCTCGACGCAGTTGACGTGAACGGCAAAGTAGGGGGACCACACAGGGCTAGCGTATTCCAGAAATGGCCTGACGAAGGTGCAGTATAGAAGTTTGGGTTAGCAGGGATCATCAAGCACCTTAGACCATCTTTTAACAAAACCCAACATCGAGTTCACATGGTCATCGAAAGAAAGACGAGAATTAAGGACCACGCCTAAGTTCTTCATCCGGTCGACCCAACCCAAGACAACACCATCGACAGTGTAGTCAAAGAGGAAAGGAGATCTTCTACGGGAAAAGGTCATAACGGTGCACTTTCCGGTGTTTAAAGGAAGGCGGTTGCGTGAACACCAGTCACAGAACAAAGCCAAGTCTGAGTTCAGGAGACCGCAGTCTGATTCACAGGTAACAGTACGAGAAATCTTAGCATCGTCTGCATAATACAGAATTTTACTATTGGATAGCAGAAGCGAAACATCATTAATGTATATGTATATATGGTATCTTTGGACCCAACACTAGGATTTCGCTCGCATTGGGTAGTTGGCCCAGCGTCTTTCAAACTGAAATCCATGCCATTGAAACCTGCGCCATTCTCAACCTCGATAAAGAACTGAAAGGTGCGGACATTACTATCTTCTCTGATAGCCAAGCGGCCCTTAAGGCCCTATCCTCATTGAGTTTCTCCTCGAGGATTACTAAGGAGTGCTTCGACACCCTCCAGCTACTGGCCACCCACAACAGGGTCACGCTCTGTTGGATACCAGGTCACTCTGGTATCGAGGGCAACGAGATCTCTGATGAACTGGCCAGGAAAGGCTCATCCTCTCGCTGCCAAGGTCCCGAACCCTACTGCAGCCTCAGTTGGGCTTCGACGAGAGCTGTTGTAGAAAATTGGGGTAGGAGTCAACAGCTGCTATACTGGAGGAATGTCTCTGGGCTTCGCCAGGCCAAGGCACTTGTCAGACCCTACGCTTATAACGATATCACCGCCCTAAGCAAAGCGGATCTCAAACTGCTTTCAGGCTACCTATCTGGCCAATAGGACTCGCTTTGTACGACCAGACAGGTAAGAGGACAGCCAGTCGACGAAGCAATGAGGAAAGAATAAACAATTTACAGATTAGGATTCCATGGTCAATCCAATCGAAGGCCTTACTAAAATCTGTAAATACACAGTCCACCTGCTTACCGTCTTCGATGGTCGGCAGAGAATAGTTAACGAATTCAAGAAGATTTGTAGTTGATTTTCCCTTAAGGAAAGACCGCAAAAAAGGACTACAGTGAAATAGAAGTACGTCGCTGACGAGGGACTCAAAAATCTTCGCAGCATGTCACAGCCTGGCATTCGGTCGATAGTTGGAAACGTCACACTAACTACCTTTCTTATGGAGCAGGATCAAAACAAAAGTCTTCCAAAGTTCGGGGAAGCGGCCGGAACGCAAGGACAAATTGAACAGATAACACAGAGCACCCGAAAGAGGCAGTTGGCATCTCTTCAAGAAGCAAGCGGGAATACCATCGGGACCGCTCGGGAAGCCGTCTGCCAAATTAGATAGATTCTCAGCAACACGTGCGTCGTCAAATACTAAGTCCAACTAAAATCCTGATTAAAACACCTGTTCCTCAAAGAAAGTCTAATAAAACATTGATTACGCTCCTGGAAGACGGCAACCACTTTAGCGTCCCGCCAATTCCCCCATGGTTGGTCGATGGGGGCCACCCCCACCACTTCCAACACCACCCCCCCCACCCGCCGCCCGTGGGGTTGTTTGCTTTACCTTTACCCAAAATAATAATGAATTGAATAGAGGAAGTTCCCTGATTGGTGCAATTTGAGTTGGCATGGGGTGCGGAGAGGAGTGGAACCTAACTATATTTTCCCATTGCTACTATGAGGAAATTTTTGAAAATTTTAAAATTTTGAACTCGTAGAATAATTCCTTTTTTGTAAGCCGTATGATGTCATTATTACCTTGTCAAAAATTTTGGGGGTGATGGGGGAACTTAACTTTGTAACGCGTGTACTGAATGAATGGTTGTTTTCTGGTTATATAAAATATATTGCTCAGTTGGTACCGTATTCAAAATTGTGAACCTAGGGTGGGGAAAAGGCAACAGCTAACGATGTAATGCTTAGATCAACTTCGATGGTTCCTTTTTTATTACATATATATAAAGTATCGCAGAATTTTTAGTAGGTTAACAATTTCGTTCTTAGGGTGTGGTGCGGCTTAGGTAGGGGTGGGGTTAACGTGGAAGTACGGCGTTGCCTAACTTCGTATTTTATACACAGATTTTGGCGAGATTTTTAACCGGCTTCCCAAAAGCGCAATCTAGCGTGACATATAGGCAGGATAAGCTTAACTTCCGAACGCGTGGATTGATTTAGATCTAGCACAAGAGGGTGGAGGCAATTCGTATGAGAATTACGTGTTTTTTTGGAAATACTTTGATTTGGTGATATGTGTATGTGTCAGACGACTATCTATGAATATCCATCATATTCTAATTGCATTTCAATTTCACAAAAATTTCAGAAACGTATTCCATATTTTGGAGTAAGAACAAAGACAGGGTGATAATAGGCAAGTTGCTGGACGACCAAACTATAGACGCTGTTTTTACCAGATATCTACAAACAGTTAATACATGGATATTTACATCACAATTTAGTGAAAAATTAAGAATTCTTAGCGCCGGAAAACTTTCCAGCACTAGATGTAACGAAGTTACAAAAATCCCCAAACCTGTCAACAGCAGAGTACAAAACCTGTTTACAGCACCATGGGAAATTGAATACTTCTGACTTTGACCAGCACTGGAAGCAACAGACTTAGCAGAGGAACAGCAACCGAGGTAATATTTGGATAGGAAGTGGCAGAAAACTCGGTATAATGACCAAATAGGGTTAGGGCAGTTAGCAGTTGCAATCCAGTGGCCGACCAGAGCAGGAAAGCCGAGTCCCTTGTACCAGTGTGCTTTCCTGGTACAGGACACTCGTATAGCTAGCGTGCTTCCCTGGCTAGGCGTTTCGTTTTTCTGTTTCTGGTATCCAATATAGCTGTGACCATAATCTGGGCTCAGTTAACTCGTTGGAAATTATCTGTCCCCGTCTTTTTCCCACAGGTAAATATCAATCCCCTTCGGAGATAATCCCACTCAGAGGAAGACCACTGGTATTCCGACTCGCCCGGCGAACATCAGAGATGTCAACAATCAGGAGAACCTATAACCGGTCAGAAGCAGACACGAGAGGTATCATCACGACTGTCTGCCGATAGCGAAACTGGTGAAAGGAAAAGAACTATACACCCCGCGCAACAAAAAAAGCAGCACGTGGTTTTCTTTTTCATATTTTCCCGGCTTAATTTGTACTAAATAGTCTCCAAGGTGTCCAAATTGCTTGTAACGGTTGTTGATGTGCAATAGCACTCTTCTGCTACGAATATTGACTGTGTACAGTTGCATACATACATAGGGTTCGAGACGTTATTAAGGCAAAGGGCGGTGCTACAAAGTACTAATTGCAATTTTAAATTCAATTTCAAAACTTTTAAGTTTTGGAAATACATTTTTAAGTTTAATAAAAATAAAGAGATATTGTTGGCTTACTGTATTTTTAATTTTTTATGAAATAACATTGCATTGAACACTAGAACAAAATAAAGCATTTTTGGATTTCGAACGTAAAACTACATTTTTATTACTGAAAACAAATTACATATTGCATAAAACATACGTTTCATTTCGGTTATATGTGAATAATGTAAGATACAGAAAAATTACATAATAAATTGTTGTTATTTAACTTTTATATCCCTTTATCAACAAAATTACACGTGCGCCGGTTTTTGTTTTGGGGGGGGGGGGGTGTACGTAGTGTAAGTTTGAACTTTTGAATAAGAAAGAGTGAAACCTAGTTGTAAGATAAAGACAATATATAGCTCTAAGTGTGGGCAAGTAGACATAAGCTACTGAAATTTAAATAAGAGTTTGTGAAATTTTTAAGTGAATAAAAGAAAATCTGTAGTGAGCAAATCGATTCGTTTTCCTCAGAAGTCTTGTCCACGGAGCCGGCGAGCGTATCCCCTGGAGAGAACCAGAACCGCCTAACTACTAAAAAAAATGTAACAAGGAGGATTAATAGGTTTTTTTATACAGGGTGTTTCAGATTTGACGTGCCAAAATGAGTAGGGTGTTAGATCTCACCTAGATAAATAAAAAATTGTATGGCAGGGGGGAGAGGCAATCTTAACCGTTTAGGAGTTAGGGTCTAACTTTTACCATTGCAGGTACAGTCACTTCCAAAAGTGAAAAAAATGGTTTGCGATTACCCAAAATTCAGCAATTTCCCAAATTTTCTCCGAAATTCATGTAATTAGTACCTTTTTTTTATTTATATTGTATATTATTATTATATTCTGTAAACCTAACCATTTTTGATTAAAATATCTTTAAAGTTCCAAAATTTTCAATTTCGTCCCTCAAAAATCTCAAGAAATTGACGTTTTCAAAAAAAAATTTTTTAGCAAAAAAGAGGCGTATTTGTGTGAGGAGAATACGAATGTGCAAGAAAAATTAGGAGTTTACATTTGAAAAATTAAAGTTGAACTTGATTTGACCTTGAAATTTGGGCTCAAGGTCACCGTTATTTATCCCCCTCGAAACCTTGAAACTTTCATCCGAAACATTTTTCGCGATATTGCGTACTTTTCGAGATATTTGGATGCCTCAAGATAAAAAACTCACCCTGTATAATAAGTTTAAAAGGATTTTTATATTTACAGTAGAATAAAGTCCGGCCGGCGACGACCCATTGTTCTTCTTTGCTGATGACAGGTTACGCTAAAAACATTGTTGCATTGGTTGCAAAAGTTATAGTAATGGTACTATAACTGTAGGTCCACTTCCATTCTGTGTTATCGAAAGAGATAAGGCTCTTGCGCAGCCACGTGCCCCACAAGAGATTACGGCAACTAGAGACTAATTTTTTTTAATCCCAGTAGGCTAACCCCTTAACTCCTCAAAGGGCAGCCAAAATTACTTAACAAATTCCAACAAAGATGGTTTTAATCGGTTTGCCTCTATTGTCTAATTGTCACAGTTTACAGTTTTATAAATCTAAAAGTAGAAAGGAAAGCACTGAAAATATTAAATGAGAGAAAAAGAAGAGAATTTCGTACGTCATCGGTTTACATGAACATTTATGAAGCCGGATTTTGAAGAATGCAGCCATATGTTTTTATACCTTTTATTTTTCTTATTAAGTTTTATATCTAAAGTTTAAAGTACTAAAATAATTGTTCAGTAAAATTGGGAAAGCTGTCGTTTAACAAATTAGCTATCTTTGAAATAATGTTTGAAGGTCATGCGATCAAAATAACTTTGAAATCCCTTGATTAAATTATTGACGCTATCTAAATGGTTTTATTATTTAATTTCGGTACCAAAGCTAAACCAATATCGAATATTCTACCTCCGTTTGTACATAAATGTTGCTTTCTGATGGATATAAAACTCTTACTTTATTTCACATTGATGTCTTTCATTCCTCAAGAAGTTACCAACTTCTTGTACCCGATCCCGTACACAACACACATTGTCAGTTTTATAGTAATTCCCAAAAACCATTAGATTCTATTAATACTCACATTACTTTCATTTTTGCTCACATTAGCTTATTTTTTTTGTGCACGCACATTGCACTTAAATGTTATTTAAATTAATTAAATATTAATTAACTTTGGACATTTTTGGTAGGTTTTTGTACACAAATACCCTTCAAAAGTCAATGGAGTGATACAGTTTCGAGTACAAATCACCTTCCAACCAAATTTCAATCTACTCATACCTGTTATCTGGAATTTTATCTAGATAATTATACGCTGACAGGTCTGTGTTAACTGACAACTACAGATTAGTTTCGAAAGCAAAGCCAATCTTTATACAAAAATCGATTGAGAAGACTTCTTTAACATGCTATCAGAATCAAAAATCTATCGGTGTTCCACTGTCATCAAGTTATCTGAATGTGCACATTTAATTCAGGAACGATCAATTTTGTGCTCCAAAGAATATCTTTATCTTCTTCAAAGTATTTATTTCAGATCCATTCATTATTTTCCACGCCCTATAATTTTTTACGAAATCATCAATGACATGTGTATCTACGAAATAAAATCGAGGTTAACCATTCTTAAAAAATAACAGAAGCGCTGACTGATCAGACAAACATCACGTAATAAAAATATCTTAGTCACAAAAAACAGGTTAATTCTCCTTTCCATGGCGTTTCTGTTCAAATTTCTAGTTTCCTTAAATTTTTATAGCAACTTAATGTGTATTGGAAAAAATTTGCCAAATTAAAGTTTTGATTGTGCTTTACCTTGCTATTAAAGTTTACCTTCGCCTTTTACTTGTTACAGCCAAAATGCACAGAAGTCGATATAATATATTCGTAATTGGTGAAGAAGTTTTTAGTGTCATAAGCAGAAAGTTAATCGAAGTTTTTATTGGAATCATAGACAACTTTCTTTAATGTCGACTTAAATTAAAAGGGCCAAAACAATTACTCAACTCTTTTTGAATTTCGTGAGAAGGATTAACTATCTCCACTAATTACTGTGCTGCATTTTGTTTTTTGAACATTTTAGCGTAAAAGATTGCAGAATACTTACATTCTCCAGGTATTTGGTATACATAAATACATAGCTACACTTTTTGTAGAAAAGCCTTCCAAGTGACTTTGACTTAAGTTAAATTTGCTCAAAACATTTAAAGAAAAAGATCTAGTTCTCCTTCTTGGGAAGATTCGCGCATGTATCCTCAGTTCACAATTCTGCATAGGTGTGGGAGCCGACGATTTAATTACGTTTGGAGCTGAATTGAATCAGCAGGGACATTCGGTGCTTTCGTGCGACATGTCTCATTGAAGCCCGTATGAGACTTCTTTTTTCCACATTTTTAATATATCTTTAATGTAACTAGAGTGATAGGACTAATATGCAACTTGAATTGCATAAAAAATGAAAAACTGCCAAAAAAATGCATTAAAATGTGCATTTTTAAGTTTCTGAGAGCTTTTTATTAAAAATATATTTTAAGCTATAATTGTTGTGTTTAGCAAACATAAATTTGTTAAATATAGTCGCTTAATTAATTATATTAATTAAATTCGTGCGTGTCGATAATCTCGAATGTGAATTTAGTTTTAACTTTAGAATGGCCGATTTTGAGACTATGAATGAATATCTTGGTGATTTAGACTTCCATACCTGTCTGTCTAGTGACGATATTGACAGGAACGTATCTGGTTTCTATAAAATTTTATACGAAGCTTTCGCTTTAACAGAGAATTAAAAACTCTCAGAAATAGGAAAAGGTACCTGCGAGTGGGAAGTGTAGACTCTAAGCGTGAATTTATTCTTTGTCACGAACATTTCATAGGTCTTTCTCGTTCTCTATATGAAGAATACCTACTGAACCTTAGAGGCAACTTATTCTCTGACCCCCGTGCACTTTTTGATTACGTCAATATGAAGGGAAGGGTTGATAACTATCCATCGACTATGGAATTCGGGTTAAGTTCCAGAAACGATTCTAAGGTTATTTGTAATTTATTTGCTGAATACTTCAGGGTCGCATTTGAATCATCCGATTTTTATCCAGATAGTAGCAACTTTTCGCACATTCATAATAGTAATATATCCCCCGTACCTATTCCATCTATCACGGAGGAGAGCTTATACAAGCATATTTTGGATCTTCCGGAAGACTTTTCTTATGGCCCGGACGGGGTTACTGCTGTTGTCTTAAAGAAGTGTTCTTCGGTGTTATTATGTCCTTTACTTTTGCTCTTCCGGCGATCCTTCTTGGTTGGTCGCTTCCCTACATTCTGCAAGGCTTCATTTTTAATCCCCATTTTTAAGAGTGGGAATAGGAGAGAGATTGTTAACTATAGACCTATTGCTAAACTATCTTGCATTCCAAAACTCTTCGAACTGATGATCCAGTCCCAATTGTCTATTGGGTGTAGGGGATTAATCTCTAGCAGGCAGCATGGATTCATTCAGGGTAGGTCAACGGTTTAAAACTTGTTAGAGTTTGTGTCTGGCAGTGTGGGTGGATTTCTGGTAGGTTGCCAGACTGACTGCATTTATACCGACTTTAGTAAAGCCTTTGATAAGCTGTCTCACTCTATAATCGTTTTCGAATTGGCCAGGTTGGGTTTCCCGGCCCAACTCATTGCATGGATTAAGTCGTATTTATACAATAAGACTTATAGAGTGCGTTTTCGTGGCGTGCTCTCTGATGCTTTTGTGGCTCCTTCCGGCGTTCCTCAGGGTAGTCATCTTGGGTCTCTGTTGTATCTATTGATGACATTACTTATTTGCTTCAAAGAAGTAAAATTCTTATTTATGCGGACGATATCAAGATTTTTCTCCCAATCAAATCTTTTGCGGATTGTGAGATATTGCATTCGGACCTGCAAATATTTTATAGCTGGTGTGTCAATAATAATCTTAAACTAAACATCGGTAAATGTCAGGTTATCACCTTCTCGAGGTCCATCAACTGCTGTACTTTTCAGTACAAGTTTGAAGATACTTGTATTCAACGGGTGGAAGGAGTGAGGGATTTGGGTGTGTATCTTGATAGGCAACTTAACTTCATCCCCCACATTAATAATATCGTTGCCAGGGCCAGCTCTATGCTGGGTTTTATCCTCCGTTGGTCCAGGGAATTTCCTAGCCCTCACATAAGACCCCATCCCTTGTTAGACCACTGCTGGAGTATGCTAGTCCGGTTTGGTCTCCGTTTTATGGATCTCACACTTAACGTATTGAATCTGTACAGAGTAGATTTGTGAGATCGGCCCTTCGTGCTTTGCCGTGGAGTGACCCTTTTATTCTACCTCCATATGGTGATCGGTTGGGACTGCTACAACTTGCTACTCTCGAGAAGCGTCGCTGGGTTGCCGATATAATTTTTCTACACCAGCTTCTGCGGGGAAAGATTGACAGTGCGGAACTTTCTTCCAAAATATCAAATAGAGAACTGTCCTATTCCCTTCGAAACCGTTCGAGCTTTCTCGCGCACTAGTTACGGTATGTTCGAGCCTGTTATTCGCATGTGTAGGTTTGTTAATGGTGTTGGTGATGTTTTCAGCACTGACGTGGACAAGTTAACATTAAAGAGGAGCCTTTATAACTTGTAACCATCCTGTTGTACTCACTTGTCTTTGTTTTTTTTTTTTTTGTAAGGCGTAAAGTTTCCTTCCCTGTATGTTTTGTATTGACTTGGCTTAAGCTGCCTGAGCATCCCTGATTGTTGTGTTTGGGTGTATTTTGGCTTTTGTTTACTAATGATTTTATGCATGTGGTGTGGGAGCCTCATCCACCTTAATATTTTGTGTATTTTGGTGGGTAGGTCAATTGATTCCTGGCTTCTGCCTGTGAAGTGCGCCTTCTGAGTTAGAAGGGTTAATTCAACAAACAACAAACAATTCAATTAAAAAAAATTTTATAATAGCAGGTAAACTATTGATCTCTTTCATAAAAACACTTACTATCTCTTTCACGCGCAGCTGACACTTACATATGTTTAATTGCATTAAAAAAAAGTTCCATGCGGGCTTAAGCCACCTGAAAAGAAATTTTAAGCAGCCGTCTCAGTTCAGGAAATGTCAATTTGCACAGCTGTTAATGTAACGAACCTTTCCAATTTGAAATTTAAAAAATAATATCGTTTTCTAATGAATGACACTATTTCTTTCGTTGACGCATATAGCACCTACCAAAATAATAAATAAATACAAACATTTTTAAATAATTCACTGGTACTTGTTCTTTAACTGAGACATCTCAGGCGTTTTAAAACCAGTCTCATTTCTCAGTTGCTCACTATACCCTGTTCCAAAAAGATTGGCAGTACACGGTAAATGGCAAGTTATGATGCCAAATTTCTCAAAAATGAACTGAGATGGTTGCACGAAAGCGCTTTTCAATTGAGAATTTGCGAAAGCACCGCGCGAAAGCACCGAGCACATACGTGCGTTCTAAGGAATCAATAATAACCAAACCAAGGCATTAAAAAACTTAATCTGCTATTAAATTTTACGAGCAATTCTTAGTATTGCTAACTTTGTAATATTTCTAGTTTTCTTACTTGAGTACACATAACGTTCACCCCGATCGGGATAACAGTTTGGGCATTTATTGTCATTGATGGGACATGAAAAACCCCCAAGGGATTTTTGGCGCAAATTCACCATGGCATTTTTATGGGGGTTTAAAGAACATCGCTTTGCACTCTCAATGTATCAAAATGGCACTATATATAATCGTGGTTGGCGATCTCATGTGTTTTGAGCGTCGAAAAAAAACGATAAAATCTTGGGTAATTTTCTAGAAAATATTATTAAATTTTTCGAAATCTCGCTTAGTTTTTAACCGACTTCCCAAAAACAAAGAGGTTCTAAGTTCGACGCGTATGGTTTTTTTTTTTATGTCTGACCGGGCATAACTTCGTAACGCGTAGACCGATTTTGATGATTCTTTTTTTGATGGGTAGAGTATGTTCACCGATTGGTACCATATCAAAAAAAAGTTTGGTAGGGTGGGGGTGGGGGGTGAAACCTAACTTTGTAACGCGTGGTCCGATTTCGATGGTTCTTTTTCTGTTGTATAGAGTATGATCCCCCATTTCTAATAGAAGAATAATTTGGTCCTATGGTGAAAGGTGTGGGTGGGGGAGGGGTAGTTTAACTTCTTAACGCGTGGACCGACTTAGATAATTCTTTTTCTATTGGGTAGAATATGATCCTTGTTTGATACTACGAGAAAAGAAATGTTGCCGGGGGGGGGGGGGGGGGAACCTTACTTTGTAATACGTCGACCGATTTGGATGGTTATTTTGCTGTTGTATAGTGTGATAACCCATTGCTTATAGAAGAATAATTTGGCCCATGGTTGGGCGAGGGGAGGAGTAGTCTAACTTCGTAACGCGTGGACCAATTTGGATATTTCTTTTTCTTTTGGGTAGAGTATGATCCCCCATTGCTAATAACAGATAATTTGGTCCTATGGTGGTGGTCGAGGGGGAGGGGTAGTAACTTCGTAACGCGTGGACCGATTTCGATGATTCCTTTTCTGTTCGGTAGAGTATGTTCCCTGATTGTTACCATGAGAAAAAAAGTTTAGTGGAATGGGGGTGGGGAAGAAGGTTAAAACTAACTTTTAACGCGTGGACCGATTTGGATGGTTTTTTCTTCGTTGTATAGAGTCGGAGACACTAAAAAGTGAAAAATAAAATAGTTTTTAAAAAAACAGTTGAACCGACTTCACAAAAAGCGCTAAAAAGCATAAAATAATTTTTAATTTTATATCTATTACGACATTTTGAAGTCGGTGCAAATTAAACAAATAAAACAACTACAGAACCACAATTGAAAATTTACGTAATTCTACCTGAACGTTTCAGCTCACGGGATCAAAAGGAAAGACGATTAAATACTATACTATACTAAATAAAAAAAAATACGCGTCGAACTTAGAACCTCTTTGTTTTTGGGAAGTCGGTTAAAAATACAACATACAACCAGCTTGGTCTTCCAATTGTAAAATGAAATCTTTTTTAAAATCCACTAAAGATAAAATAGAGAATACAGAGAAGTCAGGAATTTATAAGATCAGTTGTGAAGGCTGTGACGCTACTTATATTGGCATGAAAAATGAATCTCTGGGAAGAGGAAGAAGGCATCAGCGATAAAATAGTTTTTAAAAAAAAAGTTGAACCGACTTCACAAAAAGCGCTAAAAAGCATAAAATAATTTTTAATTTTATATCTATTACGACATTTTGAAGTCGGTGCAAATTAAACAAATAAAACAACTACAGTACCACAATTGAAAATAATACCTAATACTACCTGAACGTTTCAGTTTACGGGATCATAAGAAATGACGATTAAATACTTTTGTTGTAGTTGTTTGGTTTGTTTGATTTGCACCGACTTCAAAATGTCGTAATAGATATAAAATTAAAAATTATTTTATGCTTTTTAGCCCTTTTTGTGAAGTCGGTTCAACTTTTTTTTTAAAAACTATTTTATTTTCTTTTTCTTTTTGTGGCATCATGCGGGTTTCTTTGAGTTTTTTTTTAATATGCTTTTCTATTATATTTAGAATTTGCGTGGAGTGAAGTTTGTTAAATTTTACTAGGCTTAGCAAATAGTTTTTTTCCGCGGTAAAGCGTTCTTCGGATAAAGGAACATTAACTAATCGGTGTGCCATAGAATTGAAAGCCGCATACTTATTGGTGAATGAGTGGTAAGAGTTGCCGGGGATGAACCTTAGTGTGCGGGAAGGTTTCCTGAATATGTCGAAGTCGATCCTATTTTTATCTTTCACTATGACCTTTAGATCTAGGAAAGGTAGAAAATTATCCGTTTCCTTTTCAAAAGTAAAAACGATAGATGGAAATTGCACGTTCAGGAGATTCAAAGTTTCTTCTATTTTATCTTTGTTGATGACTGCGAAGACATCGTCAACATAACGTAGCCATATTCTAGGAAAGTTCTCTTCGTTCTGTAATTTGGTCTCCAGATGGCACATAAAGTAATTGGAGAAAAATGGAGAAAGGCTGTTTCCCATCGCGGTGCCATTGGTTTGTTTGAAGATCCTATTACCAAATGTAAATACATTCTGATTCATGCAGACGCTTATCATTTCATAATACATTTCTACAGTATTATCGTCAATATTGAGATCCATTAGAAAATCTTTTATTAACTCCAACGTTTTAAAAATCGGTACACTGGGGAAAAGAGCACAAACGTCAAAACTAACTAGTAACTCATCTTGCCCAAGGGTGATATCTTTAACCCTTTCAATGAAATCAAACGTGTTTTTCACGAATTTCCCATCAGGTTGAGGTAATTGCTCCAACTGTTGGAGAAGCCATTTGGTGAGTTTATAAGACGGCGCTGTGGTATTATCAGAAATTTCTCGCATTTTGTGTCCTGGTTTGTGTATTTTAGGTAAGCCATAAAGTCGTGGAAGCGAAGAGTTACTCATTCTTAACTTACGCCTCCAGTGGTTGTCAGAGGAAAAGGTTTCATATTTTTTTAAATATCATCAATCTCTTTTTCCATTTTTTTAAGTGGGTTATTTTTTAATTCTACATATGGACCGTTGTCAAGAAGTGAAAACATTCTATCTTTATAATTAGATTTGTCAAGAATAGCGATACTGTTGCCTTTGTCCGCCTTTATAAAATAACAGTCTTTTTCATTCAACATTTTGATAGTTCGATGGTACATTTTATGTTCATTTTCAATCATGTGGGAACTTACCTTGTACTTGTCTATGGCTTGAATACAAACAGACCTGATCTCTGCTTTAGCGGGTTCATTCAGACTATTAATTCCCATCTCAATGTCTGCTACAATGTCTTCAATTGGAGGCTTTAAAGGTTCAAGTGAAAATTTTAACAAATTGAATTTAACAAACTTCACTCCTCGCAAATTCTAAATATAATAGAAAAGCATATTAAAAAGAAAAAACTCAAAGAAACCCGCTTGATGCCACAAAAAGAAAAAGAAAATAAAAGATTTCTAAAGCTAACATACATACTACCCTCCCATCACCAGAAACATAAGTAAGATTCTTAAAAAATACAACATACAACCAGCTTGGTCTTCCAATTGTAAAATGAAATCTTTTTTAAAATCGACTAAAGATAAAATAGAGAATACAGAGAAGTCAGGAATTTATAAGATCAGTTGTGAAGGCTGTGACGCTACTTATATTGGCATGACTTCACGAAAATTAATTCAACGATATAAGGATCATGAAAGGGATATTTATAATAAGACAGAAAAGACCGCATTATCCAAACATATAAAATTTGAAAATGAATCTCTGGGAAGAGGAAGAAGGCATCAGCGAAAACATGATATCAACTTGAACAATTTTCAGCTCTTGAAAAGCGTAAACGGGTACACAAGATTAACCGTTTGGGAGTCAATTTTCATCAGAAAAAATAGCGACGATCTACCAGCGACTACCTACCAGCCAGAACACTTCGGTTAGTATGCCTCGGATACCTCGAATTGATTTGGTGATGACGACCTTTGTCTATAAACAACGGACTACGATCAGGCTGTGGAACGTAAGAATTCTGTGGGACGAGTATGGATACGCAAAGATCATGGAAGTGGAGCGGGAAATGACCCATTATAAATTAAATTCCTTGGGATTAAGTGAAACTAGGTGAAGAGAAAGTGGAGAGTTTACATCACCCACATCTGAAACCGTTCTGGCCAGGAAGAATTACATACTAGACAGACCAGCTCGTAGAGCATTCAGAAATTTTTCAATATAAGTCAGCACCAATTATGACGTTAATTCTTCCAGGCATGTAAAATTGCGGATCAGCTAATGTTAGCCCCTCAAGATATTTCCAACAATTACTCCTGGTGATACGATTTGGTGATAAGACTCTTGTCAAACGATAAAAAACAAGGGCTCCTACCCTAATTTTGTTTTCGCCACTCCATGAAAACATGGTTAATGATACGCTTTTCTTTATAGTTACTGCTTTAACGTTTCCTAAACCAACAACAGTTGTAGATATGGGCGTGCTCTTTAGTTCAAGACTTTGCGCCATTGTTTCAGTTTTGAACGTGGACTGGGATCCTTGGTCTATAAGTGATAGTGATTTGATAGTGGTTTCATGACAGGAGTCCGAGCTGATTATAACTGGAGCCGTAGCTAGCAGTATCTCACTACGAGACGACTTATTTTGAGCATGAAACGAACTTTAGCGTGGTGCAATATTTTTAGGACCAACAATTTTATCTTGTGATGCTTTCGCTTTATTTGCGATTGTCGAATCATCATGTTGTTGCAATATGACCCTTAGCTAAGCAATTAGAACATAAGTGTTTTTGAACGACAATATTTCGCCTTAATTAACTTAAGTAAATCAGGACAGTGTCTTAGAAGATGATGTCCTGAACATAAAGCGCAATTATACACCTTGGTAACTATGAAACTGCGTTTTTTAACTATTGCTCTTCAATCAGCTTTACTACCTAAAGACACCAAGGCCCTGAAATGTCCTTCGAGAAAAGTCTTAAGTTCATTGTAAGCTGAGAAGTCTTTTTTAGTACCTATCTGTAGCTCCCAAAGTTGTTTCGTTTCTGGTGGTAATTTTTCACTTATAATGTGTGTCAATATTCAAATTTTCCACAGCTTGAATGCACTGGTTGTATCCATTAATTTTCTTATGTTTGATGCCGAATCAAATGTTGCAAATTGTTGTGAAAATAATAACCTTAGTTGTATTTTAACTAAAACTTTCCGATTTTCATACCGATTTCTAAGAACCTCCCTATCTGCTTCCGTGATAGTAAAGACAAGTTGTTCCGCCTCTTTGCAAATTTTACTTTAAATAATGCAGTTTTTGTACCTGTGAAAGCGCTTTATTATTATGAATCAAAATTGAACATACTACCCAGTCACAAATGTATTGGGACCCTTGCATTTTTTTTTACATTTTCAACTTTGTGGGTATATAAAAAAGTGTTTAATTATAAAAGTAAATTTTGTTATGGTAATTATTACTTTGTTTGTTTTGTTTGAAATTCTTTTCACAGTAACAAAAAATTTAAATAAATAACAAAAAAATAACGAAAATAATGCACAATAGCAGAAAGACAACCGTAGTCATGTTATACGGAAAAAATCCGAACTATACCTGACGGAATGCTTGAAGCCCCTGTCAAATTTCCAACTTCTGTAATGGTTTTGGGGCTGCATGTCCGGATATGGAGTTGGGTATCTCCATTTTATTGCTGGTGCAATTAACTCCGAAAAATAGCAAAATGTACTGGCATCAATACCTCTCCTTCAGTGGCCTGAAGGGAGCTCGTTTTTCAACAGGATGGAGCACCAAGCCATACTTCAAAATCCATTAAAGCATGGTTGCAGGGCAATGGAGTACCAAAAATGGAGTGGCCCGCTAGTAGTCCAGATCTTTCCATAATAAAGAATTTATAGGGAGTTATTAAGAAAAGACTTGGGGCGGATCCATCCAGGAGGACTAAAACTGTTCTTCGTGAGAAAATAAAGGAAATTTGGAATTCTTTTACCGCCAAGGATTGTGAAGAGGGAGATTAAGACTTGTTAAATCAATGCCACTCCATATTAAAGAGGTTGTAAAAGAAAAACGTAATGAAACGAAATGCTGAACATAAAGAAATCTATAGTAAATTTAAATTATTTTTCCAATGAATATGTATTATTTTCGTTATTTTGTTGTTATGTATTTGAATTTTTGTAACTGTGAAAAGAATTTTCAACAAAACAAATAAAATAATTATTGCTACAACGAAATTTTCTTTTATAAATATTATACAATTTTTTATATACCCACAAAGTTGAAAATGTGAAAAAAATGCAAGTGTCCCAATACTTTTGTGGTTGGGTAGTAAATCATGAAAGGACATCCAATCTTTGTATTCACCGAAGAACTTGAAAATGTTAATTCTAGGTAGTTTAACTTTTTTCTTTTCGATAATTTTTTTAACGACTTTCTCGCCTACTGCGGACTTCTTCTTATAGCTGAGTTTTTGTTTCTAGGTAAAATTCTTCTACTACGCTATAAAAATTTGGGTCGAAATAATTTTTACATTCCTTTGGTATTTCAGTTGAAGATTTTAATTTAATTATGACCTTATGCATTTCCTTGAAATCATGCCAGTATTCTGAAAGTCGGCAAAGTCGGTTATCCATGGAAATTTTTGTTATCCGAGATTTTGAATCTTTTTTATAATTACTTATAAAGGTTTTCAACGAATCAAATGTCGCAATCTGTTCATAAATTCCATGTTTTGATTAAATAATATACGAAAAAAAGAACTGATTCACCCGTTAATTGAGATCCACATAATTCAAATTCAATTTGATGATTACACCTGACGAAATTCAGAATTTAAATTCTTGGATTTAATTTACTTTATTTTAAACTATTTATTTCAAAGTCCAACACATGAATTCACGAAACAAATTAGAATATTTCAGTATAATTCATCGCTTTTTATGATGTACCCGGCTCGAAGTGAACCAAAATGTTTAGTACGCCAATAAGTCTGTACGCCGAGTTTCAAATCACAAATTAATTCACCATGAAAAGTTCTAATAAGAATTGACAAATTTATTTCTAATAACAATTCACTTGGTTTACAAAATGTCAAAACCAAAGAGGGTTATTGAGAATTTAGGCAACTCACACTACCAGTAAAAAATCGATTGAATATATAACCGCAAGCAAATTACATCTATTCTTTTATCACCGTTAAAAACTTTTTTAATCACTTTCTCGGTTAAGTGTATGCCATCTGTTTGTGAAAATATGCAATGTCCCTATGTCTAAAAAGTTTGGTGACAGAAAAACATTTCTAAATGTAGACAGTTCAAAGTGGCCGCACATTTCTTTAATGTTAAGTAATTAATTTCACTTTATAATTACGTTTTATGCTTTGTTTTGTGTATTTATGTTATAAGTAGCAAAGAAGGTGTATATAGGGAAAGAATCGCTAATTCCGTATACCAAATTAAGAAAAACAAACTTCTTCCCTATTTAGTTTTGATTGTGGCCACTTTTGACGCTATTTTTCGAGCTTTTCGCGCACCATGGACATAGGTATTTTGTTGTCACATCCAAATGACGCGAAAGTTTATTTCCTCCCGGTAAAGTGAGCGATAACAAAACTTGACTTTTTTAACAATTACTTTTATTATTCCAGAGATTTTACAAACTTTATTCAAAGAGGCGAGAAACGAACTAAAATGAATTGAACGTTTACTTCTGCAGGTTTTCCAAAAAGCTTACTTTACCAAATGTAAAATTGATCCGAGTCACGTTTAATTGCAGTAGTAAATGTTAATGCAGACTATAAAATTGTTATTTAAGGGAATATTATGTTACTGGCTGCTATTTGTAAGTTATTTATTAATTTTGTATGCTATATGCTTTCCTGTATGCGTAATTTTTCCCTCCTTAAAGCGAAGCGCGACCCATAAGAATTGAGGATGCTGAGAATCTTGTGGGCCCGAAGCGATTGTATGTTCACGTATGATGACTTCTGCTGATTGGTACCGATTGACGGTTCTTTGCGATAAATATGACCGTGGTTATCCCATATTGAGGGTAAGTTTGGTAGCACATTTTAGTTCGCAGCTGTTTGATTGCTTCTGTATTACGAATATTAAATGTACTTAGTTTTTGCAGATTTAGTTTTTCTGTTATTTTGGATGAGTTGAGTGGCGTAAGTATAAATGGAATTATCTGAGCTTGGTCGTTGGTTGGTTGGTTTTGCTTCTGTACGTGATTCCATTGATGGTAATCTCACACTGTTCGGAATGTATTAGTAGAGTTCCTGACAAAGGCTGATCCTCCGCAACTTGTGATATTTGTAGGAGGTGAGTTTATTAGGAGAATGAATTGGTTTTCCGGTTGCAATATAGTTGGTTGCTTCTGGGTTTCTATTATATATATATTTCGCATCTTGCTGGTCTGTTCTTAAAGAGGTTGTATATGCAGCAGGGTTCCGAATCGATACGAAATTTCGCTCCAAATATCGCTCCAAATCGCTCTGGATCGAATCGGTGCAATATCTGGATCGATTCAGCCTGGAGCGTTATAAAAATATCGAACCGCTCCGGAGCGCATCGTTATTTTCCAAATTTGATATCGAACCGCTCCGGAGCGGATCGTTATTATTTTTGATTTCAATCGATCCGAACCGCTCCTGGAGTGATATTGAATCGATATTGGTAATTATAAGAAAAAGATCCTCACCTGCAACTTAATTACTAGGTATTTTATACCAGGGGTGATGGGTAGGCTAGTGGATGCGTGGTGTGTGGGTGGGTGTTGGGATGTGGATGGTGAGTGGGTGAATGATAGGAAGAACTCTAGTAATTATAAACGTGCACTTCACCTGTAATTTTATTACAAGGGGTCTTGAACTTTGAGTGTTTTGTGAGTTAGTGAGACGGGTTTGGAGTGAATGTGGGTAGTATGAGGGTGATGTGCTAGAGGGTAGGTTTTTGGTGATGGGCTGAAGGGTGAGAGGTAGGTGTGTGGTTGGGTATTGAGTGCCCACCACCCACATGCTACCCACATTCACTCCTGGAGCGTTATTGAATCGATTTGGAGCGATAAGAATGTCGCTCCAATGAACCAAAGAAAGAAGTATGGTAATTTTTAGAAAGTGCTTCTCACCTGAAACTTAATTACAAGGTATCTTGCACTGAGAGGGCTTTTAGAGTTTATTATTATTTATTTGGCCGTTTTTCATTTTAATCTGCGTGTTAAAAATTTCAACCAATACTTCACGGCTTTTTATTATTCTAAGAATTTTAAGTGAAGGTTTCCTTTTTCTTTTTAATCTTTTAATTGATGAACCCAATGGAGTCTGTCTGATGCTAAACTATTTGAATTATTTAGCCAAATCAGGGAGTTGACTACAGAAATTGGGTAAACTTCGCTTGCTTCAAATGTGCATAGGAATCCAAAGTAATAAAACAGAAAAATCAAGAAGCCCCTCATCAAATGTAGGTTGATTCCTAGTTTCAGAGAATACAATTTTATGAGGGTAAAGTAGGCCTTTGTGTTTTTCCGAGTAATATAATTTTTGTATTGTATGCATAAAAAACCTTATTACTCGGAAAAAAACGCGAGCGAAATTTGTTCGACTTCTTGAATTCGGTCAAAGGCGCGGCACAACGCTCAGCGATTTACAAACAGAGACCACAATTGTCCAACATAAACAACATTTATTTCAATTAAACCAAATATTCAAGACCGTAAATTTAAAAATGATCCCATGCACTTGGTGTTTTCCACATTACAATGATTATCACTCTTAGACTGATAGTAGGACATAATTTTGTCGTTTGATGCGCACTTAATATATGCCTCTTCTTTTATTTATTCCGTTGTTCTCTCATAATTCAGGTTAACTACAGCAATTTAGCTAGTTCGCAAGTTTTTAAGGTATTTGCATATTTCTTATCTTGGTTATTTGATTATATAACTTTAAGTTTCATTAAGGAAATTTAGATTAGGAAGTTACCATTACGGATATTTGGGCCGCGTGCAGCCTTTCCTCCTTTCCCTCATCACTGCCTTGCCTTTACTCTTCTCCAACATCTAATCACCCTAACACCCGCTGCCCCCCCCCCCGCTCCCAACACATCTTGCTACTAATAGCCCCACACCCCGCCACTCGCTCCTACCCGGCACCCATTCACCACAACTCTATAAAACCTATATATACATACATGTATATGTATAGGTCAGTACAAGACACCTTGTAATTAAATGTCAGGTGAGGTACACTTTTTAAAAATTACCAGCCAAATTCCAGAATAAACCCATCATCTCCCATAACCCACCAATCTCCCACACACACCACACACCCTACCACTCACTCCTACCCAGCACCCATTTACCCAAACTCTTAAAGCCCTCTCAGTCCAAAACACCTTGTAATTTAGGTGTAGATGAGGTGCACTTTATAAAAATTCCTAGATATATTCCTTTGATTCAGTGGAGCGATATTCTAATCGCTCCGAATCGATTCAATATCGCTCCAGGAGCGGTTCGGATCGATTGAAATCAAAAATAATAACGATCCGCTCCGGAGCGGTTCAATAACAGACTTGGAAAATAACGATCCGCTCCGGAGCAGTTCGATATCAGACTTGGAAAATAACGATCCGCTCCGGAGCGGTTCCATATCAAACTTGGAAAATAACGATTCGCTCCGGAGCGGATCGATATTTTCATAACGCTCCAGGCCGAATCGATACGTGGAGCGGAGCGATATTTTGTATCGATTCGGAACCCTGATATGCAGGGGTATTATGAAGAACTTCGAGTGTCTTCCTTCTGGCAGTAATATACTTTATCGATGTTCTGGCAAATTTAATTGTTTTCGTTATAAGTGAAAAGTGTGTGGGTAAGTGGATGGGAAAGTTTGTGTTTACGGGTAGGTTAATTAGGTGGTAAATGGTAGATTCTGCGTTGGAGAGGGTTGGGATCTTAACATTAAAGATTATATTTGAGTCATTGTAATACGCTTGAAGGTCTTGTCGTAAATTTTTTCATCCGAACTGATTTGAATGTTTTGTTTTGATACCGAAATTTCTTGCAAGTTTTTTGTTCATATTTCAATATTGAATTGTGTTTGAATGAATGGTGTAGCTGAATATTTAATTGATCGCAGAATTACTTAAATATTGTTGATGTGAACTCAGAGCCCGAGTCGTAAACTATTCTCTTAGGAACGCCATGTTCAGAAAAAAAATTATCGTAAGGAACTGATAACGTTGAGGCTTTTGCGTGAGGTTAGGATATGGGCTGTGGCGAATTTCGAGAAATAATCTAGTGTGGTTAGTATCTGTTGATTTTGTATGCTGTATGCATCTATATATAATATGTCGAGGAGTTTAGAGGGAGTTTCTTTATACTAATATTTAACTTTAGGGGGTTTTCTATCGTATTTAAGAATTTGACAGATTTCGCAACTATTTATTATTTTCGTATTGTTTTCTTTCATTTTAGGAAAACAATAAGTTCTTCGGAGGTGAAAGTTTCATTGATACCGCGATAATTCCTGTTAAGGTGGTTTTGATGCTGATGATTTCGTCCTGCCTATCCGTATCTAGGTACTACGTCGTTCAGTTGTTCTGTGCATCGTATTAATTTAAAAACTTTACTATTTGAAAAAAAAAAACTTGGAATACACTTTTTGAACTATCTTAAATGTTTCGTTGTCAGTAAATGTGGCTGTGAGTTTACGTGGGCTTAAATATTTCTTGAGGATGTCAGTCATTACTTTTTCGTCGCATAAATCAGGTTGTCTAAAAATCCTTGGTTTTTTTTTGTGTATTGAATAATGTATTATAAATTGTATTAGGTTTTACAATACTATTTGTTTTGATAAGGACTAAAGAAAATTTCAGAAAATTTGTTGATTGGACGTTCAGATATGGGGATCCCATCATCTAAATTTTCTTGGGCTGAGTGTAAAGTTGACAGTGTTGAACTCTCTTCTATATCATCTGCATTGTTTTGCATTGATTCGTTGAAATTTATCTCAATACGGCTACGGTCATCGGCATTTGTGTTTGACTTACCCTTTCTATAAACAATCTCGTAGTCGAACTCTGCCAATTTTAGGCGCCTATTTTAAATTTTTGTGCGAAAAGGTAAGTTCTAAAGTATTTTGTCGCCCAGACGAACCCAAGGAGCTCTTTCTCAATCCTGCTGTAATTTTGTTCAGTTTTTGTTAATGTTCGAAAGGTGTATGCGACAGGTTTGTATATTCCAATTGGTCCCGGGCAAAGCACAGCGCCCGTTAGCTTTTTTATGGACATCCTTGGGGTCGACCTCAATTTGGTGAAACCCTCAGATTAGATCTAAGGTAGTGAAATGCATGCATTCCAACTCCACTCTCAACAGCGCACTGTAACTTTCTTTTGAATATATTTATCATTCAACAATTTTTTAGACAAAAAAAATTTTTTTGCAGTATTTGGCGAGCGTGTTACACAAAATATCTTTTCACAAGAATTCACAATTTTTACTTTATTCATTTTACAGCACAATACTTTTATTTTAATTTGATTAAGGACAAGTCGAACACTTCCTCGATCGTGAACATCACAAAACTGCACTTTGTTTAAAGTAGGAGCTGAAAAGTTGGCTATAAAGTGATCTGATAATTCTGCTATTTCTTAAAGAACATAAAAAGCTCAGCAAAATATCTGCTCTTTTCGCAAATAACATAGATAAGAGTATAAAATGGCTCTATTTAACTCTTCTTAGCTCGAAGTGGCACACGCGAACAGATTTAATATGTCCAACATACAGAGTGCAATTACGATTATTGCAGCCCAAAATATTTATTTTTAAGGTTTAAATTTGAACATATATTTTCCGAAAAGTTGCCGTCCCAATAAGTTAAATTAAAGTTGTAAAGCTGCTCAACTTATACCGAAGTTTCTGTTCTATAGTTAGATTCATTGATTGTTATATACAATGCTTTAATTATTGGATTTCTTTCATCATTTAGATTTCAATTAAGTTTGTTGAGATATCTATCTGCAATAATCAGAGTTGATACGACTACAATAATAGCCAAAACGTGCCCAACTAGTAAACCCCGGAGACGGAGTTGGACCACCATGCCATAGGCCCCGGGTTCGAGACCAGATGACCCCGTGAGCTTTTATTAAGAAATTAAAATAATCCACTCCGTCTCTGGGCTGTTGTCTAGCTCGCAGCAATGCAAAAACAAGACTCAAGTTTCCTCACTTCCCTTACCCTAATTCCCTTCCGGCCAAAACCATGCTAACGCATCAAAGGGTTGTCCCCTAGGATTTGGCCACATCGTGTAAAAAAATAAAAAATAAAAAAAAACATCTATTTAATAGAAAATTATTAAAAATTTATTACGGAAGAAATTATAATATTTATATACCCCGAGATTTATGTATTGCATACGATTAAATTGCTAAACATTTACCACCCAACAACAACGCGGTACCGTGTATTGTGTATGATGCAAATACGGTTGCCATTTGCCGTTCGGCATACTCCTCATCGACAATTTTCTCTAGAATTTGAGGTAAAATTACTTACAAACTTCGGGTTCTAATGCCGTCAACCTTCTCCTATATTTTTGAATAAATTCAGGATAAATGATTCTTTTTTCTGAAATGATGATTTGGTGCCTTAACATTTGTAATGTTAGTGCCGATTAAGAACCGTCATAGTGACATTTACACATGTAATTATTAATTCTTTTCGTGCTTTCGCGTAAATATTGTACCACAGCACTGCGCCATACTTAATTTAAAGGCAGAGCTACCAACATTTAAAAAGCGAATGAGTTTTGATGAACGTGGGCCATATTGGCAGTTCTTTCTCTATTTACTTTCTTTAATAAGTAGCATGTTAGATGATTATGAGACTGTAGTGCGTTACTATTATTGCTTTAAGTACATATTCAAACAATTTATTAATTTTGGTCATCTTTTGTGGATTCTAGTAGAGCTTGTTGTTCAAAACTTGCTTTTCCTCAATAGGTCGCTTAAAGATTTACCTCCTATAACATAATCTTTAACAAATTTCCGGAAGCATCCTGTCAGACCACTGAACCACTGAAACCACTGAATTCATTTCAATATTTTTGGCTGGGGGAAATTAACGCAACTTTATGTCCCAGATATTCAATTTCTGTTTGCAAGAATTTACATAACATTTTGACCATTTGATTTCTGAACCATAACTTGTAGATAATTTTCAGACTCCCTTAAATTTTTTAGTGGCCTATCCATAGTCTCTCGAAAGCACTATTAAGTCACCGACGTATACTAAAACAATATTTTCCTTTATTAATTTGAAAAATATACCATTTGGATATCACTGGAAATTCAAACTGGCACGCTGGTAAATTCAAACTGGCCGGAATCGGTTACGAAGGATATATTCTGTCTAATCTCATCTTCTAATCGAACATGAAAAAATCTATTTCGTAAATCTAACGTGGAAAAGTCAAATGATATTTTACGATCACACTATTAATTTCTCGGTAGTCTACGCTTAGAATTTTACTTCTATATTTGTTTCTAACTATCACTACCGTACTAGCAAACTTGAAACACTTAGATGATCTCTCTTTAAGCCACTCTTGAACCTGTCTATTTACGATTTCTTTTTCAATTGGTGTTAGCCTTCTTGGAGCTGGCTAAGTGTCTTATCTTCATTTAACAAACTTTTAATCGTGTATTGCATCTTAACTGTATTTTCCTTTAGTTTGTAATCCGCAAAAATTTTCTTTATTTCTTCTTTGTGAAAGAAATTGTTGATAAAATCTAAATTTATATTCTGGATATGTCTACAATTACCTCTCAGCTCGACTTTTGTCAAAAAATATTTTCCAGGGAAGGATATGTTATTTCCATCTACTTTTAAATTACATCTGATTCCCACGAAATAAATGCCGATGTACCTCAGGGTTCAGTTCTTTCACCAACTTTATTAATGATCTTTTAACTCTCAATCCTATTCATAGTTCCGCCGACGACAGCACATTTGATTTCGCGTACTCATTTAATTCTGTAATGAATTCACAATAATGAAGTAAATCCAGAACGCATGATTAGATCAGTAAACAACGACATATCTATGTTCCTCGCTTGGGGCAGAGCAAATCGTGTTTTGTTTAACGCATCCAAAACTCAATGCTGTTTAATGTCCCTTAAAAAACGCCCAGTTCATCCCCAATCCTTTTTAATTGATGGAGTGTATATACCCAACTCGCCCTCCCTAAACAAGTTGGGTATTGAGATATCCAACAATCTTAGCTGGACTGATCAAATATTTGCAATCGCGATGAAATGCTTGGGTTTTCTCAGAGATGTAAGAAGTATTTCCAACATTAGGCATGGAATGCATTTACCTGCATTCTTACGATTGCTGCATTTATTGTTTTGCTGTGGGTTCATTTATTTTTATTTATTTATCTATTTTTTTATATATAATATTCCTTCCTGTACTCAATTGTCATTCCGGATCTTTCTTATTTTTTTTTTCTTTATTAGCGCTGGACTATGGCCAGCTGCGGTATCTGTACCGGTGTGATCTCGGAGGGTGGGGTAACCTGTGACGGAGTGTGCGGTCATGTTTTTAATACCTTCTGCTTGAAGCATGGTTCAAGGACATGCTCCGAATGCGCGAAAATTAAGCCCTGTCACATTCTAAGGCTTGTAAATGGTATCACTGACCCCTTTTCTTGTGACTTGGCCCTTGTTGCGGATAAGGTCAACTCCGTCTGGAATCGTTTGGCTTGTCTTGAGCTGTTCTCTGATAATATCAACACCTTGAATGGGAGATGGGATAAGGTGGTTGGAGTCGTTGAAGTAGTGGAGGCTAACTCTGGTATTTTGTATAGGAGGTGCCACGAGCTGACCTCGCGTGTTACCGCGTTGTCTGGGTCACTGGACGATGTGCAGACTGCACTTGCGGGTTTCAATCCTGCTTTTTGTCCCTCAATGGACTCGTCTCCCTTGCTGCCTTTCTTTGAGGACATTCGTCGCTGCATCAAGCAAGTGAAAGGTGATATTAGCCCTTGCTCATCTGCTGTTTTGGCCAACGCTGTTGCGTTATCCTCCATTTCGTCTGATGTAAGAGCTCTCTCCACTCGCTTTGAGGGTTTCTCAGTGCCGTCTTCTTCTGCTCCTAATGAGGGTGACCTAACCGTCGTCCCTGCCATTGCCTGTTCCCGGCGGGTCCTGCTCCTGTGACTGAGCCAAATTTTCCTTCCATATCACTTTCTTATGGGGCTCGTAGTGTTTCCGAGCCTGCTCCTCGTGAATCCGTTCGCCGTGGTTGTGCACGCCGTCATCGCAATCGTATGTCCGCGTTGCCTTCTGATCCTTTGATCAGTGTTCAGGCTCTTGCCTCCCATGATCCTGCTATTCCGGGCTCGATGTCTCTCCTTCTGCATCTCTCTCTCAATGTTAATCGGATGCTGTTTTGTTCCCCATGCCCGATGGTCAGTCTGCTGGTGAACCTGGTGGTGACATTTTCGAGCTATCTGCCGTTCCTCGCCCGAAACTGATTTTTGTCTCTCGACTTACACCTTGTACCTCTTGTGAGGCGATGTTACGTTTCCTTTGATCTAAGGGTATTGACACATCAGAGGTCAACAAAAATTAAACTTTTTATTAACTCGAGCGATGTGAGAAATATAAAATAATTTCTCAACACGATCAGCGTTTCTGACAAAGAAAAACTAAACTCCTTTGGCTCTTCCTCAACAGCAGCACCATCTAGTTTACGGTTTCGTGCGAAAGCGTCCAGCAGCAAAAGAAAAGCTAACCCTTTGGTGCTGCTGTTGAGGAAGAGCCAAAGGAGTTAAGTTGAGTGTTGAGAAATTATTTTATATTTCTCACATCGCTCGAGTTAATAAAAAGTTTAATTTTTGTTGACAAATTCACTCGGGTCAAGTGTACTTTCGTGCATAATTTGTGTACATCAGAGGTGTCATGTAGGAGGATAAGCGGAACTTCAAGGCCCTATTCATCTTTTTTGTAGTCTGCTCCTACTCCGGTGGCCGATGCGCTTCTTGGGGATAATTTTTGGTCCTTGGATGTCTTTTATAAGATCTTCGAACCCCGTCCCTACCGCCGCGTCAGGCCAATAGTCGCTCAATCTCCCAATTTAAAAAACTGGATAAGCTCTCTCTCTACTATCAAAACGTGAGAGGGTTAAGGACTAAAACTAATAATTTTTATTTCTCATCTCTTAACTCTGATTTTGATTTGATAGCTTTATCTGAGACGTGATTACACCATGTTATCTCGGATGCCGAGCTGTCATTAAACAGCTTTCAGGTTTTCCGCAGAGACAGGAATGCGGATTCGTCTGTATAGGGAGGTGGGGTTCTCATTGCATGTAGAAATTTTCTAAATGCTACTTTTGTGGACCCTCTGTCTTTTTCTGATCAATTTGTCTGGAACAAGTCTCAGTAAAAGTTTCACTCAATTCGGGCAACCTCTTTTTAATTTGTTGTTACATACCTACAGATATGGGCAATGTCGTCGATAATAATGGGTTGAGTCGGTATGACATTCTTATTCGGCATATCGACTTTATTCATGACCAGATGGGTTCTAAGGACGAAGGTAGGGGACTTCAACTGACCCAACGTGAGATGGGTAGTGAATGATGATGACGATAGCTATCTTCGCCATAACATGACTGAGGGACAATCACAGTTCCTTGACACCTTGCCTAGCACAGGACTTTGCCAAATGAGCAATGTGAGTAACAATATGGATAGACAGCTTGATTTAGTGTTCTCTACGAACTCCACGCTCACTTTTGTGGAACCTACCCTCTTTCCCTTGACGAGTCTGGAGATGTTTCACCCTGCATTGCTTGTCACTTTTCTTTGGCTCTCGGACGTGCGTGTCGATTATCTTGAATGGGAATTTAGTTTTAACTTTAGAATGGCCGATTTTGACGCTATGAATGAATATCTTGATGATTTAGACTTCCATACCTGTCTGTCTAGTGACGATATTGACAGGAACGTATCTGGAATTTTTTATACGAAGCTTTTGCTAGGATTGTCCCCTATGTCCGGGTTAGAAGTAGAGAATCCGCTCCAAGCTGGCTTAACAGAGAATTAAAAACTCTCAGAAATAGGAAAAATAGAATCTGGAAAAGGTAACTGCGAGTGGGCAGTGTGGACTCGAATTTATTCTTTGTCACGAACATTTCCTAGGTCTTTCTCGTTCTCTATATGAAGAATACCTACTGAACCTTAGAGGCAACTTATTCTCTGACCCCCGTGCATTTTTTGATTATGTCAATATGAAAAAAAGGGTTGATAACTATCCATCGACTATGGAATTCGGGTTAAGCTCCAGGGAAGCATTTGAATCATCCGATTTTTATCCAGAAAGTAGTAATATATCCCCCGTACGTATTCCATCTATCACGGAGGAGAGCTTATACAAGCATATTTTGGATCTTCTGGAAGCCTTTTCTTGTGGCCCTGACGGGGTTTCCTACTGTTGTCTTAAAGAAATGTTCTTCGGCGTTATTACGTCCCTTACTTTTACTCTTCCGGCGGTCCTTCTTGGTTAGTCACTTCCCTGCATTCTGGAACGCTTCATTTTTAATCCCCATTTTTAAGAGTGTCAATAGGAGAGAGATTGTTAACTATAGACCTATTGCTAAACTATCTTGCATTCCAAAACTCTTCGAACTGATGATCCAGTCCCAATTGTCCATTGGGTGTAGGAGTTTAATCTCTAGCAAGCAGCATGGATTCCTTCAGCGTAGGTCAACGATTTTCAACTTGTTAGAGTTTGTATCTGGCAGTGTGGATGGATTTCTGGAAGGTTGCCAGACTGACTGCATTTATACCGACTTTAGTAAAGCCTTTGATAAGCTGTCTCACTCTATTATCATTTTCAAATTGGCCAGGTTGGATTTCCCGGCCTGACTCATTGCATGGATTAAGTCGTATTTATACAATAGGACTTATAGAGTGCATTTTCGTGGCGTGCTCTCTGATGCTTTTGTGGCTCCTTCCGGCGTTCCTCAGGGTGGTCATCTTGGACCTCTGTTGTTCATCTTATCTATTGATGACATTACTTATTTGCTTCAAAGAAGTAAAATTCTTATTATGCGGACGATATCAAGATTTTGCTCCCAATCACTGCGAGATCTTGCAGTCGGACCTGCACATATTTTATAGCTGGTGTGTCAATAATAAACTTAAATTAAACATTGGTAAATCTCAGGTTATGACCTTCTCGAGGTCCCGCAACTACTGTACTTTTCAGTACAAGTTTGAAGATACTTGTATTCAACGGGTGGAAGGAGTGGAGGATTTGGGTGTGTGTCTTGATAGACAACTTAACTTCATCCCCCACATTAATAATATCGTTGCCATGGCCAACTCTATGCTGGGTTTTATCCTCCGTTGGCCCAGGGAATTTCCAAACCCTCACATAAGACTCCATCTTTATATATCCCTTGTTAGACCACTGCTGGAGTATGCTAGTCCGGTTTGGTCTCCGTTTTATGGATCTGATATTAAACGTATTGAATCTGTACAGAGTAGATTTGTGAGATCGGCCCTTCGTGCTTTGCGGTTGGGACTGCTACAACTTGCTACTCTCGAGAAGCGTCGCTGGGTTGCCGATATAATTTTTCTACACTAACTTCTGCAGGGAAAGATAGGCAGTGCGAAACTTTCTTCCAAAATATCACCTAGAGAACTGTCCTATTCCCTTCGAAACCGTTCGAGCTTTCAGATAGCTTTCTCGCGCGATGTTTTCAGCACTAACGTGGACAAGTTAACATTAAAGAGGAGCCTTTACAACTTATAACCATCCTGTTGAGCTCACTTGTTTTTTTTTTTGTAAGGCGGAAAGTTTGTGTGTTGGTTTGTGTATGTTTTGTATTGACCTGGCTTAAGCTGCCTATGCATCACTGATTGTTGTGTTTGGGTGTATTTTGGCTTTTGTTTACTAATGATATTATGCATGTGGTGTGGGAGCCTCATCCACCTTAATATTTTGTGTATTTTGGTGGGTAGGTCAATTGATTCCTGACTTCTGCCATGCTGCCAGGGTTTAAGGCTATTAAACTTATTGACGATTCCTCAATCTCTGAAGGCCTTGACTCTCTGTAGCATCGACGGAATGTCGGTTGTCTCTCACTCCTCAATTACTATTTCCATGACCATTGTTCTAACGAAATTGCTAGCCTGTGTCCTTGTAGACACATGACAACGTGCGATACAAGGTGCTCCCTCCCCTGTACTCTCCAGGTCAAATTTCGAGATTATTTTCTAAGCAGAACTCATCGAATGTGGAACAGTTTACCATCTTCTGTTTTTTCTTCATCTTATGAGCCCGAAACTTTCAAACGGGGCGTACATCGACACCTTCTTCACTCAACCTCCTAACCCATTTCCCTCATCTTTAATTCCTTTCCTACCAAAGCTGTGCATTAGCATCAAAGGGCATCACCTGAGCATACATAAAAAAAATAATTATTTGCATCGAAAGATCCCAAGGTAGTTAAGCTACCAGATCACCCCCCCCCCCCCCCCCAAAGTAGTAGGGTTACTTTATTCTGGGCTTTGTAGTTATTTGTAAGCATCCTCTCGAGCATAACTCAGATCACTACCAGTATCAATAAAAACATTAACAGGCTATCCATTTATTAAAAATTAATATCTCCAGGATTTATCAACTGATCGTTTAACAATGCTACTCTACTTTCCACAGACTCTAACTTCTTTTATTTCCAAACTCATTACATCGACAGAACTTTGGTGCCCTCTTCTTCTGCGGGCACGCTGTAGTTATGTGTTCCTTTTCACCCCATGAGTAATATGATGTCTACAAAAGCCTCCTATTATTTTACTTTTGGTACTAAAAATTTTTCTCTTTGCTTTTACCCTGCTCGAGTATAATTGCTCACATATTTTCGAAATTTTAAATCTAAAATCTAAATAAATTCAAAAATTGAAATCTAGAAAAAATCGAAAAGAAACAAGCATACAAACTTGGTTCAACTCTCCTTTTAATACTCAAAAAAATTGTACAAGTTACAACGTTAAAAATATTGTCGTTAAACTTCACGTTTTTATTTTATAGTGCTATATTCAATACAACAGGAAACAGTTAACAGCTAGTAAATGTCATACGTGATTAGAATAATAGCCAAGGCATGTATTAATCAGATAAAATTCACTAAATTAACCATTTCACAAATTGATGGGGCCTAACCTTTTTTTAAAAACCTTTATTTTTTCAATATAAATTCGCTGTAAATATATGAATGGAAAACATTTTACTGGATAATTATATTAACTGAATTCACCGCTGAAATAAATGATTATTATAATATAAAACTACAAAAAGGCAAAGATTAAAGAATTTAATAACCCATTAAACCCGTCACCGTTAAATAATATTTGTTTAAATGCTACCTTAAGCATATAAGTTACCATATTAATTTAACCGGAGCAAATTCAAACAAAATTTCCGATAAATTTGAAAGAAATCAAAAATATATAAAAATAATATAATAATTCATAAAAAAAATTCACTTTTTTTAAAATTAAATCGGACAAAACCCAAAAAATAAACGAAAAGCAGAACAAAAAAATTTAAAAGAAAGAAAGAAAAAGAAGAAAAAAACCTTTTTCCAAAAAATAAGAAAATGGCGGATTTGATGAGCTCAAAAAATCACTTTTTAAAAAATCGCTCTACTTGACTTCTGAAAAATCACTTGGTTGGTTGGTTGGTTTTCGAGGGGGGAAAGATGCATGTCTTCCTTGCACTGAGGCCTTTGGTGGCCCGTTGTACGCCCCCTGCTCGTCAGCGTACCCTAAAGTCCACTATCGAGCCAACTTATCCCCGTAACGAATTGAATAATTCGATTATACCCTGATTTCTTTACTTCTGCTAACTCTTCGCAGTAGTATGTTCCTAAGATTCTAGATCCTTTTTGCGTTAGGGCTGGACATTGGCCGAGAACGTGTAATACGGTCTCGTCTTCTTCCCCACATCCCCTGCATAGACTGGTGTTTGCCCTTCCTATTTTTATGGCATGAGCTCTTAGTCTTGCATGTCCTGTCACAAGGCCAACAAAAAGTTTCAGTTTGGCTTTGTTAAGCTTAATGATCTTTTCAGATTCATGTGCATTGGGAGTTCCCCAAACCGCCTTTGTGTGTCTGGCGATGTCGGATCCCTCCCATTTTTGTTTGTGCCTCCTCGTTACCCATTCCGTGATTTCTTTTCTGACTTCATGGATGGGTATGCTCAGGTTGAGCATTATTGGAGTTTCCTCATTTGCGCCCCACCGCGCCAGCTCATTTGCTTTTTTATTTCCTGGGATGCCGCAGTGCCCCGGCACGTATATTAGGGTGACATCGTTTTGTCTCCCTAGTTGCGTAAGGGTCTGCTTACATCCCTCTATTGTTTTGGATTTAACCCCGGCGTTAGTTAACGATTTGATGGATGCCTGGCTATCCGTGCATATTGCGATCCTGGAGGATGTTATTCCTCGTTCTATTAGCTGTTTAGCTCCTATCTCTATCGCTGCGATTTCACATTGAAGAACCGACGATGAGTTGTTAACCCCTCCCCTTAACTCCAGGTTTAGTTCCTCGCACGATATTCCAAAGCCACAGCCACGCTCGCATTTTGAGCAGTCTGTGTAAATCGCTAAAGTGTTTTCTTGGATCACCCTATTGTTAATCCATTCACTTTTTGTCGGGAACTGAGTTTTGAAGATTGTCTCCAAATTTGGATTACCCGTTTTGAAGTCCCAGCAATCTTCCTCCTCAAAGAATCTCTTGATCGTATTCCCATTACATACTTGGACGATCTTCTCATGTTGGGTTTGCACTCCCCTTACCTTCCACAGTTTATTCATTCGCAAGCGTATAGCCGAGTTTAGTGCTACTTGTTTAACGTAGAATTCTAGTGGAGTTATATTTAGAATAACCTCTAAGGCCCTTGTCGGTGTTGACCTAGTGGCCCCTGTTATGCCTAAGCAGCACATACGCTGGGCCTGGTCCAAAAACTGCTGGTTTCTGCCCACCTCCATAGCTTTCCACCAGACTATCGCTCCATGTGTTATCATGGGTCTGATTACACATGTGTATATCCATTTTATAATATAGGGTGATAGTCCCCATACCTTACCTATAGCATTTCTACACGTCCAAAAAGTTCTTACCGCTTTGTTTTTCTTCTCGTGTAGGTGCCTAGCCCAGTTTAGTTTCCCGTCCATCAGCACACCCAGAAATTTGGCCTCCTTCTTTAAGGTTTATCTAGTGTTTCCGATGCACGGGGGAACTATCTTTCTTAATTTATGTCTTTTAGTGAAGCAGCAGAGTTTCGTTTTACTTGGGTTTATCTTCAGTCCGCAATCCTGCGCCCAAGAGGTTGCCGTGTCGATCTCTTCTTGAAGCATGTATCCCAAGCTTTCTTCAAACTTACCTCTAACTACTATCGCTAGGTCGTCCGTATAGCAAGTTATGAAGAGACCTTTATCTGATAGGGCTTCAAGTAATTCATCAATCACTATCAGCCATAAGAAAGGTGAAAGAATCCCTCCTTGTGGAGTTCCTCTATTTACCTTCGCCATCAGTTGTTCATTTCCGAAACTTGTAATTATGATTCGGTCTTCCAGCATGGACTTGATCCATTTGATTATACTGTGATCAGTCCCCTTCTCCCTCAATTTATTGAGAATCTTATCGATTCTGACATTATTGAAGGCTCCTTCTATGTCAATGAAGCATCCTAACGCTACTTCTTTGTACATCAATGCTTTTTCCACTTGATGTACTAGGCTGTGTAGAGCGGAATCGACCGATCTACCTTTCATATATGCATGTTGACAACTTGATAGTTGGTTTATGCCTATCTGGTTCCTTACTTCCCATTCTATGAGTCTTTCTAGACTTTTCAGTAGGAATGAGGTAAGGCTGATTGGTCTATAAGCATTTGGTGTGCTATAGTCCGTCTTGTTTGGTTTGGGTAGAAATACTACCTTTGCCACTTTCCAGTTTTTAGGAGTGTAACTGAACTTTAGACACGCTCTAAAGAGTAGGACGAGTCTGTTCCATAGTTTGTTACTTCCCTTCTGTAGCATTATGGGATATATCCCATCTCTTCCCGGTGATTTATATGGGCTGAAGGATTTTATTGTCCATCTTACCTTGTTTAAAGTACATAGCCTCTTCGCTTGCTTCTCTTCCATTCCAACTTGGAATCTCCAAGGAGTAGCGTCTTCCTTCATCGATTCCCCCTCCACCAGGGTACTCCCTGGGAAGCTGTTTGTAATCAGCCTCTCAAGAGATTCCCTCATACTGGATGAGTTTTCGATGAGTTCTAATTGGCTTTTCAATTTAGATAATACTTTCCTCAGTCTTGCTGCTTCACCCGTGCTTTCAATTTGGCTAGTAAAAACTTTCCATGATTCCCTCTGGGCTTTTTGGCACTCGGACTTGAATTGCCTAAGTGCCGTTTTATATTCTTCCCAGAGTTCCTCTCTTTGGTGTTTATTAGCCTTATTGAATAGCTTTCTGGTTCCTTTTCTCATTTCCATGAGAGAAGAATTCATCCATCTCTGTTTCCATACTGTTTTTAGTCGTTTCTTTGGACACGCTTCCTCGAATGCGAGTCTGATAACATCTTCAATGTTAGCAGTCTCATCATCGATTCCCTGTGTTGATTCCAAAGGAGCATTTCTTGTACACAATTTTGTATTTAAAACCTCCCTATACTTATCCCAGTTTGTTATTCTGGAGTTTCTAAAAGTCAGAGAATTATTTCTGACATTGACACTTAGCTCAAAGAGTATCCATCGGTGGTCCGAGAAAGATATCTCGTCAGATACGTACCAATTCTCGATCTCATCAACAGTCCTCCCGTTCGCAAGTGTAATGTCTATAACTTGTTTTCTGTTTTTATTGATAAAAGTTGGCTTATTGCCCCTATTTATAATAAAAAGTTCTGATTTTACTAGGTATTCAATTAAGGACTTACCCCTGTCATTGATGTCCGTGCTGCCCCACACAGTATGGTTTGCGTTTGCGTCACAGCCTATGACTAACCTTAAGTTTGCTTCCTTTGCATACCTTACCATATTCTTCAGAGTTTCCGTGGGAGGTGGATTCTCTTCATATGGAAGGTATGCCGATGCTAGTAGTAGCTTCTTTTGGTCTTGTCCTTTGCCGACTTCCCATTGCACAGCTACACAATCACGGTCGCTAATCTGTGGAATAGAAATAGCGTGTATCTCTTTTTTAACAATTACGCAAGCCCTGGACCTACCTTTGTTCATTGTATACAAACAATCAAACACTTTTGAGTTCCAATTTGTGACTTTTCCCTCAAAAGTGGATGGTTCCTGAATCAAGGCGATCTTCACATCCTTCTTCACCATCATCTCGGCTAGTGCTGCCGTAGCCACACTGCTCCTGTGTAATTTGGCTTGAACCAACCACGTCATGATGATGGTTCCTTCTTTTTTGGGGTGGAGGTCTTGGGTTCCTCCACTCCAATTATCGCAAGGATCTCTTCCTGACTGGGGGCCCTTAAAATCACTAAAAAAGAGAGTGATCTGACGTTTGCACGATCCTTTTATGACTTCTCTTGTCGCCATCCCCCTCTTAAGTTTTTGTAAATAATGAAATTTTGAATTCTTCCCGAATAGACAGGATTTTCAAAGTATTTTTATTAAGCTCCCTGCAAATAGACTGAAATTATTCAATAGCTTAATTGAAATGAAAATTTCAACGAGAAATTAATTAATTCATATTTATACCATAATATGTGGACGACAGAAAAAATGAAAACTTGAATGAACTCAACCCAAATCCCTTGCAAGTTTTTCTTCTCATCTTCGCTCTTCTTATCCCTCGCACTTATTGCGTAAATATAAATTATAAAAATCGCAAATAATTTAAAAATTACGTAATTCACTGCGATTCTGGTAACGCCATTAAACTCTGCCTCAATTTTATGTGACGTTCGCTGTCAGAAATTGAAGTTTGATAGTTATGCGGTGTTTAAGTGTCGATTCGCGATCGCGATTATCGTCGATTTTCGTGTAATTGGAGGTGATTAAACACATAAGTGGGGCATAAAAGTGTTGCATGTTATGTGTGAAGTGTTATTTGTGTAAAAAATTGCTAAAATTTAGTAAATTTTGTGTATTTGGTATCCAGTGTTTCAAATGTCACAGTTGTGCATAATACTAAATATTCACCCGCAATTGATACACCTGATTTTAAAACAAGTAAAATTCTTGTTGCCGATACCAATACCATGTTTATATTATGTACGGTATCGGCAGCATATATTATTTTCGTGATTTTGCGCATAGCTTAAATTTGCATGATATTTTTGTTGTAAAGTTCCAGGAAATTTGTTTACATTCTGTAACTTGCAAATTTCCTAGAACCTTTTCTGTTTTGTTGTTTTTATTGTTACTTTATTAATTATTTTTTCTTTTTAGGGCGCACAGGATAGATTGGGAAGAGGAATTTTGTAATTCCAAAATTAATGTTTTTCTTTAGTTTTCAGGCTTTACTGAACACTAACCAAGTTACTATCCTGGCCATCGAAAAAATTAAAAGTTCTTCAACATCGCGAAAAAAAACTTGAATGTTCTTGATGACTAAAATATGCTTTCACCCTCGGCTTTGACATTGCTTCCATGTATTAATATTATTTGATTCCAGAAAAACTGAATTGTGTACTTGCATATTTGATGTTTGCCGTTCTAGCAGCGCTTTGTAATTATTGATAGTGGTATTACATTCCCGTAACGTTTATTTCAAGTCCCTAACCATATTTTTGTATATTGTCACATCTTCTCCATATGTACTGTGAGTTTTTCTCTTAAATCTTCTTATTCCGTTTCCCCATAATTTCTTTCTTAGTTCAGCTAAACTTTTTCCGTAAAGTTAGTTTTAAAGTTTTAAAATATTTTTATTTACGAAAACCAAGAATAATCATATCTACAAAGTTGAAATTAAATGTCAATTGATATTTTCAATATTTTGAGTAACTTTAATCACTCAGAACCCTTCAAGCACATTTTAATTAAGCACACAAACTCCTAGGTACTGATATATATTTTTTAAAATGTTTAATAATAATTCAATTAGTATATTTGTTTCTCGAATTTGCTATGTGATGCAAATTCTCACTTAATTAATCTTCAACCTGATTCATCCACACCCTGTAAGATTTCAGCCTACGGATATGCAATTTTCCAATGTTTCATAATATAATAATTTTACTTCCGGCTTTTCTTTTGACAGGGAAATATTTAGCATATACTTTCGACTATAATAAAATGTTTACCTTCGATTCCGCTTAATTTGTCAGGCTATTTAAATCTTTTTGTTTTTTACGGACAATTTGTTGTTACGTCGCACAGTGGGCCAAAACAATTTTTGGGTGACAAAGAATCGATAGTCAACTGAATGCATTTCCTTATGGCAACAATTTTGTTTTATATTTACCTCAACAATTTTGTTTTTTTATTACCCCCCCCCCCCCCCCCCTCCCCCCTTCCCCAACTCTTTGTGTTTGGAACGGGCAAAGTCAGAAAAAAATTTGAATAGTTCATTTTGCTTAAAAATGTTCCAGTTTTCTACGATTTCAAAGTTATATTGTGAAAATCTTTGTAAGGAGAGGTCGAATTTTTATTATTGAAATCACTTACTATATAGGAGGAGGAGTTATTAGGCCAATAAGTTATGATAAAAGTTATATAGTTTTTCTAATAATAGCATTTCAATTACAAAGGGCTAAATTTCATTCAAATTTGTATTATTTTTTAACTTTTAAAAAATTTCCACAAATGTCCACGTTCTAATTGGTATCAAATTAAAGAAGAAACCCTCCTACATCGTTTAAAAAAAAAATTGGCTGCGACCATCTGCGACCTTCGGAGAAAATTGCATTTGAAGTTAAGTTTACCTTGTTCTCGTGTTCGTATTTCCACTTATGCAGGAATTTTACGAATTATATGGCTGCATAATGTTTGTTTAGAAAATAAATTACAGTTGTTCTAAGAAACGTTTAGAATTAATGATCTCATTTATATTTAAAGAAGTTACTATATTACATCCAGGTAGATACATGTGATGAGATTGAGTTTGCTTTTTATCTCACCTAATTAATATTATTATAATTAAATGGAGTAATGTAGAATTGTAAATTGTAATTGTTTGTATGTTTAAAAGCTAAGTTGCAGGTACGTGAAAGTAACGGAAATCTTAGCTACTTAAAGGGAAGATATTTTTCGTATTGAACATTGTCTATCTTAATTGAAAAGAGGAAACACAACACTGCTTTGGCAAATTTGATAATACGATAAGAGTATTTTGTGCTTGTTGTTAATTACATGCATTTGGTATAAAAAAGCTAAAATCAATATGCAGATTTTGTATTGTTAACTTTATAAAATAATCCGTGATAACAATGTTATGGAATACGAAGAGTTTTATGCTTATTCTTTCAAATACGTATAACATTAAAATTTTGGACGAAGAAAGAGTTCGACGATTCTTTCCGGCTTTCAAGAAGAAGTGGCAACTTAGTACTAAAAACGCACGAAAGTTTGACAAACAGGATGAGTTGTGCTTAAATACAGTAATGGAAATCAGTGCTAAAGAAATTAAATCTTCCGTGTCATCTCAACCATCAACTTCAATATTTGCGACACCTTCGCCTTTACCTTCACATCAACATCGAAATATTCTTCATCAACATTGGAGTGTTCTGCGTCAACATTGGAACCTTCCATCATCCAACAAAATCCATGGATCAGTGCCCGGAAATCACCAAAAAGCGTCAACTCAAACAGCTTTATCAACGGAATTAATAAACCAGTCACTTTGCCAACGTTATACATTGGAGAAACTAGTTAAAAAAGCCTTTATTGTAAAAGCTGTTGATGAAGGTAGTCCAAACCATGTGAGCAGAATTAAGGAGAGTATCGCCAACCCAAAAGACCAGCCGCAGAAATTCACTCCAGGACAAATCCTTGTTTTTAGACTTGGAACTTTCTAAGGTAAGTACAATTTTCTTAGATATGAATTGAAGAAGAGGAACCAAAATGCTTTACCAAGCTATTACAAAATTGTCGCAGCAAAAAATGAGTGTTTGCCTAAAATGCTGCAGACTACCGATACTTCCGCTTCAGTACATCTTCAAAATTTGGTTGATTCAATCGCGAACAGAATTTTAAAGATAAAATCACAGGATGAAAATGAGAGCTTAGATGACAACACTTTAGTGTTAGTGAGTAAATGGGGATGTGATGGATCTTCGGTGCAAAGCGAATACAAGCAACAAATTTCTGAAAATAAGGACGAAAATATAACAGACGCCAATTTATTCGTAATGTCATTGGTTCCTCTTTGTTTAAAATGCTGTGCTTCGCAAAACTTAATGTGGAAAAAACTTCGTTCATCATCTGCTCACTTTTGTAGACCTATTAAATTTAAATATTTAATGGAAACAAATGTAGGTATTTGCAAAATCAAAAGACCACTTGCGCTTAACTAACTGGTTTATTAGAGACTAATCTATTTACAGAAATTCTCTTAACATCTAGCTGCTATCGATCGGTATACAGAACCGCTATACAATAAAACAGAGCACAGTACTCAATAAAAAAAGTGAACTTTACAAATCAACACTAATGATTGAATAAATAGACAGAACTTGTATTGTATTATATATCATCTCCTTTTCTTGTTAAGAATCGTGTATAAAATATATTCTTTGAAATATTTTCCTACAATTCGGCTATCCTGACCGTCGTAATCGACCTCGATTACATCTAATCTTTTAAAAATTTTCTTTCTTAAATTATAAACTCCATATAACATCATATAATTACAAAATGAAACATAACTAAATATGTAATGTATACAAAGAATTTTTTTCAATCTAAAAAACATACGAAGGCACTAAAGTTCTACAGAAAATCACTTTAATAAAAAATGTTTCTCTTTACACAGACCTAACCGTATACTAATATCAAACATGATATTTCAATGACAATTAAAACATGTTCTTACCACAGTTATTTAAATGTTTCTTCATATAATTTATCGTGTGAGTAATCTGAGTCCTCGTATTGGAATTTCATATTCTTTCACTGGACATCAAACATTCGTACTGAGTTGTCGTTTCTTTGGGATCAAATAAAAACGGCCTCATATTAGCGGGTGAACATATGCCACGGTATGGTACACGAGTAATTTGCATCCCTTCTAGATCTTTTATAACGTACCTATCATTATCAAGTACTCTTACGACTTCATATGGACCGCGGAATTTTGCAAACAATTTTTTATTTACACCCGCCAGATTAACGTTATTTTTTATCATTATGTATTCGCCAACTTTATATTTATATGGTGGTTTATGACGCTTATCGTAATAAACTTTGTTATATTCCTGATTTTTCTTAATATTTTCCCCAGCCTGCTTACGTTTATCAACTAAACGAACCTGCCCATCACTATCGCCCTCAACTAGAGGTTGCAAATACTCAGCTACTTTATCGTACAATTGTCCTTTCTGATTCACGCCAAAGAGTAACATACTAGGGCTAAACCCTGTGCTTCGGTTCACCGTGTTGTTAAGAGCAAATTCTATTTTAGCCACGTGTTTATACCAATTACTGGGAGACTCCGCTTCACACTCTTTAGCTAACATTGGTATAAGTACGCGATTCATTCTTTCTATTTGGCCATTTGATTGTGGAGATGAAGTCGCAATCATAATATGCTTAATGTTGCTGTTAACCATAAATTGTTCAAATTCTTGAGATGTAAAACATTAACCACGATCAGAAATTATTCTACTGGGCCTGCTATAATTTTCAAAGTACAACTGAAGACATTTAACTGCTTCTTTGCTACTAGTACTATTGACTGGAAATAATTTTATAAATTTTGTGAATCCATCTATCACAAGGAATATATGACGCTTCTTTGAGCTTGAAATAGGACCTAGATGATCAATATGTAAAGTTTCGAAAGGTAAGTCGCCTTTTGGAATATTATGTAAGACATTTTCGCCTTTTCCCGAATTAGGAGAAAAGTAAATACACTTCAAACAACTTTTAATGTACTTCCTTATTTTATCCTTCATCTTAGGAAACCAATATGTTCTATTCAATTGATCATAACATTTCTGTTCCCCCAAATGACACATTGCCTCGTGGTGCGTCTGTATGACTCGATTTTCCATATTTTCAGGAACATAAAATCGAATCTGATCTCCCACCTTTCGATAAATAAGACCGTCAACCATCTCATACCATTGGCTCTCACATACTTCCAGTTCTGAAGCTATAGCAGTAATCTTCGGATCTATTTTTTGCGCAGTGGCTAAAACATACTCAAAGGATTCATCTCTTGTATTTAAAACATTAATAGATCTACTTAGTGCGTCTGCATGAGTCATCCTGCTACCATTCCGATGCTCTATGACACAATCATAACTTTGAAGTTCAAGAACCCATCGTGATATTCTAGGATTTATAAGTTTCCTGCTGAGAGTAAGGGCAAAAGACTGGCAATCGGTGATTATCTTAAACTTCAACCCAACCAAATATATTCTGAATCGTCTAAGCGCGTATATTATAGCCAAAGTCTCCAATTCGAAGCTGTGATATTTTTTTCAGTTTCACTGACGCGTTTTGAAAAATATGCCACCGGATGAAATTTGCCGTCTAATTGCTTCTGCATAAGAATGGCACCGTAACCTAAAGAACTCGCATCACAATGAAGTTCCGTTTCACAGTGAGGACCATATATTGCCAGCACCGGCGAATCCATCAATTTCTTCTTCAAGGTCTCAAACGAATTCAACTCCTCAGAGCCAAACTTGAATTTGCTATCTTTTCTTAGGAGGTCGTACATGGGTTTTGCTAAAGTCGCGAAACCTTGAATAAATTTCCTAAAATAGGAACAGAGTCCCAAAAAGCTATGTACACCCTTCACACAAGTAGGGACTGGGAAATTCTCAATTGCATTAAGATTCCCTTGATTAGGCTGAATACCATTAATATTAACTTTATACCCCAAATAAATAATTTCCTCTTGCAAAAATGAACACTTATCAAATCTTAATTGAAGACAATTTTCTACCACTATAGTGATTACTTGTTTTAAGATGTCAATATGTTCCTCGACGCTTTGAGTTGCTATTAGGATGTCGTCAATATACGTTAGTATTTTTCCAGTTGATATTAAAGGTTTGAAGATTTTCTTCATATATTTTTCAAAAACAGCTGGAGCATTCTTAAGACCAAATGGCATTCGCAGATACTCATACTGTCCGATAGGCGTGGTAAACGCGGTATACTTTACCGAACCCTCAGCCACCTTTACGTGATGGAACCCATTCCTAAGATCCAAGGTGGAGAAATATCTTTTATTTTTTAGCCTGTCTAGATGGTCCTCAATTAGGGGTAATGGAAAGTTATCTCTTACTGTAATTTTATTTAACTCGCGGTAGTCCACGCACAAACGCAACTCTTTATTTTTCTTTTGGACTAATACTATTGGTGACGCATATGGGGAATTGCTTTCGTGAATTATACCCCTCTCTAACAAGTTATTTAATATTTTGTCTAACTCAACCTTGTGAACATAGGTAAGTCGACGTGGTGTGCAATCAAAAGGTTGTTCCCTAGTTACTTTTTTTCAAATTCAAAATTAATTTTTGGATTGCAATTATCTATATTTTGATTAAAAAGGGAAGCTCGCTGGAGAATATTTCTCACTCGTTTTTGTGTATCATGTGGCAAATGTTCATTAATATTTACATCAACTTCATTATTATTTTGAAAAACGTCAATACTTAGAATTTGAGCAAAAATTTCTTGATTACAATAATCATTCGTCATACCTGTATCCTCAACACGAATGCTTGACGCCTCGGCTTGTAAATTTTCATTCTCTTTTGGTTTAATTTCAATTCGTTTATTTGATGTTCTTTCTTTTAGCTCCAGATTACTCTTATCTATAAAGTTTCTCCCTAAAATAATAGGATATCTCATTGTATTATCACTAACAACAAATAATTTTAAAACAACTATAGAATTTCTAAAGTGTATCTTTACATTTACTAGCCCTACAATGTTTATTATACTATCATTAATGCCTGAAAATGAGTACTTATCTTGTTGGACAGGAGACATCAAATACGCTGGTAAATACTTCTGTTGCATAAAACTGATCGGACTTCCGGAATCCAAAAGTGTAGGCAAAATACAGCCGAAGGTCACCTGGGGATCATCATACCCAAAAGCATACTTAATATTGAATTCAAAATTGTTGGTTGAGTGAACATATTCCTCTGGCTCATGTGTCTCGTTCGTCTTGGGTCCTCCAACTGGTTCATCAGCACATAACATAACTGAAGCTTGTTCTACACAATTGTTCGCCCTGTGGCCCATCTTCCCACATCGGAAACAGGAACCCTTATCCCTTCTTGGTTGTGTATACTGCGCACTACCATGTCCATATTTGTTACAGTTGAAGCACTTCATGTTACCGGAAGAAAATTTAGGCTTGCGTACTTGTTGTTGATCGCACTTAGTTTTATTCTCTCCGCTTGACTTGATTTTTTCATATTTCTGCAGAGCTCTCTTAAACTCTTCAATATTGTTTGCGCTGTAGAGGATTAGCTTATTTACGGTAGAATCGTTTATGCCATTGATAATATAATAAATTACATCACTTTCATCAACATTCGCTAATGAACCAATACCTTGCATAGCAAATACATATTGCTGATAAGTTTCGTCAAATTTTTTCTTACGTTTTCGTAGTTCGCTATGAATTTCTGCACTCGATACTTTCCTGTCGAATTCTGCTATCAGCAATTGCTTTAAGTTATTCCACGATGTTATGGTAATTGTCTGCAAGAACAGTTTTGCGGTTCCCGTTAGCAAACGGCGTGCATAGATGAAGCGTGATTTATCGTCCCATCCCAACAAATCGGCTGTTTCCTCAAATTGTTGCACCCATTTTTGAATTTTATAATTACCTTCTCCACTAAATGTTGCTAAGGATTCTTCAATGTCCCTGAAGTTAAAATGTGGTCTTACGCTGATAGTCTCATCTGCACCAGATAGTTCCTGTAATTTCTTCTTTATTTCTAAAATTTCTTGTTTTTTTCTTAATTTTTCCCGTAGGGCCTCCAATTCAATATCCAAATTTTCGTGTTCAATCTCTGGATTTGTGTTTGCTGTACACGTGTCGTTAGACGGCTCAGATAAACCAGCAAGAAGCGCATTTCTCGGAAAATATTCTTCAAGTTGATCTGTAGACAGGTCTCGTATTGCATCTTCCAAACGTAATTTCACTGCTGCTTTATTTCCTGTGGTCTGGATGCCAATCTGGTCGAGCTTTTCCTTCAATTGCGCCGCCGTGGCTCTTTCCAAAAAACATGTGATCCTTGAATCCATGCTAGAAATGTTGCAATATGCAGCTAAAATAAATTCAAAAAATATCGAACTACAACGTCGATGGTGTTTAGGAAGTGAAATATTCAAAAATTTTCTGGATGGCTAAAAATTCCCACGATTTTTCTTGATGCACCTATGCACGTGTTTTCTGCCACACTTTCACACTGGTCGCCTATGACCAATTCAGCCTCCTAATTTTTCCTCCAGAACACCAACAAAACTACTTAAATTCGGCGTAGCACTTAATTGAACTTATTCAATTTTTTCGGATCAATCCCACTTCTGAAAATTTGTAGGTATTTGCAAAATCAAAAGACCACTTGCGCTTAACTAACTGGTTTATTAGAGACTAATCTATTTACAGAAATTCTCTTAACATCTAGCCGCTATCGATCGGTATACAGAACCGCTATACAATAAAACAGAGCACAGCACTCAATAAAAAAAGTGAACTTTACAAATCAACACTAATGATTGAATAAATAGACAGAACTTGTATTGTATTATATATCATCTCCTTTTCTTGTTAAGAATCGTGTATAAAGTATATTCTTTGAAATATTTTCCTACACAAAGGAATTAGAAGTAATTCATAGGCTTCACTTAAGAATGTGTGATGGCAGAGTAACTCAATTTTTAACAGACAACAAATCATAGGCAACTTGTACTATTTGCCAAAAAAGCCAAATGATTTTCGAAATACGGAAGAAGAATCCGATGTTGAAGAAAATTATCAATACGGGCTTTCGCCTCTTCATGCAAGGATTCGATTTACGGAATTTAATTTGTACATGATTTACGACTTGAGTTTCACTGATGAGGGTGTACGAAATGATCCTGATAATAAGCAAGAGGAGAAATACAGGAAGTGTTCAGACGACAACTGGGTTTAATTATAAATACATCTAAGCAAGGATTTGAAAGTTCAAATGACGGGAACACAGCGAAGAGGTTTTTCGAATACCCGGACATAACAACGGATATTACCAAAGTGGACGTAAAAATAATAAAGAGATTTAAGACAATATTAAATGTTCTTTTTTGTGGTCTTCCTATAAATGCGGGAAAATTCGGAACATATGCAGAACAAACAGTAATATTACTAAATGAGAAATATGCCTGGAGAAAATTATCTGCGACAGTCCACAAAGTTTTAAGGCATGGAAAAAATATAACACTGCACTGCCTTTTGCGAATTGGCGAATTGTCGGAAGAAGCCCAGGAAGACAAAAATAAGGACCACAAGCTCTACAAATACCACAACACCAGAAAAATTTCAAGCACAGAATAAAATGTTGATCTTACGAAAATTCTGCTTATATCATCAGATCCATACATCTCATCATTTCGGAGAATACGGGACAAACGTTTTAGAAGCAGGGAATATGACAAATTTACTACATACAGATGAAAATGTAAATAATACGTTTGGAAATATTCCAGTAACCTGATTAGTATCTGAATATATATGTATGTGGGCACGAAATATATAGTAGGTGTAGTAGTAGTAAGTAAACAAATCACAGTTGTTCTTTTTGTTTACAATTTTTTTATTAACGCACTCAGTCGTCAGTAGTCGTAAAGTAAAGTCGAAATTTCCAGTGGAAGTAGAATTTGTTTCGCAGAATTTAGTAATTGTAGACTTTAATTTGTATTGAAATAAAATTCATTTACCATTTATTCCTTTTATTAAAATTAATCCCACATGTATAGTATATATATATTTCTTTACATATTCGTAAAACTTATATTTTTTTAAATTAAATATTGTTATCGAGATAATAAAATAATTAAAGATTAAGTTAAAAATGTTGTTAAAAGTTTTTAAATAACTAATAATTCCTTCCTTTGCGCAAGTTGGACAAGAATAAGTTCTATCAATTGCTTTTCGGCCATTTTTTCACAAGACTGATCTAAATTTTGATTCACTGCAATAGGTATTAGGTACCTGTTTATCTTGCTTTTAAAAATATGCTGCATTGATAATGAAAAAACACAATATTTTTGGCTCGAGTTCAATTTTTTCTCTTACACTAGTAATGCAATCAGTTTTGAGTTTAATATAAAGTGAATATTTCGTACATTTTGTGCGTTTTTTTAAATATAAAAAGAGAAATAGATTCTTATTCACCTAATTGTCAATTAAAGATTAATTTTTGACCCTTTTGTGACTTCAAAGGAATAATTTTCACTTTTGAGAATTTCAGTTCTGTATTTGATTTCTTTTTATTTCATAAATTAAATCATTTTCTGCTTTTCAATATTTAAAATACGTAAAATATTGGGCTCGAAGGACCATGAAAAGGACTCAAAAAAGTAAATTCAAGAAAACGAAAAACACTAGCTGTGCGTAGGATTCGAACCGGTCACCTATGGATTGATTTTTTTACGATTTAGAACGTTTATTAAATCAAATTTTAACAATAACAGAACTTACATGCTATTAACAAACAACTAGCTTAACTTAACATTTGCATAAAACTTACTGACTATATACATTAGTACTCTAAATTTTTTCCTTTTTATATTTTCAGGTCAAATCTTACAGTCTATCCTACATACTACTTTATTAATTCTTAATATTACCTATTGTGCTACGTTGTGCTACGTAAAGTTCATACAATTTAATAAAATTTTGTTTTTCGCTTTCTAACCACCAGAATTTATTATCTTTGTTATAAGCCGAAAGGGGGTGTCAATCCGTACAACGATAATTTAATTTTGGGATGTCTTCCTTTGTTATAAGCTGAAAGGGGGGGTCATCTAAACTAGCTCCAACGCTAACAGCATAGTGGCGAAGGATCTACTGAATACATTTAAAATTTTTTTTTTATTTCGAAGATACATGTTTTGACTTTTCAATTTTACTTTTAAAGATGAAAAAAAATAACTCTCGCGACCTTGAAACGTCATTGATGACATTGATGTTGAAACTGCATGGGTTCCGCTTAAGCACAGTTGTGGCCAATTGGGTACTCTGTAATCTGAAAATTTATATTCTTTATAATCATAGTTACGTTGGCTATGTTTTCCCGAGACAGATTTTTTTTATTTTGCAATTTGTAAAAGTTATGCAACAATTTGTAAAAATTTCCAATTTTTACGGCATATTTGACCTATTACAGGCTATAAAAATGGAACAAAATAAAATTTTGCAAATCGTACACGGGAAAACATAGCGGTATGTTTTCTGAACAATTGAAAAAAAAAAATTTATTGAAATCGGACCAATACTTTTATGAGAAGTCTTACTGGGCAGCTAAAAAAACACTACTTTCGGAAAAACGCGTTTAATGATAAATTACGGAGTATAACTTGATTATAGTAACTTACGAGTTAATCTGCTATACCGGGGCCGTAGAGTTCTCCTTCCTCATCACGTTAATGTTTTTGGTTGTCCACATTCTTCTCAAGAACGGACCGGTAAATTCTTTAGACAATGATTTTTAACTGGAAAAGCGCCGTCGTGACGCGCCGCGCTTAGTTTCTCGGAAACGGCCGGAGACGGGTACCTTTCTGTTCCCAGAAACATGCAAAGGAATGTGATTTTCACGAAACCCTTTCTGCGGTGTATTCTCAGATACATATAGAGTTAAATTTAAAAAAAAAAATCGATTTTTTTAAACCGCGAGAGTAGAGGACCCCTTTAAGTCTTGTGTCAGTGGTAGAAATGTCGAGGTATGAATTTCCACTAGGAAATGACGGCATATCTGTAGCCAACAAATTTGCGTTGAACAACACACTATTCTCCTCTATCCATCGGTTCAACTGGTTTCACCTTGTATTACTCACCAGATTCCCCCATCTGCAATGGAGAGCATTTAAATCTCCTGCCAAAATATAAAAATTTTGATCTTTTTCCAGTTCTAAAATTTTGAATAACTTGCCAAACTCTTCTTGAAGAACTCCTGAATCATTCACTTTTGGAGCATAAGCCGAAATAACAAATAATTTATATGAATTTGAAATTTTTAATTCAACGACCGAAACTTCCAAACATTTAAAATTGTTAATTACGCTATTTTTAATAATTTTGAAGTTATAAGGTTTCCTTACCAACACTGCAGTGCGCCACCCTGCTGAGAATTTGGTCTATCTCTTCTATGTACTTCGTAATATTGAAATTCTAAAACCTGTTTTCTACTTAATTTTGTCTCCGAAAATAAAACTATGTCCGGATGTTCCAACAAGTTTGATAATCTCGCCCTCCTTTGATTCGTTATTAAAGAATTTACGTTAATAGAAATTATGTACAAAGAATTTTGAACCGAATGAAAACCACTGTCCGATCTACTCATGCATACCGTCTGAGCTGATCAGGTCAAAAGCACATCAATTCTGGATTTTTCCTCCTCCAGAATAATTTTGAACGAACTTAACTGCTGTTGTATATTCGCCAACATTGATTTTATTTCACTCATAAAATTTTTATTCTTCCCTTTATCACTAGTTAAATTTTGAACTTGGTCCGAAATATTTGCCGCAGCTTTAGCATATGAAACACTTTTATTAATAAAATTCGAATACATTTTTACTTTATTTACATTATCAATTTTGGTCTGTTCTGTTTTATTTAATAATTTTTGTTCTAAATATTTTTGACACCCTCTACACAGGCAAGGTGTCCGTAATTTTTACATAATGTGCAAAATAATTTGTCTTTGCTGATAACACTGCCTGCCTGTATTAGGCACTTACCAGGTTCATGTTCTTGGGCACACTTAACGCACCTATACTTCATCTGGCAATTGCTTGCCGTATGACCAAATCACTGAAAGCGTCTACCAAAGAATAACTAAGGCAAAGTAGACGCACCTTATTGGGAAGAAAAATTGGAAAGAGAGGCAAATACTTGAAAGCTCCGAAAAGTAGTGTTGGTAGAGCTTCAAAGTTTTCAAAGCTTCCTGTGGCCATTAGTGTCGTAAGAGTAAAAGAAAAAGAAAAATTTAAGGCCATTTCTACATTCGTGTGAAGAGTACGACTGCATTCAAAAAATTTGACGTTAGATTAATCGTACTCACACAAAAATGATGCGCAATACTGACCCATTGTCCAGGCATTTTCCAGTTTATTTTACTACACCATACTCAGTGGCCAGACATTTTCTGTAAAATAACCGAAGAGCTTTCAACCTATTCATAAAATCAGCTGGCAGGCGTAAAACTATACTCCAACACATTTCCATTGCCCAGGCATTTTATGTAGGGACAATGAAATTGTTTCAATACATATGACTTGGCTGACTTAAAAAGGTAAATAAACATTAGTCTGTCAGAAATTTGTTGGGGATGGCGAAATTTTGTAAAGAAGTTTTAAAATCTAAGTAATAAGTGGTTTTAAGAAAAGAAAGTGAAAGTAAATATTGTGGTAAAGAGTGTATTATATTGTTTTACACTTATTTGTGGTGCTTTATAACAGTTGGTAGAAAATCAGTTGGCTTCTTTTGCAATTGATTAGGTTGTCACTGGTTTTCTTCCGATTGATAAAAGAATTCAACAGTTTTAGCTTTAAAAATTTATTTATAATTGATATTCGCATGAATTAAAATATATCTGTGTGAGTGCATTTAACTTTTTGCTTTTTTGCAATAAAAAGTGTTGGCGGGAAAATAAACTGTCAGTTTATTTATATTCGCGCGCGGATAGTGTACCAAAATGAATGAACAAACTAGGAAATGTGCTGCTGGTTGCGGAAGTTTTAAATATTTATTTAGTTTTCCGAAAGATGTTGAATGGTAAGTACTTTTCTAAAAGTTGTCATCAATTTTTAAAGTTTAAAAGAAAGCATTTGGGTTCCTCATCAGTCCTCTTCCCGCGACTCTAACAACCTCGCTAGGCAAACAACCTAATTTTAAAAATCACCTTACATAAGTATTAAGTATTTATAAATTGAAATTGTATTAAGAATCGGAGTCAACGCACCAATTGCTAATAGTTAAGAGGAATATTCTTTATCGGTGTTAAATGGAATTAAAACATATTTATTGTCTACTATGACACACGATCGCCTTAATTATCTCAAATCACTATACATATACAAAGCCCGGTTGCCTTGACCAAACTTTTAGTATATTCTAGCTGCTTCCTTGAACTTTCCAGCAGAAGCAGAGTTTCCGCTTGGAGAACTAAGTAACTGATACAAATAACTCATAAAGTGTAATTAAAAACTCTTTAATCAAGGTGGGAAAAAATTGTTTAAAGGAAATTGAAATAAAGTGTATCAGTAATACCTTTGTTTAATAAAGCAAATATACAAAGCTATTTTGTGAAAATTTTTATTGACTCTCAGAGCCAATAGAAGCTGTAATTTTATAATAATTGTAAATTGCGGTCTTGGCTAATCTTTAATTAAACCATACATATATTACACCGGCATATTTACGAAGTAAAATAGATCGCGTCTGTGCAATAATATTAATTTATGCCTTTAAAATCTGCAACGTATCGAACCGTGCAAAAACAGAATTTACATGTACGCAAATTAATTTAAATACTTTAATTTTAATTTCAAAATTTTTAACATTAAACCTCGGCCATATAAACATGTTTTGTTTTTAAGCAACTTACCTTGGAACAGAAATCACATATTAAATACTTTCATGATATAATTTCAATTTTCATGAAGTCCAAAAATCAACTTTGCGAGAATTCGAGGTTTTCACGTTTCATTCGCCATCTATAGTCGTTATATACATAGTGTTTTATCCGTTAAATAATCTGCTTTTACAATCTTTGGGATAACTGTATGAAAGGTACTATATAGAAGATTTAAAATCCGGAAAAAACGGACTTAAGGGGTTATTCATTTTATTATTATTATGATTACACTTAAGTAATTAGGTTCTTTTATTAGCCGTAGATGACTATCACATTTACAATAATGTTACAATTTAAAAAGTATACTAATAATTTGCTTTCCCGCATTGCAGAACCTTCTTTTTAAATTCACATATTATTGTACTTTTAATTTCGTTTGATAGTTTATTAAACAAATTTAACCCGTTATGAAAAATTGAATTTTCTTTTCAGTTTAAGCATTCCAACATCCATGCTATAGGGATGTTGGACTTGAAGTATAGGAAAATCTCATCGCTTTATTTTGCAACACTCGAAATTCGGCTTCATCACAGAATTTTACACTAAAATAGCAGATTCCAGCATCATCCTTTTTCTTACTCTTTTCATGACTTCAATTTTTAGAAAATTTAACACCCAATACCAAAAATAAATAAATGAAATAGTTTATCATTGCTATTTTGCTTGCGGAAACCAGAGTATTTCGGCCACTGTTTCGTCCACCCTGAAGTATTTCAACATAAGAAGCTGGAAACCATTCAATTTGCCGCCGGCTCACCAGCCAGTCTGTTTTCTTACGGATAATAATCAGTTGTTCTCGCTGCAGGGAAAGTTGCTCAGGACTAATTGACGCATACGGAGCAATTACTTGAGCAATTTCTGGCTTCTTATTATTATATTTCAGTTATCTGAAACAAGACAAATATTAATAACATATTGCCGAACCTTCAAAAACAAAACAGAAAACTTAAAACTTCAACTGACCAGTTTATTAGCATATGCCGCATTAATTTGTTCCTGATGTACATCGTCAGAAAATTGGCCACTCTTGGTACTTTGACCTTATTATGCTTACCAAGTCACGAAGTAAAATTCAATTTGTGTGTAAGTAATGAAAGCCATCTAAAATTTGGTACAATAGACTTTTTACCATGCCTTTTGGTACCACAACTGTTTTTGGCAGCTTTTGCTGCTCTATGAAACTTAATTATGTGTCACAAATCATGTTCTGCATAGTAAAAAAGTAAAAACACTTTCCTGTCCGTATGAAACAAGAACACTCGATTGAGGTTAATAACATTGGGATGTTTTAGCTCCCTCAAAAGCTGAAATAGTTTTGAATCGTTATAATTGAATTTATCAACCTAATGATTACTTACCGCTATTTCTCTGCAAGGATATGTGGGTGCCTTCTATTTGTTTAAGAGCAAATTAGCAAATTCTTTAGTGTCGTTTCCTTCTTTTCGTCTGGCTTTGCTGGAGATGTTTGACATTTCTTTGGCAAAAACGTGAGAATTGTCAAAGTGGCGTTTATGATGAAATAACGCACATCTATTAATAATGTGCTATCACCTTTTAGCACACGCTATCAAGTAAGCGAGCTTTGGCAAATAATATGTTTGTCTCCATTGCACAGTGTTTTTTGCACGCAACTTGATTTATACCGTCGGTGAATAAAATTGAAACTAACACTAATACATTTTTTCCTTTCACAAAAATTTTTGCTCACGGAGGTGCGTCTACTTCTTCTTATATATACTTTGGCGTCTACTTTGTAGCGCATCTTTCCGCTCCATCCTTTCCCACCTCACCACCTGATGGTTGACGTATTTAACATATTCATTTGACTGTCGCTTGAAAGCTGCACAATAAAAATTGGTAACCTGAAATTTTTTTCTCTGGTCAAACGAGTTTCGAAACGCTTAACATTAATAAATTTTAAATCACTGTTATTTATATCCTTTAACTCACTAAAAATTTCTTCAGTATTACTGTCAGGATCCAAACCTTTCAAGAAAATTGTATGCACTTTATCACTTTTCGGACAATACGTGTAATGTTCCGCGGAAACACTTTTCAAAATCTCCTTCGTTTTCACAAAATCCTCTTTCCTATCTAATAAAATCGCATACCTATTTACACTATATCGCTTAATCCTAAATTCTTTAATTTTTAATACAAATTTTAACAACGGGTTATGGGCCCAGATGTCTAGAAAGGGAGAAAATAATGGCTACTGGAAGTAGTGATTACAAAATCCAAGTGGATAAACTAGTGGGACCGGAAGACTAGGCAAAATGGAAATGTCACGTAAAGATGTCCTGAACTAAAGGAAAAACCATCTGATGCAGAAACTAAACAAAGAGCATCAAAAGTGGCTAAAAGATGATACAAAAGCAGCAAGTCTGTTAGCAAGTGCTCTGGGAAAGTCTGTTGTTGAACTCGTTCTAACTTGCTCTCGTGCAAACGAAATCTGGGTGAAGTTATGTGCACGTTTTGAACGCAGCAGCACACACCGATTAAACATGTTGATTGAAGCTTTTTTTTCAAGCTCATCGTGACGAAAAAGAAGACATCAGCACGCACGTTGCAAAGCTGCAGAAGCTTTTTGTAGATCTGAACGACGAACTGCAAAAGCATGAAGAAAATGCACTGTCCGAACGAATTCTAAACGGCCGAATTTTATCTACGCTGGGTAAAGACTATGATAATTCCTAAGACCTGTGGGACACGATTGCATCGGAACATCAGACCGTGAATTTACTGACTGAGAAATTGTGCACGATTGAATTACGTGATCAAAATGTTGTGGAGTCGAAGGCGTTCTTTGCAAACACTGATCACAAGAAGAAACATCGTCAAAACAGTAAAAGTGACAATGGTGGAAAGCCAAGGATGAACCTAGCACGCTCCAATCAAAATTTTCCATGTCATAAATGCAAGCAGCTAGGTCATTGGGCAGCTGAGTGTAAGAATAAAAAGGCAGAAGGCAATTCTGTCCGGACTACGAGTGACAAGAATGTTGCATTCCTGGCACATGCTTTTGGTCCATCAGTCGAAAACTTCGACCTGGACCTATGACTACAGAGTCTCTTGGTAAAGCACACTACTATGTGTGTTTTAAAGGTGATTTCAGCAAGTTCCGTCGAATCTTCTTTCTGAAGCACAATAGTAAAGTCAGCACCGTCCTACAGCAGTTCCTAAATGAAGCCAAACGAATGGTCGTCTTGTCAAACAGTTTAGATGTGACGGAAGAAGAGAGTTTGAAAATAAGAAAATTGCAGAGATACTTGCGGGTCGAGGTATAGTAGAACACTGTATAGCCCCAGCATATACACCGCAGCAGAATGGAGTTGCGGAGCGAGAAAACCGTACCATTGTGGAATGTGCGAGGTCCATGTTGAATCCAAGTAAGTTGCCAAAATAGCTATGGTCAGAAGCTTGTAATACGGCTGCCTATCTTTTAAATAGAACCGGTAAGTCCTCTGTTGAAAGCAAATCTCCCTATGAGCTGTGGTATGGCCGAAGTCCAGGAAAATTAACTCACTTAAAAAATTTTTGGAACAGAGTGTTACGTGCACGTGAATAAGGACTTTCGCTCAAAATTTGACGACAAGGCTGTTCATGCGTCATCTAGTCGGATACACGAACGACACAAATAGATTCAGAGTCTGGATTGGAATCTCAGAGGAAAATTGTAATAAGTCACGACGTAATATTTAAGCCTGAGGTTGTCTGCAATCTTCGTCCAAACCTCCTTGAGATCGCAGTTGCCAATGAAGAAAACCCGATAGAGAGTCAAGAGAATCTAACGACAAATGTCACGCAAATGCCAAGAAAAGTCGACAGCAAACCAGACTGCTCAGAAGATGAAGAATTCGACACAGCGTCCAGTTCGGGAGGAAGTCAAGGGCCAGAGCAAGAAGAAGGGGCAGGAAAGTACGAGGAAAAACGTACGAGGAAGAAGCCAGCATGGATTAGGAGTGGGGACTACGTGTACATGCCCGCATCTTTAATAGTCCAGGGCGATGATCCAACGTCATATTCTGAAGCGATGCAGTCTCGTGACAAAGTTCATTGGCTTAAAGCCACTGAGAATTTGAGTCCCTGAAAGAGAACAATACATGGATTCTAGTTAAGCGTCCAAATGACATGAAAGTATTGCAGAATCAATGGGTCCTACGACGGAAAATCACAGACAGTGGGAAAGTTCGCTTCAAAGGGCGACTTGTGGCAAAAGGATATTTACAGAAGCAAGGAACCGACTACGAAGAAACATTTAGCCCTGTTGTACGCTATGAGACTAATCGCACTATCTTGGCGGTAGCAGCAGCACAGAAAATGAAACTCGATCGATTTGATATAAAAATACCCTTTCCGAACGGCGTGCTCGAGGAAAATGTATATATGGAAAAATCAGAAGGCTATGAAGATGGCACAGATCGAGTATGTCTGCTGAAAAAAAATCTGTATGGACTCAAAGAAGCACCGCGTTGCTGGAATAAATGCTTTGTAGAATTCATGACAACAGCTGGCTTCAAGAACAGTGATGCTGATCCATGTCTGTTTTATCGCAGGAATATAGAGGCGAAGACTGCCCGACACCCTGCACAGGGGACCCATATTGCATAAACTGCAAAGGAACACATCCAGCTACCTCTATAGACTGTCCAGCAAAAGAGAAAGAAAAAGACATCCTAAAAATCATCGCTATCAAAAACATCAACCGCAAGCAACCTCTTAAACAACACAGCGCCCAACATTGACAAAAACAATAGATTTTCAATACTGGAGGACAATGATCAATACTTCCCTCCGCTGAACAACAAAACGTTGAATCAAAAAATCAGAGATCCCAACACAGAAGTCAATAAAATCACTACAAGGAAACTATATTCCAAAGTAGAAAAGATCCTCCCTGATAACACGATTAACAAATACTACGAGGGTCTATCTAACAAATGGACATCTAAAGAGAACGGTCTAGCACTAAAAAACGCTCTACCTAAAGTATCAACTTTAGAAAAACTACTAAATTGGATCAAAAAAAGTATCTCTGACGCAAACATTACGTCGGATAGCAACAAATTCATCATGAACCTCAAAAAAATAATCGAAGACATAGATAATCAATCAGACATTGACTTAATAAATGAAAACACTGACAATTCTAGCACTAACAAGCAAAACATATGAAAAGTCTCCACTACAATATTCAAAGCTTTTTAGCTAACAAAAATTATCTGGACCTATAACTAATCAACAGCAAATTTGAAATCATTTTACTCAATGAAACTTGGCTCAAAAAAGATCATCACACTTCTTTATTAAACTTCCACATCCTCAGAACGGACCGAAAGGATGGTTACAGTGGAACACTAATTGCAATCAACAAAAACTTTGAAGTCACCAAAGTTCCTCTGAATATACCATTGCCAAAATCAAATACCTCAACCAAACCCTTACTATAGCTACTGCCTACGCCCCACCAGCTCTTTCCTGGGTGCGAAAACATACTACAGGTTCTAGAAAATAACTCGAACTGCATACTGACAGGTGACCTAAATGCAAGGCACAGCCATTGGAACAACAACATACTAAAATCGGATACAAGCACTAGAAAAGTTGACATTCTTGCTGAGTTAATTCTAGCTAATTCATTAATTAGTTCTAGATCCGGAAAACGGATCTATTCTGGACAGCTGCTTCTCCACCTTCTCTACATTGAACCTCAGTGTCGGACCTCACACCATCTTCCACTCATTATTTCTTTACAAAATAACATAAAATACACTAACAAATCCTCTTACATCAGTCGTACACAGGTTATCAAAAAAACTGAAGAGCTATCAATCCTATCCCCTAACGAAAACTGCTACGTCTAACTAACCAATTTGATTAAAAAATGCAGAATTACCAAACCACACAGCCAATTCAATCCAAAACCTTGGTGGAACGATAACATTAAAAAAATGTTCGATATTAAAGCACTGGCTTTCATTGATTACAACAAGTAAAAATCCCCTGCCCACCTCAGAAGACTCAAAGCGGTGAAAATAAGACTCAAAAAACTCATCCCTACAGCCAAGAACCAAACCCGGACACTGCTTATACAGAAATTAGAAGAAGATAACCCCAGACAGAAATTCAAAATCTACAAAGCACTTGTTGAAAACACTGCCAGCAAGGAAGGATACTCCAAATGGGATAGAGCGAAATCCAAATTATTCCTTAAACATATTGCCAAACACAACAACAAGACAACTCCCCCCCCCCCCCTTCAACTCGCCAACCCTAAACCCCCCGAATTCCACTATCCACACAATTCAAATTGAATTAACGGAACTATTAACTGTGTTAGCGAAAAAGTCTAATTTTTCAGCCCCAGGTTTAAATGGCATATCCTATCTAATCTTGAAAAAACTTAACCACAACTGCTCATTATCTAAACTCCATACTATCCAGCCCAACCATCCCGGATAACCTAAGACTCATCAAAATCATACCTGTCAGAAAACCCAACAAATCTGGCGATGACTTAAACAACTACAGACCAATTGCCCTCATCCCCACTATTGTGAAATGCATCAACACTATTATTAACATAAAACTGACCAACTTCATTGAGATGGAAAATCTCAAACATGTTAACTCCTTCGAATGACTGGCTACATAACTTTCTGAAAAGCAGAACTCTAAAACTTAACATCAAGCCCTTAAGTCGCTGATGACCTTCCTCAGGGCAGCATTTTAAGCCCCACACTATTCAACTTATATACTCTCGACTTCCACTCGATTACCAATTAAGCAATAGATCTCCTTCAATATGCGGATGACTTTCTCATCATAGCCTCTGGACCCTCATTCATGGAAGCAACATCAATGGCAAACATTGCTCTTGAAAAATTACTTCGCACGGCAGAAAAACTAAATCTTTCCTTCAATAATAGGAAAGTCTCTTTCCTCCCATTACATCGGAACTCTAAAGATCACCTTTCCATCTCCCTTCGTAATTGTCCGATCAAACAAACAAGTAGTCTCACATTCCTGGGAAGGAGCATCAACTCTCACATTACGGTTAAACCCCAACTGAAAACTGTCAAGAGCACCCTAGCCCCCCACGTGAATATTCTAAAAATGCTTTGTAGTAACAAACTTCCTCTTCATCCTTCCACTGCACTAAATATATACAAAGAGACAATCAGATCCAAGCAAGTACTCTGCCTAATAGGCCAACGTACGCAGAAACGTACTCAGACCAACGCAGCCTTAAGATGCTCATTAGGCTTCCCTATTACCACACCAACACAAGCCTTATACACCATTGCAAATGAACTCCCGCCGAAATACAGAACCAAATTATTATTGGGAAAAGAACTAACCAAAGCCATTGTGACTGGAGAATTGTGCACTAGTCTGCTCTCAACGCTCGATCCGAAAATATCCAACAGTCCCCCTGCGGGGATATATATATTATTATTGATCTAGACGATTACAATCTGGGGCAGAATAAGACCAACATTTCTTTTGCGATGGAATGAACTTGGGTACGGGGATTTCTCAGCAATTCCGATCAGGTTGAACCCTGAGTTAGTAGATTCGGTGTTCAGTAATGCTCGAGTTGTAACGGCCGATACAGGACAACTCACAGTTCTTGGAGACATCATTGATGCTTCTGGGAACACACTTATACACCCCCACACAACACAATTAAACGAATTGGTGGATACAGCACGAGAACGTTTTAGTCGTCTCTCTACTAGGGAACCTAGCACTGAGGTGATAAAAGCTTTCGTAACGAATCGACCACCGCACACGACATTCAGTACACTTACTTCACGTAGGCTGCGCGAGCTCTTCGTAGGAGTAAGTCCTACGGATACCTTAGGGGTTAATAGATGGCGCGCACATCTTGGGGTGGACTTGGGAGTAAGAGTCATCTATAGTTATCCGTCCAATTACAGAGACTCTGATGTGGCATTCAAACTGCTCCATCACAGCCTCGTGCATCCAAACCAGCTGTCACATATCGATCGAAGAATTCAAAGAGTCTGCACGGTTTGTGGTGGTGAAGGAACCCTGTTCCACAGATACTTCACATGCCCGACCTTGTGCGACATTAATAATCTTGTTCGCGATATGTGCCAGCATATCTGCCCGACATTCAGCATTACAAGAACGTCGTTTTACTGGGGCCAAGGACATGTAACCAGGTAAATTGCTTGATAAGCTTTATCTTAACACTTGCTAAATCGACAATTCATCTGTACTGCATGCGGATCGAGACTGGGCAACAGCCCACTAACCCACAGTTTCACACACATGCACTTAAGAACCACTTCATTGCCAGATTGAAGAGGCGATTACGTTTAGAGTTCATGGCAACGAAGGCCGACACATTCAACTGCACCTGGAAACCTTTATCGTCGGTGCGGAACGGAAGCCTCGTCTTTCACTGGGAATAACAGGCCGCAGACTTGCAGCAGCTTGTCCACGAAGCTTCCCTTCGCTTTGGTATCGCTGCAAGTGCTGCGGGAAGGACAAGTCTCACGTTGGAATCGTAGAACTGGGAGGATGATGGGAGCAGTTTGCAGACATCAATGACTCTGCAGACTGGTCCCGCGGGACTCTAATCGGTTCGAAATTTTTGTGCGTTCGTTAAGAACATGTTTGGATGAGTGCTCCCGGAGGACTAGAAAAGTGGCGAACGGCTCTACGGAGAGGGCATTTGCTTGGGAGCAGTGGTTCCCGAAGTAGGAACTTCGCCCGGTGCTGCATCTACCCTCTGGGAACACTCAGACAATCATGTTCTAGTTTGATTTTTCGGTTTCGATTCATTTTGTTCGTTCTCTAGGTTTTGTTTCGGATTCTTTTCAAAATTTTCCTGAACTTTTCTTAGAGCTGGCACTCGCTTGGAGGCATTTCAAAATTTCTTTGTATTTTCTTTTTAACAGGTTTTTGCCTTCAAGTTTTAAAGTCCTTTTTATTTAACCTATTTACAGTAACGTAGTATATTGAGTCATTTTTTGTTATGTTCTTTTTGATCTTTATTACTGTGTCTTTTAATGTTTATACAATTGTTAGGGTAGCTAGTTTTTGTAGGATTTTTACGTTTTTATAACGATGAGTAAAATAAAGCGCCATTATACATAAAAAAAAAATTATTATTGTAGTAAAGTGCCAAGGTGTCGGACGTGCCTTTATATCGGGAGCAAAAATAATAAAAAAGTTAGAATTTCGGGTATTGTGTTGAATTGTGTTCCGTTACGTTTGCGTGTCAGTGTTATTTTAATTTTTATTAAAAATATTTCGTTTTTGTTCCTGTTGTTAACAATTTATACAACCTCTTTTGAGGAACTTTTTGACATTTTTTTTGAAATTTTTAATAATTAATTTTCGGAACTGTCAAATCAAATCAAGTAGCCCAAATCAGTTTCGAATCAAGTTAACGGTGACTACTGTCCTCAAATGAGCGACAGTAAAAGTGAAAGTGCTTCCGGGGGGAAGAAAAAACCCCCAAATACTCGTAAGACGAGGGATTTAGGGCAAAAAATAGACCTTGCCTCTTTCTCTTTAGCAGAAGCGTCTACGGTTAAATTGAATTTTGCATTTTCAATAGGATGAATTAATAAAGTTCCTTTTGAAAATGGTTGTTTAATTTTATTAAGTTGATCTTCACATTCTACTGGCCAAGAAAAATTTTTAGCGTTATTTGGTTTCTTTTTGAGAAGTAGGGCCAAATGAGTGTGAATTGGGTTTAGTAATTTGGCAAGATTAGGAATAAATCTATGGTAATAATTAACCATGCCTATAAATTGTTGAATTTGTTTAATAGAATTTGGAGAAGGAAAATTGTTAATAATTTGGACTCGGCCTGCTGAAGGTAAGATCCCTTCTTTTGTTATTTTGTGACTGAGGAAGTCTAAAGTTCCAACTCCAAAAATGCATTTGGATGGATTGATGTTGATTCCGAATTCTGATAGTTGTTTAAAAATTTGGTTTAAATGATTTTGATGTTCGGATTCAGATTTGCTGGCAACTAAAGTATCGTCAATATAGAGAAAAGCGAAATCTAAATTTTTAATGATTTGGTCCATGAATCGTTGAAATGTTTGTGCAGCATTTCTTAGACCAAAAGGCATCCTTGTGAATTCAAATAATCCAAATGGAGTTGTAATGGCTGTTTTGTGTATGTCTTCTTTAGCCATTGGAATTTGGTGGTAAGCTCTTATCAAATCAATTTTTGAGAAAATGGTGCAACCGTTTAAGTTCATTGAAAAATTTTGTATGTGTGGTCCGGAACCGTGATTTCGTTGAGTCTGCGATAATCTCCACATGGTCGCCAATCTGTAGAATTTTTCTTTGCTACTAGATGTAGTGGAGAAGATACTGAAGAAGATGATAATTGGCACAAACCTAATTTAACCATGTGATCAAACTCTAATTTTGCAATTTTGTATTTATGTCCATCTAAACGTCTTGGACGAAAAAAAGAAAGTAGTCCTTTAGTTTCTATGTGATGTACTACGTTATGTTTAACTGGAATATCATAACGAGGTGGTTGCGTTAATGTGGGAAATCTTTGCAAAATTTTACCGTACTCATTACTGATTGCGTAGTAACGAGGAGTTGGAGTATTTGCGTTTACCGTGATTCCACTAACACTTAATGTTGTTGTACCGTCGAGTAATCTTTTGTTTTTTAAATCGACCAGTAAATTAAATTTTGTTAAAAAATCTGCTCCGATGATGGGCTTGTAGACATTAGCAATTATAAATGGGAAAATGGATTCTCTCCTAAGACCGAAATCTACTTTAAGTAGTTTTGTACCATAAGTGTTAATGGTAGAAGCGTTTGCTGCGGATAAATATAAGTTAGGGTCTTTGTTAAATTTTCTAAAGAAAAATGAATAAACGTTTAGAAATATTATTGTCAAATATATTGTTCACTGAGGGATTAATTTTTTTTTTTTATTATTAATAGTTTTGTAAGAACACGGCGAAATGCATTTATTCGCTTTGGTACCATATTTATTGTGGTACCAACAATAAGGATTGTTATCTCTAGTTTTTGAAACTTGTCTGCTATGTGAATTGTTTCTAGAGAATGAATGATCTCTCGATCTGTTTCTAGACCGTGAGTGAGAAAATTGGTTTTGACATGATAATCCTTTTATCAAATTTTCGAGGTCTTCTAATTTGTTTTCTAAATTATTTATTTTTGTTAAAAGGAAATTGTTATCGATAAAATTGTAATTTGGTTTTGGTAGATTTTTGTTTATTTCCGATATAAATTGAATTTTGGAAATATCGTATATATTATCTACCAAATCTAAAAGTTCTTTAATATCTTGTTTTCCGGAAGATATTAAGGATATGTGGATGAATTGCTAAATGTGGATGAATTGCCTGCAAGAATTTCCATAGAGCGATAGAATTCGGAAGGTCTTCTATCTCCGATTTCGCTAGTAGATAGAAGTTGTTCTAACTTTTTTTCTTCCGATTCAGTAAATCGTTTGATTAGAGTATTCTTCAAACTTTCATATATATTTGAAAGTGGAGGATTTTGTAAAACATCTTTGTCTCGTCTACCGTTATTCGTTTAGAAGAAAATTGGGCTTCGGCTGGAATGAACCAAGCTTCTGGATATGGAGTCCAAAAGCTTGGAAGTTTTATTGAAGTTGTGGCTACATAATTGTTTTCATTGTAATTTGTAGCATTTGTATGTAAACTTTGTTGTGAAAAGTTTGACTCATCTTCACTAGTCATCATGAATGTAGTTATTCACTGTTTGAAAGTAAAATTTCACTTGTTTATTTATACAGTGATTTTAACGAGAGTGAACTTCGCGAATCACAAAATGAAAGTACAACCCCTTATTATGTACAAATTTTCAGATGATTATACCATGATAAAATATATTTTAATTTAAGTTAAAGATATATTATTTATTGAAAGAGATACAAATTTTGAAAGGTGAGAAAAAAATATGATGTATTGTAGAATTGTGTATGTTTCTGTTGTACAATAATATTAATTTTAATTAAAAAAAAACATACCAATATTAAATTTAACTGATGTGTTGACTTTTTTTCTTTTTCTTGCTTCTTTATTTCGTTGATTTTTCTTTCTTCCTAAAGATGAGTATCCTTGAAATGTTGACTTGAAATTGTTGATTAATGAATATTTTAATAAAAAGGATGCCTTACCCTAGGTGGGGGGGCACCTTTTATTAAATATTTTGTTGATGTTGATTGTTGAGTTAATGTTGATAGTTATTTTTTTTAAATAACGAGGATGCCTTATCACGGGTGGGGGGCACCTCTTATTAAAAATGTTCCTGCTTGATTTTTAAAATCAGAGAATACCTTACCTTGGGTAGGGGGTATCTCTGTTTTAAAATTTGGCTTCTGCTTCTTATTGTAAAACTAGAAAGTACCTTACCTTGGGTAGGGGGTATTTCTGTTTTAAATTTTACGTTGCTGTCTTCTGCTTTCTATTTTAAAAATCAGAAAGTACCTTACCTTGGGTACCGGGGGTACTTCTGTTTTTTAAAATTGCGAGGTCACTAATGTTGCGACCAGAGCATCGGGGTCACCAATGAGGGAAATGATAGGATGAATGGGGCTCCTTGGTTAATAAATATAAGAGGGCGTAGTCCCTCTCGTTGTACAGTCCCAAATCCTAGTACCTCTTTTATTCTATAAATTGTTTAGATACATTTTATTTTATTAAAGCAAAAGACCTTTCTATTTTATTAGTTTTTAATTTTAATTTTTAATTTATTTTAATGTTTTCAGATCGGCAGATTTTTTTGTATCCTACTTTACATTTAATACATAGATAGTTTGTTCAATATTTTCTATGTATAGAGTACAGTATTTTATTGTCAATGAATAAATGATTATTATATATTTTGAAGTGTTTATGTTTCACACTATTCAAAATTTATCGAAGTGTTCAGGTTGACTAAAATATATTTGACAGTACAGTCTGATTGGATATTATTAAAGTGGATTTTAATAAAAATATTTTATTAATAATATAATCAAACTTATGAAATTTTAATTAAAAATTAAAAATTTAATTTGTAGCTACTGCTACAGTTGTCTTCTTCGATCGAGAGGAAGCCTCACTTCCCCAGCAAAAATACGCGCTCGTACTTTCTCATAATTTAATTGCCTCTCATGCAAGGACATTCCTCTCATGAGGCAGAAAGGATCTGTTTGGGTACCGCATTCTCGATGCGTTGGATCTGTCTTTGTTAATTGTGTTTTGGCAAGCAAATTCTGGGGGTTGTCGATGTCGCCTTGCTTTTTCATCTTCGGCGAGTGGGGTCCCCTGTATCGACCACTCGCCCTGGCGTTTTCCGGGTTACATCTGGAGCACTTAGGTGACATTGCTCTAGGCTGTCCACAGGTGTAGCAAAAGAGTCTCCTGGTCTCACTTAGGCAGGAATGGAAGGAGTGACCTACTACGCCGCAGTTCCTGCAAGTCAATGGACCGGCAGCTTCAGGGGTGCGCCTCACTTCCTCCACTCCAGCCTCAGGAAAACCAGAGAAATCCTCTGCCTCCTGGGCTGAGTCAAACCGAGTTCGTGAACATCTGGTCTCGTAAATCGCCTATACAGGTGGCGTCGTTGTAGCCAACGTTCGGCCATACGGCAAATGGTCCATTGACCGACGGGTTACGGATGACTACTACGAACTATACATGCTAATGAGCATCATTTTTCTTTATTTGTATTTATTTACATGTAGGACGAGGAATTTATTACGGTTCATATACGGTAGAAAATTGTTGCCCTATACGAGGATGTAAATTGTCTCGGACTATCTGAACTACGTCAGCCTCACGAGGTGGCATCCTCATGTGTCCGATGATAGCGTTGGCTCTGCGGAGGTAGCTGTGGCAGCTCTTCGAACTCTGACGGAGTTCCATCAGAGTCCGCATCAGGTCGAGGTCTGTTTCAGCAGAGCCGAACTGTTGTTGAAAATCCGGTGAGGCGCGGCAAAACTGTTTCCAGAACCATTGTTCGGCCTCATCTTTAAGTTGGAGGTGAATGTTGCCACAGAGTTCTTCGTCAGAAACTCGGGAGCTGAAGGCTAGTCGTTCTATACGAAACAGAAAATCTTCTATGGTGAAAGCAGGGTTACGGCCCGAGAAATGAATACCCCAGGACGCTAACATTGAAGGGCACCTGGGTTAGTAACCTGCCGTTCTAGGAGCGTATCTTTGTCTAGGCAGAGGTGGCTGAGGAGGCTCACTCACAAATTTCTGGGATTGCGAATGCGGGTTGTCGTGTACTGAACGACCTCTGGAAGCGGGTCGTTCAAACGGGGCTAGATCGTTCTCATGATGGCGAGGATTTACTGAAGGAGCTTGCCCCGCATATTCAGCACCTGCAGGACTACTGGCCCAACCTGACCTTTCCAAAACAGATTGGGCAAAGTTCGTCCATAACAGACCCAGCATTTCCTTTTTGAGAACCGCCATGTGTGTGGCCAACTGCTCAATTGTAACTACTGCTGTCTCTAAGTTACTAGGAGCTCCAGTTTGGCGGGGAGAAAGCCGAAACTGATGCAAATCTTTAAGCTGCCTGCTCCGGAGGAGAGGAGGGAGCTAGTGCCTGTTTAGGCCTTGCACCATTACAGTCCGGGTCAGTCCCTGGCTTTAACACGGGTGAACGAAACATTATAAAAAATTCTCTTCAAGGAAGCTACTTAGCTAAAGTCCGCCAGCTAGCTGCTTATACCGAAGGAATAATAAAAAAAATATACTTGTGAGACTGAGGGTCTCTGCCAAATCTGCGGGAGTACCAACTCCTAAAGTTTATAAAAAAATCCAAGTTGAGACAGAAGGTCTCGCTAATAATGCGGGAATCCAACTCCTAAGGTTGTAGCACAAAACCAAGCTTGAAGGCAAACAATAAAAATTAAAGAAGTCGCAGCACAAAATCAAGTTTGAAGGCAAAAAAAAAGAAATCAGAGAAAGAAATTAAAGAACAAATAAAATCAGAGCTATGCTAAATCGGAAAAAATGTGTATAAGAACAAAAATTCAGAAACAATCTTACTGCAAAAAAAACATAAGCAAAACTGCATAAAAACTAAATTAAGCCAAAATCAGAATTAAAAAAAAAAAATTTTAAAAAAATTTATAAATAAAAAGGAACTTTAGAAATGCAGAAACTATAAGGATTTTGAAAACAGGAGGAAAAAAATCAAAAATTTTTGGAATGTGAGAACCTTTATGAGGTTCCCAAAACCCACAGCATCTGTCCTGCCTGTGGAGCTGGAGCTTAAGCAAACTCAACGAGCACTTTTACGGTCACATCAAGACAGCATCGGGACCGTGAGACATGAGACAATACTGATCCCAGAGATTAGGCATGTCATGAGCAACATCGGACATCGCTAGAGACACCATCACTAATCCCAAACATCAGTGATCCCATGTCGAGGACAGAGCAGAGTTGGCTAAAGTGTGTCCTGTGTGGCGTTGCTATTGTAATGTGAGATACTATTTCTGACTGTTGAATTTTATTCAGCGCCATCTGGAAGTTGGCAGCACTGAACACCTACCTTCCCTACCATTCATTTTTTTTTTTTAATAATACATCATGGATACCCCTAGCCTTAAGGGTCCAGATGCTCTAGGCTTTATTTCCCGCTGCCTATATTTATAAACTATTTTTGTTAAATAGATTTTATAATTTTTTTTTTTTTTTTTTTTTGTAACTAGTTTGTATGTGGTGTTATGGGTGCGGGTTTCCCAATTATATAAAAACTCAACCTCCTTTGACGATCAACCAACTCCAGTACGAGGACGCTCACTCCGCCCCACGCTATTGACTCCTGTCATCTTATTCCATCTCGTCCAGTTTGTAGAACTACCCTGGAGTACCCTAGTGGTGATTCCACCGAGTAACCTTCGAGGTAGACCAATGTTAAGCAAGAAGTTAGCAGATTTCGAGGCCCAGATACCCCTCCAGGAGAGGGTGCAAGATGAAAACTGTATGTTGTTTCTGTTAACTCGGTGTTGTCGTGAAATTGCTTCCACAACATCATCATTTCCCCGATAATATTCTGTCTTCCTTTCATGGGCCTGGTCGAGGGGCGTAGCATCACTAACAACCTGCGTGTCTACAACTACAGCAGTCCCATTCTTTACCGCAACAAGATCAGGCTTCCTCAACCCAATGGCCGTCTGGAACCGCGGTTCTTCGTGGACTTCCCAATTGGCATTTCTTAAGCCAGAGGCAAGAACTTTGCATACTGCATCGTGGACTTTATCCGACCACCATGCGTTCGATGACAGGCCTGGATGACATGAGCTGCTGTCTCCGTCACACGACGACCAGCTCGGCACTGTATATCCATTCGGACTCGCCTAACACCACGGGAAGTACGAACACGTGTTGGTAGGCAATTAATTCGGACATGATGGTATTGGACATAGTCCCGTCCTGGTACGCCATAACTACCTCCATCTACCCATACGGTGGACAAATTGGATTTCTCAGCTTCACGAAGCTCGATTCCATCATTTGATCTATATAAATACTTAGCCCACCACTTATCTCTACCCTCTTTAGTGAGCAAAGATTCTTCTTCCCTTGCGAGGGCAGCAGAAGATCGCCGTAGTCTCGAGGAGACCCAGTCCATATCCTCTATTGCCCTCGCAAAGGAAAGTGAGGACTGCCGTAAGCGTGAAAGGCGCTCATACACGAGGCCAGGTATGGTGGTAACAAACGCTGGCACTCCAAGTCCTCCAAATTTTACTGGGGCATGGAAGTAGCCCAAGGGAATATCATGCGGTAGCCTAAGCCATTTCCTTACAGCCAGGCGAACTTGTTTGTCTAAGGACTTCAATTGTTGTTGCGTAACACCAGACAACACAAGACGATGGTAATATCGCGGAATTAGAAAACAGCGTAAGATCTTAAGTCGCTGTTGTGGTTTTAAAGGAGCTCTAGTGATTCTGTCCAAAGTAGGGGCCAAGTCACTACTGACACGCTTGGGACCTAAAGGTCTTATATCAATTCCCAAATACCTCCACTGCTGAGATGAAGATAACTGTGGAATAGTGGACCCGTCCTCTAGTTGAAATTGAGGATCTGCAAGGACTTTGTATGTTTTCTGTTTGCCTGAGGTACAATGGACAGCGCAACGCTCTTACTATTATTAAACACTAGGCCAAATTCACGCGCTTTTGCCTCTATGGATTTGAGGGAAGCAGCCATGCCCATTCCCGATGACGAGACAAGGAGAATGTCATCCGCATATGCCAAGGCATTTACTGACGACACTCCCCCAATCTCATAGCCGATATCTATCGGAACGGCCACTAATAGTTCGTTCACAACTAGACAGAATACAATTGTGGAGAGGGGGTCGCCCTGCCTCACTCCCCGAGAGACGGAGATTGCGGCAGAGCGATCACCCTCCACCTCCAACATCGTGCTGCTGTTGGAATAACAGCGGGAGACATAGCTAATAAATTTTGAGGGTAGACCAACTCTTTTTAAGGCAGATGTAATCGCATAGTGACTAACACTATCGAACGCCTTGGCCACATCAAGAGAGACTATATGCAACTCCCTAAGGTTTCGCCTGGAATCATCCAGTAGAGTTGCTAGGACAGCGATATTTTCTGCACAGCCATCCTCGAGACACCTCTGTCGCATATCCACAATATCCGCCTTACACAGGCGTTGCGCAAGGATCTTGTGTAATTGTCGAATGACAACGGATGCGACACTGATGGGACGAAAATCAACTGGCCTCGAACTGCCCTCCTTCTTGGGGACAAATATGGTCCTACTAATTAGCAGCTGTTGTGGAAAGCCTCCCGCTTCAAGCACAATGTTGAATAAAAGAGCGCGTACACTCGCCGGTACTGCTCTCCACTGTCTAGCGGTAATCCCATCCGGTCCGGGTGCAGATGTCAATGGCACACCAACGGCTGTAACTTCTTCACATGTCACCGGCTGCCAAATAGACTCAAGTTCAGTGTGTGATGGTGTTTGAACATCCTGAGAGACCTCGATGGATGGCTGAGTCATAACAGGTTCCCAATACTCAAACATAGTTTGTACATTGGGAGTCAGAGACTCAGTAGGTCCGTCTAAAATAATCTTGGCAGCTCTGCTCATATTGGTTTTAAAGAGCTTCTGCGTCTTGGCATAATCACGGCGACGTTGCCGCTTGCGAGAAATTCGTATGGGATTTGTAGGACGGCTTCGACGAGGTGGCCTTGTATCAACAAGTGGGGGGAAAACTAGGTTTAACCATTCACAGCACTTTTGTTCCGTATCACGACCATCGAGACAGCACTGGGCTATCTCAACTAGTAAATCTGCTCGCTGACCTCTTATATTGCGGACAGTAGGAATAAGGTCTCTAATCGCTGTACGTATATTTTCACTCCGTCACTGTTGTTGAAAAACGAGTTTGACTACGGGGAGGGGAGAAAGGTTGCGAGATATGAGCAGTTGATGGGCCAGGTACGGGGTCTGGACGCGCCCCAGAGAGTGGAACACTCTGTGCCGCGTCCAGATCCCTCCTCGCATTATTGACTAGGTCTTTGTAGTCAGCTCGGTGCCTCACACCCTTTATAGACTCAAGAGTACGATCGGGGAACATAGTCATCAGATGTTGGTTCATGAAAACTACCCCCTCGGCCAACGCCTTAGCTTCCTCTCGCGCCATTAAGCGCAATTCTTCATTTCCCCATCTTCTCTTAACCCGATCAACATTGACCTCCAAATTACCCTCGTCGGGGTGAGCATGGCGTCGATGAACGCCTAATCTCCTTGAACAGTAAACCCAAAGAGAAATTGTATGAAATTATATTATAAGGTTATTCAAAAATTCTTAATTAGTCGAATTAATTCTTTACTGTAAGCACCCCGAAGTGGGCATTTATTTTGAACTTTGCTGTATTTTAAATCATTTATTATTGTTATTGCTTGTATACCGTATGATAGTCAATACAGTTCGATATTATTGTAAAAGCAATCGAGAGGGCAGAAGTTGCTAGGAAGCCGGACAGCTTAGACGTGTAAATTTTCGTTGAATAAAATTAGATACAAAGTCAATTAAGTTTTTCCATTTAGTTGTTTGTAAGTTAAAAACTCTTGGCTTAACATTTTGGCGCCCGAGCAGGGACTTGATGAGTATTTTAATTAAAAGTGCGATATCAAAGTTTCCATTACAGACATTTTTGAACATTTTGCCAGTATAGTGACTTTAATTTGTTGCTTTATCATTATCGGTTCGGTAAATTCGTGTGTGAATTTCGAAGTGGGCTCAAAGAAAGTATCACCATCGTTATTTGGATTATCATTTTCGTCGTTGGATTTTATGCAAATTTTGTTACCAGATATTGGATTTGTGATCTTGTTGAGGAGACTACTAACGGAAGCACACATACACAAAGATAAGTACAGTTATAGTTAAAGCTACTTTTGCTAATTATATTCGCTCTGCATTTTACTAATTTGGATTGAAATTTGTCGTCGTTAACAATTATCTGGAAATAAACATAAATTGAGGGTCTAATTTTGAAACTTTTGCCAATTTGCTCATTTGTTGAAACCGCTTCCCTACATACACTTAAGTAAGCTTACCATACATTTACGTTAGATAACTGCAGATTTACCGCAAAATGACGGAGTTAACTAATTTGAAAACTCAGCGAGCAAGTACAAAGGCATGTATTAGTCGCATAAGAAATTTGGTTGAAAATTCCAAGGATACTCTCACAAATACAGAATTAGAGTGCCGGTTAGGAATTCTTGAAGCATATTTCAAGCAATTATTAGCTTATCAAACATCCATCGAAAATTTGTCACAGGATAATGATGGGGAATCAAAAATTAGAGGTGATCTTGAAGATTTGTACTGCACTACAAAATCTAAAATTATGGCGTTATTAGCGGCTCATCGTAAGGAAAGCATTACTATTGCTGATAACTCTATTCACGAAGCTACTTTGTCACATATTAATCTACCCAAGCTAAAACTTCCAACGTTCTCAGGTGGGTACTCTGATTATCCGAAATTCATTGGCACCTTTAGGCAACTTGTGCATGTCAACAATAACTTATCACTTATAGAAAAATTTAATCATTTGCTGAATTGTCTTTCTGGGTCTGCTTTACGTGCAGTCAATGCACTGGAAGTCGCAGAGGAGAATTATCCCAAAGCTTTACAAAGATTGGAGGATAGATTTGATAATAAGTGTTTAATATTGCAGGAACATATTACAAACTTATTTAATTTACCAAAGGTTTCGAAGCATAATGCTAATCAATTAAGAGACTTAATCGACAACGTTAATTGCCATTTTAGCGCTCTTTTGTCGTTGGGTTCGTATGAACAAATTGCGAATGCTATGATCATTCATTTGGCCCATACAAAGTTAGATGCAGACTCTCAGGCGAAATGGGACGAGGCTATTGATTACTCCAAGCTTCCTAAGTGGGATGATTGTTCTAGGGTTTTGAGTCGTCGCTGTCAATTCTTGGAAACTAAGGATACCAATAATAGTTGCCCAGAGCCCACTTCGTTCGGTCGTAACCTCGGTACTGGCAGCAAGCCAAAATTGCTTTCAAATAGCAATGTTCGCTCTACAAAGTCTACATCGTTAGCAGTTATGCAGGGTTCGTGCGCGTTTTGTCAAACCCAAGGGCATACAATACACAAATGTAAAAGTTTTGTAAACATGAATGTCATTGATCGGTTCAAGGAGATAAAAAGGTTAGGATTGTGCGTCAATTGTCTTGGAAAAGGGCACTCAATTAAAACGTGTAAATCTTCAAAATGTCGCATTTGCTCGCATCCACATCACACAATGTTACATCGTTTTGTATCGACTCCGGCTTCTTTAGAGCAAACATCCTTCACGTCAAAAATTAGTTCTTCTTCTGAACTTAGCCAACCTTCAACAAATTTAGTTAGTGCTGCTGTTCAAGCTTATAACACTGAGGAAAACTCCAAGGGTCATGTGTTCTTGGCTACAGCTGTTGTTACAATTCAGGACATTTGTGGCTCTTTCCACCTTGCTAGAGCGCTATTAGATTCCGCGTCACAAGTCAACCTTGTAACAGAAAATCTAGCACAAAAACTTCGTCTTCCAAGGAAAAAAATCCATTCAAACCTCTCGGGAGTTGGAGAGATTAACACACAAATTCGACACAAAGCATACGCAGTTATCAAGTCACGTCTTAACAACTTTGATATGAATTTAGATATGTGGATTCTTCCAAAAATTACTGATGTCCAACCTGAGACTAGCGTGAACACTTCACACTGGAACATCCCGAAAAATTTGGAGCTCGCAGATCCACAATTCAACACTCCACAACAAATCGATATGTTAATAGGAGCCGATCAATTTCTTAATCTGCTTTCTGTGGGACAAATAAAATTAGGTGAGGGTCTTCCGACATTACAGAAGACGCTGTTAGGATGGATAGTATCTGGAACATACAAGAAATCATGCTCATCTGTAGGCAGATACAACACGTTAGTGTCTCAGGAGAAGGAGGTCTTTGGCACAACGCTCGACGAAATTGTTCAACGATTTTGGAAAACTGAAGAAATAAATCCAGCGCAGTCGTCAGGGCTTTCTGAAGATCAAATAAAATGCGAATCAATTTATGTGAATAGTGTCAAGCGTTTGGAAAATGGAAGATTTATGGTAAAGGTACCATTTAAGGATAGTCCAGAAAAATTGGGCACTTCGTTTAATATCGCAGTGAAACGATTTATCAATCTCGAACGAAGACTTGATCGAAATGTTCAGCTTAAATTGGAATACTCCAAGTTTCTACAGGAATATCTTTTGTCAGACCATATGGAACCGGTTAATAAAACTGACGTCCCAGAACTTCACTATTTTATACCCCATCAATGCGTGTTGCGACCAGATAAAACCACAACCAAGTTGAGAGTGGTGTTCGACGCATCGTGTTCAACGTCCTCTGGTGTTTCTCTGAATGACCTTCTATTGACTGGTCCTACAGTTCAGGATGACCTTCTCTCGATAATTTTCCGTTTTCGCTGCCATAGATGGGCTTTAACCGCAGATATATCCGCCATGTATAGGCAAATAATGGTATATCCTGAAGACAGGGATTTCCAATATATTTTATGGCGAGACAAGTCTGATGAAGATTTTAAAGTATTCAGATTGAAAACGGTCACATATGGAACCGCTTCCGCACCTTACCTAGCTACGAGATGTTTGAAACAACTCGCAGACGAAAACGCTGACATCTATCCTAAGGCTTCAGAAATAATTCAACATGACTTTTATGTTGACGATTTGATCACAGGCGGAGATACGCAGGAAGAAATATTTCAAATTTCCCAAGATATAGATAAAATTTTATGTTCAGCCCAATTGAATCTGAGAAAGTGGTATTCAAATAACACGGAATTTCTAAGACAAACTCCAGAAGAAAAGAAGGAAAAAACTATTAAAATCAATGACTGGGATATCATCAAAACATTAGGGATAGTATGGGAGCCTATTTCAGATGAATTACGTTTTACTTACCAGCCTGGTTCAAATAAATTCTTAAAGGTGACTAAACGGACTATTTTATCGGATCTATCACGTCTCTTTGACCCGCTTGGGTTAATTAATCCCGTCGTTGTCGCAGCAAAGATTTTTATGCAAGAAATTTGGTTGTTGAATTTAAATTGGGACGAATCTCTACCCCAAGAGTTAGAATCTCGTTGGAAACAGTTTAAGGATGAATTGAAGCTAATAGAAAACATCCGCCTTCCTAGATATGTATTTCCCACAAACGATATAATCCTAACATAATTACATGGATTTTCTGATGCATCAATTAGGGCATATGGCTGCTGCATCTATTTGCGCTATGTTGACTCAGGTGGGAACGTGACAACAAACCTACTGACTGCTAAGTCAAGGGTAGCTCCTCTTCGTCCAACACGATCTCTACCATGCTTAGAACTCTGCGCTGCTGAGTTATTAGCTAAATTGCTTCAAAGAGTAAAACATAATTTTAGAAAGGAATACAACAACATCTATTTATGGACAGACTCGGAGATAGTTTTAGATTGGTTATACAAGAACTTACTGCTGGAGCAACATGGCGTCACACAAACTCGAAAAATAACCCTGCTGATATTGTGTCACGAGGAGGACATCCTTCACAATTATTGGAATCAGATTGGTACACGGGACCCCCGTTCCTTCAATTGTCTCCTACTTCATGGCCGGCGGTAAAACCTCGTCACGCTTTAGAGAATGTTCCGGAAAGGCGTAGGGCAACAACAATTCTCGTTAGTACTGAAACGAATACACTTCTTAACTCGATCTATGCGATGAGCAACTTCAAAAAAAATTTTAAAAGGTTTACAATAGTTCTAAGATTCATTCAAAATCTTAAATGCAAACAAAACAACAAGGTTCTAACAACAAGCCCAATATCTCCACAAGAAATCGACAACGCTTTCCTAAAAATCATCAGCCTCATCCAGGAGCAACACTTTTGCGAGGATATTCACGCACTGCGAAACGACGACGAACTTCCTTCAAAAAGCTGTTTGAAAGGTTTAAGCCCCTTTCTTGACGCGACATTAGGATTTACTTTGTTGCGTGTTGGAGGCAGATTGAAAGAACTCTAATTTGCCTTACACTGTGAAATGTCCAATTTTATTACCAAAAACTTGTCCTTTTGTTGATTCCTATTTGGTTCACTTACATGAGAGAAACTTCCACGCAGGCGCACAAGCTCTGCTAACACTAGTTCGCCAGCGCTTTTGGATAATCAATGGCCGAGATTATGTCCGAAGAATTGTACGCAAATGTCTTCACTGTTTTAAGTATCTTCCAAAGATGCTGCAGCAAATTATGGGAGAGCTTCCTGAAGGTCGTGTGTCAGCTTGTTTGCCTTTCACTCATTCTGGTGTTGACTTCTGCGGTCCATTCGAGACCACATATAGAATTCGCGGCAAAAGGCCATACAAATCGTATCTTGCAGTGTTTGTTTGCTTCGGAACCAGAGCTGTCCATCTGGAAGTGGTCTCGGACTTAACATCCGAAGGTTTTATTGCCGCACTAAAGAGATTTATTGGTCGTCGGAACCTCTGTCAGCATATATACTGCGATAATGCCACCAACTTTGTGGGAGCGAGGCGACAGTTAACAGAAGTACGAGATGCATTTTTTGTGCAACAAGTGCAAACAAACATCAACAACTGGTGCACAGATAATGGTATAAAATTTCATCATATTCCTCCCAGATCACCACATTTCGGAGGGATATGGGAGGCTGCTGTGAAAGCTGCTAAGGGTCATATCTACAGGACTCTACGATCATCGTTGTTGACCTTCGAAGAGTTCACCACTGGGTCCATCCAAATTGAGGCGATTCTCAATTCAAGGCCGATTACTGCAATGTCCAATGATCCCAATGACGAGCAAGCGTTAACTCCAGCCCATTTTTTGAATCAGGCACCCTTAAATTGTCTTATCGAACCAAACCTTTCTAGTGATAATATTTCATATATTCGCAGATGGCAAATTGTTACATCTATTCAGCAACACTTTTGGCGGCGATTTGTAAAAGAATATCTGGTGCAGCTTCAGCAAAGGCATAAGTGGCAAGGCTCATCTCCCAACGTTAAAGTTGGCACTCTGGTTTTCATTCATGAAGACGGTCTTCCTCCACAAAAATGGTTGTTGAGTAGAATAGTAGCTGCTATACCTGGTGCGGATGGCAAAGTTCGAGTTGCTGACATTAGAACTCAGGGAAAGGTAATTAGAAGGGCTGTCCACAAACTGGCTCCACTACCACTGGAGGAGGATTGTTGAAACTTACACATCACGTTTCAAGGCCGGCGGAATGAACAGTAAACCCAAAAAGAAATTGTATGAAATTATATTATAAGGTTATTCAAAAATTCTTAATTAGTCGAATTAATTCTTTACTGTAAGCACCCCGAAGTGGGCATTTATTTTGAACTTTGCTGTATTTTAAATCATTTATTATTGTTATTGCTTGTATACCGTATGATAGTCAATACAGTTCGATATTATTGTAAGAGCAATCGAGAGGGCAGAAGTTGCTAGGAAGCCGGACAGCTTAGACGTGTAAATTTTCGTTGAATAAAATTAGATACAAAGTCAATTAAGTTTTTCCATTTAGTTGTTTGTAAGTTAAAAACTCTTGAGTAGTATAAATATGTATGTTCTGCCTCAAATGAGCAGGAGCACCTAAAAATTGGTTAAATTGTGAGGGAAATCGAGGTCTGACGTCAAATTTTTGCTCATTTTTCATGCGCCAGAAACCTCATAGCAATTTTTGGAGGAGCAGTTTCGGTCTTGTAGGCTACAATTGAGAGATAAGGAAAAGAGATAAGGCTTTTCGGTCTTATAGGCTACAATTGAGAGATAAGGATGTCGACCATCTTGGATTTTGGGGTTTTCGGTCTTATAGGCTACAATTGAGAGATAAGGAAGAGAGATAAGGATTGTCGGCCATCTTGGATTTTCGGTATTCGGTCTTGGAGGCTACAATTGGTCTTCTTCTTCTTTGGTTTGCACCTGGACTTAGATCTAAACCTTGGATCTGAACCTGGATTGTTTAGTAAGATAAGGCACCTGTCGGCCATCTTGGATTTTCGGTCTTGTAGGCTACAATTGAGAGATAAGGAAAAGAGATAAGGATTGTCGGCCATCTTGGATTTTCGGTCTTATAGGATACAATTGAGAGATAAGGAAGAGAGATAAGGATGTCGGCTATCTTGGATTTTGGGGTTTTCGGTCTTATAGGCTACAATTGAGAGATAAGGAAGAGAGATAAGGATTGTCGGCCATCTTGGATTTTGGGTTTTCGGTGTTATAGGCTACAATTGAGAGATAAGAATGTTGGCCATCTTGGATTTTGGGTTTTCGGTCTTGTAGGCTACAATTGAGAGATAAGGAAAAGTGGTCTTCTTCTTCTTCTTTGGTTTGCATATAGACTTAGATCTAAACCTTGGATCTGAACCTAGATTGTTTAGTAAGATAAGGCACCTGTCGGCCATCTTGGATATTGGGTATTCAGTCTTGGAGGCTACAATTGATTTTGTTCTTCTTTGATTTGCATCTGGACTTGGATCTGGACCTGGACCTGACTGGGAATTCTCAAAGGGGATTCCCTGTTGACTAGATAACATCCGGTTGCATGACGTCATAGGAGGGGATTCCCTGACGTCACATTTTGGCTAGTGACTAAGTTAGTGAAATTTAATTAAAAAAGCAGAGGTATCTGGATTTGAACAGCGGACCCTGAGTTTCACAGAAAAGTGCTCTAACCATGGGGTTATCAAGCTAATTGGCAATGATACTTCTAAGTCGGTGAATGTTGGAGCTAAAAATAGAAAATTGGATTTTTACTTTAATTAGTGGAAAAAGCGATTAAAAAATAACATCAACAATTTTGTTTAAATTCATTGATAAATAATTAATAAATATCTGGCTCAATTTCTTTTAACATAAAAAATCCGCTGATAAGTAGTAGTAAACATTTGGATTCAATTTGTTAGCGTAAGAAATTTGCCGATAAGAGTTGAATGGCCCAGAATGCTTTGGGGTGATAAGAAAAAAAAACGATTCGCTGTAGTAACCTCGAACTTTAAAAGATTGTCATGCAATTTCTTTTCCAGATCTAAATATAGATATTAATTCGAGATCATATTATTAAATAATTTCGTGTTTTATGCAACTAGCAAGTAAGTCATTCCACCGATTACGTCATCTGGACCTTGATTACTAGTTAATATAACACCATTGAGGAATAACCAAAAGAATTTCTGTAATTAATGGAAAAAATCTGATGTTTAAAAATAACATGCATCGCTTTGCATAAATCCGTTGATAAGTAATAAACGTCTAGTCAAGGTAGCTAGAATGGCTTCTTTCGGTACTTTGGAGAGGTTTATCATGTGAAGAACTTGCAAACAAAATAAATATCTTTTCATAGCCTTAAACTTCGTTTCTTTATGGTTCAGCCGTAATAATCTTAATAAGGGAAACCATTGATTCGTAACAATCAAATAACAACCTTGAACTTAAGATAGAAAGAAGAAATTAACATGATCATTGCGGTCGTTGTAGCACTTTCTAAAAATAGCCTCAAAACTGTGAATTTAGACTAGAACAAACAAAATCGAGGTAGCTAAAATTTCCTCTTTCGATACTTTAAAGAGATTTATCATGTGAAGAACTTAAGAAAATAGACCCAAATTGTGATCTCACCGAGTTCAGTTTACTTTGAGGTGGTCATGTAATTTTGGCAAATGTCAGCTTCCGGGTTTGTTGCCGTGCAGCACTTTATAAAAATAGCCTCAAAAACTTTGAATTGGGACGATGGAACAAACAAAATCGAGGTAGCTGGAATGGCTTCTTTTGGTAATTTAGAGAGATTTATCATGTCAAGAACTTAAGAAAATAAAAATATTTTCATAGCCTTAAACTTCGTTTCTTCTTTTTTCAGTCGTAGTAATCTTAATAACAGAAACCATATTTTTTCTTGAAGCGTAATTATGTTTTAAATTTATACCAAACTGACAGCTAACAACCCTATATGACATTTAAAATTTTAATTTTTGAATGAGTCATGTAACAATAGACCGGGACAAACGAACGAAAAACTTCTATCCCAATAACCTTTTCAAACTTTGTAGAGAAATGCAGCTGACCCAATTGAAAGAAATTTAAAGTGCATTAAACAGGGCTTTAATAATCGTATTGAAAGCTTTCTATTGGAAAATGATGATGAAGGAATTTTGGATCCAAAACAATTTTTCTACAAAATCAAACCTCAAATTAAAAATCTTCTGAAAGCAAGTTTACAGAAACACAATGCTATAAAGTTCAATATTGAATTATTTTGTGAATTTATGAAATATGCTAAAACTGATGATGTAGATGAAAACGAAGTAGCTTTAGATATAAAATCTTCTCAGGCGAAGATGAACATAGCATCCGATAATTTTCAATTTCCAGACATATTCGATAGAATGATGAAACAAATTATTGCAAAATCTGAAGAATTTCAAGAAATTGATAGCGGTTGGGCTCTTCTAAGAATCATCCACATTGAAGTAGAAGTATGATTGTCGTTTATTTATTAAAGAAAGGTGCAATAAATATTAAAACTTTAAATAAGGAGCGCTATGTGTCAATCTCGAAAAGAATTTATGTTGCAAGAAATCAAAGTATAGAAATACGATTTTCAGATTCATATAGATTTATGTCCTCTAGCGTAGAAAAAATGCTCTTTGATTTAGATAATCGAATTGGTTAAAACAATATGTTGATCTTAATACTTTACATTGATCAGAAGCTGTTAACACTTTCCAAAATTTTTTTTCAAATTAGATAATAATGCTGTCTACGGCAAAGCAATGAAAAATGTTAATAAGAGTTGAGATATTAAAATAGCTACGGAATGGGAAAGTCGAGGTAAACATTTAGGTCTTCGTGCTTTAATTGCAAATCCCAATTTTCACAGTATTGCGCAATTTACAATAAATATGGCTGCAGTAGAATTAAGCAAAGTAAAAGTGACTTATAACAAACCAGTTTATTTAGACTTTGTAGTTCTTGAAATATCAAAATTTAAAATGTATGAATTCCATTACGAATATATAAAATGAAAGTATGAGGATAGAGGTAAGTGTAATTATATGAATACAGATTCCTTTATTTATACAATTAAAACTATTGATTTTTATAGTGATATTTCAGATGAGAGAAATGAAAGATTTGATACTTCAGAATCCAGTCCAAACAATAATTTAGTCTTCCACTAAAAAATGAAAAGAAATTAGGTTGCATGATAGATGAGCTTAATGGTAACATAATGTTAGAATTTATAGGTTTAAAGTCTAAAACGTATTTTTTATCTATACAAAATTTTGAATCTATAAGAAAGCGAAGGGTGTTAAAAAGACGTCTGTTAACAAGTTAACTCATTAATTCATCACTCAAAGCCTCAACAGATTTTTCTGCATATAGTTGACTTTCAGTTTTTCCCTTTTCCCACAGTAAGCTTAGAAAGTCTGACGAATAACTTATCTGATTCTGCATTTAAAAATTAAAACTGTCATTAGTAAGATCACGTTAGAATATATAAGATTGAAATCTAAGATCTATTCTTTACAAGTAGACAGCAAGAAAGATATTATGAAAGCTACATTTTAAACTAATTTTTAGATTAACTAGAAATTGTGAAAATGAGAATCATTAATAAATTTATGTAGAATGAAAAATAAATGACTAAATTAATAAAATGCTATTTTAACATTATCAGAAAGACTTTTATTAGTATAAAATAGACATTTAATTCTTATTTATAACTATTGCTTTTCTAGTAAATTTCTTAAAAGGTAAACATTTTCCCTTATGAATTAAACAGCATCGCGCTTTATACAAAAATTTAAGAGAGGATACATTTGGACACTGCAATTCTTCTTCCATATTATATACTTCATATGGGAGTGTTTCAGAATTTAACCTTAATTACAACAAGTCTTCTTATACAATTTTTTTTTCTGGTTGGTTTATGAAGTTCATTAACTACTTGTATTTCATTCATTTTGTAGTTGTCAGAGATTCTATATTAATCAACGCTATTAAAGTGTCTTTAATTTTGTTCTATATGTAGAACTATATATTTCATCAACTTCTGCTGAGCATCAACAATTCATTCATTTCTATACAAATCGTATGCTATTTTCAGTTTTCCTTGTAGAGCCGCAATTGATTCATTTCTAAGTAGCTCAATTTAATAACATACAGATGGATCCACTGATCAAGAACTCCTCAAAAAATCATCCAAATTTGTCAACACTGTATGATTAGAGGGTTAAAAGCTATATTGAGATATTTATACTATAATGTCAGCTTCTCTCAGTTTTTTAATTATTAACATTATTTCATTGTTATGACTGTTATTACCAGCCTGTTTTGATGCTATTAGTAGGCGTAAACGATCAACTAATTCATTAGGATTTTCAAAGTAAGTATAGCCAACTTCATTGTTATGACTGTTATTACCAGCCTGTTTTGATGCTATTAGTAGGCGTAAACGATCAACTAATTCATTAGGATTTTCAAAGTAAGTATAGCCAGTATTAGTCTTTGGTATTTGTATTAAACCCTGACCTTTTGGGGATGTGAGATTCTTAATGATGGTTTTATACTTCTTGCTTCTGTTTCCTTTTATTCGACCATCATCCATATAATTGCGTTTATAAGCATTAGTGTCATTCATAATGTTTCTGTAGTTGTTTATATCATCTGACGTGTATAGTTGTTTAGGGGTTTTTATGAAGAGCAATTCGAGAAGTCCTGGAGTAATGCTATATACTTTTTCTTTAAGAATGATATTGTCACCATCAACTTGAAGAATCGAGTTGCCAATTTTCCAGTTGTTACCATCAAAGTAAACCCCAAAAGATTTATCAATTTTTGTGCTCTTGTTTTCATATAATTTAATGTATTTCGAAATTGAAGGGTTATTGGGCAAATCATCGATAGAAAGCGTCTTTGTTAGAGTAGATGAATTTGGAGGTGTAGCAAATTCTTCATTATCATCATCTTCACTATTAGTAGAGCTATCGGAAATTCTAGAATAATCTCCAAGTTTACTTGAAGTACTAGCTGACTCTGCTTTGAAGTATTTATGTTTAGGTTGAGGTGTTAAAATTTCACTGTTATTATATTTATCAATATCAGGATCCTTTTTCAAGAGTTCAATCCCAGGATCTATTTTCAAGAGTTTACGTTTATATGAGTTTACTGAAGCATCGCTCTTTGACTCATCCTTGATTTGTGCAACAAGTGTCTCAAGCGGCTTGGTGATAGACTTAAAAGTTTGCTCTAGCTGAGTCTCTGTTTCCATTTTTCCCATCTTAAGAGCTTTAAACTTTTTTCTGATGGCATTTCGCACAATCGCTATTTCCTAAGTAAGCTTCTCATCCATATTGATCTTATTTAAGAACCAAGTCTAAAAGACATGAAACAGTAAACAATAAACATGAATCATAAAACAATAAACACGAAACATGAAACAAGAATCATGAATCATGAATCATGAAACATGTAACATGAAACAATAATTACCTATGTGAAGTTGAACCGTTTCATTCAAAGTGTTAGTATTAGCTAATAAATCATTGTTCATCCCTCTCCTTTTATAGTACGTATCATGAATACATCAAATCCCTTTCGGTAGCACCACTTACACATTGCGTTGCTTTTATTAATCACCAAAAATCCATATTTATACTTCCAAAATTCAGCACACGCATTACGAAATTTTCCAAACGTCATATCTGTATCCACATGATCATAAGACATATGTAATAGCTACGGAATGGGAAAGTCGAGGTAAACATTTAGGTCTTCGTGCTTTAATTGCAAATCCCAATGTCATTAGTAAGATTACGTTAGAATGTATAGGATTGAAATCTAAGATCTATTCTTTACAAGTAGGCAGCAAGAAAGACATTATGAAAGCTACATTTGAAACTAATTGTTAGATTAACTAGAAATTGTGAAAATGAGCATCATTAATAAATTTATGTTGAAGGAAAAATAAATGACTAAATTAATAAAATGCTATTTTAACATTTACAGAAAGACTTTTATTAGTATTAAATAATAAGACATTTAATTCTTATTTCTATCTTCTATTACTTTTCTAGAAAATTTCTTAAAAGCTAAACATTTTCTTGAATATTCCCTTATGAATTAAACAGCATGGGGTTTTATACAAAAATTTAAGAGAAGATAAATGTCATATCTGTATCCACATGATCATAAGATATATGTTTAAAATAGTGATCACTTGCAAATACTTTTTGCAAAGGAACGCAGCACAGAATATCACAAAATTGTAGCTGTAAAGTTCTTATTTTTCTCATATATTCAAAGATATAGTTCACTTTTCAACGCCTAAAAAAGCCCGATAGTTGACAGCACTTATGAAGTTTACTTAGGTGATGATAACGAATGGAAAATTGGAAAATTGCAATTGAGAAAGATTAGATTAGGTCTATGTAAATTGCTTTTTATGAAACAACCTGTAAAACTTTGTATAGTAAGGATGAGTTGAAAGATTATCAAGATATCTTAGAAGAGAATACAGGGTTATAAATATCGACTTCAACAGATCATTTTTAGTGTTTAGATAACCACCAATATGTTTAAATGTATAGAATGCAACAAATTCTTTAGCCGGAGAGATAGTCTTTTAAGACATAAGAGACGGTCAATACATTTATTGAAAGAGAAAAATCGTGAAGACGAACATAGCCAGTTTATTGTGAAGGAATGGACAATTTTGACAAATGGAAACCAAATGCAGCACTTTATTTTTCAAACTCCATTTAGATTTAAGGATTTCACAACTGAAAAGACAAAAGAAGCACGGTCAATACATTTATTGAAAGAGAAAAATCGTGAAGACGAACATAGCAAGTTTATTGTGAAGGAATGGACAATTTTGACAAATGGAAACCAAATGCAGCACTTTATTTTTCAAACTCCATTTAGATTTAAGGATTTCACAACTGAAAAGACAGAAAGAAGCGAAGTGATTGCATCATAATTACCATGGATTCAATTGGAACGATGGATATATCCCCTAACATCAAATACGTACTATAGTGACTCCTTTAATAAGAAACAAAGTACTTTATGTGAAAGGTTGTGAAAAGGTTTGCTGGATAAAAAATACATTTGATGAAGGTGTAATAGTATATAATATGGAAGAAGAATTGCAGTGTCCAAATTTATCTTCTCTTAAATTTTTGTATAAAACCCCATGCTGTTTAATTCATAAGGGAATATTCAAGAAAATGTTTAGCTTTTAAGAAATTTTCTAGAAAAGTAATAGAAGATAGAAATAAGAATTAAATGTCTTATTATTTAATACTAATAAAAGTCTTTCTGTAAATGTTAAAATAGCATTTTGTTAATTTAGTCATTTATTTTTCCTTCAACATAAATTTATTAATGATGCTCATTTTCACAATTTCTAGTTAATCTAACAATTAGTTTCAAATGTAGCTTTCATAATGTCTTTCTTGCTGCCTACTTGTAAAGAATAGATCTTAGATTTCAATCCTATACATTCTAACGTAATCTTACTAATGACATTGGGATTTGCAATTAAAGCACGAAGACCTAAATGTTTACCTCGACTTTCCCATTCCGTAGCTATTACATATATCTTATGATCATGTGGATACAGATATGACGTTTGGAAAATTTCGTAATGCGTGTGCTGAATTTTGGAAGTATAAATATGGATTTTTGGTGATTAATAAAAGCAACGCAATGTGTAAGTGGTGCTACCGAAAGGGATTTGATGTATTCATGATACGTACTATAAAAGGAGAGGGATGAACAATGATTTATTAGCTAATACTAACACTTTGAATGAAACGGTTCAACTTCACATAGGTAATTATTGTTTCATGTTACATGTTTCATGATTCATGATTCATGATTCTTGTTTCATGTTTCGTGTTTATTGTTTTATGATTCATGTTTATTGTTTACTGTTTCATGTCTTTTAGACTTGGTTCTTAAATAAGATCAATATGGATGAGAAGCTTACTTAGGAAATAGCGATTGTGCGAAATGCCATCAGAAAAAAGTTTAAAGCTCTTAAGATGGGAAAAATGGAAACAGAGACTCAGCTAGAGCAAACTTTTAAGTCTATCACCAAGCCGCTTGAGACACTTGTTGCACAAATCAAGGATGAGTCAAAGAGCGATGCTTCAGTAAACTCATATAAACGTAAACTCTTGAAAATAGATCCTGGGATTGAACTCTTGAAAAAGGATCCTGATATTGATAAATATAATAACAGTGAAATTTTAACACCTCAACCTAAACATAAATACTTCAAAGCAGAGTCAGCTAGTACTTCAAGTAAACTTGGAGATTATTCTAGAATTTCCGATAGCTCTACTAATAGTGAAGATGATGATAATGAAGAATTTGCTACACCTCCAAATTCATCTACTCTAACAAAGACGCTTTCTATCGATGATTTGCCCAATAACCCTTCAATTTCGAAATACATTAAATTATATGAAAACAAGAGCACAAAAATTGATAAATCTTTTGGGGTTTACTTTGATGGTAACAACTGGAAAATTGGCAACTCGATTCTTCAAGTTGATGGTGACAATATCATTCTTAAAGAAAAAGTATATAGCATTACTCCAGGACTTCTCGAATTGCTCTTCATAAAAACCCCTAAACAACTATACACGTCAGATGATATAAACAACTACAGAAACATTATGAATGACACTAATGCTTATAAACGCAATTATATGGATGATGGTCGAATAAAAGGAAACAGAAGCAAGAAGTATAAAACCATCATTAAGAATCTCACATCCCCAAAAGGTCAGGGTTTAATACAAATACCAAAGACTAATACTGGCTATACTTACTTTGAAAATCCTAATGAATTAGTTGATCGTTTACGCCTACTAATAGCATCAAAACAGGCTGGTAATAACAGTCATAACAATGAAGTTGGCTATACTTACTTTGAAAATCCTAATGAATTAGTTGATCGTTTACGCCTACTAATAGCATCAAAACAGGCTGGTAATAACAGTCATAACAATGAAATAATGTTAATAATTAAAAAACTGAGAGAAGCTGACATTATAGTATAAATATCTCAATATAGTTTTTAACCCTCTAATCATACAGTGTTGACAAATTTGGATGATTTTTTGAGGAGTTCTTGATCAGTGGATCCATCTGTATGTTATTAAATTGAGCTACTTAGAAATGAATCAATTGCGGCTCTACAAGGAAAACTGAAAATAGCATACGATTTGTATAGAAATGAATGAATTGTTGATGCTCAGCAGAAGTTGATGAAATATATAGTTCTACATATAGAACAAAATTAAAGACACTTTAATAGCGTTGATTAATATAGAATCTCTGACAACTACAAAATGAATGAAATACAAGTAGTTAATGAACTTCATAAACCAACCAGAAAAAAAAATTGTATAAGAAGACTTGTTGTAATTAAGGTTAAATTCTGAAACACTCCCATATGAAGTATATAATATGGAAGAAGAATTGCAGTGTCCAAATGTATCCTCTCTTAAATTCTTGTATAAAGCGCGATGCTGTTTAATTCATAAGGGAAAATGTTTACCTTTTAAGAAATTTACTAGAAAAGCAATAGTTATAAATAAGAATTAAATGTCTATTTTATACTAATAAAAGTCTTTCTGATAATGTTAAAATAGCATTTTATTAATTTAGTCATTTATTTTTCATTCTACATAAATTTATTAATGATTCTCATTTTCACAATTTCTAGTTAATCTAAAAATTAGTTTAAAATGTAGCTTTCATAATATCTTTCTTGCTGTCTACTTGTAAAGAATAGATCTTAGATTTCAATCTTATATATTCTAACGTGATCTTACTAATGACAGTTTTAATTTTTAAATGCAGAATCAGATAAGTTATTCGTCAGACTTTCTAAGCTTACTGTGGGAAAAGGGAAAAACTGAAAGTCAACTATATGCAGAAAAATCTGTTGAGGCTTTGAGTGATGAATTAATGAGTTAACTTGTTAACAGACGTCTTTTTAACACCCTTCGCTTTCTTATAGATTCAAAATTTTGTATAGATAAAAAATACGTTTTAGACTTTAAACCTATAAATTCTAACATTATGTTACCATTAAGCTCATCTATCATGCAACCTAATTTCTTTTCATTTTTTAGTGGAAGACTAGATTATTGTTTGGACTGGATTCTGAAGTATCAAATCTTTCATTTCTCTCATCTGAAATATCACTATAAAAATCAATAGTTTTAATTGTATAAATAAAGGAATCTGTATTCATATAATTACACTTACCTCTATCCTCATACTTTCATTTTATATATTCGTAATGGAATTCATACATTTTAAATTTTGATATTTCAAGAACTACAAAGTCTAAATAAACTGGTTTGTTATAAGTCACTTTTACTTTGCTTAATTCTACTGCAGCCATATTTATTGTAAATTGCGCAATACTGTGAAAATTGGGATTTGCAATTAAAGCACGAAGACCTAAATGTTTACCTCGACTTTCCCATTCCGTAGCTATTTTAATATCTCAACTCTTATTAACATTTTTCATTGCTTTGCCGTAGACAGCATTATTATCTAATTTGAAAAAAAATTTTGGAAAGTGTTAACAGCTTCTGATCAATGTAAAGTATTAAGATCAACATATTGTTTTAACCAATTCGATTATCTAAATCAAAGAGCATTTTTTCTACGCTAGAGGACATAAATCTATATGAATCTGAAAATCGTATTTCTATACTTTGATTTCTTGCAACATAAATTCTTTTCGAGATTGACACATAGCGCTCCTTATTTAAAGTTTTAATATTTATTGCACCTTTCTTTAATAAATAAACGACAATCATACTTCTACTTCAATGTGGATGATTCTTAGAAGAGCCCAACCGCTATCAATTTCTTGAAATTCTTCAGATTTTGCAATAATTTGTTTCATCATTCTATCGAATATGTCTGGAAATTGAAAATTATCGGATGCTATGTTCATCTTCGCCTGAGAAGATTTTATATCTAAAGCTACTTCGTTTTCATCTACATCATCAGTTTTAGCATATTTCATAAATTCACAAAATAATTCAATATTGAACTTTATAGCATTGTGTTTCTGTAAAATTGCTTTCAGAAGATTTTTAATTTGAGGTTTGATTTTGTAGAAAAATTGTTTTGGGTCCAAAATTCCTTCATCATCATTTTCCAATAGAAAGCTTTCAATACGATTATTAAAGCCCTGTTTAATGCACTTTAAATTTCTTTCAATTGGGTCAGCTGCATTTCTCTACAAAGTTTGAAAAGGTTATTGGGATAGAAGTTTTTCGTTCGTTTGTCCCGGTCTATTGTTACATGACTCATTCAAAAATTAAAATTTTAAATGTCATATAGGGTTGTTAGCTGTCAGTTTGGTATAAATTTAAAACATAATTACGCTTCAAGAAAAAATATGGTTTCTGTTATTAAGATTACTACGACTGAAAAAAGAAGAAACGAAGTTTAAGGCTATGAAAATATTTTTATTTTCTTAAGTTCTTGACATGATAAATCTCTCTAAATTACCAAAAGAAGCCATTCCAGCTACCTCGATTTTGTTTGTTCCATCGTCCCAATTCAAAGTTTTTGAGGCTATTTTTATAAAGTGCTGCAACGGCAACAAACCCGGAAGCTGACATTTGCCAAAATTACATGACCACCTCAAAGTAAACTGAACTCGGTGAGATCACAATTTGGGTCTATTTTCTTAAGTTCTTCACATGATAAATCTCTTTAAAGTATCGAAAGAGGAAATTTTAGCTACCTCGATTTTGTTTGTTCTAGTCTAAATTCACAGTTTTGAGGCTATTTTTAGAAAGTGCTACAACGACCGCAATGATCATGTTAATTTCTTCTTTCTATCTTAAGTTCAAGGTTGTTATTTGATTGTTACGAATCAATGGTTTCCCTTATTAAGATTATTACGGCTGAACCATAAAGAAACGAAGTTTAAGGCTATGAAAAGATATTTATTTTGTTTGCAAGTTCTTCACATGATAAACCTCTCCAAAGTACCGAAAGAAGCCATTCTAGCTACCTTGACTAGACGTTTATTACTTATCAACGGATTTATGCAAAGCGATGCATGTTATTTTTAAACATCAGATTTTTTCCATTAATTACAGAAATTCTTTTGGTTATTCCTCAATGGTGTTATATTAACTAGTAATCAAGGTCCAGATGACGTAATCGGTGGAATGACTTACTTGCTAGTTGCATAAAACACGAAATTATTTAATAATATGACCTCGAATTAATGTCTATATTTAGATCTGGAAAAGAAATTGCATGACAATCTTTTAAAGTTCGAGGTTACTACAGCGAATCGTTTTTTTTTTCTTATCACCCCAAAGCATTCTGGGCCATTCAACTCTTATCGGCAAATTTCTTACGCTAACAAATTGAATCCAAATGTTTACTACTACTTATCAGCGGATTTTTTATGTTAAAAGAAATTGAGCCAGATATTTATTAATTATTTATCAATGAATTTAAACAAAATTGTTGATGTTATTTTTTAATCGCTTTTTCCACTAATTAAAGTAAAAATCCAATTTTCTATTTTTAGCTCCAACATTCACCGACTTAGAAGTATCATTGCCAATTAGCTTGATAACCCCATGGTTAGAGCACTTTTCTGTGAAACTCAGGGTCCGCTGTTCAAATCCAGATACCTCTGCTTTTTTAATTAAATTTCACTAACTTAGTCACTAGCCAAAATGTGACGTCAGGGAATCCCCTCCTATGACGTCATGCAACCGGATGTTAACTAGTCAACAGGGAATCCCCTTTGAGAATTCCCAGTCAGGTCCAGGTCCAGATCCAAGTCCAGATGCAAATCAAAGAAGAACAAAATCAATTGTAGCCTCCAAGACTGAATACCCAATATCCAAGATGGCCGACAGGTGCCTTATCTTACTAAACAATCTAGGTTCAGATCCAAGGTTTAGATCTAAGTCTATATGCAAACCAAAGAAGAAGAAGAAGACCACTTTTCCTTATCTCTCAATTGTAGCCTACAAGACCGAAAACCCAAAATCCAAGATGGCCAACATTCTTATCTCTCAATTGTAGCCTATAACACCGAAAACCCAAAATCCAAGATGGCCGACAATCCTTATCTCTCTTCCTTATCTCTCAATTGTAGCCTATAAGACCGAAAACCCCAAAATCCAAGATAGCCGACATCCTTATCTCTCTTCCTTATCTCTCAATTGTATCCTATAAGACCGAAAATCCAAGATGGCCGACAATCCTTATCTCTTTTCCTTATCTCTCAATTGTAGCCTACAAGACCGAAAATCCAAGATGGCCGACAGGTGCCTTATCTTACTAAACAATCCAGGTTCAGATCCAAGGTTTAGATCTAAGTCCAGGTGCAAACCAAAGAAGAAGAAGACCAATTGTAGCCTCCAAGACCGAATACCGAAAATCCAAGATGACCGACAATCCTTATCTCTCTTCCTTATCTCTCAATTGTAGCCTATAAGACCGAAAACCCCAAACTCCAAGATGGTCGACATCCTTATCTCTCAATTGTAGCCTATAAGACCGAAAAGCCTTATCTCTTTTCCTTATCTCTCAATTGTAGCCTACAAGACCGAAACTGCTCCTCCAAAAATTGCTATGAGGTTTCTGGCGCATGAAAAATGAGCAAAAATTTGACGTCAGACCTCGATTTCCCTCACAATTTAACCAATTTTTAGGTGCTCCTGCTCATTTGAGGCAGAACATACATATTTATACTACTCTCTTGGCTTAACACTCCTAATGGTGGAAAAAATACGGTCACAATTGGGGCACCGATGTTTTGGTGCAGGGACATTTGCAGAACCAGCGGTATTAACTGGTTGACTAGGTGGAACATTTGCACGCAAAGCGGCCCATCAATCCTGAGATAGACCATCTAGAGAATCCCGTAAATTTGGAGTTGGTTGGTCCCCAATGGAGACCAAGCTGGGTTGTATTGGCCGGGCGTTCCGAGGACGCAACTCCCGCCCGGTACGATTATTAATATTATTTCTTTGACTAGTGCCAATACTTTCAAACAAGTGACGGGCCGGCAACCCACCACTTTCGAGGAACATAAGTTCCAGCCTCCCCCAAATAATGTTTGCTGCCACCCTCAGGTGAGGGGGTCGGCACATGATGGTCTGCATCTTTCAGCAAACATACCATTCCGAAGTGACTTCCGCCACTGCTGCTGGTGTAAAGAAGAAGATATACTTTTTCAAACGTCTCAGAGTAGCAGGAGGAAAAGTCGGTCTGAGGTAAGTTTAACATTTTTGCAAGTAATTCCCTTTTATCTGCTCCGGTGAATTTATCATTTCGTTTTCAGCCTATCTTTTTCTTTCGTTTCAGCCTATCGTGAAAATTGCTATGTAAGCGATGTCATAAGCACGGTGTAAATCCTGGTACCGATTTTATTTTGTTTCCTTATTCCAAATTGTAATTTTGTTTGTCAGATAGAAGATTGTACAGAATCTCAGATACGCTGAGAAAATGATTGCTGCAAGTCAGATATGATAGAGACAGTCATTCGGCTCCAAGTCTATGCCGAACTAATGCATATCTTTAATTGTTAGCCAAAACTTCGAATTCAATTAAGATTTTAGTGTTTTTTTTCAAAAATGTGCAGTTCCCGGATTCTCGTTCAAAAACATCTTTCGCTACTTTAAAAGTTAAGTTTATTTCAATATGTACGTTATTTTCAAAGAAACAAGTCATATTTGTTCAATATACAACCCGTGCAGGCTAGTTTTTTTTTTGGTTAGAGTGAAAACCTGAAGTTATTAGTTATTTGACTCTTTGAGTTATTGGTAATCCACTATATAGGGATTGTTGTTGCAAGTTAATTTTTCCATTCTTGACCGTATTCGTGTGAGAATTAAACATTAACACTGTAAAGTATATCTAGATAGAATATAATGGATGTTAGAGCCTTTATATTAGTGAATGTTATTATGTTTGTGCACAAACATTAGTAGAGAATTGCAGCCCGACACCTAAAAGACGTCGTTTAATTTAAATGAAGAAGGAAAGTCAATAATTAAAATTTTACATCGGGTGTCATAAATGCAGTAAGTGACTACATATAATAATGAGATGTAATACTTCAGTATCTAGAAGCTTTTAAAAATTACTTTAATATTTTATTTAAGATTGAATAATATTCATATACAATATGACAGCCTTATAAATACCCAGAAAATATTAACGAACAAGATCTTAATAAATTGAACCCTAGTTTCTTTTGCAAAATGTATTTAAGTTTCGTAACGTAAATAATGTGTAATATTTCGCTTACAAATCATATTTAATTAAGAATTCAAGTAGTGTAATTATGTATAATGTAATGTATAATGGCCTGCTGATTTAATCTGCCTAAGTTTTGGGTTAATTATTATATTATTAATTTTTGTTATATCCAATGAATTAAACATGTTATAGTTAACTTCTTTTTTCGTTTCAGGAATTCCCTAACGCTTCTTCCCGTTCTTGCTTTCCTCATCCCTTCTCCCTATATCCCAATGCTTTTGATGTAATCTTTTGCGTTGTTTTCCTTTGTTTTTCAGCTCTCCCTTATAGGTTGGGCCTACACCTTAGCCAGGTGTAGGAAAGTGGTGGGTTAGTACCTGAATCATCGCATACGGGGGTAGTTTTTTTCTTGCTTTTGCTAATTTCAAGATGGTTCAGTGCGGCTAAGGGTAACAGGTGACACCAGACCTGTTGCTCTTCCTTCTGTTTTCTGTTTCTCGTTTTCTTTTTCTCTTTTTGTGGCAGACCCGAAGAAAGGATACCACAACCTTTCTTCGCCACGGGCACGCGCACTTCTGTTTGTGGATATGTGATTATGGGAATTGTACTTTCGCGTAGTATTTCTCGCAATAAATTTAAAGTCTTAAATTGGATTTTACTTGAAGTTAATACGATAAAAAGTGTCTCTTTTATACAATTTTCAATTATTTTAAAGGAAAAACGCTCTTGTTCTCGTTTGTTTAACAGTTAAGCCCGGTATTGTGTTCATTTAGCGGCAAAATTTTGTATGCAATTTTAACTGCGAAATTTCGTCGCTAAATATTTAGCTAAAAAGCATGTGTTTTTAGCAGCTAAAAGTGTGTTCAGTTTTCACATGTAGATGGCAGTTGTTTCCCAAATCGTATGATTTAGCTTCAGTTTTATTTGACCAGGACCATATCTTCGTCCATATCATAATCACCACACATTTGGAGTAACAAATTAATTTGACGAAGCTGTAAACACAAAATATAAACAAAAATGTACTACAGCTGATATCAACATAGCCACCTATAGTTCAAAACAAAGAACGTTGCTGTCAAAAATTAAGCGTAAAAAGAAGGTCCACCGCGATAAATTTAGCCGCTTTTTCACGCTACATTTTTGACAGCATTTTTGTTTATATTTTGTGTTTGACAGCTTGGTCAAATAAATTTGTTGACCGAAGTCTGTGATCCTGGCGAAGATATGGTCCTGGTCAGATAAATCTGAAGCTAAAACATACAATTTCGGAAACAACTGCCATCTACAGGTGAAAACTAAACACACTTATAGCTGCTAAAAACACAATACCGCGTTTCGGCTAAACACAATACCGGGCTTACTTTTCCATACAAAATTGCTAGAACATTCAGTACATTTACATGCATACTTTAGTTTGCTTGAGTACTTGACTTGAAACTTACTCGAAGCTCAAGTAGGATTTTTGACCGATTTATTTCAGTTACTTCACTTCAAATTTTCTGGAAATGACATTTATGATTTGACGTTTTTTGTTGTGAAATTGAGTTGTCTTTTTGGGATTTACCTTAAATAAACCTATAAATCTATTTGGTATCTATTGTTTGATACTATATTAGGATTACTTTCGATACGACCTGTATTTAAAAATATTTCTACTCCATGCGATCGTAGCGGCAAATATTTAATTTTTAGTGCGGCAAATCCCTGAAATATTTATACTGTTATGGAAGGTTCAGTGGATTTGTCAATTTGGTTGATGACGTTTGCTTACTGAATGCGGGGCCTGTGCGTTTTTCGAGGAGTACCTAAAGATATTGTTTGTATTTCTTGTTTTGAATAGTGAGGAACGAAAAACTTTGCTAGAATAATAGAAGTCACATGGTTTGTGTTCAAAATTAATCTTAGATGTGAAAAAAGGGTGAAATTGTTAGTGTTCATATTTTGTTTTTCTCCAATAAAGTAATTACAAGCGAAAAAACTTTGGTATTTTATGCAATCGTCAAAGAATTAGTGAGTATGTTAATAACTTAAATGTATATAAATACGTGAAAATTGCTATTTTTTAATATGATTTGCACATGTTTTTTGGTTTTTTTTCACCATTTCGTTTTTTCTTCACAAGCATGGGTTCTTGCACAATAAATTGCAACTTATTTAAATAATTTTATCCTAATAAAAACTATGTGGGTGAATAATATTTGCTTTGAAGTGGAACTGGTCTCAATACTGTCAGGGGGCGGCGCTGCCTGTAATACCAATTAGAGGTTTTACTGCAGCAGCCATAGACTCAGTCTTATGCTGGAAATTCTATTTGCATGTGCGGAATTCAGTAACATTTGAGTTCATTTCATCTATTTTTTCATTGAATAGAGACAGTTTGTATTTTTAGAAATAATCACTTAGGAAAAGTCTTACCTTTAGGGAACAAGTCAAATCTAAATTCAGTTGAGCAAATGGAGTCGATTAGAGGTTTTAGCAGTACATGTTCTATTTTTAAGAGTACTGGGACTGTGCTTTAGGCTTTACTTTTCTGTGTAAATATATTTAGGATTGTCATAATGGAATCGAAGGAATCTATATGGCACAACATAAAATCATTACAATTACTTATATCGGGATTTGTTACCATATACCGTTTAGATATTTCTTCATCTCACTGCTTGCACGCGTACAATTACCCCGTTAAATATAATACAAAGGGCTATTGCCCAAAAAAACTGTTTTAGTGTACAAACAATTTGCAGGGTGTATTTCCGTACCTCGGAGCAAAAGCGTATTAAGTCCAAAATTTTAATTTTCCGGTTTTTGTTTTCTTTTCATCATTATTCATATAAGTATTATCTAAATTAAGTTTAAATTACTAATTTATGGAGGCTATTTCTTTATTTCTTCTTGTTTTGTACCCTGTTCAACACAATAAATTATTGCATTTTACGCTCTCCTGTAAAATTTTATATTTTGTGACTTAATACCGTTTTGCTCTGAGGTACGGATTTATACTTATTCAAAGGTAAATTTTTTAGCAAAATGTAAGCATGTTTATTAAAAATAGTTCAACGAGTAGTGCATTTATTCGTAAAATCTATTCAAATACCTTTTAAAATAAAGTGGCAAAAGTTGCGATTTTGCTTCATTTTAGTGTTAATTAAAAATTTGTAATTATTTTGATAGATGACTGTTAACCTGAGACTTTTCATAAACGTAATTTGTATAGCAATTCAAAAATTTACAAGCTAAATTATTACGTATCTCCTTAGTGCAAAAGTGTCGCATATTGAAATCTGTACTGAAATTAGAAATTGAAAAGCGAGAATTAACATCAAATATTATATTAAAACAAGAACTACATTCCAATATAAATACCACTAGATACTACTAGATATGTGTTATTTAATTTCAAAACCCATTATATCCACTTTAAAAAAATCGAGCAGTAGTTTTATTTCACATTTGCCAACACTTTCTCGTAAATATGGATTATGTAGCGCGAGGGGCTGCTCTGCGCTGTCCCGAGGTGGCGAAGTTGCGGGGCAAAGCACATTTAAATGACTTTGAAAGGAATAATTTAAATTCTAATAGAACGAATATATGTTGTATATATTTTTTCAGCTTAGTCTTATTGATTACAAATATAAGAACTGATTTATTAATTTATAAATTAACAATATACAGTGCCTCACAAAAGTATTCGGAAATTTTTTTTTTCTAAGCACGCCATTATTTTATATTTTTAGTGGATAATTTTGAAAGAAAATAGACAACTATGATAAGTTAATATTTCTTCTTTTATTTCCAGAAAAAAAATCCAACAAAAAACATTAACAAAAAAGTATTCCATATTAAAACAAAAACTTAACAAAATTCAGCTCACAAAAGTATTCGGAATATAAATTTAAATAGAAAAAAGTATATAAAATATGAAAATTTAATAACGAGTGGCGAATCCTTTTAGTCTGATAACCTCGCTTAGCCGCTTTGGCATTGACAAAATAAGTTTACGAGTTGTTTCAGCCGAAATCTTTTCCCATTCTTCCCTGATAATTTTTTTCAGTTCATCTTTCGAAGAAATAGCATGTTTGCGAAGGGATCGCTTAAGTTCTGCCCATAAATGTTCGATCGGGTTAAGATCGGGTGACTGAGGTGGTGTTTTCAAAAGCTTTGTTGTATTATATAGAAGCCCAAGTTTGGTATTATAAGCAGTATGCTTTGGGTCATTATCCTGCTAAAATACATAACGACCCGAAAGCCCAAGTTTTTCAGCACTTGGTTGCAAATTATTCTTTAAAATGTTTATATATTGATATTGATCCATTTTATCGGTTATAAATTGGATATTACAAACTCCATTTGCGCTCATGCAACCCCATAACATAACGTTGCCACCTCCATGCTTTACAGACGGGCATGTATTTTTGGGATTCATTTCAGTGTTCTTGTGTCTTCACACTTTATTGCCACAATCAGGTCCAAAAATATTAAATTTCGTTTCATCGCTAAATATGACACGACCAAAACTCTTCATCGCAATTTACATGCTTTTTTGCGAAAATTAAACGTTTTATGCGATTAATCTTACTTATAAAAGGTTTTACCCGAACAGTCCTTCCATTATATCTGGCTGATCTCAGCGTACTGCGAACAGTTTCAGCACTAACTTGGATTCCATAATTTTCAGCAAGATTTTTATACACTTCAACAGCAGATAAACGTGGTTCAGCCTTGATTTTTCTCAGAATTACGGATTTATCACGAGGACTCAATTTCTCCGGCCGGCCTGGACGTAATGAAAGATCTGTTGTACCTCTTTTTAAAATACTGTGAATTGTGGAAATGCTTCTGCCTACCAAATCGGAAATTTCTTTTAGTTTTTTTCCTCTTTCACGGATTTGAAAAATGATTTTACGCTCTTCAAACGTAGTTTCTTTAGATTTTCGGCCCATTTTATTAAAAAAACTTAATTGAACAGATACTGACGAAACAAAACACGCGCACGGTATTTAAAGGGACTGAAATCTGGAAGCAACTGATAATCATAACTAACCGAATCGATTCCGTTTGAAATAAATAACGGTATCTTCGAGAAAACTCAACTGTTGCTATTTTCCGAATACTTTTGTGAGCTGAATTTTGTTAAATTTTCGTTTTAATACGGAGCCCAATTTTGTTATTGTATTTTAAAATTTGTTTTTTCTCCGGAAATAATAGAAGGTATATTGACTAACCATTATTATCTATTTTCTTTCAAAAATATCTACTAATAATACATAAAATATTGGCGTGCTTATAAAAAAAAAATTTTCCGAATACTTTTGTGAGGCACTATGTAGGGGAGTGGGTTGCTTTGTGAAGCGGGTTTATTTTGGGAGTGTCTCGTTTTTATAAGGGTTTACAAATGTTTAATAGTATGCCAAGTATGATAAAAAGTGAATCAAATTTGAATAGATTTAAGAGTATGTTAAAATATATCAAATTAAATTTTTAGAAAGCGAAGTAGTGTAACTTTTTACGGAATAAAGATATCAACGAATCCAAGATACCGTTGGAAATGTGAACATAAAACGCAACTTTTTTATTCAGACAGTTTTGTGTTTTGATTGAAGTGTAACTGTCTACGGCCAATTACCTGAGAACGTGATTCTCCAAAGAAGTGGCTGGGTTGTGAACCATCTAAACCCGATAAATGTCGGAAAATGGGTAGTAAAACACCCATAATTTTATAGAAAGTAAAAATTTTACTTATTCACAAGGCTTTAAGAGGCAAAACAAGTTAAAGACAAGTAGTAAAAGTAATAAAGTAATGAAGACAAGTAATGACGCCACTTAGGTTAAACAACCGGTGTTTATTTAGTGTTGACATAGCTAAAAATTCAAATGAATGTAAAATTAATTAATTTACAAATCAAGTAAAATGACATAAAAACACTTTATTCTAATATATCCGACGATATTTGACAGTTCTAGTACAAATCTAGTATGAACTTAGAATATAGAACGACTGTACTTGTATGTAGGTATAAGCATTTTGCTTTTAGGCAAAGTAGCGAGGGGGTTAAGTGAAGTGTCACCACGATTTTCAAATTGCACAAATCTATCCAATCGGGTCTGCTCAAGTTGTGTTTTAAATTTTTGTCGCCTTATGAAGTCATAGTCGTCTCCCTATTATTGAAATATTTGGGTTCATAAATAAAGTGTTTTTAAATAGTTAAATTAAGTAAATTAATAAAATATGGTCGGGCAAAGTTATATTATATTAAGAAGTTTATATGAATACATTTTAAAAACACCTAATTTAAATTATTATCAAAATGAGTTAGCCCCTCCTGTATACAAGCATAATTTTACTACTTTCATGTTCGAAAGGCACACATCGCTTGGATTCTACCATATATAGCAAAATGCTTACATTTTTCCGAGTGATGTCCTTTCCTCTAGTTCTTTATTTTAAGAGTATGAAAAACTGATGGTTCATAACCCAGCCACAAGGCTGGTTCACAACCCAGCCATGACGCAATTTTGTAAACGTCAAAAACAGCAACACTTACAATCTTAATTCGACATAACCAAATATTGGATCGTAAAATAGAATCAAAGCACTAAATAAACATGTATTCCACTCACCTTTTTGTGATGAATTCAGTCACTTGCATAGCACTTCACAAACAATCAAAAAAACTTTTTGCAATAGATTTTCAATACGACGTCTGCAGCTGTCATAAGCAATACGTATGTAACACTTCGGTGTTAGCACAAAAACTGACTTATGTCAAAATACAAACTAACACAGACAGATGACGATACGTGTCAATTAGGGGGAAAAAAGCGGATGGTTCACAACCCAGCCCGGTTCACAACCCAACCCACTTCCCTACTATTTACACTAATGTTTTATTTGTAAAACTAGCGTCAAAAGCCGGGATTCTATATCGCAGAAAATCAAATTTAAGGCGTTTACTGCAAAAGTTATAGAAATTTTACGAAAGAGTTAAAAATTTTCGATATTTTCTTAAAAGCAGTTACTCCAACTCTAAGAGAAATGACTCCAGATAATGCGTACAACTGATAAAACTGCACTCAGTTGACGTTAGCGAGCATCAGCGTTTAGGGGCTACATCCAACTAGAGACATGAAAAATTTTCGATCTTCAGGATGAATTTAATTGGGAACAATTAATGATAAATAAATATTTTTTTTAAAATTAAAAATAAATTATATAAATCAATCTAAAAATATCGAAAACCAGAAGAGGTATGACGTATATACCTAGACCTCTATATCTATCTGTCCCGGCGCGTTCCTTGAGGAGTCATGACTTCCTCCATGTTTCGCATCACCGAACTAACTACGGATTGAATGAGCCACTTGCAGCTATGTCTCGTATTTTCAATTCAGTTTATGATCATATGGATTTTCACTTGTCGAAGGGCTTAATAAAATGCCAATTAATGGGTCAGCTTAGTTAAGGTTTATTCTCTTGTGTATATAGCTAAGTTTGTATGTAAGTTGCTTTATGTAATCAGCATTTGATGAGTTTTAAATAAATCTAGGCGAGAAAAGAAAAAAAAATACGAGAGGTGAGATTTATCTCCCCTCCCCAGCAAGAAAATTAACCAGTCTTACATTTTAACGCATATTTTATACAGTTTTAGTGTTATAAACGTTATTAATGTCAGTTGAAAGGTAACATAATGGTGTTAAAGACTGCGTAATTTTTTTGTTTGGTTGGTTTTCGAGGGAGGAAAGATGCATGTCTTCCTTGCACTGAGGCCTTTAGTGACCCGTTGTACGCCCCTGCTTGGCAATGTACCTTAAAGTACACTGTCAAGCCAACTTATCCCCGTAACGAATTGGATAATTCGATTATACCCTAATTTCTTAACTTCTGCTAAATCTTCGCAGTAGTATGTTCCTAAGATTCTAGATCTTTTTTGCGTTAGGGCTGGGCATTGGCCGAGAACGTGTAATATGGTCTCATCTTCTTCCCCCACGTAGACTGCTGTTTGCCCTTCGTATTTTTAAGGCATGAGCTCTTAGTCTTGCATGTCCTGTCACAAGAAGAAGAAGAAGAAGTTTCAGTTTGGCTTTGTTAAGCTTAATGGTCTTTTCAGATTCATGTGCATTGAGAGTTCCCCAAAACGCCTTTGTATGTCTGGCGATGTCGGATCCCTCCCAGTTTTCTTTATGCCTCCTCGTTACCCATTCCAAGATTTCTTTTCTGATTTCATGGATGGGTATGCTCAGGTTGAGCATTAATGGAGTGTCCTCATTTGCGCCCCACCCACAGTGGGATGCCACAGTGCCCCGCACGTATATAGGGTGACATCGTTTTGTCTCCCTAGTTCCGTGAGGGTCTGTTTACATCCCTCTATCGTTTTGGATTTTACCTCGGCGTTAGTTAAAAATTTGACGGATGCTGGCTATCCGTGCATATTGCGATCCTGGAGGATGTTAGTCCTCGTTCTATTAGCTGTTTAGCTCCTATCTCTATCGATGCGATTTCACATTGAAGAACCGAAGAGGAGTTGTTAACCCCTCCCCATAAATCCAGGTTTAGTACCTTGCACGTTATTCCAAAGCCACAGCCAAGCTCGTATTTTGAGCCGTCTGTGTAAATCGCTTAAGTGTTTTTTTGAATCACCCTATTATTATATCCTTTCACTTTTTGTCGGGAACTGAGTTTTGAAGATTGCCTCCAAATTTGGATTACCCGTTTTGAAGTCCCAGCAATCTTCTTCCTCAAAGAATCTCTTGATCGTATTTCCATTACATACTTGGACGATCTTCTCATGCTAGGTTTGCATTCCCCTTACCTTCCACAGTTTATTCATTCGCAAACGTATAGCCGAGTTTAGTGCTAGTGCTTTAACGTAGATAGAATTCCAGATTTATATTTAGAATGACCTCCAAGGCCCTTGTCGGTGTTGACCTAGTAGCCCCTGTTATGTCACATACGCTGGGCCTGGTCCAAAATCTTCTGGTTTCTGCCCACCTCCATAGCTTTCCACCAGACAGATTACACATGTGTATATCCAATTTAAAATAGGGTGATGTCCCCATACCTTACCTATAGCATTTCTACACGTCCAGAAAGCTCTTACCGCTTTGTTTATCTTCTCGTGTAAGTGCCTAGCCCAATTAAGTTTCCCGTCCATCAGCACACCCAGACATGTGGCCTCATTCTTTAAGGTTAATCTAGTGTTTCCGATGCACGGGTTAACTATCTTTCTTAATTTATGTCTTTTAGTGAAGCAGCAGAGTTCCGTTTTACTTGGGTTCATCTTCAGTCCGCAATACTGCGCCGAAGAGGTTGCCGTGTCGATTGCTTCTTGAAATATGTCTTGTTTGGTTTGGATAGAAATACTACCTTAGCCACTTTCCAGTTTTTAGGAGTGTAACTGAACTTTAGACATGCTCTAAAAAGTAGGACGAGTTTGTTCCATAGTTTGTTATCTCCCTTCTGTAGCATGATGGGATATATCTCATCTCTTCCCGATGATTTCTATAATCTGAAGGATTTTATTGCCCATCTTACCTTGTTTAAAATACACAGCCTCTTCGCTTGCTCCTCTTCCATTCCAACTTGGGATCTCCAAAGAGTAGCGTCTTCCCTCATCGATTCCCCCTTTACCAGGGTACTCCCCGGGAAGCTATTTGTAATTAGCCTCTTAAGAGATTCCCTCATATTGGATGAGTTTTCAATGAGTTCTAATTGGCTTTTCGATTTCTAGCTGCCTCCCCCGTGCTTTCAATTTGGCTAGTAAAATCTTTCCATGATTCCCTCTGGGCTTATCGGCACTCGGACTTGAATTGCCTGAGTGCAGTTTTATATTCTTCCCAGAGTTCCTCTTTTGGTTTTTATTAGCTTTATTGAATAAACTTTATTGTTACTGCTAATCGATTAAAAAAATTTATTGTTAAATTTAAATTTTGGAAAAAAATTGATTTTTTCATTTCAAACGGAAATATTTTGAAAATTGACCTTTAATTTTTTTAATTTTCGGATTTAGAATTGTAGCCTAAACTTTAAGACACACTCGAAAATCTTTTACCATTTGCAACTTACATGGTCAAACGTACAGCTCATACCTTCCTTCTAAGAAAAAATTTTACCTGTCTTCTAAATGGTTGATCTTTTTACTCTTTGTCGTAAAATTGTTAATAATACTAAAAGGGAAGTCAAATTAATTAGTTAAAATATTGTTAAAATGTCCTCCGTCATTTTGAATGCACAGAAGACCTGTTTTTCTCATGGATGTTTTTAAGTCAATTGCTAGATTTTCTTTTATTTTATTTCCGGCTTCTAAAATTCTTGTTACGAGTTCATCTCTTGTGATAACTTCTACAATTTCTTTCATGGTCACCCACAAATAACGGAAGAGAGCTTAAAACTTCTCCTTAAGCTCTCTTCCGAAGTTAGCTACAATTTAACAATATTCACTAATAAGTACTGCCAGATATGACAGTTATATTTATTTATTTGTAAAATTATATATTAAATTTGAAATGTTTTATTACCTTAATTTTATATATGAGTTTCATATTCTATTACTTCTTCTTGTCTAATCTTATCATTATTCTCAAGGCTAGGTTCATTAAGATTAATTGCTGTATCATTATTGGAATTTTCGATGCTTTCGTTTGGAGGAGGATGGAGTACTGTTTTAATTTCGCTTTCTGTTTGGCTTTTATCCTTTCCCCTCCTGTGGGTTAAATTTCTATTATCTGCGATACTCGCACCTGTTTTTCATATTTAGTCTATCATCAAGTTTGATGTTATAATGTAATTTTCCGATACGTTCGTTTATATTACTAAATGCCCATTTCTTGTTATTATGGGAATACTGGGCCGCCACCTGGCTTCCTACCATCTCTCTTTTTCTAGTTCAAGTAAACCCTTGTGGGACATGGGGCGGGAGAAGATCTTTACTCGATTCAAGACAACGATTGTACGTGGATCTACAATTTAAAGTGATTCCGAACCACTGACATTTGTTTATATAAGGCCAAGCTGGTGGGTATATTTTCCGTGTCCACATTTTTAAGCATGAACTTGAACGATGTTTCAACTGTTCATAGTGTGGCATACCTTCTGAAAAGGGCTTTAAGGGGAGGTTCTCATCTAGATTTTTGAAATTTTCCATTTTTTTTCTCTTCATATTATTAATGTTAAATATGTCTAGAATTTATCTTTAAAATATTCTGTTGATCCGAGCAGTAGAACGAATTCTACAGCCCATTGAATGTCGCGTTGTCATGATCGCAGCGGGGAGCTCTTAGCCTGTGCGGAGTCGAGTCTCGGGCGCGGCGCTCGGCGTAGGTAAAAAACTTATTGTCCCAAGGAAACAAAATTGGCGTTTGCCTATAATGTATATGAATAGTTAATGGCACAGTAAATAATCGACAAGTTACAGCTAATCCCAAAACAAAAATTTCATTTATATTCAAAAAATTGTCGATGAAAAGTTACGTAAACTTCAAACGATATTAACTCAAAACTTTTTTTTAACGATTTTGCAAATTTGTGTACAATATAACTCAAAAACGGTTCAACCAATCAACTTCTAGTTTCGTGCATATTAAAGTAAATAACTTTCTTCATAGAAAGAGTGAAGCACATTTTGAAAATTGTAACATTAACCCCTTTTTTTAAGTAATAAACTATGAAAAAAAAATTTGAAGACGGCACTTCAATTTCAAAATCGCGCCATTCCGTCAATTTTAAATTTTTTTTGAATTTCGTTCACTCTTTCTGAGACAAATTTAGTGTAGTTTACGATAATATTGTCAATATTTGATTTCAGGCTAATCTGCGACCCCTAGATTGTACACAGCTGGACAATTTTCAAAAAACATGCTTTTGAAGAAGCTGAATAACCGGCGCCATTTTGTTTTTTTTTTGCATAAAAAAATTTTTTCGTATAGATCAATGTATAATAAAATATACTGCCAAATATCATGGCCCTATGTCTTGTCATTGTCCTTAAAAAAATTCTGAAACTTTACCGACTTTTTGGCGCACTAGATGAGAACCTCCCCTTAAGGCCAATTTTAACGGGTTGCAAGGAATTATTCAAACTACTTATTCTGGTCCATTCCTCCTCTGTAAAATGGATTTCCAAATCAATGTCAATCAGTGCTTTACTTATGCAGTTTTTCACAATGTAAACCAGTTGTTTCGCGATCCAACATTAAACTTTAGTTTTATTTGTTCTTGTAGCAAGTATTTTTTCAAATACTTGTCGTGTACAGTGTACAGTGGGCGTAACACAACTGTTGGTCGCGAGGCATAATTTTGCCGACCTTGACAATTACAGGTCTGTGTCATGTCGATTCTGTCAGTTTCGATATCCAAGCCAAAGCTAGACGATTTGGTACAAATTCAACGCGAGGATTTGAATGTTTGGATGCGGTTATGTTTTGAGAAATTGTGATGTCGTGACTCAATTGCTTTAGAATAGACTTTATAGTACAGAGGGCGCTATATGGGCCGCACTCGAATGCGGGTAGATTAAGTATTACTGTTATTTAATGTAATAAAAAGTAACTTAATTTAACTTAATACATCTTAGATTGGAATTTTTTTTCTTTTTCCTCTTTCTGCTCTAATTTGAAATACATAACATTAATTTAATTATCCTGAATTTGTGATGCTAGGTTTATGTTTTTTTTGTTATACAATATGGTAAAAGACTAGGGGACAACGCTTTGATGCGTTAACATGGCTTTGGCTGGAAGTGAATTAGGGTAAGGAGAGTGAGAACGTGAATGTCTTGTTTTTTTGCATTGCTGCGAGCTAGACAACAGCCCAGAAACGGAGTGGCTTATTTTAATTTCATTTTAAAAACCAACGGGGTGACCTGGTATCGAACCCGGGAACCATGGTATGGTGGTCAACCAAATGATCCAACTGCGTTTTTGATTCTAGCTCATACATGTGATCGACGGCTCTTTACTCCTATTCGCCGGATGCTTTTTAAATATAAACTATTTTATTTATTATCTATTCTATGTTTAATGATTACGCTATCTTTCCCGGAATTGAGTGCTTTTGTTCTTAATCAAAAAGGTATAGTTTGCTGACCGAATTAAGTGCAACTTTTAAAATGGTCGATAATTTCAATCTGTTGTCGGGAGTTAGGATCCTGCGGATATTTTGTCCAAACAAACAATGGGCTTAAATGTTTTCAGTTTGAATGCCCTAAAATGCATGAGTTTCGTGAAATCTTTGCTGGTTCCAACATTCATGTAATATTGCTTAGATATGGCTCCACCCTCATATACCGTTCACTCTTGTCTCGGTACCAGGCTTTAGGTTGTTCAGAAATGATAGACCAGGAAGAATTGGAGGTGGAGTAGCGGTTTATGTGAGGGAAAGTTTGAGGGCTCGCATAGTTGAGTGTTCCACTTCTGTTCCTTTGGAATTTATTTGTGTTGAAGTTTCATGTTGTATTCGTAAATACTTCTATTCTCTGTGTATTTCCCTCTAAATTGCTTTGCTGCTGAAAATACACTTGGGTTTGAGCGAGTTTTTAGTGAGCTATCTCACGGGTACGCTGATTTAATTATTGGAGCGGATTCCAATGTTAATATCCTCTCCTGCAAACCTTACACTTGACCGTTGTAATTAACCTTTCCTTTTTTAAATACACTAAATCCATCGTTGTTAGACTTGTTCGTCACTGCAGATAGAAGTAAAGTTTTATTTCATAGTCAACTCAGCCCTCCGTCATTTTATGACCATGACTTTCTCATCCCCACATATCGCTTTAACGTGGTAAATAGCTCACGCTGCAAGTTAGTTTCTTACAGAAACTACAACGATATTAACTTTAACTTATGCACATCGGTGGATACTAAACTGCAATTCTTGTAAGATATTCTATACTTTCATTGTAAACCCTTCTTATTTTCTTTCCAACATATTTTTATTAAGGGGAAATCTACAACAACCAACTTACTGGAATTCTCGAATTACTGTGTATCATCAATTGAAAATGCTAACCAAGTTGATTGTATTTTCACCGACTTCAGTAAAGCTTTTCATCGAATCATCTATAAAATTCTCCTTCAGAAGTTGGTGATTCTTGGTTTTCCTGCTGGTTTTGTTCATTGGCTACGCTCGTATTTGTCCGACCGCTCCCAATGTGTTTTGGTTCATGGAATTCTTTCGGTTCCGATCCGCATCAGTTCTGGGGTGCCACAGGGTAGTCATATTGGTCCTTTACTGTTCATTATTTACACCAATGATGTATCCCTAATACCATCACACTCAAAAAATTTGCGTTATGCCGATGATGCTCCCAATGTGTTTTGGTTCGTGGAATTCTTTCGGTTCCGATCAGCATCACTTCTGGGGTGCCACAGGGTAGTAATATTGGTCCTTTACTGTTAATTATTTACACCAATGATGTATCCCTAATACCATCACACTAAAAAATTTGCGTTATGCCGATGATGCAGGGATATTTCGTTATATTTCGAATGATCTTGACTGCCGCCCCTTGAATTCTGACTTGGACGCCTTCATCAACTGCCTCCCTTTAAATGTGTCCAAATGCACTATCATGTGCTTTTCTAGTAAAAAAATCCTCTGCTATTTAGTTACTCCATGGATGGACACTTTGAATAGAGTTGACAAATCCAAAGATTTAGGGGTCTTGCTTAATTCTCGATTTTCTTTCGACAACCACATTGATACTATTATTGGTAAGGCTAATCCTACTTTGGGCTTCATAAAGAAGTGGTCTAAGGAGTTTAATGATCCTTATATCACTCGAATCCTTTATTGTACATTTGTTAGACCTATTCTTGAGTATGTAAGCCCAGCGTGGTCTTCTTTTTATGTGGTCAAGGTTAAGCGTATCGGGTCCGTTCAACGAAGATTTTAAAAGTTTGCTCTTCGTAACCTTCCATGGAATAATGACCGTCTTTTACCTCCTTACGCTGGTAGAAACCAGACAGCCAGGGCTATTTTGCGCTCGAGTGTCTGCAAGGGGCTATTAACTCTCCCGAATTGCTAACATGTTTTAACATATCTGTTCCGTGACGCTCCTTGATGATTCATGTCTTCCTCCATACTTCGTACCACACCGTACCAACTATGGACGTAATGAGGCAGTTATAGCTATGTGCCGCATTTTCAATTCAGTATATGATCATATGAACTTTCACTTGTCGAGGGGCATAATAAAAAGCCAATTTATAGACGTAAGTTTGCTTTATGTAATAAGCATTTGATGAATCCTAAATAAATAAATGACCGGTATGCCCCACTTCGCACCCATAAGATATGATGGGTGCCCGTGGTTTACTAATGAAATAAGATCACTTATAGTTGAACTCGACTTTTTACATAGGAGATTTCTAAGTGAAAACCAGCGAAAGTCGTTACCATTTCAAGATCATACGAAATAAGGTAAACTCTAAAATTCGTACTGCAAAAGGCAATATTTAGCAGCTAAATTCTCTTCAGATTTACCCACAAAAAACTGATCGAATTTGCGGGGGACTGGTGTGTATGGTGAGGATAAACTCCGGTGTGATCTTGATCCTAACTTATTAAACTCTCATTTTTCATTTGTACATTCCAATTCAGTTACCAATGCAACAATCGGACTTACGCCGAATTCTGTTAGACAGCTGTCCAGCAATCTGTCTTTCTCCTACAGATGTGTTGATACAATGGAACTCATCAGTGCAATTACTTAATCAAATCCAATGCTATAGGTCCTAATGCAATTCCTGCCAGGTTTGTAAAAATCCTACTACCGTGGTTCTTAAGTCCGCTTTTGCATATTTATAATTTTTGTCTGACTACCTCTGTTTTCCCTGCCATCTGGAAAATTGCAGCTGTTCTCCCTGTGCTTAAATCTCAAGAGCGATAAGTACAGGAGATTTTCGTCCGATTAGTATTTTAAGTTTTCTAGCCAAAGTATTAGAAAAAGTAATATCCCAACAATTAGTTGAATTTTTGGATGAGTACGACGTTACGTCCAATATCGGAAGTCCCTTGATGAGAACCACTTGTACGTCTTATCTCTTGATTTTCAAAGGCCTTCGATTCAGTGGACCACTCTAAGGTCCTTATTAAGTTGAAATCGAATTTTGATTTGTCGTCGTCATCTGTTTCGCTCACCCGTAGTTTTTCTATCTGATCGATTCCAGCAGGTAAAGGTAGTCAACGTATTGATCGGGTTAACTCAGACTTAGCGAAGGTCTCTGATTTTTGGAAGCCCATGAAGAGACCTTGAAGAGTCTTAACGTGTTTGCTTTTATCGTAATGATATCACGGGTCTTGATCTTCCCACTATTATACTTAATGGTGTTTCAATTCCCTTCTCTTAGGGTGTGAAAAATTTAAGTGTTTACCTAAATTCCAAAATGAAATGCTGCGATCACATCACTAGCATGATCGGTAGAATAGATGGAGGACTACGTCGCCTTTGGTTATCAATTAACACCCGAATGATCACTCATTCTTCCGTACTTCGTTGAAGGCAATCTACTATTTCCTCATTTAGACTCTTTGTGTTCTAGATTATTGAACGTAATATTCAATGATTGTATTAGATTTATGGTATCAGAAGGTTTGACCACATCTCAACTTACCGGAACTCAGTATTAGGCTGTTCGCTAAATCAATTTTTATTGCATAAACTGCTCATTTCGCTCCATAGAATAATATATACTGGTAAACCATTGTATCTATTTAGCAAATTAAGTTTTTTAAATTCTCCACGACATAATAATTTACTAGTTCCTAGCTTTAAATACTCTGTTCAGGAGGACTCTAACTTCGTTCGTACTGTACGTGCCTGGAATAATTTAAAATAATAATTGTTATAGTATCTCTTATTATTATTCTTATATCATAAAGAGCACTGGATATTCACTATATAAAGATTTTAATTTTTCTTTAATACACGTACCTCGTATCCCCTTATTATCCAAGGAATTTAAAATTAAATGTACCTTCTCCGACATTGAAAACCTCGCATAGATCGCACTGGGTCCATAACGTTACCACGTTTGGGTGTCCTACATCCTAGAGATGTTGTACTGCGACCGTCGGGCGCTGCCTTTGTTTAAATCCTCTAGGCCCCCTGAAGAAGTACCTGTCTAACGAATTGTGTCTTGCTTTTGCAAATGCAGGATAATGAACAGAAGATGCTCTATTGTTTCCTCTATTCTGCGCCCATGCACACCTGTGAGACTGGCATGTGTAGGCTCCTACCAGAGCTATCCATTGAGTCCTAGTTAGGCTCAGTAACTCAGTCCGATCATAGGTTTTCCACATGCCCTTCGTGATTCTACACTTGTGTTTTCTTCCCATTTTTTCTTCGCACGGGCAAGCATGTTCTCACTGAGGTGTTTGATACCGACTTATACTGGAGGTAGTATTTACTCTGCTTCTTGAGCCCCTTTCTTGGCAAGATCGTGTGCCGCTTCCTTCCCAGCTCTGCGGTCAGGTACTCAGCAAAGTTGCATTTTTCTATTCGTGCTGAGACTTTGCACGGCTCTGTAGCAGTTGAGCATCTTTTTCGAGTTTAGAGCTTTTAGAACTGCTCACAGGTGCCTCTGTTCTAGATTCCCAGCGCATACCTGTCTGGTATTACTACGTGAACTTCCTACTAAAGTCTCTAATAGGTAGTACGCACTTATTGTCAGTATTGAGTCTTTTTCGCAGGTACGGAAACAGACTTCCGCATCTTGAGGAACTTTCATTCCTTAAGACGCTGCATCGCTCTCTTTGCGGCGTTCTTAGTGTACATATCCACAGATGGGAGGTGTAGAATAGTGTCTGGAGCACGGGAGGACGTCGATTTGAGTGCACCCGTGATTCCGATTCTTGCCAATCTTTGTGCGTGTCCCAATCTGGAGAAATAGGTTTTCTTATCTACAGCTAGTAACGAAACCATAACGCCACAAAGCAGTGTTGATCGCGCAATCGTCGTATACACCCAGTGTGTTATGTGGGGCTTTAGTCCCCACTTTGTGCTGAAGAGTCTTTTCCATGCGTAGAAAGCTTTGTTTGTTTTACCAATTCTTTCTTCTACATTTAGCATGGGACCTGAGTTCCATCTGCCCTCCATCCAGACTTGGTATTTTAAAAGTAGGTACGTTATATTTAATTGTGAAAAGTGCCAATTCCGTTTTAAGTTTTTACGTAACCGTTCTATTTCTCAGCAACGTGGCTATCCAGCTACCGATAGTTCTGTCCATCTTTGACATTCCAAGCACATTTACAATAGCCCCGGTGGTTGAGTGAACTCTTTGTAGCGTAAGGACGTTTTGATCTTTAACACCACCTCATGCAGATTTTCCCTTTGCGTATGCATGCATGAGTTGGTCATGGTTAAGATTCTCTCTTATATACGAATCTAAAACTCTTTCATCTTTCAGAAGAAACGACGTCAGGCTGATCGGCCTGTAATCCTTTGGGTTTACGTGACCACATTTCCCGGCTTTGGAAATGAAAACCACCTGAGCTAGTTTCCAGGACTCTGGTACATGGTACCTAAGACAGCCTTTAAAACCATCGCTAACTAGGGGACCACCAGATCAAGTACTTTTTGTAACATGACTGACATCATCTTTTCTGTCCCCAGCGACTTACCTGGATCAAAGAAGTATATTGCCCATCTGACCCTGTCCTCGAAAATGGTCCCTGCGGTGTTGAATCTTCGCTTTTTATTGCCATTGCCTGTGAAAGGTTCTGGATCTTTAGAGATAGATAAAATAAAAAAAATAAAAAAATTTCAAGCTAAATGCAGAAATCCATTCTCTTCTGAATCATGCGAAGACATCTCTACTACATATAGTTTCAAAAGTTTGGATTCTAATCCGAGCTTGACATATACTTCCACAATTGTTACAATATGTAGATAATCTGATTTTACTTGACCTTTACTTTAATGATAGGAATGTCCTATTAAACTCCGTAGCACTCATGATCCGCTATCAAACTCTATGCAAATTCGTTATCCCTCAATCTTCGGTGTTATCCACACCCTTTGCAATACCTTGCATTCTCCATTGACAGCGTTTATGCTTATTACTGTTTCACTATTTTCGCCGCTCACCTCCTCCTCACAGTAATCCAAAGCATTCACCTGCGATGGATGCTATCTGATCCTGAGTACAGCAACGCTAGCGTTTCACTCTTTCATAGTTGCGGCTATTCTGTGCGTTAGTATTACTCAAAGGCGAATTTTAGGTTGTTGAGAGGTATTTGAAGTGTTGAATGGTATTTATCTATGACTTATGCGTTGTATTATTAAGATCTCTCAAGTCTCGTCACATAGGATATCAAAGGTTTCTGTCCTAGGGCTCGGACTGTGATTCGAATAGTTAGTCACTATCCGAATATTCGCATGTCTCGAATAATTCGCGAATACACGAATAATATTCGAATACTCGAATATTATTCGAATACACGAATTATTCGTGGTATTCGAATAGACTTATCCGAATAATAAGTATTCGTGCTATTCGAATATATTGTATTCGAATAATTTTCAATTTTAAAAGCATTCAAATCGTATTTTACACTATTCAGATTGAATTTATCGCATCGCTACTGTATCTATTGCAAAAAAGATTATGCGAAGAGATTTTGGATCCGGCCCAGATCCATGGGGGGAGGTTGAAGAGAATCGTGACCCCCCCTCCACACACACACACAAAAAGACAAAATATTAGACAACCGCAACATTTGGCCCAGATGCTTTGCTGAATCCATTTTTTGCGTTTTAAGCTTCCTATTATATTAAAATTTTGTGTTCGCTTCGCTCGCGTGTTTAAAACTTCCTATGAGTCGGAAACATGTTTTTAATAACACGTATTCTAAAACAATCTTGCACCTTAAAATTGACAAATATTAATATTCATCCCTTCTTACACGAAGACAAAGTTTTAAAAAATGATATAAAGTTATAGTTTAATTTTTGTGTACGTTATCCTGCTTCAATACAGGTGTTTGTGTTAAACTTGAAGGGGCTGAATTCATTCTGTAAAAATTTGGCATCTCTTACCCCTTTTCCCCCTCCTCCTCCTTCCGACCGCATTCTTCAAACAACCATGACCCCTCGCCCCCTCCCGAGAAAAATTCTGGACGCGCGCCTGTTTTACATCTTTATCACTAAGCGACAGACGTTTGGGTGAAATTGTTGATATTAACACGTTTATGTAAAATATGTCGATGCACTTACATGAGTGAATTTGATAGCCAACAATTTTAGATTAACGAAATTTTAATTTTAGAAAAGTGCTGATCACACGTGCCGACCACACGGTGTCACAGATAAGGGCCTTTCCTGTCGTTATATATTCTAAGTGTTGGATAAAGAACAATAATACTGTCGCTGAGATATTGCGCAATTACATCATCTCAAAGTGCGCAAAATTCTCGATCTTTTAATCAAGCATAAAATCTGATCTGTTTTACTTACAAGTGAAATGTGAACGTCCACGGTAAAGGGAGGTGAAAGAACATGGGGGGGGAATCACCCTAAAATTCGGACGTCTATTGTTGATGGTCCCTTATTTTTAGAAATGATGGAATATAAATATGTGGAGTAAAATACGGTTTATATTGTAATATTCGTGGATTTGCGAATATTCGAATAATATTCGTCGTATTCGCATATTCGCACTATTCGTTATTCGAATAGTATTCGAATAATTCGAATACCACTCGAATTATTCGAATACCGAATACACTATTCGAATATGCGAATACGCGAATAGTCCGAGCCCTATTCTTTGAAAGATTTCAAATGCCCTTCAATGCTCTGTAGCCATGGTTGAGAAGTTGACTTGCATGTGTCAAAATATTCTATAGTAAACGTGCTCAATATTATTTAACCTTGCTTTCTTGTTGCCTGTCTACGGCTTCGGTGATTATAGTTTCAAATTAATTCGTACTAGACCTGGTTTAAATCCTCGTCGCCAGTTTGTTACATTTATCCAATAAATTGCGATTACTGAAATTTATGATTTAAAATGAAGAATACAAGAAGCGGGACCGCGAGAGCCGATGACGGAAGAGAGCTTAAGGGGATATTCCGTAGTGTCGGCGCGCCACCAAAGTCCTTTTGGAAGATGGCTGTTACTCATGAGCGCAATCCTTTGGTTATTGGGTGTGGGGGACTATTTAAGCAGAAGTCTTCTTTTGGGCAAGTAGCTGCTTTGCCCAATATAAAAATGACTTGTCCTACTCTGTCAACTTCTCTTGAGAGACGGGACCAAGCATACTCAGTACCCTATTTGCAGTCGGTTTCTTCATATAGGCCACCGTTGAGGCATTAAGGCTCCGCTTGAAAATACTTGCTGTGGAGTGAGATGTCCTCAGAGTCACACTGGTGGTGATAGGTCCAGATTTGGTGGCCGAAGACACACCACCGTGCGCCAACTTTGCAGACTAGGAACAGGGCGGCTGCATCCTTGTTTGATGGCCTTGGGTGCAGCATATTCCTTCCTCGAAGCAGGGGGTGCACAGATTTCGTTTTGGAAGTCCTAGTGCTGTATATATGTGATGTCATATTGCGTGAATTGGCCAGTACTCGGATGTAGATTGGTTGGTATTTTCCTTTTATTTGAGAATTTATGGTGATTAGTGGTATTTAGGAAATTGTCCTTTAATGGGTGATTTTCAAATGATAGTATCCTGGTTTCATATTTTATCATATGTTTGTCCCTACGGTATTTTAGCGGGGGTACCCCCGCATCTACGAGTACACTTATTGTTGGGCTTGTTCTGAAGGCTCCTGTAGCTAAGCGTATGCCTGTATGGTGAACTGTGTCAATTGCCCTGAGTGAGGTGTTGCTGGCGGTGTTATATATAATAGGTTGAGGTAAAAAGAGGGATGTTCTATGTGTTGTCTCTTCCTGGTGAAGATCATTGCTACTGTTTTACTGGCTGAGAACCTGAGGCCGTATTTGTCACTCCATTGACTAAGATTATCCAAGGTACTTGGAATGGATGGTTGTATGCTTGAGAGTGTTTTTTTACCAATTTGGAAGATGACTAGGTCATCGGCATACATCAAGTATTTTACTGGAGGCTTAATTGTGTCAAGTAGAGAGTTCATGAGGATAATGATGAGACTAACGCTGAATATGGATCCTTGTGGTATTCCGTTTCCATTACTTTTTTTGTTGACTGTGTATTCCCAATTAAAGTGGAGAAGATTCTGTCTTTTAGAAAGTTATTAACAAAGGCAATAATATTTCCTTTGAAGCCAAGGGAGATAAGTGATGAGATTATTGTTCTTTTCCATATGGTATCATACGCTTTTTCTATATCGAAAAAGATGGATACCTGAAATTCGTTGGTGGTGAATGATTCCATTATCGATGACTCGAGTGAGGCTAGGTTGTCTATGCATGATCTGTGTTTTCTGAAACCTTACTGATAGATATTTATTTTGTTACTACGATGTTCAAGAAAAGCACGAGATGGGTGCTGGGAGGTTGAGTATATCTTTGTAAAGGTATTGGCTAGATGCTCACTTATTTCAGTGTGGTTTGTGATAAGGTTGTTGTGATAGTCCGGTGATGAATGGTTGTCTTTTGTACCCATTGATATTCCTGATTTTTTCAAATACGTGAGTGATTGGTGTATTGGAATTGATTGAGTGGATGAAGTTTTTAAGACTTTCCTTTGTAAAATCTGATGATTTTCCTGGCTTCACGTTTGGCGATCAAGAAATTTAGGCAGTCTGTTTGTTCAAAGGTCCTGACGTATTTTCTATAGAGTTTTTTACGTGCTTTAATAGCAGCCTTGATTTCACCATTTTACCATGGGACTCTACGTTTCGAACTTGTTGAAGAAGAGTGTGGTATAGATTCTGTTGCTGCCTGTAAAATTTGTCCCCTTAGGTATTCTTCGCTTTCGTCTATATATGTAATGTCCTGGAAGTCCTCAGTGATATTTATTTAGATTTCTGAAATGTATTCCAGTCGACTTTTTTAGTTATCCATTTCGGCCTTTTTCCAATTGTAATGGTGATGTGAGGACAGGAATTATTATGGGAAAGTAGGTCGGTGAACCGTCATTAAGAATATTTAGGATGTTGGTTGTGATGATTGTTTCTATCATTTACCCTCGCATCCGTAGTATTTGAGCCCCATAAAGGGTTATGGCAATTGAAGTCTCCAACTAATATGAAAGGGCTGTAAGTCTGAGTATGTTATATTCACGTTGGGAGATAGATATACATTCGTGGAAATAGCTATAATTCCACTAAAGAAAAATGATGTCAGAACTTTGTGTTTCGAAAAAGAGGAATGAAAGTTGTTTTCCCATTATCTCTGTGCATGCTTAATCATGTTCGTCAGCAACTGTTTGAATTTTTTTGGTGTTTAAGCTTTCTACGTCAGTTTTAGCCATTCTTGCTGTGATTGCGCGCGGAAGCAGCTATAATTCCATTAAGTATTTTCGTGTGAGTAGTGGAAATTATATTAAGAGAATCACTTTATTGATAGACACACACTTAATTTAGAGGTAATTTAAATATTTTATAAAGAAAATATAATAAATTTAGGTTAAAGTTGAATCAGACATGCCACGAGGAAAATTATTAACGAGCAAAAATCATTGCATTGAAAAATGCAAATTTTTCAACTCGTCCGATCGCAGAAGAGCTGGGAAGCGGAAGAACACACACAGCCTTAATAAATTTCCTGCGCTTCAGCCAAAATTACGGGAAAACCAATAAAGGTGGACGTCCACCAAAGCTCTCTAACAGACAGCGTCATCCCATAATTGGGCTAGCAGGGAGAAAACACTTAAATTCGGTTGAAATTGTCAACGAACTCAAGTTGCCCGTAACTTCCAGACGTGTTCGGCACATTTTGCACAAGAGCGGGACACTTCAGTGGAAGAAGAGGCTATCGAAACTTCCACTAAACAAGTTGCATAAGGAAGCTAGACTTAAGTTCGCTAAAAAACACATGTCCTGGACCTCCGAATGGAAAGAAGTGGTTTTAGCAACGAAAAGAAGTTTAACTTAGATAACCCAGATGGCTGTTAGTTTTATTGGCATGACTTGAGAAAGGATGCAGAGATCGCTATGAGCCACAACTTTGGTGGTGGCAGCATAATGGTTTGGACAAAATCGTGGTTTCAGAGTATTAACATTGCTGTTTTCGATTGGCCGGCGCGTAGTCCTGATCTCAACCAGAGAGAAAATCTTTGGGGTGTACTGTTTCGGCACGTCTACACAAATGGAAGACAGTTTAACACCAAAGAAGAGTTGAAGGAGACCATAAATCTTTGTTGGGCTCAAATTTCTCAAGAACAACTTCAACGATTAGTAAATAGTATGCCAACCAGAATATTTCACGTTATTCAGGCTAAAGGATTCAGGCTAAAGGATACGCTAAAGGTACGCGATACTAAAAAATCAAATATAGTAAAATATCGATAGTGGATTTATAGCTATTTCCATGAATAAAATTGTTTATTTTATAATTACTGCTAATTTTCTATGAATTAGTTCTGTTTTTGTTTTCTTGGTTTATATTTATAAATAAAATATTGTTTCTATCACATATAACGCAATTTGTATTAAAAATTAACATTCACTTTCTTTAAATGTACAAAATGGTTGTTAGAATTATAGCTATTTCCACGACTGTATGTTGGAAACAATGTACTTGAAGGGATAGTATATTTTTACTGCAACTACTTGTAGTTCTGATTCAATTAATACTTCTTCTGAGTCGAATATATCATTAACGAAGACTGCTACACCTCCATGGGCGATTATTTCTGAGAATAGGTTTTTTTGATAGATTTTAAAATTTTTAATTTTAGGATGATGATTATATTTGAATTTAGTTTCTTGTAGGCAAAATATATATTAGAGGAATACTTATCTGCTAATAATTTGAATTCTTCAAAATGTTGATAAAATCCATTTCAGTTCCATTGGATGATGTTGTTTCTTGACATTATGTATCTACATATATTTGAGGATATAGTTTCATCTTCCATTTCCTCATCTTTAGAATTTTTTGTGCTGGTGCGAATATTCCTATTTATGGTTTTATTAGCTTGTGTTTTCAGTCCGCGTTTTACCCTTTTGTTGGTTTTCCTTGGTATTATGGTTATCTTTTCCATTTTTGGTTCAGGGAATGCCTCTTCGTGAAGTTTGGGAGGTAGAGAATTTTCTTCTGCTTTCGTGGGCCTTCGTGGGCTTTTCTTAGGTTGTGTGGAAGAGGTTGAAGGAATAGATGGTTTGCTGGTGCTTGTTTTGCTGCATCCGCAAAGGAAGACCTGTTCGGCAGTAGCCGGTTACGAAGTTTGTATCTTTTGACCGCCTCCCTCATGTCGACTTTTTCTAATTCTTTGGATTTCTTTCTCCTTTAGAAAACTTGGGCAAGTTTTTTCGACGGATCCGTGAAGTCCAAGACAGTTGACACACTTTTTGGTTAAAACACAAATCTCACTTCACTCATCAAATGGAATTTATTAGCACAGTTTGGGCAGGCTTTTTCATTTTTGCACAATGTTGTAAGATGCCCGAATTTAAAGCAAAGTAAAGTATGTAGAGTCCAAATTCTTTCTTTTGGTTTTCTTCTTGCCTGGTAAGACGCTTGATGCCAATTACATTGAACGTCTTGAGTTCTTGTAAGATTTCCTCATCTGACACGTATTGCTAATCACGAAAATAAATGACACCCTTGGCTTCATTAAGGGAATTATGTTCACTGATCTTAACCTTGATAGAGTGACTAAGACTCGTTAACGTAATTAGTTTTTCTGCCTGTTTAATTGTTTTTTTTTTATAAGAACAGTACCGTTTCTGAGCTTCTTGCATTTTTCACCTTCACCGCCTGCTACCGAGTGGATCACTTTAAAAAATAAAAGGCTAATCCGTTAGCATTGTCTGTTGATCACTATCTCTAGCCATGACGGGGTACTTCGCGCCTGGTGTACCATTTTCAAGAGTCTTCGATTTATCGAATGCGAGTCCGCTTGGCTCCCCCATCTTGTAGAGTCCCTCGGATAACGACTTATTCACCGAGCAAACAAAAGGGCAATAAAAATAGAGAAAAAGAAGGCAAGAACTCGAACACCGATAACGAGTATGTGTCACGCGTGTATGCTTACGTACGATAAAAATGTTTGGACCGAGCGCACGCTGCAGTGATGTTGTCGCTTGGCCCTTCAAGAGGAAACTGATTATTAGCCTTATTGAATAGTTTTCTAGTTTTATTCCATATTTCCATAATCGTTTTACGTCGTTTCTCTGGAGAAGCTTCCTCGTATTCAATTCCGGCTGCATTTTCTATGTTATCAGTGTCATCACGGATTCCTTGTGTCGATTCCAGAGATTTATCCCAGCTGGTTGTCCTGTGATTTCTGAAAGTTGGGGTGTTGCTACTTACGATATTGATACTTACTTAGAATAGTATCCATCGATGGTCCGAGAATGTTACTTCATCTAAAACGTGTCAGTTTTCACTCGCACCGGTTGCCCTTCCGTTGGCAAGTGTAATGTCAATAACCTGCTTTCTGCCTTTATTTATAAAAGTTGACTTATTGCCAAGTAGGGACTTACCCCTATCATTGTTGCCTGTACTCCCCCCACTATGTGATGTGCGTTCGCATCACAGTCAATGATCAGTTTTACGTCGTTTTCCTTCACATTTCCGGCTGCGCATTTTAGAATCTCCGTTGGAGGCGGATTTTCTTCGAGACATACGCCGATACCAACATTAGCTTCTTATGTTCCATTCCTTTGCCAACTTCCCATTGGAGAGCTACGCAGTTTCTGCGGCTAATCTGTGGGATAGAAAGAGCGTTTATCTCTTTATTGACAATTACGCAAGCTGTCGGCCTACATTTGTCAAGTGTGTGAAACATGTAAACACTTTTGGATTCCAGCCAGTGATCCTTCTCTCAAAAGTGGATGGTTCCTGGGTTAGAGCCACCTTTACTCACCATCATTTGAGATAGTTTAGCCATAGCTACACTACTCCTATGTAGGTTGGCTTGAACCAACCACGCCTTTCGATACCTTCCGGTCTCTCCAGCGAGTACAGAGATCCCATCGATCCCAGAGGGTCATTAATAAAACCCAGGCCCTCTTCTTTAGCAGCCGTCGATGTACAGGGCTGATGTCCCACCCGCTCGACTTCCACCTTGTGTGATTTACCTTCCGACGTTTCTGGTGGCGTAATTGTCGGTAGGGTAAATGTTACCTTCCTGTTTAGCAAACAAATTTTCCCCTCCGTCGTCCCAATACCCAGTTGAAGCCACTGAGCAACATTCTCGCTGACTTCCCGAATGAAAACTTTCCATTTGGAAGTTTCGAGTTTCATTTCCTGGTTAATTCTGTCCATGAATCCCAAAAATCTTCACTTCGCTGAACTTGTTCGGGAGTCTGATCTTCCTCAACCCTGTTACGTCGTTTTTATAGACCACCCTGATCCTGCCCTCTCAGTGGTTTTTGTCAAGGACAGCCAAGCATTCCCTATTTTTCGTTTCTTCGGTAGTGGATATGTAACCTCCTCTGACGTATTCCTTTTTTTCACCTTTCAATGCCTTCTTGGTCTTAAGTTTAACCCTCGCCGCGTAGGCAGTCTCTGGCTTCTTCGAAACTCTTTCCGTGCTGGTTCCTGGCTCGGATTTTGCTCTAGCCATTGTCTTCACCTTCCCAAGCTTTTCCGGAGTTTCCCCTCCCGTCGGTCTTCTTGCCGTCTTGGTAATTCCACCTTCGTCTCCCAGCCGCCCGACATCTCCTTAACCACTTGTTCTATCCATTGCATTTTCTAAACGTAAGTTTATTCTTCGCTCCGGTCGTACAAGAAGTAGTAATTTGTTTGGTCTGTAAGTCTGTTTCGTTCGGGTTGGGTATGGAATCCCGGAATACAAAATCCCGAATGCAAAATCCCGGAATATAAAATCCCGGAATACAAAATCCCGCAACACAAAATCCCGGAACGCAAAATCCCGGAATACAAAATCCCGGAATACAAAATCCCGCAACACAAAATCCCGGATCCCGGAAATGCCATATTTTGAATTTATGCATGTTTTTATGAAATCAAATGCGGCCGGCCGCATTTGATTTCATAAAAACATGCATAAATTCAAAATATGGCATTTCCGAGATCGAACAAATTTATATAAAAATGCAACTACTGATTTTATTCAAAAGATGAATCTGAAACAGTGATAAGAGACCAGTGTTTTGATGTATATAGGTACAGTTATTAATTGAAACCCGACAAACAACAAATATTGCAAAGAGAGTTACACTCCCTTTCATTATGAAATTTTTTCTACAAGATTTGTTGTCTATCGCTGGAGTTTATACGTTAATTAAAGACTTATCTAAGGAACTGATTATCTCATGAGCAACTACTGAATTGAAAACAGGTGCACGTACTAAAATAAGAAAGTTTAACGCAATAAAATATAAGAAAATTAAAAGAATTTTAAGGAGAAAGGAAACTTATACAAAACTGGATTTCTTGAAATGTATCGCTAGGAATATAGTCTTAAATTAATTACATTTTCTTATACAAATTTGGACTTTTTTTCTCGAAAATATCATGTAATAAGTTTTGGTATTTCTTTTACTATTATTATACTGCCGTTCTAATAATAATATGTGCATATTAAAAAACAATTTTGAATTTAATTTTTTTGAAACTCTAATTTTTACGCAACATATTTCCGGGATTTCTTTGTCCGGGATTTTGTATTCCGGGATTTTGTGTTCCAAGATTTTGTACTCCGGGATTTTGTGATTTTAAGACTCCGGGATATTGTATTGCGGGATTTTCAAATCCGGGATTTAGTTACCATCCCGTTTCGTTCCGTATTTATTACCTGGACCATCATTGTTTTAACGGCTCCAGCTATATCGCTCGAATCAGGCACAATGCTGGTCGTAGCTCCCACCGACGTTTCGGCGTATATCTTCGCTCGAGTTGAGTTGCTTTTGAAGACTTTTTCTATATTTGTTATGGGGTATTTGATTTAGAAGAATTTACGTCTCCCCGCCCGACTACAGTTAGGCAGAAACCCCTGGCATAGACATGACATGCTAGACTGAATTTTGCGCATATGCAATCCTCGAGTCTAAAAGCCTTATATACTTTATATATTGCGACAGGAAGTTTCTGAAATATGGCTATTTTCATATATCTATAATATATTTCATTCTGAGAAACGCACAGGGTTCTTCATTCGTAAAATGTTTAAGAAGCTTAAAAAGCGACACACTTTATGAGATTAGGCTTTAAACTATACACATTTAATGACTTCATCATAAAACATAATAATTACCATGTTTATCAACACAATCAATTTTCCTCGTTTTCAGATCAAATGTTTAATCCTTCGGCTGCATGTAAGAAAATGTTCCGTTTGGTTTTCTGGCAAGAACTATAATATACATACTTTTTGTTCATGTACAGATTTTGCATAGTAATATATTAGAGTACTTATTGTTCTCATCTCTTACACAATTACATATTGTTATTAGGAAATGTAACATGAAATGTAGCTGCTTTTAGAAGAATAATTTGAATAATTTGACTTAGCCTCACATACCACTTTTGTCTATGACTACGACAAATCACTCATGCAATGCAAATTTCTTTTGTACAAACCATTTTATTTTTTAAAGCAAACTTTTCCTTGCTTGCTTACGTTTTGGTTTTGTTTTTCACACCCTGTGTATGGATTTTGGTTTTTTTTCTGATATTATTTTGACTAAATCTGGCACGATTTTGTTAAAGATAACAACTCTTTTATATTCTCAATTAAAAATTCAATTTTTCTTAAGCAAGTTATTAAAAGATTATGGACAGAAGTATGGACTCCATTGGAAGTTGTTCACTTGACGTGGACGCAGACTCGACCGACTTTTCAGGTATATTTAAACAGTAGGAAGTGCATTTAATGGTAATATATTTAATTTACTACGAAGAATATATAAATATAAACATGAGTTTGGCGTTTTAAGCTTAAATTTAGTTTATAATTATCTCGAGCAGGATACCAATTTTTTTTTTCATTTAATGCCTTAATTACGACAGTGCATTCTGGAAACTGTATCAACCAGAAAAAGATTTTCCACGACTATTATCTCTTGTGCATTGAATTTTGCTCAATGTAGCGTGACATACAAGAATGCCTCAAGAAGTAGGCTTGGATTGTTTTTGTGGGAAAATCGATTATGTCATCCAAATTTATATTTTCTGAAATTTGTTTCCGCAAAATTGATTTTTTCTAAAACTTTTATCGGTTTAATTTATTACCTAATTGAATTTTTTTTGCTCGTAGATACGAGTGGGAGCCTCAACTTACCAACACCTTCTTCTGCCAAAGATATTACCAAGGAATTTACATCAAAAATAAAAGAACGTTGCCAAATTGCGCAGATTAATTGTCAACAAATAACTACTCTTCTAGATCCTTGTTCAGGAAAAATAAATACCATTATAGCTAGCATTGAGTCACCAGATAATAGTCCCGCAAAGAAACCAAGTTATTTAAATCTAGCTTGTTGCGTAAATGGATACTCAAATTTAACTACGTATGACTCAAAACTTAGACAGAATATTAATAAATCACGAGAAGTCTCTCCAATAAGGCCTTCCACAAATAGCCTGCAATATTGTAAGGCATTGGGAAATTTGTTAGCCCCACCTGTGCCTATGCCTGTTTCACAGAAATCACACGGTAAAGAAAAAAGTATGGACAATCGTAATTTTGCCCAAGAAAAAACTATTTTCGCACAAAATAACGAACGTTCTATTGACACGACAGATAATGTGGGAAGTGCAACATATTACAAGGCGAGTAAATTTATGTCATCTGCAGGCATTACATCATCAGACTTTCATCAGAGTGAAACGAAATCGAAAAGTTTTATACAACAACGCGTAGAACGACTGTATGGGCCAGGAGCTTTAGCTCAGGGTTTTTACAGCCCTAAAAAATCAAAGACTTATGATAGTTCGATTTTGTGTGAACGATCCAATAATACTCAAAATCAATACTCTTATTTAGGCATCCATAGTGAATTAAGCAATAAGACATTACCTAATATACGAGACGTTGAGGAAGATTTCGAAAATCTTAAAAACTGTGCGGATTTACCAGTTCTCAGACATCTCAGACCAGAGTTTCGAGCACAACTTCCAATTTTGTCACCTAAAAAATTGCAGTCAAAAGTAAGCACTGAAGTTAGTTCTTTTCAAAATGGCTTTAATGTACAGCATGTCAATGGTATTGACAACGCTGGAGCAGCGATAGATAGAGGAAAAATTCATGCAGATTCGATTAATGGATCAAATTTTGAGGATATCGCCATAATATCGGAAGCAGTGAAATCGTTAGCAGACATTAACATATCGGCATGCTCCAAAGAACCGACAAAAAATGAAGAACGTGATGTGGCATTGTCAAACCATTTGCAAAAAATGGAGAAGCCAAGTCATTTAGTAGAAGTTTCTCAACGGGATGGAAATTATTTCTTGAAGTTACTTAAAGGTGAGCAGAGCAGACTTTTGCAATTGGCTGCTGAAGCGGAAAAACACATAGAAATATTAATGGTGAGTTAAGGATTAAATATTTCTGTTAGTCATAGCCTTTTATTATTATTAGAGTATGGACGTGTCCGATGAAATAATCGGTTATATTAGATCAGCATCAGGAAAAGCACGGTTACTAGCAACGCAGAAAATGAAACAATTTGAAGGTAGGGAACAATTTTATATTTAAATGCAATAATTAACATTACATTTGGAGTTTAGGCTTGTGTAAAAATAATCTAAATCGTTCACCTGAAGAGAGGTTCCCTACCACAAACGAGGACTTACAAGGATTTTGGGATATGGTAACATTGCAGATTGAAAATGTTGATTGCCTTTTTGCTGAAATAGAGCTCATGCAAGCAAATAATTGGGAGGTAATTTTTTTTCAAAATCACAATTTTTATAAATATTTAAGTGATAGTACTTTGCAATACATTTAAACAATTGTATTATTTTTGAAACAAATTATCAAGGGGAGGTTTGACAAAGGTTTTTTTTTGTTACTTCTGCAACTGAAAATTCCCTCATTTTTCATATTTGCCTGGTTGGAGCACAATTGCCAGGAGTACGTAAATAGTTTTCCGAAATGAAAATGTAGAAGAAAAGTGCCGTACAATTACCGTGCTTTGTCATTAACAGGACGGTGACGGTTAGGAAATCGAAAGGTAGTTAAACTTACCAAATTTTCCTGCAAATAGTTTTCCGGAATGAAAATGAAGAAGAAAAGTGTCGTACAATTACCGTGCTATGTCATCAACAAGGGCGGGGACGGTTAGGAAATCGAAAGGTAGCTAAACTTGCCAAATTTGCCTGCAGGAAGGAAAGCGGTGATGTCAACAAAAAAAACAAATTCTTATAGTATGATTACTCGGATATAAAAATTTGGCGCAATTCAATAAGGCCATATCGCCAAGAAGAAAAGTAACACAACACAGAAACTGATATTTTTGAGATGATGTATAAAAACAATTGCAATTTTGGTACATTTTTAATAGGGAAAATGTCATTTCTACAATATCACTTCTAGCTGCGAAGAGTCCCAAAAAGGTGTTCGATAGGGTTTAATTCTGGACTGCATGATGGCCATTCCAATATTTCCACACTTTTTGACTTGAACTACTCTTTAACTCTCTTAGCTGTATGCTTCGGGTCGTTATACTGCTGGTATTTCCAAGCGACAGGCAAATTTTCCTCCGCATACGGTTCCATCACATTCTCAAGAATATTAAGGTACTGATTCTGATCCATTTTACCCTCCTCACGAAAAATTGGACCAACACCACTCCATCCAAAACACCCCCAAAGCATTATAGAGCTACCTCCAAATTTTACTACAGGCTTTGTGTAATTGTGATCGAACTCTTTTCCAGGAGGTCGGCGACAATACTTCCTCCAATCTGATCCCATTCGGTTAATTTTTGTTTCATCCGACCACAAAATCCGTTTCCAGTTTTTGGAAGTCCAATTTATCTGTTTGCGAGCAAATTTTAACCGAGCCAATTGGTTTCTTTTGGATAACAGTGGCTTCTATCCAGCAACTCGGCCATGTATGTTCAACCAAGCGGCGTTGTACTGTTCGCACAGATACTGTGGTTACTTCTTCGGAGAATACTTCTTTCCTAATGTCTACAGACGACTTCAAGGGGTCTTGCTTAGATAAACGGATAATTCTCCTGTCAGTTGCTGCTCATGTCCTTCGTAGTCTTTTCTTTCGGGGTACATTATTCACTGTTTTTTTTATTCATAATCGTTTCCAAATTTTTACGAACTGATTCCGAAAAAGTACAGCTCGCTCGTAAAAGCTCCAGTGCTTGCTTCACCGGATTTTAGGAGGCCATTTTTTATACAATGCGATGCGTCTAATTACGCCATTGGCGGCGTATTTTTTCAAAAGGACAATAATAGTGATGACGACCACCCCATCGCTTACGTAAGTCGAACTATTCTGTTACGAAGAAGGAATGTCTCAGCATAATAATTACTATTGAAACACTGAAATATTTTCTCGAAGGATTATAAGTTTTTTATTTTGACGGATCACTCCCCACTAACGTAGCTTTGTAAGCAACATAATGTTACCGGACGTTTAGCACGCTTATACAGCATTTTGACTTTGAATTAAAATATGTAAAGGGAAAAAATAACGTGGTTCCAGATGCTCTTTCTAGAATACCTAAAGTAAACGTGATAATTTGTTGACCCAACGATGAACACGTGTAGTATTACCAAATGATTGAAAAGGTTAAGTCTAATTCCCCGGAAACGATAAACTAGAAGATTCAAGATGGCCAATTGTAAAGGAGGTGAAAACCCGATTTAAGACATATACAAGAAGCCAGAAGGAGACTTCTAAAGAAAGGTCATAATTCACCATTTGCCGCCCACATGTGAGTACGTAAAAGACAGCAACGTATGTTAAGTCGATATTATGTGAAAGGTTGTGAAAAACCATTCGGTCCGATGGGGAAATTTAAAGAAGCAACTCCTCCTTGGCAAATAATTTCCCCCACTTGATAGGTCACTTACCAAGGTCGACTAGGGGACATACCTTTCTTCTTGTAGTCTGTGACTGGTTCACTAAAATGCCCTGTTTGTTTCCTCTTCGGAAGGCAACTGAGCAACAGTTCGACAGTTGGTTGAACTGCCGATAACCATCCCCGCAACAACTTTTCTGAGCGTTGGAATAAGGTTATTGGTTGAGATCTTACGTTAATACTAACCATAAACTACGGGACTGTGAGATAGGCTCCATTACGATTTGGTTGATTCTTGTGAAAGAATATACCTACTTGGGTATTGTAGTTACACCCAAGCTTTCCATTACAACTTTAAGAAGCGCCTGGATTCTGCAAAAGTAGAGATAAATGCTACATGGAATAATTTCTTCAGAAATAACCAGGCAGTCGAAACAGTGCCGAAACCTGTCATATTTAGGTTGTTTTAACCGGTCTTGATTTCGGTACCGAAATTTAAAGTGTACCGAAAAAGAGCGACCGAAATTAAATGGTCCCCTAATAAATAGACCTTAAAAATATGTGACCGTAACCGCCAGACCGAAATTCAAAGACCGATTTAAATTGGTTCAGACCGCGGAAGAAGTTATATGTCCGGTCTTGCGATATTTTAAAAAATTTTCACTACCTTCATTACGTAGCATATTCGGTAAATGTCTTGATGAAGGGACCGTCGGTTGGAGGAGGGTGGATAGCGGTTGGTGGGAGGGGGGAGGGGAGGTGAAGGGGAGTAAATGTCTAGAGAAAGGGAGGGTGGTAGGGAGTAGAGGAGAGTCGGATGACTTCATTATATTATATAGAAATCCCAACGACAGCAATTTAACTGTAACCCTAACGTTCCAGTTGTAACCGAAACCGAAAATTTTATATCTACGTGGTTTTTAACCGCAACCGAAAACTATATTTCACATTTCGGTTTCAACCGAAACCGAAACCGAAAATTATATTTCACATTTCGGTTTTAACCGAAACCGAAAATGAAATTTTACATTTCGGTTCTAACCGAAACTGAATTGAAGAAAATTAATTACGGTTAAGGTTGTTGCAATTGCGGTTTAAAAAACCTTATTTGGTTTCGGTGGACCGTAACCGATTTATAATTTCGGTTGTGGTCCCATTTCGACTCCCTGGAAATAACAGCACAAAGCATTCGGATAAATTTAAGCTATTTGATGCTGTCTCGAAATCTATTGTGTTACAGGGCACAGATTTTGGGATTTGAGTAGAATGAGCTCGTTGTGAAGCTACAAAGGTTTTTTATTAAAAAAATGCTGCCCCGGCAATTACATGATAAATTTAAAAACTGGCTTCGATTATTAAGTCAAGGCGCTGTGGAAGAGAGGACATGGAAAGGATTCAACGATTGCAAAAACGTTATTACTTACCCCACTGACGACTTCCTAAGATAGTTGATCTTCCCAGCGACGCCTTTATAGGAGCGACGCTATACAGAATGTTTCAAATCTGACGTGCGGAATATTGGGGTGATAGATCTGCGATAGGCAAACAAAAAATTTATGAAAAATCCAAGATAAACTTTTTATAAACTCGAGCGATGTGAGAAATATGACAAAATTTCTCAACACGATCAGCGTTTCTGATAAAGAAAAACTAAACTCCCTTGGCTCTTCCTCAACAGTAGCACCAAAGGGTTAGTTCTCACATCGCTCGAGTTTATAAAAAGTTTATCTTGGATTTTTTGCAAATTCACTGGGGTCAAGTGTAAATTTTGTGCATATTTGTGCGTATTTTTTTAAAAAATTTATAGCAGGGGGGCAATCTCAGCCGTTTGGGAGTTACATTGTGATTCATAAATTTCAGTTTTTCATGGTATGCACATAATTTTTTTTATTTTTATCTTTTGATCTACTCAACTTAGCGACATCGAGCAAACGCCAAAAAGCTACTACCCCAATGACCTTTTAAAAATTGTCAACAATTGTGATCTAACTTGTACCTTTGCAGGTACAGTCACTTCCAAAAGTGAAAAAATGTTTTGAAATTAAATTCAGCATTTTCCCAAATTGCCTCTAAAATTAATGTAATTAACACACCTGTTTTTTATTTTCATTGGTCTTATTACCTTTCCAAAAAGGTACAATATGTCCAGGTAGATTAAGGATGTAAAAATTCGTGTGTAGAAAAACTTTTGGGAAATATTAAAAAAATCTGAAATTTAAGGAAATGAAATTCAAATTAAACCTAAAATACTTTTTATTGAATTCGAAACTTATTACCATTAATGCTATTATGTTACAAAAGCTGTTCAAAATGTCTTCCACCACTTTTGATGTACACCAATAACCTCCTTATAATTCCCTGTTTAAGGTGTATTGTAGCCAACCTCTCCCGTATTTTCGTCGGTGTAATCCCATTCTGCTAACTAATCCATCTATTATTACCAGACCTTGAATAAACTTCAGCCCTTATTGTTTTCCATAAAAAAAGTACAATTGATTAAGTTTTAGAGCTTTAGCAGGCCAAAGAATTTTACCTCGCAATGTTGGCAGTATGCACTGGTACTCCATTGTTTTGGTAAAACATTGCCCTAAGATTATCCAAAGGGATGTCCTCTAATAGATTTAGTAGTGTATTTCCCAAAGAGTCCGCATTGCTTTTAAGCACTTGCGGCAAAATAAATGGTCCTTTTAAATGGCTTACCAGCCCAAAAATTGGCTCAGAATTTGGGCTGGAAGGAGGTCCACTTGTTATATCTGGGTTAGTATCCACCAGGTGTGGAGGTTGCGGAAGTTCGTGATAGCACCCCTGTGAACTGCGATTCATCCGTCCACATAATTCGGCACAGAAACGCCCCATTCTCAATGCCGCATTCCAGAACCCAAATGAAAATTTTTTATTCTTCTCACGGAATCTCATTCCTGTAGTCCTTGAACTAGGATACGATGATATGAACGTCAACCTGCTGGATGAATAACCCTCCAAACTTGAACTGAAGACACTTCTAGTCGTCTTGCCACTCATCTGGGGATCGTTTCATAGTTTAGTTGTAGCGGGAGAATCTTCCGATGCTTCAGATCGCAATTCCTTTGAGGTTACACTTCCGGTTTCTCTTAACCTTCGAAAAATCCAGGAAGATAACCTTCTTTGGGGGTGCACGTCGATTAGGGAATCTCCTTTCATATTCCAGTACATCCGCTTTTTCGTTTTGGTCTACCTATACAATAGAGTAAGTTAATCGTCGTATTCCTCAAAAGTAAATTCTGCGAATTTTTAATAATTTTAGCTTTCAAGTGTTTTTTTAACTACGATCGATATTTTTGTAAAATTGCCATCAGGTATTAGTAACAGAACGTCAAGATACTAGGGTTTGAACTCGGGCTACTAACACAAGCTAATATCGGCAATAATACAAAACACAATAACATTTTTATAACTTGTTTGAAGTAATAATTCAAACTGATTACCTGGGTACCCTAAACAAACATTTTCACCTTTTGTCTTAAGAATTTTGTTTATTTAAAGAATTTCCCATATAAAGTCTGGGATCTCTAAGGATGCGGTTTTTCTAATTCTCTCTATCTAGACATGTGCCTTTTTGGAAAGGTAATAAGATCGGCAATCTAATAAAATTAAAAAAGAGGTATAATTACATGAATTTCGGATAAAATTTGGGAAAATGCTGAATTTTAGTTAATTGCAAAACATTTTTTTCACTTTTGGAAGTAACTCTACCTGTAAGGGTAGGAGTTAGATCAACTTAGTTGACAATTTTGAAAAGGTCATTATGGTAGTAGTTTTTTAGCGTTTGTTTCATGTCGCCGTTGGATAGATCAACAAATCACCAAATGCATATTATAACTGGAGCTGGAAACCGTTATAATAGAAATAGATGCTCCAACGTCTTCATCTCCAAATTATCTTTCAGCCTTATCAGACTAAGTAGTTATACGTACGACAATATATTTCTACGCATACCCTTATTAGTTCTGTTCTATAAGTAGGTTATATATCCGTACCTCAGAGTAAAAGGGTATTAAGTCACAAAATGTAAATTTAACAGGAGAGCATTAAATACAATAATTTACTGTGTTGTAGAGGCTACAAAACAAGTAGAAATAATTATTATTTCTACTTGTTTTGTAGCCGGTATAAATTAGTAATTTAAACTTGATTTAGATTACTTATTTATATGAATAATGATAAAAAAACCGAAAAATTAAAATTTTGGACTTACTACTCTTTTGCTCTGAGGTATCGGATATTTTATATGTTTTAAAACATATCCCTTGAAACATTTTTGCAGTTAACTGAAAATTGTTTAAAGTGCATATGTATATATTGTATTTTGTATGATCGATCCTCATTTATATTTCCATAAAATGAAAGTATAATAAAACAATAAATACTAAACAAGGTAATTTATTTATGCTCATTCTCTATTCTGTAGAAAAATGAGTCAAGACTTCCACCGCCCTCAGGATCAAAACTAACTAAAAGACCCAATAATAGCAAGCCAAGTACTTCTAAATCAACAACCTCAAAGGGTGCTAGCTCAAAGGATACATCATTAGCAGCGCAAAAGCGAGAAGTGCAACGCAAGCAACTGATGGAATTGAAGAGAAAGCATAAAATGGCAATATCTGCAGATAAACAGCAAAATTCCAATTCAGTAGAAATTTTTGTAAATGAAAACTGTAGTTGATTTCTCTATAGACTGTTCTTTATCATGCAAATATATTTCCTCATCCAATAGAAATGTTAAGTTTGATTGTTTAAATTTTCTCATTGTACTCGTATTTGTATTTTTTTTACTTACTCCTTAACAACTATTTATAAAAGTGATTTAAGACTTTAAATGTATTTTATTATAAATAATTCTTTAAAAAGACAAAATTACTTACTCTTTAATTAAAACCTAGATTGGTCAGTGGAGCGGACTTACAACTCATTTAGTTAAATTAATGTTAAATTATTGTTAAATAAAACAACGGTTGAATATTTTTGATTATTTATATAAACAAAATAATTTATTTTTTAAAAAATGTGACTATAATAGATTCGATACAATGTTACTATATTCCCAAAAGGGCTTTTGCTAACCAAACCGAAAATAAACCAGTTTTAAAAATATTACACATAAACTCTCGTATTTTAAATTTTTGCGTCCTTGTCCATTTGCAGGAACGTCGACGGACTAGCAGCCGCAGGAGAGAAATGGGTGGGAAAGAGCCTCACCCGAAATTTGAAGTCTTTCTAGGCCTTTATCGAAGTACCAGACCCTTGTGAATAGTAAATACCATTCTATTTTTCATTTGCTGCTTTCTTCTTTGAACACGTTTTTCCGAAAGTGCACTGTTTCAAAACGGTGGGAAATATATCGAAAAAACTGTTAGGACTATCAAATCCGGATAAAAAAATAACACTTGTTAAACTCGAGCAAAGAAAGATTCTGATTAAGAAAACTTAAACTCAACAACAAAGGGTTAATTTTTCTTAAGGTGCTGGACCGCCTTCACGAAAAATCGAAAACTAGATGTAACTCCAACCAAACTAAATACCGATCTAGACAGCTGTATCATATCATAATTATGTTTAATAATTAAATAAAATTATGTAAAAAGTGCTGTTTAATTAGTATTTTAAAATGACCTTTTTCACGCGCCGAGATACTGGAATCCCCCTTTAATTGACAGAGCGTTTAGTCCGGAAGGCAAAAAGGAACATTTTTAAAGTTTTGTGCCATTTATGGGTACCGTGACACATAATGAAACGTGAGATGCATTAAAGTTAACAAATTGAGACATGACCTTAGGTCATCGATTTATGCCGCTGAGTGGCCAAATCTGTCAACAGTAGAGCCAAAGAAATCGAAGGATGTAGAAGAATCAAATTTCTGACTGTTATGCAATCGAATTGAGCCGTATCTGTGGACTAGCGCTGACTGTAATCGTCTGAGGGCGCATTTGAGAATTCAATTGGCAACAGCAAACCGAGTAGCCAGTTGTAGGTGGAAACAAGCGATCTACGCTCACATCTAGTAGAACTTTAAAACACGTTTGCAACTATGATGCAACGACGTAAGTCATTAGAAAAGTTAAAATAGTTAAATCATCTATTAAAGCATAAAATTCACTTACTATTCTAAGACCATTGTCCTGTACTTGCTTTTAATTTAGTCAGACAGAAAACAAAATTTGTTTGCTTTGCTTACACGCGCTTGCTGCAGCTAATTAAAATTTCTGACAGCTGATTACATATCAGGTGCTTTCGCGCGACCTGAGATAACTGAGAATTCTCAGTTGTCTCAGTTGAAATGTGCTTTCGCGAAAACGTCTCAGTTCATTTTGAGCCAAAAAAAAATTTCATACACATATTGAGCAACTGAGCAAATGAAACTGCTTCTTCACGTCTCAGTTAAAGAATATTAACTAGTACCGATGAATTTTTTAAAAGTGTTTGTATTTATTTATATTTTGGTAGCTGCTATTTGCGTCAACAGACGAAATAGTGTTCTTAGCAAACAGAAAGCAATATTATAACGTGTTTTCCTCGTATATAGGCGGTTACTGGTTTTCTTCAGGGGCTAATCTCGCCGGATCCAGGGTTAGTATCTTTTGAAAGAAACAAAACCTTTGCCTAAATACAATTCCCTTTATTTACAGTATTTACTTGTGTCAGTTGGTTATGTATAGTTTGGGAAATTCATTTACCCATGCTGCCATCAAGCGGCAGCATGAGGACATGAATTGGATTGAGGGTTGTGAGCACAACCAGGATGCTTGTCGCAACTTACTCGTGACTCACAACCAAAGGGATATGGAGAAGGTTGGTGAGCGTAATGGTCTGCATTCTAATGGCCAAAGAAGAGAGGGGTCCGCCTAGCTAGCCGTACTAAGGTAGCGGGATGGGGGGGGGGGGGTCTTGCCTCCTCCCTGGGCTCACTCACCCGAACATATTTGCGGGTTAGTGCCTAGTCCTAGGGACCGAAGACTATGAAAAAAGGAAGCACAACCGATGAAGGGATAATAAAAATTGCAAAGGATAAAAAAAGAATTGCCTTATTATGCCGTTGGCGAAAAGAAACAACCTCAGCCTCGAGATGTCATAAGTCTGGTTGGGCTATCCCAGCCCATCCATTGACTTTATCGCGCCCTGTATTGGACAGTTGTTTTGTACTAGATGGTAGAGGGAGAGTGTATCGAGAGAAGGATCAGCTCAGGTTCTAGCACCTCGTCTTCTTGGTATACGTAGCTCTAACCCTTCATTACAGAAGGCACCGTCTTTAGCTATAGCTAAGAACAATTGACCACTACACCATAGGTGGGGGCTTATGGATGCCAGGATGGACTGATAACACTGTAAACTATCGAAAATGGAGGGAACAATAGGGTGACATAGGGCTATATAACTGAATGCGGGTGTATATATTCACCCATCTTATAGTGGGCGGGCCCTCTTATGTTGTAGCAAGCAATTGCTATGAACGTTAGGTTAGGTAGGTTAGGTTAAAGTGGCTGCCTAAGAAGGCACACTTAGGCCTAAGAGGCCCTTTGTGCTACCACGTTGAGGCCTGAAAATTTACAACCCCATAAAATTACCTAAGGAATAGGAGGGTTCTGTCCCCTTGTGCACCGAATCAGTTCCTGTATCTAGTGGAACTAGTTCACGGGAAGTCAAAATTATTTTGACTGGATTGTGAAGGATGTTCAATTGTTCATCCTTAGTTCGTCGTCGGGAACCATTTTGAACTCTCGATAAATCGAGTCAGGTTTTTGACATCTATGGAGCCTAGCTCAGTTAGCTCTTTGAAGTAGGGGGAGCCCAAAAGCCGGTTCCTACGGTTGGCTAGGGCCGGGCAGCTACCGAGGAGGTGAAGTATGGTTTCCTCTTCCTCCTCGTCGTGGCAACTCCTACAGAAGTCGTTTGAGGGCACGCCCAAGCACTGTGGTGCTAATTTGTTTGCGTCCGAGTAGGATAAGCCCTCTTGACCGCTTAAGGTCGAGCTTTGGCCATAACTGTCGGGTAATCAGGCAGGTGTGTTCTTCTTGCCAGTTATTATTAGCAATCTTGAGAGCCTCCTGTGAGAGCTCCATTTTGCATGTAGCTAGCGGTTTACCCGGCTGGTGGTTAATGTCCGAATCAGGGCGTGTGGTGCCGATTCTTGCTAATTCGTCGGCTCTGCAATTGCCCGGAATATCACTATGTCCAGGCACCCAGATGAGCCGTACGTTCAGGTGCTCAGCTATGTCATTTAGTGTTGAGCGACATATTATGACCGTTTTAGAGGTTATGTATACTCCCGAAAGGGATTTAATAGCTGCCTGACTATCTGTGAAAATACATACATTTCCTGTAGGTAGCGCTAGTTGATTCAGGCGGTCCACAGCTACTTTTATAGCCATGATTTCTGCTTGAAACACGCTGCAGTAGTCAGGTAAGCGAAATGAGACATCGAGGTCTAAGTGTTCCGAGAATATTCCACCACCCACTTTGCCATCCAATTTGGAGCCGTCAGTGTAGAGATGCACTGAGTTCTCCCATTGGGGAGGACCTTTCTCCCACTCCGATCTGGTGGGAAAGAAGGAATCAAATTTTGCTCCAAAGAAAGGCTTGGGCGAGGTGTAGTCGATATTGCTGGCAGTTCTATTGTGCAATATTTTGGAGTGACCGAAATCAGTTCGCTTCCAGGTCTGGATTGAGTTAAGCCTAATGGCGGCTGACGATGCGGTTTGCTTACCTAAGAGATCCAACGGTAGAAGGTGGAGAATAGTGTTCAGGGCTTTGGAAGGTGTGGTTCTCAGGGCACCTGTTATCAGCAGTGCTGCCATCCTCTGAACTTTGTCCTTTGCTTTGAGATGGGTTGCTATATTTAGTGCCGGCCACCAGACAATCACCCCATACATGAGTATAGGCCGTATGACACTTGTATAGAGCCAATTCACAATCCGTGGTTCCATACCCCATCTTTTCCCTATAGCCTTCTTACACGAGTACAGCGCTACTGTGGCTTTCCGTACTCTTTCTTGGATGTTAGGCTTCCAGGTAAGTTTTCTATCTAGGACTAAACCTAGATACTTAACCTGGTTACACAGTTTCAGCCTAACCCCGTCTAGTGTAGGGCAATTAATAGGAGGTGTTTTATGCCTCCGAGAGAAGAGTATTAACTCTGTTTTGTTAGGGTTTATACCTAGACCACACCTATCACTCCATGATGAAGTCTTGGAGAGGGCGTGTTGTAAAACCTCAGCCAGTGTATTGGGGTGCTTTCCTGAACATACCAGGGCAATATCATCGGCGTAGGCAATAACCTTGTGACCGGATAACTCCAGGTCTATGAGCAACTCATTTATAGTTAAGTTCCATAAGAGTGGTGAAAGGATTCCTCCCTGAGGGGTGCCTCTAGTCACCACTCTTTGGATATTGGATCCTCCTAAGCTGGAGATAATGACCCTGCTTTTTAGCATGAGGTCAATAAGTTTGATGAGAGGGTCGTCGATTTCAAGCCTCCTCAAGGATGCCGTTATCGCCTCTGATCTTATATTGTTAAAAGCACCCTCAATATCAAGGAAGGCTACAAGTGAATATTCCTTCTGTAGTAGCGAATGCTCTATGATTGTGGTAAGTTCGTGTAGGGCTGTCTCTACGGACTTACCTTTAGTATAAGCATGTTGCGAGATAGACAACCTGGAATGATTGATTGTCTCTTTAATGTAGATATCTAGGAGTCTTTCCAAGGTTTTGAGCAGAAAGGAGGAGAGACTAATGGGCCTAAAATCATTGAGCTTATAATGTGAGGCTTTTCCTACCTTAGGGATAAAGACCACCTTCACCTTTGTCCATGAGGATGGAATATAGGTGAGGTTAAGGCAAGCCTCGTAGATGACCATTAGCCACGGAATAAGTATCTCGGAGGCTAGTTGTAGTTCAGCTGGGATGATGTTATCCAATCCCGGTGATTTATAGGGCTTGAAACTTCGTATCGCCCATTTCAATTTTCTTGTATCAAGTATCTTGTGGACCAGTTCATGGTCGCTTGGAGTATCCGGCAGTTCTACTCTTCTGTTCGTAGAGCAACCCGGAAAGTGAGTGTTTACAAGTAGCTCCAGCGACTCAAGACTGGATGAAGTCCAACTACCATCACTCCTGGTCAGGAGGCCAGGGGTGATGGGCGTTGTTGAGAGGATTTTCCGCAAACGACTCACTTCAGAGGAGCTTTCAATTTTATTACAGAATCCCTCCCATGAGGATCGTTTTGCTTTCCTAATCAGTTTCTTAAATTGTTTGAGGCATTCTTTATAAGAAGTCCAGACATTAGTTTTTTTTCGCTTGGTTAAAAAGCTTGCGACACTTCTTTCTTAGGGTCATGATCTCACTCGACCACCACGGAGGTTTGGGCTTGCCTCTAGGGACCCTGTCGGGGCAAGAAATTTGTGTCGCCTCATTACACGCAAGCGTCAAAGTGTCCACCACCTTGTCAAGGGTTTGTTTATTGTCAATTACGGGTGGACCTGTAGTAGGCAGACTATTACTGAAGACCATCCTGTAGAGGTCCCAGTTTGTCCTTAGCCTGTTTTTATAGGGAGGGCACATCATCTTGTGAAGTGTTATTGCAAATTCAATATAGGCATGGTCGGAGAAGGATGGTTCCTTGGATACCTTCCACTCCGTTATTAAGTGGGCGGATTGTTCTGAGACTAAGGTAATGTCTAGAACTTCCCGCCTAATTGAGTTAGTAAAAGTGGGTTCTGCACCCATATTACAAATCTGGAGGTTAGTTCCGAGAATAAAATCAAAAAGTAACTCACCCCTTTCGTTTACGTCCGAGCTGCCCCAGACTATATGATGAGCGTTGGCGTCTGCTCCGATCACCAGCGTCTTCCTTTGTTTAGTGGCTTCCTTAATCGCATTCCTGAGTGGTGTATTAGGAATGTCCGCCACATCGTGCGCCATGTAGCTGGAGGTTACCCAGATATTGTTGTTTTGTAACTCCAGTATGGCTGTAGTTGTGTCATTATCACTGAACTGTGTGAGAATAAATGCGTTAACATTATTCTTAATGAGGATACATGACCTTGGTTTACCTGTACCTTGCAAATAGAGGAGCTTATAACCCTTCATGTTGAGTCCGCAAACCTTGTCTCTGATGATCCAAGGTTCTTGCACAAGGATGAGCTCTTCTCCTTTTTGCGCAAGACGAAGGAGAAGGGCTGTGGACGCTGCTTTTGAGTGATGGAGATTAATTTGAACCACTCTTAACATCACTGTGTCCAGGTGAGGATACCTCTATCACAGTGATGTCAGCAGTCTCCCCATCATTACTGGCATCTTCATCAGTGGAGGAACCTAGAAGTTGGTCCTCCAGTTCTGGTCCAGGATCCGGGAGGGTGTCGACTTCCATAGCGTCGACCGTCGCCTCACCATCTTCTGGTGAGGGAGTGACAACGGCAGAAACTGTCGTTTCACTCCGTTCTCCTTCCTTTTCCTCGGTGTTGCTTGAGGAGGCTGCTGAATTCTCCTCTAATTTACTAGCATTAAGCGCCTTTAGGTCCTTTTCATAAACCTTCAGGCTGATGGAGCTGAAGCCATAGCAAATAATGCCATTGCATTCAGCAAGTGGGGCAAGGGACTGCTCGTTTAGGATCATAATGACCTGTCTTGAGCTCCCCTTGACCTCGCCCACCTGGGCCACCTTCCAATCATGGGTAGGTAGTTCAGGGTTGGACATTTGGAAGAACTTAAGGATCTCTGCAGGATCCGAAGGTTAAACTGGTACCCAAGCCCGTGACCTAGGTCTACAGGGGATTTTATCCCTGGGAACGGCTTCAATTCTTGCGCCAGTCCAGATTTCGCCAAGACGGGAAACTGCCTGGTCAAGAAGCTCCGCCGACCTCTGGTTCGAGCAGGCAAGTAGCTTAACGTGGCCTTGATGCCAACCAGCATCAAGACAACGTGGAGGAGGGCCAGGGTTCAATGAGAGAACCTCCATATACACCATCAGCAACGCCATCTCCACCATCTTCCATTTATCAGGCGTGATGGAGCCGTCCGCGTTGCTGCGGTCTATAATTGCCCTTACTAAGCTGTCCTTCGCTATCTCGCTGAAGGACTTGGCAGTGGAGGAATGGGGGCCTATCGCCTTAATCCTTTTGGAAGATGGCTGCTGCTCGTTAGGCGAGCGCAACCTCTTCGGGGTAGCTTGCAACGGGCCTTTGGAGGCCGACGCGTTACCTTGGGCAACAATCTTGTTAGCCCATTGCAGAGAGATTTTATCCTTCTCTGTAAGGTTTTCTTGAGACACGGAGCTCAGTTTGCGGATGATTCTGAGCGCAGTCCGTCTCTCTTTGAAGGCCACCGTTAAGGCATTTCCCTTCTGCTTGGTGGACGTAGGGTTGGACTGGGGTGTCCTGAGAGGCGCGCTGGAGGATGTATGTCCGGGTATTTTAGCCTTGGACAGGGACACACTACCACGCGCAGGTTTTGCAGAGGGAGGAGGAACAGTGCTGCTGCTACCGGGTTTTTGGTCCTTGGCAGTGGCGCACACTTTCCCCGAGGAAGGGGGTTCACAGGACTCCTTGGGGAGAGTCACCGTGTTGGGTTTGCCTTTGCCAAATAAAACAACTACAGTACCACAATTGAAAATAATACATAATACTACCTGAACGTTTCAGCTCACGGGATCTTAAGAAATGACGATTAAATATTTTTGTTGTAGTTGTTTGGTTTGTTTGATTTGCACCGACTTCAAAATGTCGTCATAGATATAAAATTAAAAATTATTTTATGCTTTTTATCGCTTTTTGTGAAGTCGGTTCTACTTTTTTTTAAAAACTATTTTTTATTATTCCACTAGAACGTTTAGCATTAGTATTACAAGAAATTTTGTCCACAACATCATCTGCAGTAGCGCAAAGTTCGTTTCAATTATTTCCACTGTTGGTCCTTCTGCTGTATCACAATACATATAATTGTCCTAAACGAGATAAAATAAAGAAAATTAATGTAATTATAAACATCAATGAAATTAACTCACCGCTTCGCTGTTATTTACACCTTTCCTATAAATAATCGTTTCACGCAAAAAGTTGAATTCATCGAAGTAAAACAAATTTGGAGTGCAGATAATTTTATTTGAAATTGTTATTCCAACAGTGAGCGAAAATACCCACATATATCAATTCTTTTTGTTGAAGTGCAAAGCTTTAATTTTAAGTTTTGCAATTAGATTTATAATGCTGACATTTCTTTCCTATCAACACTCTTTTTTAGAGAATTTTTTTTTTGGGGATCAAATATTCTTTAGATCGTTGTTTGCTGGCGCGAAGATTTTTTCACGCCGCGGCATAAGACTTCGGCCCTTCATGTACACAGTTGTTGTACACGAATGCAGTTGTTCGCAGATATTAGGTCTGTTTGTTTCGCTCCACTTTTTCTGCACTGCCTGCACTTTGTGCAAAATTGACGTCAAACGACGTTTGTTTCGTTCTCGGTGTAAAGTTAGTGCAACTGCACAACGCTTATTTCGCTGCAAAAAAATAAAATGTCTGCACTTTCTTTGGATGAAGTTCAGTGAGTGCAGGCAGATATTTGACATTTGTCAGGCAATTGTCAAACAAAGCCGGTCTTAATTGAAATGATTTTAATTAATTATCAGACGAGTCACACATAATTTCTTGCATTAAAGTCGGTAATACATTATTTTCCGTTTTATTTGTGATATTAAAAAATTTTATTAACCAAAACACGTTCCGTTAAATATTATTGACAGAAAATTACACTTAAAATGTTTGTTTCGCTGACGTTAGTGTAGGGCAAATTCCTACACTTCTGACGTCACATCGATTACACCCTACACTACTTCTGCAATTTTCATGCAGCGAAATAAACAGGCCTATTGATCGCAGCTTTTAGGATTTTCGTCGACTATGGTACGCAGATATTCTTTTAGCAGCCTGTGTGCACGTTCTAGTGCGCCGTTTAACTACGGGCAGAAGTTTGTAACTTCTTGACCCATAGCAGTTTACACACCTTTTTGACTAGGCCACTCAGGAAATTACTTCCCTGATCAGTGACTATAAGAATAATAAATAAATAAATACATTTCGTGAGGTTATCTTGCAAAGTCAAGATCGACTTGTTTCCGGAGTCGGTTTCCTCGAGTGGACCGACAATGTCAAGATAGACTTTGTCGAAGGGCTGCTGCGATGTCCGTTATGAATATCGGCATTCGGGATTGGGGTGATGCTTTCATTTTCTGGCATTTAAAGCAACGTTTAACATATTTCTTAATATCGCTGAGCATATGCCTCCATCAGTACTTCCATCGAATCCGCTTATAACATATGTATATTTTTATTACACCCTGATTGTTGAATTTTTTCACTTTCGCGTAAGATCTAGTAGTAGTATTTCGGGGCTCTTATACTCTGTTTGAGCGTTTTTCGCTTGAGCCCGGGTCGTAGCGTTGGTTGTGAGGTTGTTTCTTCCTCTGAGTTCGAATCGATTGTATGGTGGACTTGTGTCTTTTTTATGGCCATCCATGTCTTTGTTAGTTTCCCGTGGAATGCGGTTTAATGCGCATTCGTGTTATAGTTTCCGAGCTTGTAATCTATTTGATAATGGAATTCGGAAAGTTTATGGTGACCAGACGGGAAGTGGGGTCTTTTACATTGTAAGAGTGTAAGAGTGGATACCGTGAATTTTCGGAAAGATACATCTTAAGTTACGAGTAGCCCAGACTATGGCGAGCCAGGACCGTGCGCACTACTTGCTCGTGGGGAGGGGGGGGGGGGGGGGGGGTTATCTAATTTCATTATAAAAATAAAGGAGCTATACAAAGAAAACTATCAACAAATGGATGTACATAAAATATGATATCTTATTATATTATGCCATTAAACAATATGGTAATATACATTTTAGGTTATTTTTTTAGTATTTCAGTCAAGTTTTTCCTAATCAATAAGTACAGACAATTTTAAAAACCCTCCTTGGGGGAGGTTTGAACCCCAAAGCAGCTCTTTTTCAATAGTTGGGTAGTTGCGGTCCGCTATGCAGTGATAACTTAAACCAGTCGCAGGCATTGAGGACAACTCCGACAGAAGTCGATTGCAGGAATACGAATGCGGACGGCATTAATACCAAAAAGGCAATAACCGCCATAATATTACGGAGAATCCGGCGGCTTCCTTTCAGTAAGAACGGCACTTTCTTTTTCTTCTGCTCCGACCACATCTTCCTTGATATGTCGCAGGTTTTCAGACCAATACACCTCCGCTCGGCGAGCTGAACAGCTTTTAGGTCGATCACTCTTTTTACTGAAATCAGATGCTGTGATGAGTGTTCTGTCTATTTTTGAAGCTCCGAACTTTCTTTGGCCAGAACATCTGCCGTCTCGTTACCCGTCACATCGCTAAAACCGGGTACCCAGCAGAGAATCACCTTGTGTAGAGCTACCAAGCTTTGGAGACCGGCCCGACATCTGCGCACCAGCAGTGATTTGATTGTGTTTGAGTAGAGTGCTTTAATGGCCGTTTGACAAACGTCATGCAAGCAAATTTCACTATGCCTTTACAGGTCCTTGTGCTACAGCAGTACTCTTGTCTTCCTTGTCGATATGATTTCCGTATGCTGAGGCGGTCGGAGAAAACTCCTGCTCCCACCCTATTCTTCACTTTTGAGCCCAAAATACACGGCATTGGCAGCCACTTACAATCTTCCTGTTATAGAAATCCCGCCGGGCTCTAGGAGAGCGGGATTTAACCTTTTGGACTCGGATTTTATTCACCTTGATCACCAGTTATAAAGCACATTGTAATATTGAGGAGTAGAACGGGAGATGAATGAAGGAAAGCGAGTAAAAGAATCACTTCATTCAATTAAAAATTTAATTTAATATCTCTAATTAATAACCGTGAACAAAAATTAACAAAAAGGTTAGTATTAGTATATTAACCTTAATACCGTCAAAGATACAATTTAGCAAAATATAAACTTAACGTCCGTCCGCCGAGAACTCCGAATTTCTACTCTACGAGCCAACTTTATCCCTTTCTACATTTGGCTCCAAGCAGTGCGATTCCCACACACATGCTGTAATTTGACTCTTCTCTAGCTAAGCATTAAGTGCCTGTTGTATTTCGACATTGAATGCAGTTAGGAGAAAATAAGTCAATTTTAACAAATCAATTATTACAAGAGGACAAAAATACTTTTTAAAATTAATGCATTTAATCAATAAGCAAAATATAGTTATATATAAATTTTTTTTTTTTATAAATTTTCCTGGGGGGGGGGGGGTATTAGGTACAATCTTACATTTAATGATCTTTTTCAAAATCATGTACATTAAACTGCCGAAAGCGACTAGACTTACAACAGCTAAAATTACATATAATAATAGGCGATTCTCGGATGGTGACGGTGTAAAATTATTAAAATTTAGATCCTCAAAATTCAATGTATTATTTTTTAATTTTTCAATATTAACGTCTATCTTACTGGAATTGAATGTACTTAATTTTTTCATTTTAAATTGTATAGAATGATTCAAACTTCCATAGTGCTTTGATTTTAATTCGTTTCCTAGGATGGTGTCATTGAATTGATAGACGATTTTTTTTCTACTTTTCACCTCACTCAAAGTTTCCAGATTCACTTGACTAGTAAAGGCTTTACAACCTGGTAATAATTCCAAAATTCCGCTTTCGTAAATTTTAACGGAATTAGCGATCTCACCAAAAATTATTCTAATATTAGTAGCATTGGACAATACATAAAGCCAAGTGTTAGGTTTGGATAGAGGAAACCACATTTCGTGCGCCACAGTGAAGACAGCTAGGTTGCAAGTTGAGACATCTTGGTTAAGGATGATCTGAACGATACAATTTCTAGAACTCTGACTGTAGGAAAGAAAGTTAGTCTTGCATATCGTCAACTCATGATTGAGAGTAAAGCACTTATCGAATTTGCTCTGTTTGAGGAAATTGTATTCTTTCAATCTTTCATTAATAGCCACATATTCAGCATCTGTTGTAATAAAGGAATATACCTCATCATTTTGCTTCGTAGGAATACTCGTGAGTTTATGGAACTTATAGAAATCGTTTATCAGGGGTATAGCTACTTGTAAGTTCAGCTTGTTGAAAGCGTAAAGTTCAACTTCAGCTAATTTATCAAAAATCTGCATGTTTTTCTGCAGTGGGTTTCAGAGGGAATTGCAAGTTTGAGGGAAGTTCCAGTTGTACATCTATAATGGCATTGATAAACATTGGTGAAGCTGGGAGATGTCTATCGAGTTTGTTTAATTTAGCTTCGTGAAGGACGTCTGTTAGTTCAGCCTGTTTAGCCATCAACCTTCCTATTGAGAAGGTCAAGAGATTTGAGACTTCTTCGAACATGCGGAAGGTTCTTTCTACTTGCGTTTGGTTTTGCGCCTCTCGAGATATTGTTTCCATATTTTTAGTAAGAATATTAAATTGATCCTGTAGCGCGGTTTGGGATTCGCTTAAGGTCTCTATAGTATTTACTACGACTGAGGTTTGGGAATCGATTAAATGATGAAGTTGTTTTTGGTTATACTAAATGGATAATCATCCCTTAAAAATAAATAGCCCATTCTTTCGTTTTTTAGAGCCCCTCGCAAAATCTTACGCATCTCATCAACTGAACCCGCTGTCAAACCCCGAGCTTGAAGTTCGTAGTTCAACTCGTACTGACTGAGACGATTTACTTCCATATTTAAAGCACTTCAAATTTTAATTTACACAAGAAAATTAAAAAAAAATTGGAATATGTCCAATTTATTCTGCTTAGGAGCAAAAGGGGTAATATATTTAATATTACAAATCCCTTACCTTGTTTCTTTAGACCATTAATGAGCGTATCGTAAACCACCTAGGGAGTGAGACTTCGATTCCTTTTCAGCTGTATTGACTGCTAGCCAACACTAATCCTACTTAATTTTGTTACCGAAATTTCGTATCATCATCTGGATTATCTTACGAATTAGGTAATTTAACCACTCCGCGACAATCTTTCCTTTAATAACTTATCTTCTCATAACACATCAACCTAAGAATTACGATCAATGAAAATCTTTATTAATGTCACACTCCACCTTATGACGACGGGATCAACGACAAAATATCACACATCTGAACTAATGATAGAAAATGATGTCACACCTACTTTTGAATCAAGTAACTTTGCTAATCACCGAAATTTCCAGAATACACAAGATCTGCAAAACATCAATGATCTCGTCAAAAAAAAAATTCAGCTAATCCATCAATCATTTCTCTAGTCCTACAAATCCGTAATAACAAAAAAATTCTAATTTCGGATGCATCTGTTTACCACACAATTATATCGACCAGCTTCTGTCGGATGATTTTGCAAAACAAGTAGCAACAATAATATTGGCATGGACGGTGAATACTTGATACCCGTTATATTCTAAAAATGATGTTGCATTTTATTGTTTTCTTCTTGTGTTTTCCTCCAATAATTGATATGAAATGATTCTAACTTACGTATACCAGTTTATGTACAATAGCTCCCGATCATACATGCTTCTCCTTCTTAAAAAATTTTCGGCCCCACGTTGGGCGCCAAAATGTTACGCCTGATTTTCGCGTTACTTGGCGCTAGCTCGTGGAGGAGGTTATGGGTGCAAATAAAGGATTCACTTTCGAGAAGAAAACAGAGAAAATGTAAGCACTATAATCACACTTTTATTTCAAAAATCCAATTTAAAAATTTTTTTTTCTCACAATGAATATTTAGGGAAAATCATTAACAGCCAAATAATTTTATATAATATATTAACTCACTTGCCTTAATTATACCAATATGAAAAAATCCGTCCGCAACTAAATCCTCACCGAAAAAAAAAATTTACTCTCCGGGTACTCACAACTCACTGACCCAAAATCCCGCGGATGCCAAGTCCACCATCTCTTTCCAAAATTTCAGTAGCCGGATTTCGTTCAGTTTCTTTAGGAAGTTTAGGAAGCTATTAACGTCCGATCACACTGTAGGCTGAATTTTAAATTTTCATACAACGGTTTTATTCACCTTTATCTTGGATTATAAAGTATATATACGCATAATCGTAAATTCTGCGATTCCTACTATTTCTTTATTTTTATCTGAATCGAACGATTTCCAGGTTGGCAAGGTTTAAGGTTATTTGTAGGTTTCAAAATAATAATAAAAACAATAGAACAATATAAAAAGATATAGCCATTTGTGCCCATTAACTGATATTCCTGAATAATTCTGCATGATCTGAATACGTGTGTCGACTTTGGGTGTGTTTACGTGTGTGTGTGTGAACTCCCTGGGTATTTTTAAGGGTTTTGTGTGTGTGTGTGTATGCCCTTGTAAGACCTCGATAGTATGAATGTACTGTATGTTCATCCTCTGTGTGTATATGAGAGTGTGAATGTTGTGCATGCCCATATTTGGAATGTTTGTGTAGGACCCAGTTCCTGAAATTATAAAACAAATTGCCAGAATCACTAGTACTTGACAAGCAACCCTCAGAGTACACAACGTAACAAGCTTAAATCCGGAAAACCTAAAATTGCATTCCCACAATGAGAAGTTCCCACGAGCCGCAAGCTATGTCAACGACTCGACAACGTGAACCACTTAAAAGTGCTGACAGCATGTCTGCGTTACCTGGGCATCGTGAGCAACCCAGTTCATAATTTAGCTAATAAGAATTATCCTGATTAAGTTGAGTTAGGTTTTGGCTTCGGCTGTTAATAAAATAAAATTTTTTTTTTATTTAAAAAAACTTCAATAAATTTAACTTATATACGTATATATATATATATATATATATATATATATATATATATATATATATATATATATATATATACATATATAATTAAAGAACCAAAAACCGTAACTGTGAATTTTATAATATATATTTCGCCTTGTATACTAATTTCAGCTTTTGGCATATATGTATACTTTAACATTGTAAAGGGGTACTGATTTTACATCAATAGTTGTTCTTGGCATCTCGACCCCTTTTTATTTATGGATTTTTAGGATTATTTTAAGGATTTCTTCTTTTTCGGTGTTTTGTCGTAGGGATTATTGTTTACGGGATTTTGTGCTGATCCCTATATACATATATACAAACACACACACACACACACACACATATATATATATATATATATATATATATATATATATATATATATATATATATATATATATATATATATATATATATATATATATATATATATATATATATATATATATATATATGTATATATATGTGGGATCGAGGCTTCTCCATGAAAAGAACTTTGGAACGGAGGATCGGCAACGGCGCTGGTGTCCCTCCCAGTGGTTAGGGAAATGGAATATCATGAGCATGGTCTTGGTTCAAACCCAGCTAGCCAAATGGTTTTTTTAACGCAGATTCTCCGATTCCTACATATATATATATATATATATATATATATATATATATATATATATATAATTATAATTATAATAATAAAGTTTATTTACCAATTCATTTCACAAATTAGTTTTATACGAAAATTATCCTAATAATTCAATAAACATCAACAATGACTCCAAGGTCGTCTGTCGGGTTGACAATTTACTAATATTATGTGCTTCCAATTTGTAAGATAAATGAAACAAACTATTATGGCATGTACATTTCGAAAAGAAGTAATAAATTCATTTTTAAGAGAGCAAACAATTTGTTTTTAAAGAATATAAAACTATGCCAAATTTAATATTCAAAAATTTAGAAAAAGAGAAAAAACGAAAAAACAAATTGTTGTTGATCCAGAAGCTTGGTTCATTCAATGGAGTCCAAAAGCTTGGTAGTTTGATTGCAGTTGTGGCTACATAATTGTTTTCGTTGAAATTTGTAGCATTTGTATGTAATGTTTGTTGTGAAAAATTTGACTCGTCTTCACTAGTCATCATGATTGTAGATGTTCACTGTTTGAAAATAAAATTTCACCTTTTTTTTTTTTTTTAAAAACACTGATATTAACGAGACTTAACTTCGCGAATCACAAAATGAAAGTACAACCCCTTAATATTTAAAAAATTTTTAGATGATTATACTATGATAAAATATATTTTAACTTGAGTTAAAGATATATTATTTATTGCAAAGAAATATACAAATTTTGAAAGTTGAGAAAAAGAGAAGAAAATATGTTGTAATGTGGAATTGTGTATGTTTATGTTGTACAAATTATATTAATTTTAATTAAAAAACGAGAACATACCAATATTAAATTTTTATTGCAGTTAAGTTGATTCTTCTTTCTTCCTAAAGATGTGTTGACTTGAACTTGTTGCTTGATGGATGGATGTTGTTGTTGATTGTAGATTTGATGATGACTTCTTTTTAAAATAATGAGGATGCCTTACCACTGGTGGGGGGCACCTCTTATTAAATATGTCCTTACTGTTGCTGTTGTTTTTGATGGCAGCTTTGAGTCGCTGCTGTTGATTGTTGAGGGAAGTTTTGAGTCGCTGCTGTTGATTGTTGATGGCAGCTTTGAGTCGCTGCTGTTGATTGTTGTTGATTGCTTAAAAACAGAGAATACCTTACCTTGGGTAGGGGGTATCTCTGTTTTTAAAGTTTGTGATGATGCTTCTGCTTCTTAAGTTGATCAGAAAGTACCTTACCTTGGGTAGGGGGTACTTCTGATTTAAATTATTTTGCTTTTGGAGTCTTCTGTTTGTAAGAAACCAGGAAGTAAAATAATTTAAATCAGAAGTACCCCCTACCCAAGGTAAGGTACTTGGTTAGTGGAATAACGGTAAACGCAAATACTCCAACTCCTCGTTACTACGCAATCAGTAATGAGTACGGTAAAATTTTGCAAAGATTTCCCACATTAACACAACCACCTCGTTATGATATTCCAGTTAAACATAACGTTGTACATCGCATAGAAACTAAAGGACTATTACCTTTTTCTCGTCCAAGACGTTTAGATGGACATAAATACAAAATTGCAAAATTAGAATTTGATCACATGGTTAAATTAGGTCTGTGCCAATTATCATCTTCTTCAGTATCTTCTGCACTGCATCTAGTAGCAAAGAAAAATACTACAGATTGGCGACCATGTGGAGATTATCGCAGACTCAACGCAATCACTGTTCCAGATAGGTACCCATTACCACATATACAAAATTTTTCAATGAACTTAAACGGTTGCACTATTTTCTCAAAAATTGATTTGGTAAGAGCTTACCACCAAATTCCAATGGCTAAAGAAGACATACATAAAACAGCCATTACAACACCTTTCGGATTATTTGAATTCACTAGAATGCCTTTTGGTCTAAGAAATGCTGCACAAACATTTCAACGATTCATGGACCAAATCATTAAAAATTTAGATTTCGCTTTTGTCTACATTGACGATATTTTAGTTGCCAGCAAATCTGAATCCGAACATCAAAATCATTTAAACCAAATTTTTAAACAACTATCAGATTTTGGAATCAATATCAATCCATCCAAATGCATTTTCGGAGTTGGATCTTTGGACTTCCTCAGTCATAAAATAACGAAAGATGGCATCTTACCTTCAGAAGACAGAGTCCAAATTATTAACAATTTTCCTTCTCCAAATTCCATTAAACAAATTCAACAATTTATTGGCATGGTTAATTATTACCATAGATTTATTCCAAATCTTGCCACATTACTAAACCCAATTCACACTCATTTGGCACTACTTCTCAAAAAGAAACCAAATAACTCTAAAAACTTTTCTTGGCCAACAGAATGTGAAGATCAACTTAACAAAATTAAACAATCATTTTCAAAAGCAACTTTATTAATTCATCCTATTGAAAATGCAAAATTCAATTTAACTGTGGACGCTTCTGCTAGCGCTGTTGGTGCAGTTCTCCAACAATCCAATGCAAATCAATGGGAACCCATTGCATTTTTCTCTAAAAAATTAAAAGACGCAGAAATAAAATATTCAGCATTCGACCGAGAACTTTTGGCATTATATCTAGCCATCAAACATTTTAGACATTTTCTAGAAGGTCGAGAATTTACAGCTTTTACAGACCACAAACCGCTCATTACAGCAATATGGTCTAAAACAGAAAGAAGTCCAAGACAAACTAGACATCTGGACTACATAACTCAATTTACCTCAGATATCAGACATATCAAAGGAAAATCAAACACAGTAGCAAATACTTTATCTAGAATTTCAATCGAAAATTTCGAACATTCAAAACATAGCAATACCAAATTTGATTTAAAAACTATTGCTGAGTACCAAAATAGTGATGAAGAACTTACACATCTTTTAATAACTCAGCATAACAGACCAGATAATTCAAAATATAAACTTGTTAAAATTAAATTAAACACTTCTGAGTCTGACATTTGGTGCGAAGTTTCTACTAAAAATTCACGGTCATATATACCCAAAGAACTTCGAAAAACTATCTTTAATACCATTCATAATTTATCTCATCCAGGAATTAGAACAACACGAAAATCTATTGTTTCTAAGTACTTTTGGCCTGGAATGAATACAGATATTAACAAGTGGACTAGAAATTGTGTCAATTGCCAAAAAGCCAAAGTAACTAAACACACAAAGTCTGAAATCGGTAAATTCGAACTACCCAAAACAAGATTCGAACATATCCATTTAGATTTGGTAGGTCCTTTACCTTCTTCAAATGGATATTCTTATATTCTAACAATAATAGATAGATTTACTCGTTGGCCAGAAGCTTATCCAATCAAAGATATACAGGCAAGCACAGTTATCAACACATTATATGAACAATATTTTCCACGTTTTGGTATTCCTCTAGAAATTACCACAGATCAAGGTACTCAATTCGTATCCAAATTATTCGAAGAATTTACAAAAATTTTAGGATCACATCGAATCCTTATCATCCACAATCCAACGGAATGATAGAACGATTTCACAGACAATTAAAAGCAGCCATACGCGCTCGTGACGGCCAAAATAATTGGGTCACACAATTACCTGCAGTCCTCTTAGGTTTCCGAACCACGATTAAAGAAGACTTGCAATGTTCTCCAGCAGAACTTGTCTATGGACAACCTCTTCGCGTTCCAGGAGAATTTATCATTAACAACAACTCAACAATACAAGATCCATCAAATTTCTTAAGTAAAATTAGATCTTGCATAAATAACTTCAAACCTTCACATTCTCGAAAACAAAATTCTAAAATCTACGTACCTAAAGATTTAAAAGATACAGAATTCGTTTTTGTTAGAATCGACAGAAGCAAATCTTCTTTACAAAACCCATATGAAGGTCCTTTCAAAGTATTAAACAAACTGGACAAATTTTATCAAATCGATTACCGTGGTAAAGCTACAAACATTTCAGTCGACAGACTAAAACCAGCATTTATCGAAAACACGGAACAAATAATTACACCAATCAAAAACATTACAAAAAAGAAAGTAAAATTTCAATTATAATTTTTTTTTATTACTAAAAATATTATTATTCATCATTTTCTTAATTTTACGATTCACTTAAAATGGACGTTTTCACTGAGGGGGGAGTAATGTAGCAGTAGCTACAAATTTAATATATTATATTTTAAGTAAAAGTTTATTATTTTGATTATATTATTAATAAAATATTAGTATTAAAAATCTACTTCAATAATATCCAATTAGACTGTACTGTCAAATTGGATATTATTGAAGTAGATTTTTAATACTAATATTTTATTAATAATATAATCAAAATAATAAACTTTTACTTAAAATATAATATATTAAATTTGTAGCTACTGCTACATTGACTACAAGCTGTGCATGGCTTAGCAGTTGTAGGTATTCATCGGTTAACATTGTACGGTATTTCCAGGCTAATTAGGCGTATGTAACCAGATCATCGAAGTTTCTACCATTTAATGTCGTCAGTTTCTGTAAGAAATCCCTTACCAAATGCTATAAATCGAAATTCTTTGAGTATCGGGCAAATTGCCAGATAATGAAGCAGGTCTTCATCTTCTTCCATGTTGCAGAGTGAGCACATTGATGTTCCCTCTGTTCGCCAGGGACTTGCATTTAGGTGTAACATTCCGCATCTGTGTATAAGGATCATTCTGATCTTCGTGCTGAAATCATCTTTGAAGTAGGCTCGCTCATCCAGTCTGTAGTCCAATCTATCATAGAGCTAGTGGCGTACAGTTTGTATTACCCTATTTTGAGCTTTTTGATGTTTTCCTCCCTTTCTAAAATCTCTGTTAGAGTCTCTAATAGATCTTCAGTATTTCGTCTTGATATCCTGATTACTAGATCATGTTTTTGAGCTAGGTCCAGCCAGTCTTGATACCAGTATGTTTCCTTCTCCACAACTTTGTTTGTTAAAATATAAGGGAATCTGCTTTCACAGTATGTTCCCAGGACTTTAAGTAAATAAGAAAAGTGGTACTTCAGGTTATATATATAAATATTCGCCAGGCCTGTTTCGAGAGTGAGTGCGTAGTTAGGTGTAGTTCTAGGCAAGAAGAAAAGCTTTTTCATAAAAAAGCGCTGCAGTTTCTCAACTTCCTCATACTCGCTAATGCCCCATACTTGCGCTCCATAACACATCACCGATCTGGACACAGCTGCGAACAATTTGAATTAAGCAGAATGACTTATGTGTACATTTCTGATTAAGCGGTTCCAAGTGCTGTTAAGAAGAGTATCCTTTACTTGAGGGGGGGGGGGGGGGGGGGGGGGGGTAAGAATCTTCTGTTAAATTTTTAGGTAAAAATATTGTGAATTGACCGACTGACAGAAAATAAAAAGATACTTGACAAAAAATCAAAAATATTTCGTTAGTTTATGAGTTTCTCGAGGTAACAACGTCTAGATTTTGTTTAATTTATTGATTTTTTAATTTTTAGAAGTAAAAAAAATAGTTTTTAAAAAAAAAGTTGAACTGACTTCACAAAAAGCGCTAAAAAGCATAAAATAATTTTTAATTTTATATCTATTACGACATTTTGAAGTCGGTGCAAATCAAACAACTACAACAAAAATATTTAATCGTCGTTTCTTATGATCCCGTAAGCTGAAACGTTTAGCTAGTATTATGTATTATTTTCAATTGTGGTTCTGTAGTTGTTTTATTTGTTTAATTTGCACCGACTTCAAAATGTCGTAATAGATATAAAATTAAAAATTATTTTATGCTTTTTAGCGCTTTTTGTGAAGTCGGTTCAACTTTTTTTTAAAAACTATTTTATTTTTCACTTTTTAGTGTCTTCGACTCTCTACAACGAAGAAAGAACCATCCAAATCGGACCAAGCGTTAAAAGTTAGTTTTAACCCCCTACCCCACCCCCATTCCACTAAACTTTTTTTCTTATGGTAGCAATCAAGGAACATACTCTACCGAACAGAAAAGGAATCATCCCCCTCCCCTACCTTCACCATAGGACCAAATTATTCTCCTATTAGCAATGGGGGATCACACTCTATACAACAGCAAAAGAACCATCCAAATCGGTCCACGTGTTACAAAATTAGGTTCCATCTTCCCCCTCCCCCTCCCCCACCCCAGCAACATTTGTTTTCTCGTAGAACCTAGGATCATATTCTACTCAATAGAAAAAGAATTATCCAAATCGGTCCACGCGTTACGAAGTTAGACTACCCCTCCCCCTCCACCCACACCTTTCACCATAGGGCCAAATTATTTTCCTATTAGCAATGGGGGATCATACTCTATACAACAGAAAAAGAACAATCGAAATCGGACCACGCGTTACAAAGTTAGGTTCCACCCCCACCCCCACCCCACTCCGCCCCAAAATTTTTTTCTCCTGGTATCAACTACGGAACATACTCTATCGAACAGAAAAAGAATTATCCAAATCGGTCCACGCGTTACACAGTTAGGCTACCCCTCCCCCACTCCCCCCACCCTAGGCCAAAATTTTTTTCTCCTATTAGCAATGGGGGATCATACTCTGTACAACAAAAAAAGAACCATCCAAATCGGACCACGCGTTACAAAGTTGGGTTTCACCCCCACCCCCCACCCCCACCCTACCAAAAATTTTTTTGACATGGTACCAATCGGGGAACATACTCTATCCAACAAAAAAAGAATCATCAAAATCGGTCGACGCGTTACGAAGTTATGCCCGGTCAGACATAAAAAAAAAATTAATAAAAAAAAAAATAAAAAAAAAAAAAATACGCATCGAACTTAGAACCTCTTTGTTTTTGGGAAGTCGGTTAAAAATCGGCGAATTTCTTGTAAAATTGATTATAATAATAAAATATACAAAATCTCGACGTTGTTACCTCGTAATTTATGTATAAAAGAAGTGTGCAAAATTTCAGAAGGATGGGGCAGATTTTGATCACCGACTTTGAAAAAGCAAATCTGAGAAAAACGCATTTAAAGTTTTAACACTGCTCTTTTCTCTATGGGATGTATTGAATGGAGGGAGACCCAAGGCACTGTATCTCCGGCAGTTTTGCTCCAATCGACCTCAAATTTTAACTAGATACTCTTGAAGAGTTGTACTATAAAATAACAAAATGGAAAAACAAAATTAAATCCCCCCCCTTAAGCCACTCCATCAAATGTGCCTACATAAATAATCTCGGAGTTAGGATTATTCCAAGGTACTTATACTTATTGACGACATCAATATTTGTCCCATTGTATGCCCAGTTTTCGGAACTCGCTCTCCGGCCTTCTCTTTTCTGGAATATCATTATTTGCGATGTGTTTATGTTAATCACCAAATTCCAGGATTGACAATATTCTTCTAGCTGGTTTATCATTGTTTGCAGTTCTGCCGGGTCTTCAGCTAACATAACTAGGTCATCCGCATATTGTCATCTACATCATTTATAAATAACGAGAATAACAGGGGGCTGAGTATACACCCTTGTCTAAGACCCGTACTAGTGTAAAACTTTACCTAGTGTGAATGTCCGTTTCATACTTGTGATGAAGTGTTCTTATACGATTCCTGAAGAAAGCTGATCAGCTTCGTAGATACTCCAAGATTATAAAGTTTATAGAAAACTGCTCCTCTGTCGATCGTGTCAAACGCTGCCTTAAAGTCACCGAAGAAAGCGTGTACTTTTTTGCCCTTTCTTGCTAGCTTAAGATTTACACAAGTTGAATATGTTATCTACCGTTGAGTAGCCCAATCGAAATCTTGCTTGAGCTTCTTTCAGTATACCATGATTTTGTTCCCATAAGATACGGCGATTGTTTATAATTCAAGATAAAAGTGTTGCTACCGCATCCATAAATGAAAGCCCTCTGTAATTCTCAGGGATATTTGGGACTCCTTTTTTAAAGAAAGGGAAGACAATTGAATTCGAAAAGCTGCTTGGGATGTTTCCACTATCTAGTATGTCGTTATAAGCCTTCGTAAGAGCATTTAAAAAAATCGGCCGGTGCATGTTTAAAAAACTCGTAAGGGATTCGATCTAGCCCCGGTGCCTTATTGTCTTTAGATTTCCTAAGTACCACTTCGAGTTCACCGATTGTGATTTCACTGTCCAGGTCTTCAATGCTAATACATGGTGCGGCATATAAAACCGTGTTTGTGCTCAAAATATTTCTTTAGATCCATTATGCTGATATCATTAACTGTAATGAATTTGCTGCCACGAATTTCTCGGACTAAAGACCAAAACTCCTTGGTGTCTCGCGAGGAGCCTAGTTTGTTCGAGAGTTCTTCGCAGTAGGCTTTCTTTTTCTTACGGCACAAACCTCTGAATTTTTTTTCCCCCAAGTACATGTTTTTTCGTAATCCTTGTTATGTTTTCTGTATAAGTTCAGCCATTTAAAAGATGTTGTTGTACATCAAACCATTTGTTTTTGTAAGGCATATAATGCGAGCCATCGGTTCTTGCACAAGAATTAACAATAAGTATTATTATTATTATTTATTCACTGGCATAGGTACAAAAAGATTCGTGAATCTTATAATAGTACATACAAAAATGGAAATAATGTTACATAATTAATTAAACTAAGCATAATTCTTGTATAAAGTTAACCAAGCAAGCCTATTCTCTAACATACAAGGAAGAAAAGTGGAAAATGTACAAAAAAATGAACAAGAAACCAATGAAGTGCGAAGAAACAAAGGTAAGATATTTCAAGTGCGTCTTAGGTGTTGTGAGTTGTGGTCAAGAGCCCGCTGAATGCCCGAACAGAAGGAGCACGCAAAACATCCACTGGCAAATGGTTCCACTTACGAATAGCCTGCACAAAGTAGGAGCGCTCTCCAATATGAGTACGAAAACTGGGTGACAAAATATTTCTACGTCGACTAGAGCTTAGGAATTGTATATAATCATGCAAATAGCTCGGTTTTTTCGAGTGAATCAAATTATATAAAAATTTTAACCGTCTGCGCGTAAGATAAGTTTCTAAGGAGCATCCAACAAAGGAATCAATGTAATCAGAAATATGAGCGGACCTGCGCAATCCATAAATGAATCTGATGGTATCATTAAATGCCACAGATATCCTTCTTTGGCAGATAGAATCAAGCTTGGAGAAAACTAGGCTGCCAAAAATTAAGTGAGGTAGTACAAGCGTTTTAGCAAGTTTTGCTTTTATATTGGCCGATAATAAGTTGGCAGAAATTCTTAATTTTCTCAAGCTGCTATAGATTTTACTAAGCGCATTCGAAATATGACTGCAACATGTGAATGTGGAGTTCAGCTCCATCCCTAGGCTTTTGGTCGACTTAGTGTATGGAACTACAACGTCGTTAATGAAGATGGGTGATAAATCAGCAAAGTCAATTGCTCTTTTGTATGAATGAAAAACTATCAGAATCAACAAATTCATCCTCAGCTGGCGACTGTATTGAAGAGCAGTCAGTATTATCCTGAGCAGAAACGAAGAAACTGTTAAGCTCATCTGGGTCTATATCACATGGAGATCTATCCTTCCCACATACTCCTAGTTTATGCAGGTTTCTCCATAGCTGATTTGGAGGGAGATTAGCGTCTAATTTACTCTCAAAGTAGACTCGCTTTGCGGAACGAACAGCCGAGCTTACCTTATTGCGCATAATTTTATAACGTCTGCAGTCAGTATCGGCCCGTGTAAACCTGTATCGTCGATAAAGGAGATCTCTCTCTGCAATCATTATTCGGATTTCGTCAGTGAACCAGGGACAACTTTGGGATCGGATTATACATACTCGGGTAGGGACGTATTTGTTAAACAGGTAATTCAAATATTGAGTGAGGCACACCACCTTCTCATCTAATGTACGGCAGTTACATATGCGTTCCCAGGGTATTATTAGACATTCGTTAAATAATGCTTCATGATCAATATTTTTAAAGTCACGATAAGTGAAGGAGGGGACGGAGGAGTGGGGATTAACAGGTAAGTTGTAAGTCATATAGATGAAATCATGGTCAAAGTTACTGGGTGGATCAATTTGGTTTGTAAATTTCACTGAGTCTATGTTAGCTACCAGAAACAAGTCCAATTGTGAAGGATTTTGTGTACGAAAGTAAGTTGGAAGAGTGTTCGCGACTTTTAGATCCAGAGTCTGCAACAAATACCTAAAATTATTTGAGACCGAATCATTTTTCAACAAATCTACATTGAAGTCACCACCAATGATAACGTTATTATAGCGTAGTGACATCGCAGACACAGTTTCCTGGAAATAGGAGCTTCCATCCAAATCAAAAGAACCTGGTGGACAATATGCGCAAATCAAAACACATTTGTGACCGTATGTACTGACTTCAATACAGATGAACTCAAGCGCGTCACCCGGTTTAGAGCAACCAATTTGTTTAGCCCTAAGGGTATCTCTAATATAGATGGCAACTCCTCCTCCGTTGCGTCCAATTCTATCGCACCGAAAGACACTAAATCCACTTAATGCGACCAAGCGCGAATTAACGTCAGCATTTAACCAAGTCTCACAAACAAAAATACTATGCATATCCGTCTGACCAAACATTTCCTGCATTATATCAACCTTATTTCGGATGCTCCTAGCGTTAAGGTGACAAACATGTAGTCCCGACCATTGCTTGCTAAAAATATTACAAAGCGCTCCCACTCTGGACAGGGGCGACCACTCAGGTGATAAGGACATTACTTCAGGTGCCCCCAAGACATGCCATAAGCCCACCGATCGACAACTCACCTCACCCGTAGCGCACTTAAAAAGACTACTAAACCTGTAGAATTATTGCACACTTCATTCGTCCCACAATTGAAATTCAGTTTATAGTAAATAGAAGTAAATTCGAAAAATTTAAAAACTAATTCATTATTCAATTTTAAAACTATAGAACCAATTAAATAAAAAAGCAAAGTATTTGAAAAATTATTCATGTGAAAAAGAATACCTATTGCATTAACCCCCCATACAATTCACGAGTCCTGTTTAATTACTTTGGATGGATCTCAGTTGATGGACGTCAGTTACTTTGACAGCTACGTCGTCTTTCGCATGTTTTACTATGACAAAGCCATTTCTCGCAAAAACAGAGGACAGTTTACCTGAGGAACGGTGTTGTAGAGCCTCTCGGAAAGTTGCTTTATTGCGCTGGGAAAGACTTTCGCATACAGTAATGACACCATCTGAAGTAAAGCCGCAATTGATGTTGTTCAGCTTCAATCTTCCGTGCACTCTAAGCCTTTCAAAAAATAATCTCCGCTCGCCCGGACATGAGAATCTAACAATGATCGGAATGTTGACATTTTTGTTATTGTTGTTACCTTGTTCTTTCGAGGAATGATTCCGTTGCCGCTTGACTCTAAAGGCATCTACATAGGAAGACAACTGGTGACCAACTACTGATGTAATATTTTTTATTATTGTCAGCGCATCCAATGAAGTACACTGCGGAACACCTCTTATTACAATGTCACTTTGCCGATGCAGCCGAACCAGATCATCACAAGAGGCTTCAAGAGCAGTGCATCTCGTAGTTAAATCCTTCACCGCCGTACTAAGAGTATCCACTTCCACTGACACTGAACTAAGAGCAGAATTTATATCTGCCATCAGCGATGATCGTATCACGCACAATTTCTCTTCGATTACTGTTGTCAATCTCTCAATAATACGTTCCTCCATTGCAACCAGCATATCAGCAGTGATCAAAACATCGTTTGGACAGCGACCATCGTTCCCCTCATTAGGAGATGTAGCAGTTGGAACTGTTAGCGATTGCTTTGATTGTAGTTGTTGCAATCTAGTTGAAGGCTTGCTATTTCTTCCAGCCATTGCTAGCACCGTTTGACTTGACAAATTGGATTTTATATTTTTTTAGGTCTTCTCGATGCGCTCGTAACAATTATTTTGCAGCAACACTTGCACTCCGATTAATATTTCGACTTAGCGTTGTAATTTAATGGAAAGATCCAAATAAATGCGGACAAATTCGTAAAAATTGCAAGAGCGATTAAACACACGTCTACTCTGAGCACATTGACTACTTACTGAGCACATTGACTACTTAAGTCTTACAAGATCATTAACAGAGGGGTCAGTAGACATTTCCCTTAATTCTAGTTGTAATCTTCTCCGATATTGATCACAATTTTGACGTTTCCACTCAAGTTTAGGCAGCAACTTCATATTTTTCTCTCCTACACCGGCTTCATCGTTTAAGCATACTATTAGAACTGGTAGATGGTATATATATATATATATATATATATATATATATATATATATATATATATATATAATATATAATGCTAACATGGAAGCACTTAAGGTGACAGGTATCATTTTTCAGTCAATTGGCAGCTGAGTATAAAGTGCGTGTTGGTTGCTGGAGAATGGACGGACGAGTTGAAGCCTTCTAGGATACGGTGATCCTCATCTGGATATTCTCAAGTGTTAGTTACACCTCCAAGTGGTAGCAACCGGGCAATGCATCCTAGAATGTAGCCAAGTAACTAATGCGGGAGGAGATAACCTCTTGAAAAATCCCCTAACTCCATGAGAGTCTGCAGTGTTGCGTCCCCTCTGCAGGACCCAGGGGTAATTGGGTCGCGAATGGCGTTTTCCTCGAGCGCTTCTGTGGTAGTGGAGGTGGATTGTATGGGAGACCCCAACAGGTTGGCTATACCCACGGTACCCGCAACACAGCAGTAGCAGTTTTGGGAGAATTACCTTTCGAAGGAACTGTGGCGGCTATGGAGGCTGGCTCGCTCTTCCACCGGCTGAAACTGCTGTAGCAGTCCTGGAGAAGGGTGCCATTTGCATAATAACAACTAGCACTTCTTCAGGTGCGGCGGTGCAGAGACGGGAGACTCTAACGAGTTGGCTATCTCCGAGATACGCACACCAGGAGAAGATGCAGATCTGCCTTCCAAAGGGTTAGCTGCGGTTAATCCGGAGGTGGTTTCTTGTCCTGGCTCAGGAACCCTTCAATGCCGTAGGCAGAGAAGGGATGAAGGTTGTAACTAACGCATGGACCAAAAAGGAACACTGGTAACGGTGGGAAAATATGGATTTATGCAGATCTGCCCTCCGTAGGGTTAGCTGCGGTTAATCCGGAGGGGGTTCCTTGTCCTGGCTCAGGACTAAAGCGTTACGGCCTGGAACCCTTCAATGCCGTAGACAGTGAAGTGGTCGCTTCAAGCGAAAAAACCGCTCCTCACACCGGCAATGATGAGACGCGCCTAGATAGGGCGAATACTCACCGAAATTGGACCGTGGATGACTGGAAGAAAGTAAGATATTATTTTACCTTTCACTAGCAACTTTTATTTCATGTTTTCTATAATTTTTCATTGATATTTGATATTGTTTACCACTTTTTGTTCTCTCTCTTCACAGGTGTGTTTTTCGGATGAATCATACATATGCATCTTGGACGATAAGTCAAAAGAGTTAGGCACCCATTAAGCATAATGGTGTGGTCGATCATCAGCATGAGTGGAACCGGACGACTCTACATTGTAGAAAATACCATGAGGCAAGATTAATATATCAAGGTCCTGGAGACCAAAATGCTTCCACAAGTGCAGGAATGGTTCCCAGATGGAAATTTTGTATTTATGCAAGATTCTGTCCCTTGCCAGGAATGGTTCCCAGATGGAAATTTTGTATTTATGCAAGATTCTGTCCCTTGCCATAAAGCCAAAAAGGTCACAAAATTCTTGGAAGATAACCAGGTCAGGGTACTGGAATAGCCAGGTAACTCGCCTGACCTGAACCCAATTGAAAATCTCAATCTAATCTAATCTAATCGAGAGAATGATTGAAGTGTGGCATCACAACGAAGAAATAAAAAAAACTGCATCAAATGCATTGAAAGCATGCCTAGAAGGGTGGAGGCTGTTATCGCTGCGAAAGGCGGGGTCACAAAATATTAGGTACTTAAGATAAGAGAAGGTAAATTTACTGTCCGAACGTTGAGACAAGCTGCCATTAAATCTCTCAAGGGAGTGTGTACACAGCTTTTTATACAACAAAAAAAACATACCACTCAACTCTGAATAAGATTGCTGAGCACCACGTACGCCTTATATGGGGACTGGAATATAATGATATTCCGGGTAGGCCAGTAGTAATATGGCTATATATATAGGCTAGGAGTTAAACAAGCATTCCTTAAGATTGCTAATGATAAATTGCAAAGAGAACACACCTGCCTAAGCATCCAATAGATCTGGCGGATCCCAAGACCTAAAACTAACATGCTAACAAAATCGGCGCGCCCTCAACTAACTTCTGTAGGAGTTCCCAAGATGAGGAAAAGGGGGAAACAATCCATCACTCACTTCTCTAGAGTTTTAAAGGAGTTAACCGAACGAGATACTATTGATGTCAGGGACCTAATTCGGTATATCAGGAGCACCAAATGGTTTTCAATTATGTGACAGGGTGGAAAACTTAGCATCAACATGCTCGGCTCTAGGCAACTGTTTTAGCCGGTATTTCTGACAGGGACTTAGCTCTGTTTATCAAGAGCTCCTAATAATTGTTTGCTTTTCTTTCTTTTAGGTATATAATAGGGTTGAAGATCTAACCCCAATTGTGGTATCACAATTGGCCACTTCGGCCTAATTGCGCCTTCACTCCCGGGATGGCAGCCGCGTTAACCTTACCTAACCATAACCGGGTTTGTTTTAAAACCGGCCGAAAACGCTACATTTTCCGATATTTTGCTAGTCTCTTTGAAGCACCTCTCATTATGTTGTTAAAAGTTTCCTTTGTAAAAACCCAGTTTGCAAAATCATACACGTGACTTTTGTTTTTCGTAATTAATTGTGAGAAAAAGTTATTGAAATAAAATATTCTTTTAGATCACTACACTTTTATTTAACCACGAAAACTTATTTACAAAATTTACATATAATTTCACTTAAGAGTTTACCTAGATTCTTCAGAATCTTTCTTTTGCGTCTGTACGATTATAAAACCAAGTCAGAACTAACTTAATTTGATTAGAAGCAAAAGTTGTTTTTCATCCAAATGCAATCATATTCAGAAGAGTATAATATCATGTGGATCCGTTGCCGTCTGGGAATTCGGTGATGGTGTGGGAAAGTTTAAGTTTTCCGTTCTCTTAGAGAATATCACTTTACGGTCTTTACTTGTTAATGAATTTTTCTTTTGCAAGTTCAGCGGAAACGGCAACGTAACTCGTGCGCAAACTTCTCCAATCACCCATCGACTTTCACGATCCGTATGTAAAAAGTTCATAATAATAATATTGAAACAAATAATCTATGCAAAATGTTTTTATATTCACGATATACAATGTGTACGGATTAAAATTTAATTAACACTAAGTAAGTGAAAGTAGAGTCTATACAAATTTTTCTTAAATTAAAAATCATAAATGTGACTTAAAGTAAATTTCAGATTAATGATCATATGATTAACAAAAAGTGGTATTATTCTTATATCGAATATATATATATATATATTCTTGTTATACAGCGATGATATTAAATTTTATATTTACATTATAACTTAGAGTTTAGATCAATTTGTCTTGGCCAATTGCACTATATATATAAAAATATGTTATTCCCGATTATATGTTTTCGTTAAATTTTTAAAGCCAAAGTTTCCAATCACAATTCTCAAACAAGCTTTTTCGCAGCCATATATTGTTTTTCATCAATTTATATAAACATAAATATCCTGTTTAAAGTTATTCTAATCTCTTTTTATTACTAACTTAGGTATAGCTAGTACATATTCTCATAATTTTCTGTCTAGGAAACTTGGACATTTTTTACTTAAAACAATGTGATCGTACAACATTAAAAAAGTTATAAAGAAATATTAGAAAATCGCAAGAACCGCATCAGGCGGTTAACAATAAATATTTGTAGTTACTTTTAGAGTATGATGCCCATCTCACTTAACACATTAGCAATAACCATTAAAATAAATGGAACGAACAGATAAGAGGAACAGACAGCGACAGGTATACAACTCGTCAGCATAAAACATTCTTTAAAGTAGTGACTTTATTAGTTTTGTAAGCAGCGATATCTTGTTACCTTAATTATTTGCTTAAGACTCCTTCTAGTGAAAACACTTAAGGGACACACCTTTAATCTGAAAAAATGTTTTTTAGTGCAAGAACGCACCATCACTTATGGTTGAAAAAATTATAAATTACAGTTATATATAGGTATTCAATATTTAATGTATTTAATTTTCGTTTCCTTGTTTTTTATTTTATATTTTAGTGTTTGCTCGATTTAAAGTCAAATGGTCAAATGGATTTAGCAGCTGATGAGATTCCCGTAAACTTTGCCGAAATTCTTAGCAGCTTGAAAGAATGCCCAAGAAAAGTTTGTTATTTAGCATAAATAGCATATGGGAGGCTTCTTTTAGTCGGCAGGCATCTAAGTAGTCCGACACTCTTATAAGCCCAGGGTTATGGGGTGCGTAATGCATTCTTTCCTTTCTTCGGAAAAAATTAAAACTGAATAGCTCAGAAAAAGCAAGAATTATACCTGAGACACACGAACGCCTCGAACGATCATTTTTGTTGGTCGAAACATTTCTTAAACGAAGTTTAGACAACTTAATTCTTGCAAAAGTGTCCGAATTAACAGCTGTTTTCCATGTCGGAACTTTGCAGTGTAACGAGAGTTAGGTGTGTTGATTCTTTGTTCAAAAAAGAAAAAGACGAAAAAATAGGTTGATAAAAATGTCTTTATTTGAAAAATTCAAAGGATACCGTAGCAACCTTCGTGTATCATCTTCGAAACCAAATGAAGAAGTGAAACTTCACTTTGCTATCGAGTGTCACGGGTATAATCATGATAATATCATGAGCATCATTATAATATTATTATGAATATATGATTATTACTTACTTTATGCATAATGTCGCTTGATTTGGTAAAATCATTATAAAGTTAAAAATCCTACAGAACTCTAGCTACCCTAAAAATATTACAGGGATTAAAACAAAAAAGACACAAGGGTTAACGATCAAAAAGAACATAAAAATTGACACGGTACGTTACTTTTAAAATATTAAGTAAAAATGATTATTAAACTTGAAGTCAAGAAAAGAATAAAAAATCTTAAAGAAATTCTGAAATGTTTCCAAGCGAGCTCTCAAAAAAATTCCCAAAAATTTAAAAAAAAATTCCCAAAAAAATCCTAGAGCTAAACCTCAACGAACGTAACAATGAACCGAAACCAAGAAAAGAATCAAACTAGAACATGATTCTCTGAGTGTTCCCAGAGAATATATATTTTTTTATGTATAATGGCTCTTTAATTTGCTTTAATTGTTACAAAAGTAAAATCCTAAAAACTGCTAGCTACCCTAAAATTCTACAGAAAGTTTCAAAGAACGCAGTAGTAAACGATTAAAAAAATTCAATTCAATTACACATAAGAGCATAAAAATGACTTGAATGTAAAAAAAAACTGTAAAAGAAAATACACAAATTTTAAAATGCCTCAAAGTGAGCGCAAGCTCTATGAAAAGTTTCTTAAAAATTTTGAAAAAGTAATATCGAAACTAAACCTAGAGCTAACCGTAATCGAATGAAGAAAATGAACCGAAACCGAAAAAAATTAAACTAGAACATGATGCCCTCTACATAGAGCCGTTCGTCACTTTTTTAGTCCTCCGGGAGCACTCATCCAAACATGTTCTAAACGAACGCACACAAATTTCGAACCGATTAGAGTCCAACGTAAGACTTGTCCTTCCGACGTTCTTGTTATGCCAAATGTCGCACAAAGTCGGACATGTGAAGTATCTGAGGAACAGATCCGGTTTTTCCTTCACCACCACAAACCACGCAGGCTCTTTGAATTCATCGATCTATATGTGACAGGTGGTTTGGATGCACGAGATTATGATGGAACAGCTTGAAAGCTACATTACAGTCTCTGTAATTGGACGGATAGCTATAGATAGCTCTACTAGTTATTGTCCCCATTATTCCCAAATCTACCACAAGATGTGCGCGCCATCTATTAACACTTGAGTGATCCATTGAATTTACTCCTACGAAGAGCTCGCGCAGCCGACGTGAAGTGATTGTACTGAATGTCGGGTGCGGCGGTCGATTCAGTACAAGAGCGTTTATCATCTCAGTGCTAGGTTCCTTAATCCTTAGAAGAGAGACGACTGAAACGCTCTCGTGCTGTATCAACCAATTCGTTTAGTTGTGTGGTGTATCAGTTGGTTCCCAGAAGCATCGATGATTTCTTCATACACTGTAAGTTGTCGGCCACTACACCGGTAGGCATTACTGAATACCGAGTGTACTAATACAGGCTTCAACCTGATCGGAATTTTTGAGAATTCCCCGTACCCAAGTTTATTCCATCATAAATGGAATATTAGTCTTATTCTGCCCCAGGTTGTAATCGTGGAGATTAGATCCTGAGATCAGTCATACGGATGTGGTGGACGGACCGAGATTAGATAGTAGTGCTTCCCTGCGCCGCTACCCCCCATAGAACTTACCCACAACTGCGAAATTAAGTTATCTCTTTGACAGAACACTCGCTGAAGGCAGTCGCTCGTATTATTCGAAAACGGTATAAGGAAACTAGAAATGCGTGCCAAAAATAGAAAAGTTGTCAGCATACGCTAATATAAGTGACATTAGAAGGCTTCAGCATTACCTTCTGCGATCGTCCAATTCTCCTCGCAATTTCTCCCACTGCGAATCCAAAATCTTTCTTTCTGCATTTACTTGAAAAATAACAATGTCCCTGAAACCGATATTAAACCCGGCTTCATATATATATTAATAAATGGCTGTCTGGAGAAAAAATATATTTTTGCGGCAGCATGTTGTTTAATAGTGCTCTTAACAGTTTTGATCTCACAGATGAAGGTGGTTTAATAATAGCAAATGGTAATGTAGATGGTTTTGAAAATATTAGATTAATGCATCAAAACATTCGTTTGATTTTGATGTTTCTTTTTTTTGTGCTACAGAGTGCTGACTGTTTAATGCTTGAGTTGAAAGTATGTGATCAGACTGTGTGTTTTGTGTGCATTTATGAATTACAATTTGAAATTTTTGAAATTTGAGTTGAAAATTTTATTAAATAATATAACTGAGAAATATATTTGCATAATTGGTGACATTGATATCGTATCGTGGGCTTTGAATGCCAATTAAATATTGCAACTAGGGTAACAAAGAAAAAACCAAATATAAATATTTTTATTGTACAATGATCATAACTGCATATTTTCGTGTCAATGGGTGATCAAAAATTTTCAGAAAAATAAAACATAAAAACTTGTTATGCAAAAAAATTAAAAATATCTCAATAATACATCTGTCTTTTCAAAAACCATAAAAAATGACGGAGAAAAAAATTTGGAATACTGGTACTAGAAACAGTCCAGGAAGCAATGGGGGTACTCTTAATGGTCCTTTAATATTAATGCGATAAAATCTACATATAGCACACACAGTGGTACAACTAGTGATATTAAATTTATTTATGACATTTTTAATGACTTTTTAATAGGTGTCCCGCAAAAATTTTAAATACACAATAGATGCAAATGAATTTTAATGAAAACTCTGTCATAAGTTATCGTTTTGTCATTATCTATCAACAGCCTGTTATGGTCGTTATGTAGCGACACATCCAGTGGTCCCGTATCACCTAACCACTGGATCAAGTTATGCGCGGGGAACGTCTTTAGCCCGTTGAGATGGTGCTAATATTCGGCTATAGGAGCCGAATCCCGGCACTAGGTTAATTTCAGGATGCCATGCTTTGGTTCTTACGAAACCCCGGTTCTGCTCCAAACCGCATTAACATCTATAATATCCGGCTCCTATAGCCGAATCCAAGACCACCAATAATTTTCTCACCTAGAAGCACCTGAAAAATTAAAAATTAAATACCTCCGGATATAAAAAGGGCATAATCGAAGGCGGCATAAAAAAATCCATTTTTAAAGACACCTCAAGCTCTGAAATTGCTGTACGGAGAGCCGAGAAAACAATTTAAATCCATTAAATTATTTTCACAAAATTCCGCGGCTCCCGTACAAAAATCGATTAAAATCGTCGAAATTGTTACATTCCAATAAGAATGTAACAGCTGCATAACAGCACCAAAATTTAAACCCCGCCTACCTACGGTACAATTTGCACGACATCTGGCGTAAATGAGAACAAGATAAAACCGTTTACGCAGCGATGATCATGAAAGTTTGGGATGATAGCAGCGGGACTGAAGAGTGTGTGCGTGTCTTCTGCCGGCACGTAAGAATCTCGGCGCGATGAGAGATTAGTCGATGAGTAGTTCTGGAAGGTGTCAGTCGCGTGTGCTTTGGAGAAATTTTAGTCGTGTTCGAATATTGGTTTTCAGTTGGAAGATGCAAAATTTTTGTTGGGGCTAGAGGTGATTTAAGAAGAAAGCAGAGGGTAACCGAGGGAGGACTTGTTGATATTCGATTGTGAATAAAATTGTGGACATTTTGTGATGGACTGCGATTTTGATGATGCTTCAAAGAAGTTTCTTAAGACGTCCATTTACGCATTCTCCTGTAAGGGGATTTCAATCATCGGTTAAACAGGTAACGGGCCACCAAAGAAATTTTGGGAGTCCAGCTGGAATACACATCCAATGTACTAATTTTCCAGGTAAAACAGAATGTAAAATGTACCTTATTTAAAGAATATTTGTTTTAAGCCTGCAAGTTGTTGGTTCCTACCACAACACTTGAATAGTTATTTTAGATAACAGCAGTGAACTGGCGTAATTGTAAAGTTAAAAAACGCAAAAAAACTTGATTTCGCGACAGTGAAGTTGGATTCTTCTTTCAATAAAATACCCATGGGGGCTAATAATTTTTTTTTATATTAACGAAATTGGAATCAAATATGTATCTTCAGTACGAGATATAAATAGTGATGCATTTTTGTTTTTTTAACTAAAAAAATTAACTCTTGCGATATGAATTTAATAAAGAATATATTTAAAGATTTATGCTGAAACATAAACAGTATATCGAAAACATACGTATGGTAACGAAAGTATTTAAATAAATATGAACCAAGTGATTATTCAAAGTTAAGGGCATCTAAAGATGTCTATATAATTTATCAAGTTGTATTTTATAAGATATATATTAACATTTATACCGAAAACATACACATGATAACAAAAGCATTTTAATAAATATAAACATAGTGATTATTCAAAGTTGAGGGCATCTAAAGATGTCTAGGCAATTTAGCAAATGACTTGGACTCAGTAATTTATTGGATAGTTATTCGGTAATCAGAGGACTTTCGTGATTTTAAGAATTAAAAGCGCAAATTGATTTCCCGAGAGTGAAGTTGTGTTTCCTTTCAACAAAATTCAAAGGTGGACTAATGATTTGTGGTGTTAACGAAATTGGAAGTTAATAGCAATTGAATTGAAGACTAAAATTATTAGGACCGGCGATATGCATTCAATAGGGTTATATATAAACATTCATATTGAACTACACGAATGATAACGAAAACATTTTAATAAGTATAAACGAACAGTGATTAGTCAAAATTAAGGGCATCTAGTTGACATCGGCCCCCTAGATGCATAGGGTGGTTGGGGCATGGGCCAATGAAAGAGGAGTCATACCATCAGACTCACCCCCAACGAAAACCGGTAAGTCTAACAACGCCTGCCTGTATCCTTCCTCCTCCTGTTTTTGGTTTTTATTCTTCCAGTTTTTTTCTTTCCCTTTTTTCAAATTACAAAATTTCCTTCATTTTTTTTTCTCTTTCCAGAATTTTCGTGGTTTTTTTTCCTTTTTTTCTTTCCCAAATTTTTTTTTGTATTTAAATTAATCAAAATAAAATAAAATTCAAAACATAAGGAGGGAGAAGCTTCTTTAGGTTCTTGAAAAAAAAATGTAATTCGCGTCATATTTTATTTTTCAGCTTCCAATCTAGGTTGGGCCTACACCCAGGGAACTATCGCTAGGGGGTAATCTTTTTTTTTTTGAGTTTTCGAGATAGTTCAGGGCGGCTGGGAGTAACAGGTGGCACCATACCCGTTGCTCTCCCTTTCATCTGTTCTCGTTTGTTTTCATCCGTCGTGGCAGACCTGAGAGAAGGATTCCACAACCTTCTTTCGCCACAGACACGCGAAATTATGTTTGTGGATGTGTGGTGATGTTCAAGGACTCACACCCCATACCGGCCAGCTAGGACGTGCTACCAGCTAGCGCGTGCCACTTGAACATCTTGAGGCAACTTCACGTTGCACATTCTGCACACACATACATTATAAACCCATGTTTCCAAAACTGCACACTGTAATGTTAAGCATCCTTTCTGACTTAAACGTGATAAAAACTAAAAAGACTAATTGTTTTAATGTCGTAACGTAAAGCTTTTATAAAAAGTTTGTTACTAGATGTAACTAATAGGGTGGGAGGGTTATTCAACAGATTTTTCTTACAATTCATGTACTTTATTGCTTCTCAAACACATTTTAGAAGTGGTTACACTTTTCCATAATTTCGTGCATTTTCGTTACAATTTTAAGAAGATCTAGTTACAGAATTTATTTGGCAAGTGGCAACGCTGGTCGAAATTGCTAAGACCAGTCGATTGGCATGGACCCGTACTATGCTCTCTTCGGTCATCATATGGTTCAGCACGGGTCGGCATACCCATTACTTCATCAACTTGACCAACTGAAGTCTGGCGATATAAAAGTCTTGCCCACTACTGATTGACTCCAGCTGGTTCGCTGACGTATGTTAGACCATCTACAGAGCGTCCATGAAAAGCACGAGAAATCTTATAATACGCGACGTCACCTACACTCCCGGTCAAGAAGTGTATTGTAGAGTCTTCACACAAAGCGACATGCCGAAGGGTTTTAGTGCTAAGTTGGCCAATAAGTTTGCAAAGGCAAGAATAGTCAAGCGCGTGGGACAGAGCCTATACCAATTGGAGGATATGCAAGGCAAGTCCATCGGAACTTTTCACGCCAAAGACATCCGGCAGTGAAAGTCTTCAAATTTTAGACAATCCAATTTTAATCGTCCGTCCGTCCGAATTTTATTGTTAGTCCGTCCGTCCGCCGTCCTAGACAGGAATGCCCGGCTAGCTCAGTCGGTAGAGCATGAGACTTACTCTCGGGTTCGTGGTCGTGCCACACGTTGTTTTAAGCAGGCAGTGAGGAAGATCTGAACTCTCCAGCTTCTCATTAGAGCTTGGAGGGGAATGATCGGAATCTCTGCTTGAGGTGGAAGTTACCGGCTATCCTTCTTCCTCTCATCAGGGAATGAAGTGATACCGGGAGCTGCCACGGCAGCGTGCTAGCGCCAGACCCTGGTGTAGCCTTGTGCCGCTGATGAGTCCGAGTCGATCCTGTCTCACTCTTTTCAGCTCCTCTCTCATCGGTTCGCTAGAGCTACAGGCCTTGAGAGAGAGATCTGTGTTGTAATGTGAGAGCCCTGTTTTCGATAATTGTGAAGTTGATCAGCGCCACCTCTGAGATGATCGGTGCAGTGCACTCATGTCACTTTTCTTGTGAATACACCCTTAAACTTCTTTGCGTGCCATCTTTGTCATCTCGATGCGAACCGATGTGCCAAGCCCACTTCCGTATTAAGAAGAAGCAGGCACATGACGTTCTTGGCATTTTGGCGTGGATGAGCAATAGCATAAGAGGGTAAGTGGAAATATATTTCCAATAAATTCCGAAATTTATCTAAGCCATCCTGGCTTGGGTAAATTCCTAACACTTAAATATAATACACAGGCACTTTAAGAGGGTAAAGTTTGTGTTCGTGGCTTTGGGTTGGCGCAGATTGGGTTTCAATTACATTTGCAATTGCCAAGGCGATTTCCACCCATATACAGGATAGCGTGATTTAACCGATTGTGTCCGCATCAGTAAAGAACATAACAGCCCGACAGAGGGATCAGCATTTTAAACAAAAACTCCTTGGTCAAGTCAAGGAATTGCCTGGCTCAAACCTTGTTCCAGTGAAGGAGCCACGAAGGCATAAAGAAAAATTTTAGCAGAGAAGAACGATGTTTCCTGTGGCGCAGTAACTGGTGTTGGGAATACCCAAGGAAAAGGAAAATCGGTAATTCTATTCACTTAGGCCTATACGTAAAAGTTATATGTGAGAATACACACCTTCCCTATTTGCAAATTTGCAGAATATTTGCGGCACACAGACAAAAAGTGGGAGATAAACGCCTTACCTCCGCCGCATAGTTGCCTCAGTGAACTCAGTGAATCTGCGTCACTAATTTCCACCTTTAATTTCATGAACATAAAAACAGAATCACAGACAGACGTGCAGAGGGAATAACGCCCTGCAAAATTCACCAGTTTGGTCTCCTTCGGACAGTGCTCTCCAACCCATGGCAAATTTTTTTTCATTCTCCAGGCCCTGTCAGGCCTCATCAAATAGATATTGACCCAAGGAAAAGAAGGAAGAACCTGTGAGTATAACTCCAGATTCCCCTACACATTGACTGTAAACAAGCAGAAAAATTAAAGTTGAATGAAATCTCATCGAGTACACTGCTTCATATTTGGTATGTTACCTAACTTTTTCTTTGGTAATCAGATCCATCCTGATTGTATAGTAATTACATTATGATTATATATTTCAATTATTGTACGATGCTAATGCTGTAAGCGGTTAGTTAGTAAGAACATAAAGAGTTCCTCTAGATATAAGCAGCTTATCTCCGTGGCGTGTTCAAAGTTTGTTTAGCTATTAATTTCGTATGCAGGCTCTCTGATTTGGAAACATCCTTGGCTATTACAGATAACGAGTAGTGAATAATGTATGATCCCGGTTAATTATTTTGTCTTTGTCGGGATATTATTACTGGCGTCAGCTATTGTTAACATAAATTCTTAAACGGTTACATGAAATTCACTTTTGAAACTAAATCTGATCGGAAGTGATACAAAATTTCATGGTTTAATAATTCATATCCCCGTATACGTATATCTGAATTGTGCACAATTCGATTGGTAGGATCGTGGTATGTCAGGGGTAGAAAAAAAATGGTTGCACGAACATACTAAGTATGAGATTATTTCCCGATACCGTAGATACGATTGAAACTTTTCTGTCATAGTTCATAAGACATATCCAAGGATGCCTGCTTGTTTAGACATATTCTTATTACCCAGTCATTTAGATAGGAATAATTTCAATTTGTATTAATTCTTATGATCCCTAACTCAGTTATATATCATTCCTCTGTAGATAAAATGAGTATAATCGAATTTTGTTATATACTAGTGTGACTCCGGTATTAAGGACACCGGTGTAGATTTTGTTTAGAGATTTTTTTTATTGCAGATTAGGTATTAGCTGCATTAGCTCGTAAGTCATATCCGCGCCTATTGATGATTGTATTTTCCTTAACTGATTGAGACATAATTCTATATTTTATTTTATAATTTTCTTGAATGAAGTATTAATATATTGCTGTCATAAACCATGAAACTTTAATTTTCTATTTCAGGAACCCTCAGGAGACTTCTTCTTCCTCTGGCTTCCCTCATCCCTTCTCCCTCCTTCTTCATGTTTTAAATTTTTAGTTCAAATTTAGTTCTTTTTGTTCCAGCACCCTTTACAGGTTGGGCCTACACCTTAGCCAGGTGTAGGAATAGTGGTGGGTTAGAGACTGAACCATCGCATATGGGGGTAGTCTTTTTCTTTTGCTTTTGTTAAATTCAAGATGGTTCAGTGCGGCTAAGGGTAACAGGTGACACCAGACCTGTTGCTGCTGTTCTGTTTTTCTGTTTTCTCGGTTTTTATTCTTCGTGGCAGATCTGAAGAAAGAATACCACAACCTTTCTTCGCCACAGGCACGCGACATTCAGTTGTAAATGTGTGAATCGGATGTTCAAGGACCTACACCCCATACCGACGAGCTAGGACGAGCTGCCACCTAGCGCGTGCCACTTGAACATCCTGCGGCAACTTCACGTTGCACATTCCGCACACACATACATTATACAATTAAAAAGCTTAATAGAAGTTTGTTTGGAACAAAACTATTTATGTTCAACAATAGGATTTTCACTCAAAAGAAAGGTCTTGCCATGGGTAGTGCTGCCTCCCCACTTTTTGCTCAATTTTTTTATGAATTGGGTGGAAAAAAAACTATTTCAATAAAAGAATAAATTAAAAAAAAATATTCATATGGCACAGATACGTTGATTATATTTTCTGTGTCTGGACAGGCACCTTAATACAACTTGACAGGTTCGTGAATGAAGTTTTAAACAATTTGGTTAACACAAAATGCACAAAATGTGCAGCAAATATTCACATGACCCGAGTTAATTTTCAAAATAAAAATCAAAACAAACTGCTTGTAAACTCGAGCAACGTAAGAAATATAAAAATTTTTTCTTAACACAATCGGCGATTCTAATGAAGAAAAGTTAAGCACCTTTGGCTAGTTATCAACAGAAGCACCAAAGGGTTAACTTTTCCTCAGCTGCTGGACGCCTTCGCGAAAAAACGAAAACTAGATGAAACTCCAACACATTTCTTCATTAGAAACGCCGATTGTGTTAAGAAAAAATTTTTATATTTCTTACGTTGCTCGAGTTTACAAGCAGTTTGTTTTGATTTTTATTTTGAATTTGGTTAAGTTAATTTCATAAATATTCTAGATTTAAAAATTAAAATTGACAATAATAGGTTTAATTTCGAAATTTATAAAAAGGATACGTTCATGGACGCAGTTATTCCAAGCCACTCGGACCACCCATGGAATATCAAGCTATCAGCTTTTCAGTCGACGGTTGACTAAGCAGTCAGTCAGGGTGCCAATCAAACAAAGTAATTTTGAAAAAGAATTAAAATACATTATAACTTTTGTGAAAAATAATGGTTACCATACTATAATTTATTAAGAAAAAAAGTTTAACACATTGCAAAGAATTTAATATTCCCCATGCAAAGACCTACAAAGATCTGGAGAAAAATCCCTTATATAGAAGAGACCTGCAGAGAAATTAAAATATTTTAAAAATATGACGTAGAACCTGCATTTTTTAATAATAAGTCTTTAAAGAAAATATAAACAAATAATAAATTAAAAAGGAAATCGAATAAGTTGGAAAATGTGGGATTTATGAGATTAGTTGTGAGGATTGCTCAGGAATTTATATGTATATACAAAATCAAAAGCACGCTGAAAAAGAAATTTAATGAACACTTGAAAGCAGCGAAAAGCGCTGAACCACAATCAGCCATAACATATATAAAATAGTTTTTTAAAAAAAAAGTTGAACCGACTTTACAAAAAGCATAAAATAATTTTTAATTTTATATCTATTACGACATTTTGAAGTTGGTGCAAATCAAACAAACCAATCAACCACAACAAAAATATTTAATCGTCATTTCTTATGATCCCGTAAGCTGAATCGTTCAGGTAGTATTATGTATTATTTTCAACTGTGGTACTGTAGTTGTTTCAATTCACCAGGAATGATATCACGAACTTCCACAACCTCCATACCTGGTCGAACACTAATCCACACAGGGCAAAGGTGAACTCATTCCAGCAGAGATTCAGTGTCAATGTTTGGGCTGGTATCATCGGCAACCATTTGGTGGGACCATTCATTTTGCCGCAAGTGCATAACAGTGAAATTTATGCGACTTTTTGGACAATACACTACCAGCCCTAATAAAGGAGAACCCTATGGATAATCTTAGGGGAATGTTTCACCAACGCGATGGAAGTGAAAAATTTGCTAACCGCTGGATTGGCCCTGGCCTGCTGGATCTCCAGACCTTACCCCATTGGACTTTTTCTTATGGGGAATAATGAAGGATGAAGTTTATTCAAGCCCAGTTACCAATAGGGAGGATTTAGTTAGCCAAATTGGGAATGCAGCGACGAATATAACTTAACAGACGATCTAGAAACATGATACAACGGCACGTTCAAACAACATCTACCAACAATTACATCAGAGATGCATAAGCCATGGGAACTACAATTCATGGGAACTGCAACTCTGCATTTTCTTCCTCATAATTTTCAAGTACAAGTTCAGATAGATCTTAAGCTTTCAGTTCAAGTTTAGTTTTAGCCAAACCGTGTACGGAAATAGATTCATAATAAAGATTTATCTAATTCGACTTTGTCGAAAATTAAAATTTGTTTTTTTTATTAAATTAAAGTAACAGAGTGTTAACTGGCGCCCGAGCAGGGACCGGTGCAAAAAGTGAAAGTGTGAAAGTTCTTAACTACTGAAAATCATCAGGGTAACCAAACCTGAAGTGAAAGTGAAAATCAGAGGGACAACCAAGCCCTTAGTTAAGAGTGATTCCAAGGATAACCATACCTCAAGGAAACTCGACGTAGGATAACCACGCCTGAACTACTTCGACCTCACCGATCACACGCAGCACCGGAAACCCAAAAAGGATGCGAACCCCGTGTCTTATAATTTTTATGTAAGTTAGAATTTAAGGAAAGTGTTCATAATATCTTTATATTCTTTAAAAATATTTGAAAAAAGAGAATTTGAAAAAGAGAAATATTTGAAACGAGTTAAGTGATTAATAAGCTAATTATTTACAATTTTTTTTTTTGGATTTTCGAATAAATATTTAGAAAAGCATTTTTAGAAAAGCAATCGAATTATTTTTAATTTAAGAAATAAATGTTTTATTGAGACAACAGAATTTCTGGTGAGTAAGAAAAGAAAAGAAAAGTGATTTAAATTTGGTGTAATAAAAATTGAAGTGGTCTTAAGGAAACAAAATTTTCCAAATTGAATCGAGTTTAAATAAGTTTCAAAAATATTTTTAGTGAAAGAAACAAATTAAAATAAAGTTCATTGACGTGACAAAAAAATTCGGTGTACCAAACTAAAATACACCAGGAAAAATTATTCCGAATCCGAAATATATTTTTTTTTCTTCATTTGCTATTTTTCGTAACAAAATGGCAAATAATAATATTATAAGGCCAGCTGTCTTAGGCCCTTTACCCCTTAATCAGGGCGGTCCAAACAATAGCCCGCCTCCTCCTCCTAACCAAAATCTAAACGATAGAAACGAAACCGAACTAGCTGAAACAATAAACAGACTAGTCATAGACGCTCTAAGACGGGAGGGCAAAACAATCCTTCAAGCTATGCTTAATCCTGGAGCGGATATTAATAATGATGTCGATCAACGTATCGACGCTGGTCAGGAAGGAAACTTATCCGACATGGATAAAATACCTGACGTTGTTAAAAGTCTCAGGGAATTTTCAGGACAAGTAGGAGAATTCTCTTCATGGAAAAAAAGTGTAGATAGAATTCTTAAAATCTACGAACACTTAAAGGGTCCACCAAAGTATTACGGAATACTGAACGTCATTAGGAATAAGATTACGGGTCATGCAGATATCGCCCTAGAATCTTACAACACCCCTTTGAATTGGGAGAAAATCTCAAAGTGCCTAACCCTACACTACGCTGACAAAAGAGATCTGGGAACCCTAGAATATCAAATGACTACGTTGATACAAGGTTACCAATCGATACCAGAATTTTATCAAACAGTGTATCATCATTTGTCATTGATCCTTAATAAACTCAGCAGCATAGAAATGAGCCAAGAATCATTAACAAATATGACACAAGCTTATCGAGACAAAGCTCTAGACACCTTCGTCAGAGGTCTAAAGGGAGACCTTCCTAGACTTCTCAGCATGAAGGAACCAGTAGATCTGCCTGGCATTACATTTATGCCTCAAGCTTGAAAATATAGACTACAGAGTTCAACATGCAAAACATACCATCCATAGAACGCAACGAACATCAATGCCTCCTATTCCCATAAAAAGAAATAATAGCCATCGGCAACAAATCAATCCAACTCCATTCCCCCGAACACAATTTTACCCAGAGTTAGCTCATTATCCTCAGAGATCACCAACACCGCAATTTCTCTGGCAACAAAATCCCCAAAGCTATCAACCGCAAGGGCAACCGATAAGACTACCTCCCAAGCCAATGCCTAGGCCGGAGCCCATGGAAGTAGATCACTCAATCCATTCCCGCGTAGCAAATTATCAAAATTACCCGAATCGAAATCACCTACGACCATTTATCAATAAACGACCAATATCTCAAAGAGTGCATCATGATAATAAACACCAAAGGGTACATCATGTCGAACAAAATCAACTTGAAGAACACGACAGCTTCAAATCCCAAGAAACTTCTCAATGCTATGATGAGAATGAATACGAACAAGACATTAAAACAGAGGATTTAAACTATGATCAAAATCTCATCGATTACATAAACTGTAACGATAATTCCGTCTTAGATCCACCCGATGAACTAGATGATATTCATTTTTTAGGTTAAAACGCTCTTCGCTTCCCTATTTCGAATATGCAGCGGAGGGCGGAAAAACATTAAAATTTCTAGTGGACACTGGCTCCAATAAAAATTATATTCAACCACGACATGTCCGTTATCCAATTCCCAACAGGAAAAGGTTTTTCGCCACTTCGGTGGGCGGAAATATTGAGATAACCCACCATACAATAATAAATCTATTCGGACCACAAACAGAAAGCTTAACAATTTTTTTACTACCCAGCCTAATTTCATTTGATGGAATAATCGGCAATGATAGCCTCAAAGAACTAAAAGCTGTCATTCATACAGACGAGAATTATATGGTCATTAATCCAAATATTAAAATACGTCTAAAACAGCATACATCGGATTCCGTAAACTCCATTGACATTAGAAGTTCCCACATGAACAAAGAACAAATAGCTAAACTCAATCTTATCATAGAAGATTGCCCAAACCTATTTTCAGAACCAAATGAAAAGCTAACCTACACAACTACTGTTAAAGGAGAGATTCGTACTATTACAAACGATCCAGTGTATTCAAAATCATATCCTTATCCAATGTCTTTAAAAAATGAAGTAGAAAATGAAGTAAAAAAACTACTTGAAGATGGCATTATAAGACCATCAAGATCACCCTATAACTCCCCAGTTTGGGTCGTCCCAAAAAAGTTGGACGCGTCTGGCGAAAAGAAATATAGGATGGTTATTGATTATCGGAAGTTGAACACAATTACAATACCCGATAAATATCCCATCCCGGAAATCAACGAAATGTTGGCAAACCTAGGAAAAAATAATTGGTTCACTATTGTGGATCTAAAGAGCGGTTTTCACCAGATACCATTAAAGGATTATGATATCGAAAAAACTGCCTTTTCCATCAACAATGGGAAGTACGAGTTTACTCGCCTACCTTTCGGGCTAAAAAATGCCCCTGCCATTTTTCAAAGGACGCTAGACGACATCTTACGGGAACACATAGGGAAGAGATGCTACGTCTACATAGACGATATAATAATATTTGGGAAGGATGAAAAAGAACATTTTGAAAATCTAGAAGTAGTGTTCAAAACTCTGGAAAATGCCAACATGAAAATCCAGTTGGATAAGTGCGAATTCCTTCAAAAGGAAGTCGAATTTCTTGGATTTATAGTATCCAGGGACGGAATTAAAACCAACCCGAAGAAAGTAGAAGCAATCGTTAAGCTGCCTCCCCCTAAGACACTCAAAGACCTCAGATCATTTCTTGGCATGTCAGGTTACTATCGTCGCTTCATAAGAGATTACGCAAAGCTAGCGAAACCCCTGACATCCCTTTTAAGAGGGGAAGATGGGCATATACCCAAAAATCTCTCGAAAAATAAGATCATTAATCTCAACAAGGAAGCCATGGAAGCTTTCCAGAATATAAAAAGTTCGCTCATATCAAAAGAAGTCATTCTCAATCATCCAGACTTCGGAAAAGAGTTCGAACTCACAACTGACGCATCTGATTACGCTATAGGAGCCGTACTGTCTCAGAACAATAGACCAATAACATTTTTGTCGAGGACATTAAACAAAACCGAGGAGAACTACGCCACCAATGAGAAAGAAATGCTGGCGATTATTTGGTCTCTGAATGCTCTAAGAAACTATGTCTACGGATCCAGGAAAGTAAAAATTTTTACAGATCACCAGCCTCTAACGCACGCACTCAGTAACAAAAACACAAATTGCAAAATGAAACGCTGGAAAGCAATTTTAGAAGAGTACAATTACGAACTCAAACACAAACCCGGAAAAACAAACGTCGTAGCCGACGCACTATCAAGACTTCCCTTCGTAACACACGCCAATCCACTGACCAGTACACAACATAGCGATGAGAGCTCATCTCATAATTTAATACCAACAGTAGAAGTCCCCATTAACGTCTTCCGCAACCAAATAATATTCCAAATAGGCGAAGAGACAAGCTATCAGCTAAAAACCCCTTTTCCTAGTTACCGCAGACATATTATAATACAACCTCAATTTACAGAAACAGATATCATTAATTTATTCAAAAGATACCTCAACCCTCACACCATTAACGGATTAAAAACAGAAGAAGATATAATGGGCCAAATACAAGAAATATACCCCTTACATTTCAAAGATTATAAGATTAGATACACACAAACAATAGTTGAAGACCTAACAAACGAGACCGAACAAGAAGAGGCAATTCTAAATATTCACCGAAGAGCCCACCGTAATGCGGAAGAAAATAGGCATCAATTATTAGAAAAATACTACTTCCCACGAATGAGTTCAAAGATAAAAACGGCAGTAAAACGATGTAGGATATGTAAGGAGAACAAATATGACAGACACCCTAATAGCCAACAATTAATGCCAACCCCCATTCCTAATTATCCTGGTCATACACTTCACATAGATATCTACTCCACGGCAGGGCATTTGGTCCTCACAGCTCTCGATAAGTTTACTAAATTTGCGCAAGCCAAAATTATCAAATCGAGGTCTTTAGAAGACATAAGACGCCCACTGCGAGATATATTATTTTCCTTTTGTATTCCCGAAAATGTGGTAATCGATAATGAGAAGTCGTTAAATTCAGCCTCGATCACCTCAATGATGGAGGATGAACTCAACATAGGCATTCACAGAACACCGTCATACAAGAGTGAGGTAAACGGACAAGTTGAACGTTTCCACTCTACCTTATCCGAAATTATGCGATGCATAAAAAGAGATGGTACTGAACGCTCATTTCAAGAACTGTTAGAGCGGTCCATAAATGAATACAAATTTACGATTCATTCCACCACCGGAAAAAAAACCAGTCGAACTCTTTTATGGTCGAGACCCCAGAATTAGTCCTGAGCAATTCGAGCAAACTCGCGCGAATAATATAGACAAACTAAAACAGAAACAACAACAGGCCGTTCAATATCATAATAAGAAAAGGAAACCCATAAAAAATTATCAAATCGGGGAAACAATATATGTCAAACATAACAAAAGAGTAGGTACAAAATTAACAGCTAGATATACCCAAGAAATAGTGAAAGAAAACCATAACACAACTATCCTTACAGAATCAGGCAAAACCGTTCACAAAAGTAATATTAGAAATTGAATATTTCTCGTTTCAGATGCACCGTCTTCCAAACAAAAGGCGAAGTCCAGATTTTGGATTACTCAAATTCACAGGTAATAGCTCTGAACACTGGCACCGCAAAGATACAAGATGGTAATTTTAAGCTGATTCATGTTATCGACCTTAACCAATATGAATCGTTCATATCCGAAATTACTTCATTCCTGGAGAAACAAACACCAAAAAGTCATTTTTTATTTCCTTACCTTAACCGTGAATTAAGTCAAATCCAAGACTTGCTCCACAATTTAAAACCACACAAGGTTAAGAGATCTTTGGATTTCATCGGTAGTGCATGGAAATGGATTGCGGGGAATCCTGACCATGAAGATTTCGTAATGATACAAGAAAAAATAAATAACGTCTTACAGAACAATAATAAACAGGTCATCATCAATGAACTTTAAAATGAAAGAATCAATAATATAACAAATATAACTAACACAATATTAAAAATAATAAAACAAGACAGCGGATCTAATGACAATTTGCTCATAAGCATTCAATACAAGTTAAAATTAATTAAAGAAGAATTGACAAATATTGGATATGCGATTCACTGGGCTAAACTAGGTGTTATTAACTCAATAATGCTGTCAAGAAAAGAAATTCAAAAAGCAACAGAGATATTAGATATTGAAAATTTGCCATACTCAACACCAGAAGAGGCATTAGATTTTGCTAATGTTAAAGTTATAACAAATTCCATTTCTTTACTTTATGTTATAAATATACCTTTAACAACCAATGTTACATTCCAAAAATTATTAGTTAAGCCTATTAAAAGAAAAAATGTAATCAACGAAATACCTTACGATAATATTTTAAAAAATAGAGGTAGTATTTTCGGTATAATCAGTAATTGTAAAACTTTAGGCTATTTATCTATTTGTAATCAAAGAGACATTATAGACATAAGTAAAACAACTTGCATCCCGCCACTTCTTAAGAGCCTCGACGCAACCTGCAACAAAGTCAACAATCAACACGTACCTGCAATAGATGAAATATCCGAAGGTATGTTACTGCTAAACCAATTCAACGGGTCAATGAAAATTGAAGACACATCGCACGACCTTGATGGAACCTTCATTGTAAAATTTCACAGCGATCAGCATCAATGACAGAACTTTCATATCAAAAGAAGAATCAACCTTTCACGCATTACCTGCTATTCTACAATTAAATCCGAAGGAAGAACAATATAGAGAATTATTATCATTGGAAATGCTAAAGGAACTCCACATAAATAATACAGACAAGATAGAACTTCTGCAAGCCGAGAAAAACTTACATCAGTGGACAAATTATGGATTCCTCACCGTAATGGGGATCATGTTAGCAATAGTAATTATATTTATCTGGAAAAATAAAAAGACACAGATAAACATCAATCAAAAAAGAGAAGAAATAGCCCAAAGGATCATTACTCCAGAAATAAGTAAAGAAGAAAAAATCAAAACATTCAACCAACACAAGAAATCGCAATTTTTGACCTAGCACAATATCGCAATATTAAAAAGCCAAGGTTCTACGAAATTTAACGAATGAGGGCATCCGTACTTAAGAGGGGAAGACTTAACAGACGATCTAGAAACATGATACAACGGCACGTTCAAACAACATCTACCAACAATTACATCAGAGATGCATAAGCCATGGGAACTACAATTCATGGGAACTGCAACTCTGCATTTTCTTCCTCATAATTTTCAAGTACAAGTTCAGATAGATCTTAAGCTTTCAGTTCAAGTTTAGTTTTAGCCAAACCGTGTACGGAAATAGATTCATAATAAAGATTTATCTAATTCGACTTTGTCGAAAATTAAAATTTGTTTTTTTTATTAAATTAAAGTAACAGAGTGTTAACTTATACAAGAGAGGCTGGCTGCAATACGCCTTAAACAGGGACTAAGAAGGAGATTGTTGGCATGCATCCAAAGTGGCAGTGGGCATTTTGAATGGCTTTTGTTACTTAGCAAGATTAATTGTAATTATTTTTAAATTCAATAAAAAGCATTTAAGATTTAATTTGTTGATTTTTATAATATTCTTCGATAGGATTTCTACGTATAAACTTCTAGATATTTTCTCTACGTGGACATGTTGCACCTTTTTGGAAAGGTAATAAGATAAGCAATCTAATAAAAATAAAAAGGGGTGTACTAATTACATGAATTTCGGAGAAAATTTGGAAGAATTCTGAACTTTAGGTAATCGCAAAATATTTTTTTCATTTTTTGAAGAGACTGTACTTGTAATGGTAGGAGTTAGATCAACATTGTTGAAAATTTTGGAAAGGTCATTAGGATAGTTGGTTTTTGGCGTTTGTTTGATGTCGCTATGTTGGGTAGATCAAAAGATAAAAATAAAAGAGTAATGTGCATGAAAAACTGAAATTTATAAATCACCCTATAACTCCCAAACGGTTGACATTGCCCCCGCCCTGCCATACAATTTCTTGTTTGTCTAGTTGAGATCAATCACCCTACTTATTTTGGAACGTCAGATCTGAAACACCCTGTATAATGGAACTGACCATCGCTATCGTGGCATCATATTACTGTTGGAAAAATGAAAAACAATCAGCCAACCAAAATGAAGATCTAAGGAAGAGACCACAGTCATCCTGTAGTTGCCGTCATTAACCTTGTGGAGGGACGGGGAGGGGAGGATAGAATATCTAGGGTACATAAGCAGCATCAATTCAATTATCCATTAAGTAGGTGAATTTACCTAACCAGGAATGATATGATCGGAAACGGAGTTGGATCAATTCGTTGAGCCGCACGACCACCATTTCAAGGGTCCCGGGTTCGAGACCAGGTCTCCCCGTCAGCTTTTATTAAGAAATTAAAATAATCCACTCCGTATCTGGCCTGTTGTCTAGCTCGCAGCAATGCAAAAACAAGACTTTCACGTTTCCTCACTTCCCTTACCCTAATATCCCTTCCGACCAAAACCATGCTAATGCATCCCCTAGGATTTGGCCACATCTTATAAAAAAAACCAACAACAAACCAAACAAATTTATTATTAAGCAATTAACTGTAAATAATTTGATGATATTGTAAATAAATTCTATAAATCGAATTATTGAGGGAATAAAATGGTTGAGTCACTAAACTAATTCAGTCCGTTTACTCTGTGCGATAGTACCTACTGTCTTCAGACATCCTATCTCCAAACAGCTCAAACATCAACTAATAACGTAAGTAAAACACGGTGTAAGAGCCCAACAGAAGACAATTGCAAGTTCGCCTCAATTAAGGCAACGTACGGGGGCTCAGAAACTCCACTTAGAACGTCATTTAGATATAAAAATGAATATAGTAAAGTTAAACAAGGTAAGAGAAAAAATAAAAGTGTTTCTCGGAGTACGAAGATCTGGACGACCCTAAAAATAGCCCTCGTCTCAACAGGTTAGACGATGAAATCAGCCTAGATGAAAACCTAAGCGCGGAGGAAAAACAAGCGATATCATAACTCTGTTACGAATACAACGATATCTTTTTCCTCAAAGGTGATAGGCTCACTTTCACTAACGCCCTCATCCAGGATATATCATTGGTGCAGGACCAAGCACCCATTTAATAAAAAACTGTATCCATTGGCAGAAACCCAACAAAACGTAATCAACGAACAGCTTCGCGAAATGCCTTGGATATTAAACTCTCCTAGTCGTCCCCAAGAAGCCGGGACCAGGCGGTGAAAATGGTGGCGCGTCGTCGTTGACTTTAGTAAATTAACTGAAAAGACGATATGTGACGCCTTTCCGCTACCTCGGATTGAGGACATACTTGACCAACTAGGTCATTCGCGGTATTTTACCACCCTCGATCGGTCACATGCCAACGCCTAATGAATTTCGTCTTAACAGAACCACAAAGCTTGGAATGCTTTGTCTACCTACATGAAATAGTCATTTAAAAAACCTTGAGGACCATAATGACAAGCTCCGAAAAGTCTTCGATCGTTTGAAAGAGAACAACCTAAAACTCCAGCCGGAACAGTGCTACTTTTTGAGAAAAGAGGGTGTTTACTTAAGGTACTAGTATTCCAGTGAAAGAGCACTTCCAGACCACAGGAAAACGGCTTGCGTCCAAACTTTCCCAGTTCCTAGAACTGTGCGGTAAGTTCAATCCTTTACTAGACTTGCCAATTACTACCGGCATCCCTTACTTCTCCAAGATTGTGCGTCCCATCATGAATTTGCTCCGCAAGGATGTCAAATTTACATAGACCGAGAAGTGCCAAGAGGCGGTCGAGAAAATCAAGACCTCATTAATATCCCCTCCACTCCTTATCTATCCCGATTTCTCGAAACCATTCAACCTAACTACGGACGCCAGCAGCGAAGCATTAGGAGCCGTCCTCCCCTAAGGAGAAGTTGGACACGTATACTGAACAAGGTGCAATGCAACTACTCGACTAGTGAAAAAGAGTTGCTCGCTATAGTTTGGGCTACACGTTACTTCAGATGTTCCCTGCAAGGCCGAAAATTCACGGTATATACAGACCGTAAGCCTCTCAAAGAAGTCCTTAATGTAAAAGACCCCACTTCCTGTCTGATGCAATTCCACCTCAAATGTTCCAAATTCGATTAATAAATCGAATACAGGCAAGTATAACACGAATGCCGAAGCGTTAAGTCGCATTCCACGGGAAGCTAACAAAGACACAAATGGCCAAAACTTAATAGTAACGGCACAAGTCCACCATATAATGGATTCGGATTCGGAGGAAGAAGCAATTTCGATTCGTAAAAATTGCCTAAATGTTACTAAATGTGTGCTGTGACCCTCAAACGAAAAACGCTCAAATAGAGTCCATGAACCCCGAAACACGGGATCACACGCCTCGCGCAAATGAAAAAATTCCAAATGCAGGAGAGATCACAAAAAGAAACCCGCCAGATACTGATAAGTACTGGTGGAGGCACATGCTTAGCGATATCAAGAAATACGTTAAGCGTTGCTGAAAATGCCAAAAAATTAAGACATCACCTCAGTTTAACATGCCGATGGTCATAACGGACATCGCAGAGCAGCCCTTCGTCAAAGTCTATCTCGACACTGTCGGTAGACTCGAGGAAACTCATTCCGAAAAGACGTACATTTTGAGTTTCCAGCATAACCTCACTAAATTTGTCGATTGGTAAGCCATAGCTAAATGGGACGCCGTTACCGTAACGCAAATCTTCTTCGACGAGATCACCGCGCGAGTTACATGCCCACAATTTATCGCAGATAAAGCGAATCTAACGGAAACTAAAGATAAAGTAACCAAAATTCAAAACCAAGAGTCTTCACCTTGGCGAACTTTGAATATTTCCAACTTATAAAATTTCATTTTTCATAAGTTGGGAACGTGACTTAAAGTAACTCCACCGTCTGAAATCGTCAGCACTTTCTGCTTTAATTCTAAAATTGTACTTTGTAAAATATAAGAAAGTTAGTCTTAAGACCGTCGCGACCAAGTGAGCACTCCAAAGAGATGTTCATCGCTAAATCATAATTTTAAAAGAATTATAAGTGAATAATAAAAGAATTATAAGTGAATAATAAAGTTGTTATTAAAGTGGTATTTGTGTTGTTTGCTTATAATCCTCGAAAATAAAGTTCTAATACATTTTATTATTTTAAAATATTTATTTTTCGTTTCTGAAGAAACAAAGTTAAATAAGTGGCGCAGTCGGTAGGATATCGCTCTAAAGAGACGATATCCAGGGATTAATTGAACCATTTCGATATTATTGTGTCAAATAAGTAAAGCTAAGAATTTAATGAAAGAGAAAGTCAATAAAGTGTTTGACTCAAATCGAAATATAAACAGTGTCAGTGATAGCAGTGACATCGAGCAAGAAATGGCAAACCCACAAAAATTAGCAATCCTGAGGCAGGCAATCCAACAACAACAAACCGAAATCGCCCAGTTGCGAGAGCAATTGAACCAACAGCAGATAAATGAAGCGAATCCCAACTTGTTCGAGCTGACACCAGATCAAATCCTCAACCATTTTCGTCGCCTGAAGCCCTTCAACGGATCAGAAGATTTCACCTTGATGGAGTTCATAAGGTCTGTGGAAGACGCAATGGAGCTATGTAATAAGGAAGAATTACGGCAGTATGCCATCCGGATAGTTTTAAATGAAAAAATACAAGGGACAGCAAAACGATGTATACAACGCTTAGGTAACAGCCTCACATGGGAAACAGCAACATCTGAATTAAGACTACACTTCCGTCCTCGACAAGATTACACAGAACTAATTAACGAATGTCGTAATATCAAGGTGAGAATTCTGGAAATCATGTTCATATGGATGTTAATCCTGGCCATGACCCCCCCTAACCCAAGCGACGCTGTCAATTGAACAAATTCACTCGGAGTCTGGATTTACCGAAATAAAAATAGACGAAATAGAAATAGTGAATAGATTTGATATAGTCTTACATATAATTTATCCCAACGAAATTTTAGATATCCTAACCAATTTGGAACGCTGTATAGAAGCCTTAAATATTACTAACAAAAACTGACTAATAAACTCAATTAACTCAATTAAAATCAAAACTCTAACATTATTACCCAATAGAAGTAAGAGAGGTTTAATTAATGTAGTAGGAAAAGGATTAAAATGGCTTTTCGGTACACTTGACGAAGACGACAAATTAGAGATTGAATCACACTTAAAAGTGACAGACGAAAACAACCACAGAGTTATAAAAACTATTTATCAACAAATTAAAATCAACGAAAATTTTAATAATTCGTTCTCATTACTAAAAAATATTATAGAAGCAGATAGAAACAAAATTGTTACTGAATTAGAAAACGTAAAAAACTTTGAAAGAAAAATATTAGATCAGGTAGTTTTCCTTGAACAACAACTGAGAGTAAATGCATTAAAAGAACAAGTAGAAAAAATTCAGAACAATATAATTTCAGCTAGAGTGGGAAAAGTCCACCCAAATATATTAAGTGAGCAAGAAATTCATGAATAAAAAATTTATATGAAGAAACTTAGTAACATTAAAGCCGGAATAGCAAAATTTAGGGAAAATGCTATCGTTTTCGCAATAAAAATTCCAACAGGAACCTTAAAAACGGACAAGAAATTAATAATTTCCTGTCGTAAATTCTAATAATAAACAAATTGATGAAGAACTTGAATATGTAATCAGAATTAATAACAAGACTTTCTCATTCCAGAATAATTTGAGCCTACAAGAACTAAAACTAAGTAAACATTGTGTAGTTAAGAAAAACTGTAAATTAGTCTATAGTCCAGAAGAAGAAATCATAGAAATAGGAAATGATTTTGTAATTTTAAACAATATGAAAAACAAAAGTTTCAAAAGTTCCTGTGATGAAAGAAGACTTCTTTTCAACGGAAATTTTATAATCAATTTTGTTAATTGTTCAATCAAAATAGCTAACAGAACATTTAACAATAAAATATCTGTATTTACTGAAAGATTTGTAATACCCTATAGGGAAAATATAACTTTAAAAGATGATATGTTGACTTTTGAAAAATTTAATTTATACCAGGAGAACAGTATTAAGGAAATCGAGGAGTTGAAGCTTCATAAAATTGTAAACTATAGTATAGGAACAGGAAGTATTATATTGGTAATATTTGTATCAATTTTTGTAATACACTTTTTTTGTAAACAAAATAAATCAAAAGTTAAAATAATTAACGAGATCCAGGAGAATCTCGAATTAAAGGAGGGAAGAGTTACATTCCCAAAAGTTACGTTCCCACAATTTATCGCAGATAAAGCGAATCTAACGGAAACTAAAGATAAAGTAACCGAAATTCAAAACCAAGAGTCTTCACCTTGGCGAACTTTGAATATTTCCAACTTATAAAATCTCATTTTTCATAAGTTGGGAACGTGACTTAAAGTAACTCCACCGTCTGAAATCGTCAGCACTTTCTGCTTTAATTCTAAAATTGTACTTTGTAAAATATAAGAAAGTTAGTCTTAAGACCGTTGCGACCAAGTGAGCACTCCAAAGAGATGTTCATCGCTAAATCATAATTTTAAAAGAATTATAAGTGAATAATAAAAGAATTATAAGTGAATAATAAAGTTGTTATTAAAGTGGTATTTGTGTTGTTTGCTTATAATCCTCGAAAATAAAGTTCTAATACATTTTATTATTTTAAAATATTTATTTTTCTTTCTGAAGAAACAAAGTTAAATAAGTCGCGCTACCGCATCCCTAAACGATCACTGATCAGGTTTAAAAGCGCGCGAGTTACGCATGCTACACATATTCATAAGTTTATAATTATAATTGTTCAAGTTCATTAACATAGCATTCAGTAAAATCAGCAATTTCATTATTTCATTTTTGTTAGCTTAAATTCTGTTTAACAAACAAGTAGCTTAAATTTCCAGATAACAGGAAACAAGGTAGACGCCTCGTCAGCATACGAGGCATAATTCCTAAAGACGATATATTCTAAGTTCAGTTCTATTCTGTAACCCGTGTGGTAGAAGTAACAAGACTTGGAGAATAAAAATTAAATTAAGTTAAAATGAAGTCTTTAATTTTTTTTTTATAAAACAAATCTCGGTTGAACTTAAGTGGAGAAGTCGGTAGGATCCAGATAACGATCCTAGTGTAAAACGATTTAAAATTCGTGAAATTAATTAAACGACGGATAATCGTAATAATTTTCGCGAAAGTATCGAAGGATTATCGATATAGTGAAAGGTTTAAAGACAAATACTCACTTTAGACTGTAGAATTTCGACAGAATATCGGAAAATTGCTCTAAGAGTGACAGTGAAATTTTTTTCGAAGGATTATCGAAAAATCAGTTTTTTAAACCGTAAATCGTATTACAAGTGAAAATAAAGTACCATCAAATCCGTGGATCGGCGAGTTTTAACTCATCATATCTGAATTCGCATTGAAAAGAGAAAAAGAAGCTGCAACCGTAAAATCGCAGGAAACGATTAAAAGATGTGTTTGTGTCCAAAAGACCTGAAAATGTGCGAAAATTAAATTAATGAAAACGATAAACTTGAAAATGTGCGAAAATTAAATTAATGAAAGCGAGAACACGGAAAATGTGTGAAATTTTAAAATTTTGAAAGCAAGAGAACAGAAAACGGTATAAAGATAAAATTTTGAATTAAAGACAACAAAAAAGTGTGAAAATTAAAATTTTTTTGAAAGCGATAAAAAGAAAATGTGTAAAAATTAAAATGATGAAAGCAAAAGAACAGAAAAAGCGATAAAACGAAAATGTGCGAAAATTAAATTAATGAAAACGATAAACTTGAAAATGTGTGAAAATTAAATTTTTTTTGAAAGCGATAGAACGAAAATGTGCGAAAATTAAATTAATGAAAACGATAAACTTGAAAATGTGTGAAAATTAAATTAATGAAAGAGATAAACTTGAAAATGTGAAAAAAAAATTAAAGTGACGAAAGCAAGAAAACAAAAATGTGGGAAAACTAAAATGATGAAAGCAAAGGAACAGAAAGGAAAGTGACAGATTAAGGAAACAGGAACAAAGGGGTGAAGACCTGGGTATAAAGGTGACAAATTAAGGAAACAGGTAAATAAGTAAATATAAAAATCATAATGACTTAAATGAAATTCGTAATCATTTATACCTTTCCTCAAAAATGTTGTAAAAAAAAAATCGTTCAATACTGCACTCGAATGTATAAGAAATTAAATGTAAAAAACAAATCTTTTATAGCTTTAGAGTTGTAAAAACCAAAAGAATTAAAATGCAGTTGTATTGATTCGTTTTAATTAAGAGACCTGTTTTAAGGTCTGTCTGTAAACGCTTTCTAGATTTAGTTTGAAAATATAATAACATGTTAGCCAGGAATTAAGTTTATACTTATAAATCATAAAATAGGAAGTTAATAGCTAATCTAGATTTGTTTAAACAAAAATGTTATGCGCCCTAAATCGTTGGGACTGAACCTAAGTATTTTTCAAGCTCAAACCAATGGCAATACAGTTTGATTAAGACCAATTTAAATAAGTATTTATTGATAATTAACTATGGATATGACAATTTGAACATATAATCTTGTAAAGGAATTGTTCAGAAATTACTATTTCTATTTTGGGGTTGTTCCGAGAGGTAAAAATGCGCATTTTTCTTTGGCCGAACCGCCATTTCTTTTGAATTTTTAAATTGATCCAATTATAATTAAGAAATTACTTTGAATTTGTAAATCGATCCAATTGTAATTTAGAGTAAGGGAGAGGTAGACAGTTTCCTTTTGTTTTCTTTTGCATAAATGTGACTTAGCTGAGAGTAGGTTAGATGCTTGCCTAGATGTACCATAGTTTAATAGTCTTATAGGCCATAATATGTACGCAGCCTCAGAGCCTCTTTGCAAAGAGGTCAATTGACCCTGACCCTCAGTTAGTTGGTCGTGTGCCCTCCGCAGGAGGGGTTAACTCTATTTTTTTAACAAAATTAAAATTTTTTTTTTATGCACTTTAAACCAATTTTTATCTCTCTCTCTCCTCGTCGTCCTTCCTTAGGGCGGCCATGAACATCGCTACGTCGGTGGGCGGGGTCCTCACGATGAGGTGAGTGGCCCTCTCTCTCTTTTCAGGTCGTTATAGGGCATCTAGAAGACATAGGCCCCCTAGGTGCATAGGGTGGTTGGGGCACGGGCCATGCAAGGGGAGTCATGACACCAGACTCCCCCAACGATATCCGGTAAGTCGAGCAACGCCTGCTCGTATCCTCTTCCTCCTGTCATGTTCCTTTTTTTTGGGTTCTCTTTCTTTTGAAATTAAAATCCTCTTTGGTCCTTTTTTCTTTAGTTTTCTTACTTTCGCGGTTTTTCTCTTTTTCTTTATTTCATTTTTTTTTCTCTCTTCAAAATTTTTTTTGGTTTGGTTGTTCGTCCCACCTATCCTATATCCCTCGGCATGATTCATGTGCTTTTGTTGCGCGACCGCGGGCGGAGATGGCATCCCTTTTTGAACCCCCCCTCTCTATCGCAATGATTGCGATGCCAGCATGTCATCCTCCATCTCTGCCCAAGCATCTGCTGACAGGTGAATGTCCAGCGGAGGCCGTGATCCTGGCTGACATCAGCTGACTTTCAGTTGATGTCTTCCAGAGTCATAGCCTGCCTTGGGCAATCATCCAGCAGCAGTGTCGGTCCCAGCTCGCAACAGATGTCAGCAGGGATTTTTATGATTTTGTATATGTAAGTCAAATATTGATATCTAATTTTTCATGTCTTTTCCCATTCCTCTATGTATAACCGTAACAAATTAAACAAGTCCAAAACTAGAAAGTTCCCATCCCATATTTACGAGGAAGCTTTTGAAATTTATTTTCTCGACCAAGTACTGAAGAACTTTCTAGCGGTTCAGAAAGTATTTCCGATAAAATTAAAAATTTAAATTTGCAAGATATTGACAGTGACAATAAAAATACATATCTTAGTGCTGGAAGAGAATTAAATAGTGTTTTAGATATAAGCGTAATTTGTGAAAAAGTGAACGTAATTAACTCTGATAATATATCTTAATTTGAAAACGGAAGAAAATTTAAACATGGCAACTGGTCAAGACGTAAATATTAATGCACAAGTTTTCAATTCCCTTCTAGTATCTGCAAATGAAAGTACTAATGTGTCAATAGACCCAAATTTAAGAACAAATGTCCAAATTCCTCATTCTTTTCAAATGCCTGTAGCAACATATACCACTACGGCAACACAAGTTTTTAATTCGCTCACAATACCTGACGCAATCTGTTGCAAGTCTAAAATCCGAAACCCGAGGTCAACAACATCGGATAACGGATATGACCACAAACAAAAAAAATAACCAACATGAAAATTTACCATCAAGTAGCCACTTCGTAAACACATTCCAGAGGAAATTGCATATCCTCTTTCACGAAGTGGCTAACGGGTAAAATTTTCCTAGAAATCAAAGCAAGGCAAAAGTACATGAGAAATGATGGCAAAGCACCTGGGTAAAATTCCAAGTCTCAGGCTAAAAGCGCCTCGCCATCAAATTCCAATAAGTACATCGCCTTGCTCAAGGTCTAACGGTGCTTGAACTTGATCAAGCCAGTGAGAGGTAAAAGCTTTCCCACACACGACCAAAAGCTTACCTAATGTTTAACGACTGAACGGAAGCTATACGATCGAGAGGGAAAGCTCAAAGCTTTCTACCTTTGATCTGAAAGTTCAAGTCGAAGAAACAGATAGGTGGTCGTAAAAAAGTTTTCAAGAAGGGAGTCTGATTTTAATCACGATAAAAGAAGGTCGGTGGGTTTCGGTACGAGAAGTATAATAGACGAAATTATAATCACTAACACGTTTCCTAAGTAAAAGTTAAGTTAAGTAAAAGTTACCAATAGAACGCATAAGTGTAAGAGACGAAATTATAATCACTAATACGTTTCCTAAGAAAAAGTGTAATTAAGTAAACGTTATCAATAGAACGCATATGTGTAATAAGTGAAATTATCAGCATAAGTTGTAATAGGTGAAATTATGGTCATAAGTGTAAGTAGTAAAACTACCAATTAAGAGATTAAAAGAAAATTAAAGTGAAAGTAAAGTGTGTTATTGTTACCTGAGAAAACTCTCCTAAGAATATAACAAACTTGGCGCAGCCGGTAGGATCGAGGAAGCTTGGTTGGTACAAACCGTAAACGCTTTAAAACCCTCGATCTAATATCGAAAAAAGAGGGGGATCCTTTGGCCACTGCTGGGTAGTCAATAGCCCAGTAAGTCACCCCCAACGCTCAGGGCTAAACAACTTTAGCTGCCTCTGCTCCAGGCGAGCAAGCGGTTGTCCTTTTAAGAAGTGCACCAAGGCACCATCTTGAAAAGAGCAGAAGATTTCTCCGGGACCAGGAAGGACCATTAGGACACCCAGGAATTACTCTCCAGTGCCAGCGATACTCCTGAAAACCCAACCCTAGAAGGACGATTCTGCGAAATAAGGCCACCCTCACATCGGACGACTCAAAGGTCAACCCGTCCGCAACTCTAAATAAAGAGGCGACCAAGGGGACAACTCGCCTCCACCAATTACCGAACAACAGTAGGTCTGAGAGGAAAAGCAGAAGACGGCTAAAAGCCCCCTTTCAGATCACATCAAAGGGAAACCAAAAGACGGCTGAAGTAGCCCCCCTATCAACAGAGAACTACGGCAAGGAAGTACCTAAGTAGGCTACTAGCCCCCCTTGCAACCACCAACAACTCATAGTGTATGTCGGAGTCGGAAGGTGACTCCCCACCGAAAGCCGCACCGAGGACCAAGTTCACCGCAGAGAGGTCACCCCCAACAAATAGCGAACGTCCACCCCCTTCGCCCAAAGAATCCGAAGGAAGACGGCTCCGAAGCGGCACAGTTTACCCCACATTGACAGCCGCTAGTACAGTAAGTTTAAATAAGTATTTAGATAGGGTTCTCGAGAAAGCGCGGGACTCCGATAAACTCTCTGTACCTCAGTGTGACGTGTTAGATAAAAAACTAACACAAAACCGCGAGGATAGACTCGCGTTAGTGAAAAAATATCAGGAGGACACAGAGAGATTTAAGGCGGACATCGCCGAATTTAAGGGAACCTCGCGCTCGCTCGAATTAGTTAAGGAAGATAATTTAAGAGATAATGATTGTAAAGAGGCCAGTGTACTTGTAAGAGCCTCGCCAAGTAAAGATAAAGATCAGACCAAACCCGAACCGACCGACGAAGACCTCCTATACGATTGGCTGGAAGTATCCTTCACGGACACCAGTCACGAGGAAAGCTTGCTTAGTCTACCCGAGTATAAACCCAAAACAACCTACAAACACTCCAAGATGGTAGATTACGCCAAAGTAGCCAAACTAACGGCACAGCTTGTTCCTTTGTTCTCTGGCGCAAATAGCCCTCAGTTGAGTCAAGAGCTCCAAACTTTTATAGGTTGCTGTAAGCAGACACAGCAATGCCTAACCACAGAGGAACAAGCAGCTTTCCTACAAATTTTGCCCACCAGACTCCGAGGTGAAGCGTATCAACTCTTCGCCTCAGACGTTCCATCCACCTTCAAAGAAGTGGAAGAACGTCTAAATAGGGCATACTTACCTAGGGAAACCTATCAAGAGTTGGTAAACAAACTAATCACAACTCGACAACTACCCCTAGAAACGTTAAATGCGTACACGACCAGACTCAAACAATTGTTGGTCCTTTGCAAAGAAGCTGCCGACACCAAATACGGCAATGCAGCATCCACAGTGAAGACTCAGTTAAAAGACTTCGCTAAAAATGCACTGAAAAGCGGAGTAGGTAACCCGCATTTGTGCCAGTATCTCCTTACAATAGGCGATGCTACAGTGGACGAGCTAATACAAAAGGCGCTAGACATGGAGAGGCTCCAGCAAAGCGCCCTATTTATACAATCCCCACTTTCACGAATGCCAACCTTACCCCACACACAAACTTATGACACACACACAGGGACCAGCCCGTTAGCCCATGGTCAAATAAACTTTTTAGAGGTACCCCCTAGCACATCACCACTAAATTACCAGAACCAACAATACACTCCGAACCCATCACAACGCCCGCCATTTCAACAAAGGGACCACAGGCTTGGAAACAGACGACCGAACCCCAGTACCCCGGCACAGAACATTACATGTAGCTTCTGCCAAAAACGGGGTCATACGTACTCCGACTGTTTAAAGCGTAAAAACACACCTTTCTGCGTAAATTGCAAAAACTATGGGCATGATGTTCGCGATTGCAGAACTAACCGTTCTGCTAGAATCCAAGACACAAACCATGAAAGAAGGCCCCCCAAGAGAAAACAGGCCAGGTTTAGAGCAACGGCCCTCCAGCGGCCCCCGAGTGTATAACATAAGCGTCAAATGTAATTTCTGTGGCCGACGCGGACACTGTTGACGTTTGCCAACAAAAACAGAAATGGGAGTCTCAGAGTCAGGGAAACGACACACAGTCGACCCGAAATTCCCCGGCTCGACTATAAACTCTCCACAAAACAAAAAAGGGTCACCTCAGACGCCCAAGACTAGTATCTCTACCGTAAAACTTCCATTGGATATTGGCCTACACGACCAAACCAAATTAGTAGTGGATACTGGCGCTGAGGTTAGTATTATTAAGAAAAAAGCACTACAGTTCCTCGACGACATCAATACCGAGGAGGTATATACACTTCAAACGCCGTTTGGTACTGGAAAAACCTTGGGAAGCTGCCAGGGAAACTTCACACTGAAGCACAAAATACCCTGCAATTTCCAAGTCATTCAAAACCTTTCAGGTCTCACGGACGACGGTTTGCTAGGAAATGACTTCTTAGCAAAGAATTGTAATGTTGAAGGTCCAAATATGGCGCTCAGGTTTCCTCGCACAGAAACTAACCTCGAAGAGTTTGCTATACCCCTAACATTTGCATCGGACGAAGCGTGTTCACAGAACGCAGTCGAAGTAGAAACACTAACAGGTAGGACTGAGGCCTCAGAGATCAAGCTGTCTACTTGCAGTGTCCTCAAGGCATCTCAATTGGAGAATGCCGGCTGTTGCACACAAGAACACCACTCGAATAAAAGAACTACAAAAGATCCGGCTTGCGAAATAAGGCAGCACCAGATAGTCTTAGACGAACCTGTTTGCATACCTGCAAGATCCCAGATTGTAGTCAAAATCCCGTTGCAATTGGCGGAAGAAATGCTCTGTCCATCGCAGGAGATAGACGATGGAGTCTTCCTGGCAAATAGCTTACTCTCATCAGGAATAAAGGTAACGCCCATTGGAATCCTCAACGCTAACAATTTTCAAGTAGTCCTGACAAGCCTCGACATAACGCTTGTCCACACTAAAGACTACACCGTCATCCCTATCACCAACGGATCGGATGAAACAAAACTAGATGAAGAAACCCCAAAATACAGAGAAACACGGCCCACGAGCCGAAAAAAAGGCGCTGACCAACCCCACAAAAGGTCTACTCTAACCGGTCCCAAAGACCCAGTAGCCCCAACGCCAATTAGAGGTAAAACCACGTCCAAACGTGTAAGATGGCATAAGAGCCCCTCCAGAGACGCTTGCGGGTCCCTCAAGAAAACCCCAACGTCTGGCGCATGCGAGTACAACAAATGTCTGGCACCTAAGGAAAGCCCAGATCGACAAACTCCATCGCCCAGAAGCTCAAGCCCAAAAATACAAACGACAAACGCTTGCGAGTTCCAACAAATGCCTGAACCCGTAGGTATCACGGCCCACAAAACTCCAACGTTCAAGAACAGTAGTTTTAAGAAAAGTAAAAACAATAACAAAGTTACTAGAGCCGATAAGATGACCACTTTGCAACACATCAAATATCTATACCGGGCAATGTCGATCCGGACGAACCCCAACATAACCCCCGCCTCGCCAGGTTAGTACAAGAACTCAACCTGGACGACACCTTAAGCGCGGAAGAGTCATCTGCCATAACCAAACTATGTTATGAGTACGATGATATTTTCTTTTTAAAAGGTGATAGGCTCACTCATACCAAAGCCATCACCCACGACATTCCCCTGGTGCAAGACCAAGCACCCATTAATCAAAAGATGTACCGACTGCCTGAAACCCAACGCAATGTAATCAACGATCAGCTCCGAGAAATGTTGGATAATGACATAGTCCAACCGAGCAAGAGTCCCTGGAACTCACCTCTCCTAGTCGTCCCCAAGAAAGCGGGACCTGATGGTGAAAAAAGGTGGCGCGTCGTCGTCGACTTTCGCAAGCTTAACGAAAAAACGATTGGCGACGCCTATCCACTACCCCGTATCGAGGACATACTCGACCAACTAGGTCATTCCCGATACTTCACTACACTCGACTTGGTTATCACCAAGTATTAGTCGACCCCAAAGATAGGCCAAAGACGGCTTTCAGCACAAATTATGGACACTACGAATTCAAGCGTATGCCGTTCGGGCTCAAAGGAGCCCCGGCTACCTTCCAACGTCTAATGAATTTCGTATTAACAAGTTTACAAGGTCTGGAATGCTTCGTGTACCTAGATGACATAGTCATCTACGGGAAAAACCTGGCGGACCACAATCAAAAGCTCCGCAAAGTCTTCGACAGATTGAGAGAAACCAACCTGAAACTGCAACCCGAGAAATGCCAGTTTCTAAGACGAGAGGTTGTATACTTAGGCCATAAGTGTTCCAACAAAGGAGCACTACCGGACCCCAGCAAAACGGCATGCGTCCAAACATTCCCAGTTCCCCGAACAGTCAGACAAGTCCAATCATTTCTGGGACTTGCCAACTATTACAGGAAATTTATACCCGATTTCTCAAAGATAGTACGTCCAATTACGAATTTGCTTCGCAAGGACGTGAAATTTACTTGGACTAACAAATGTCAAGAGGCATTTGAAGTTATCAAAAAATCCCTAATTTCCCCTCCACTTCTAATCTATCCCGATTTCACCCAACCATTCAACCTAACCACGGACGCCAGTAGCGAGGCCTTAGGAGCTGTCCTCTCCCAAGGAGAAGTCGGACGTGATCAACCTATTGCCTACGCCAGCCGTACACTAAATAAAGCTGAACGCAACTACTCCACTATAGAAAAAGAGTTGCTAGCCATAGTCTGGGCTACACGTAACTTCAGATGTTACCTACAAGGCCGAAAATTCACGGTCTACACAGACCACAAGCCTCTCAAAGGCGTCTTTAACGTCAAAGACCCAACTTCCCGCTTGGTGAGATTCCACCACAAACTTTCCGAGTTCGATTATAAAATCGAATACAAACCCGGAAAATATAATACAAATGCCGACGCACTCAGTCGCATCCCGCGGGAAGAAGCCGAAGACAACACACTTCTAGTAAAGGCCCTAGTCCACCATAAAATGGATTCAGACTCGGAGGAAGAAAACGGTACAACCCCCCACAATCGGGTGAAGAAACTCCAAACTTCAGCGTATCACCCACAGTCAAATGGCGCACTAGAACGTGCACATAGACCACTAATCGAATATCTCCGAACCATAGTGGACGAAAATCCCAAATCTTGGGACCAATACCTGCGAACCGCTGCATTCGTGTACAACAACAGTGTGCACGAAGGGACGAAAGTAACTCCCATGGACTGCCTTTACGGCTTTACAGCGGATGTTCCCTCCAACCTTAAACGGGACCCAGAACCCGTGTATAACCACGAGAGCTATTACCACATATTACGGTATAAGCTTCAAAAATCTTATGCAACGGCTCGGAAAAACATATTGGCCAGTAAACAACGCTCGAAAGGTTACTACGACAAAACTATACGCCCTATATCCTTCCATATAGGAGACAGGGTCCTCCTCAAGAGCGAAAATAGAAAACATAAACTCTGTCAAATCTGGGTAGGTCCCTATTTGGTAACCGGCGTTCCCAGCTCAGTGAATACCACGATACGAGTTGGTAAGAGAATAATCACCGTCCATAATAACAGGCTGAAGCCGTATTACGACTAAACCAACTAAATAATACCGAAATTCCCCCATTTATTGCAATAGTTATTAAACTTTCCTCTCCCTATAGACATGTCCTTGGCAATCATTATACTCGGATTGTTCCTGTCCCCTGTGGCAAAAGGCGAGATAGAGCCATATACAATAACTCCCCTGAACAACACCGGAGTACTCTTTGAAGACTTGGGGAGCCTGATGGTGTATCATAACACCTGGAACGTCATAACGGAACCGGATCTGTCCGAATTGGAAAATCAAACAATGTTGGCGAAACGAGCAGAGCATTATGTTCACCAACTCTGTGGAAATACTTTATCAGCAACAGGCCTGTGCGAAATGCAGAAAAAACATGTTCATGCACTGATGGAGAACATTAAGAGACGCACCAACGTCATTAAGGAGGCCGTACCAAAATCCCGAAAACCCAGATCGATATTCGATGGTATAGGAAATGCCATGCATTATCTCTTCGGAACGATGGACAGCGGAAACGAACGCGAGGTGTACAGTCGCTTGGACGAACTCGAAACAAATACCCAAGCACTCGTCGACCTAGAGAAACAGCAGATTAGTGTGGTAAAGACAACCTTTGACAGAATCCAGAAACCCTTAACGTCACTGGCGGAACGTCAAAGGCAAATAACTCTTCAAATAAATGATCTGCACAACTTGACGGATGACCTGCAAGCTAGACAGTTAAGACAGGAAATTATTTCTAGTCTCCTCCTAGTCTCCTTGTAATTCGCCTCACCCTCCGTATATTCGACATTCCCAAATTTAAACTACAACAAATCCGATGCTTTAAAATCCATACGGAAAATAACCATTCACTAATCCCAGAGATTGCTTACTCGCACATAGCAAGTCAAATTCACACACAGGAATTTTTACTCCTTAAACCGTTAAATATCCGTCAATATCAAAAAGTGTCCACAAACATTGAAGAAGACACATATATTGGCAGACTAAACACCCCGATAACGAAAGCAACCCTGTCCTCTGAATGTGTTATTAAACTATTATTTAATCCACTAGAAGAAAACCCCAGATGTCACCTTAGGGCACAATTAACACCCAGGGACACCCTCATCAAACTAAAAAGACCCAATACTTGGTTATATTCTCTAGCCTCCCCAGCAATAGTACGTATCACCTGTGCCCGTCGGTTACTCACTAACCGCCTAAACGGACAAGGCATATTAGTAATTAACGAACCCTGTCAACTACAAATAGGCCCAAACACTATATATTACGAAGCAAAAAATCTTCACCCCTTAAAAATCTCCCAACCGGATTACTTCCCCAACACCAAGGAAACTAAAATAGAGTTGGAAAATTTTATGGCCACACTCCCGGAACCACAGGCACAGGAACACTCCTTATTACTCCTTGGGGACAATACGAACCAATTAATATACCAAGGCACAAAATCCCTAGACGAGATTCGCACCCAGGTAGAAAAGGTTCGCATTAACACGAAAGCCAAGATCCCCCATACTTTATCCACTACCTCCCTATCCCTCTCAGGCATACTGCTGTTAGTCATAACAGGGTATATTCTAATAAAATATATGGCTCCCAAAGTCACACTATTGATTAGCCAGCGGAACACACCGCCCCCTCAAAACGAGATACCAATGCAGCAAATCTATACCCCCCCCCCCCCCCCAAACAACAGACAAATCCCAAACACTCCCCAAGACACAAACATATCAAAGACCCCAAACGCTTCCACGAGTTAAATCGATTCAACTCGTATAAATAAGAAAACCATCTTTAATTATCCAATTATTTTATCTCCACATTTAAGTCAAAACAGAATCCAGATTTAAGTCCCAAAACAGAGATGCCCCAGATTAAAAAAAAAAAAAAATATATAATAATAAATTATACCATATAAAATCAAAAGTTTTTCAACGCCGATAAAATTATGGAAATTCAAAAAAAAAATAAGAGAAATAATAATAAATTTTCCAACGCCGATTAAACCTTCATCTTCAAACACCAAAAAAAAAAAAAAAAAAAAAAAACCAAGATTTGGATTTACCAACATCATATAAATTTCCCTTTTCAAATTCCATACAACGCCGTTTTCAACGCGTAACCAAAATGCCAAGCGACAAAACCATCTCCTTCTTCAAACGCAAAAAAAAAAAAACCTGAAAACAATAAAACAACTGAAACTTTGTCCTTTCAACACATAGCTTACCTAAACATAGAGAATGCAAAATTCTCTCAACACAAATCTCATCCAAAAATACCAGCAAAAACCAACGCAACAATAAAAACTCACAAAAACGCCGATTAACAAACCAATATTTAAAAAAAAAAAAAAACCTCAATTCCCTTCCAACGTTGATAGAAACAATAAAGAACCCACCAAAAAACCACACAATAAAAACAAATATTTTTTATATATATACAGAAACCATTTTAAGAAAACAAAATAAAATTTATTTTTCCAAAAAAAAAGAGAGGAGGGGCACAAAAGTACTTTCAAACATAACTAAACTAGGCCCACCATTCTTCAGAGACGGTGCTGGAATGGGGTCCGGAGGCTCCGACCTCGGCTGGCTCCCTTCTGTCGTCAGCCCCACGCTCAACCTCTACGGGGGGTACAAATGGAGCTCCGCAGTAGAGGCTCTTCCCAACTACAGAAATAACACCACCTAAAAAAAAAAGAGAGAAAACAAAATAATAATCGATAAATCCAAATAATATATTTACTTACCGTTAGCAACCCAACGCTCACCCTTCTCCAACGTCAGCTCCACTTTGTGGGTGGCATTGGCAACGGCAGGAGCCGTCCAAATGGTGATAGAAGGCAACCCATCTCGGACAAGCACGAGGCGGAGAGGACCTTTCCAATTCCTTGCCACTCCAACTATGGTAATACCTCGGACCTCGACCACATGGTCGGACTTAATCCGAAGTCCCTTACGATTCACGAGCTCGGCGAAATTCATTATAGATACGCAAAACAAAATTTTTAAAACTTTACACTTTAAAACACGCGGTACAAGGCTTCAGCACAAACTATGTAAATTGTCCCCGTAACTCAGCCCTTTAAATATAAATAAACCTCTGACAAATCACTTTTAATGATAACTATTTCTCTCCAAAGAATAGTTATCTTTTTCCCAGAAGGAAGGATTGTTGCAAGTCTAAAATCCGAAACCCGAGGTCAACAACATCGGATAACGGATATGACCACAAACAAAAAAAAAACCAACATGAAAATTTACCATCAAGTAGCCACTTCGTAAACACATTCCAGAGGAAATTGCATATCCTCTTTCACGAAGTGGCTAACGGGTAAAATTTTCCTAGAAATCAAAGCAAGGCAAAAGTACATGAGAAATGATGGCAAAGCACCTGGGTAAAATTCCAAGTCTCAGGCTAAAAGCGCCTCGCCATCAAATTCCAATAAGTACATCGCCTTGCTCAAGGTCTAACGGTGCTTGAACTTGATCAAGCCAGTGAGAGGTAAAAGCTTTCCCACACACGACCAAAAGCTTACCTAATGTTTAACGACTGAACGGAAGCTATACGATCGAGAGGGAAAGCTCAAAGCTTTCTACCTTTGATCTGAAAGTTCAAGTCGAAGAAACAGATAGGTGGTCGTAAAAAAGTTTTCAAGAAGGGAGTCTGATTTTAATCACGATAAAAGAAGGTCGGTCGGTTTCGGTACGAGAAGTATAATAGACGAAATTATAATCACTAACACGTTTCCTAAGTAAAAGTTAAGTTAAGTAAAAGTTACCAATAGAACGCATAAGTGTAAGAGACGAAATTATAATCACTAATACGTTTCCTAAGAAAAAGTGTAATTAAGTAAACGTTATCAATAGAACGCATATGTGTAATAAGTGAAATTATCAGCATAAGTTGTAATAGGTGAAATTATGGTCATAAGTGTAAGTAGTAAAACTACCAATTAAGAGATTAAAAGAAAATTAAAGTGAAAGTAAAGTGTGTTATTGTTACCTGAGAAAACTCTCCTAAGAATATAACAAATCAAAGATCTTCCTAAATTTGATGAAAACCCTAGACTGTTGCATGAGTTCATTAACAACGTCGAGGAAATCTTATCCTTGGTAGCGGCAGTGGACGGTTCTCTTTATGGGAAAATTCTCCTTCAGGAATAAGATAGAATACGAAGGTAATGAGGTCCTGAATATGTACGGGACTCCATTAGAATGGGAACAGATAAAATCAAATCTCATTCTTCATTGCTCAGATAAGAGAAATGAAGCATCACTTATTCGAGATCTACATAATCTCAAGCAAGCAAATAAATCTGTGGAAAAATTCTACAGTGAGATTATCGAAATCCAAACAACCATGTATAATCACATGCAAATATACGAAAGAAATCAAAGCGTGATAGCTGCAAAGAAGGATTTCTTTTCAGGCATGTGTCTAAACATATTTTTATCCAGATTAAGAGAGCCATTGGGTTCTGCTATTCGTGCGATGCAACCCGATTCCCTACCGGTGGCATTCGCATATTGTATAAAAGAACAAAATATTTCTTATTCTAAATAAGAACACCTCAATTACAACCAAAAACAAAGACCTTCCAAATTTAGTCAACCGCTTAAACGGCAACCAATAAATTTCCCTTACTTACAACAAAGGCCCTTTCAAATACTACAACACTATAATCCACCTAATCAAACGTTCAGGCAACCATATAGTAATCATCAGCAAAGGTCACCCTTTAATTTTCAACAACGACAGGCTGCACAAATTAACCAAAAACCTAGACCTTTTATCCCAAATACCGTTACTCGTCCAAATCTTCCTTTGGACACTAGTTCAGGCTATACTCATTTGAAACAGCCAACCCGCTATCAGCCTTTTAAACCTAACGGAAATAATTTTGTTAATTACAAAGCGATTCGATTCTTCCAGCGTTTATCGAATTTAAACAACCAGGTAAGATAAGGTTTTTAGCTTTAAGTTCCATAATTACTTCGACGGATTGTAAGGATTAGATATTCTTACTGCACTTGGAGCCAAAGTGGATCTGGTAAATCGAGTGCTAACAACTAAAAATTCTACGATTCCTTTATACCTAAAACCTGTAATGTGAGACATGACGCCTGTCAATGAGCTAGCGCCACCTAGGAATTTGGTAGCGTAGTGCACAACTTGTTTTCCATATGAACAGACCTCCCGGAGAAACTGAACACGCCCTTGTTATAACTTTAGAGATTGCCAACCCTACAACTGCCACTATCTTCACCTTATAAGTGAAAACGTCAAAAAGTTGGCAGGCGGCATAAGAATAACCACGTAAAGGTAAGCGTGTTTAAAATTTATTCACTAATTATCTCGTCCATCCTAGTCTGTTTACAGAAATAAGTTGAGACTATCTACCCAGTTTACGTTAGCAGCCCGATTATCTGTGGCTGTGATTACGCCCGTATTGTCAGCTCACATCTTGTGGCTGGAGCCCTATAACTAGGCAGGATCTAGCAAGGGCCAACTGTTTAAATCAGTTCAGGGTCAGTGAGCATCAACAAAATGTAAAAATATCGATCCCATCCCGGCACAGAAATTAGTAAAGTGCAAATTTTATAACCTCCGAGGGCTAACCAAATTACATCGCGCTGAGCGAGAAAGATAAGCACGCCAAAGTATTCACGCCGTCTCATCACTACGTCCATCGGTAGAGTCGCTTCGCAGATTAAGTGATAATCTTTTTTTAAATAAAGTATATTACAAAATACGATTTGCAAAATTATTCATTTTTTTAGTTCCTGAAAAAAAAAAATGCACCTGCGCCAAATAGGCCAAAAAGGCGAGGAAATTACACGTCTTGGGGACTGTCCATCTCACAATAAATCAGAGCCCGTGGAGCCCCAATATTCGCCAGCATATCGTGTCCCATACATCCCCCCCCTCCTCCCAGCGAATCTACAGGGAAACGATTCCCAGCAGAATGGTTGAGGTAGATATTACTACCTAGGAACCCTAGACCTAACGCTCGCTGTGCAAGTGCAAGGACCTGTAAAACAAAGTGTCGGCAAGTTATTATAATTTTTTTTACAATTTTATAAAATTAAATGTAACAAGTTTTGACGGCAAGTGGATCAATGTTTAAGTATTGGACATTTGTGCTAGGATTCATTTAGTCATAGTAACGCTGTAGTAAAAAGCGTCATTTAAGAGACAGATTAGAGAGAGAATTAATCGAAGTCAGTGTTTTTACATACAAATTTTGTTTACCATTTCTTTTGGCTTATTCACTTTAGGATTGTTAAAAGCAACTACAGATTTTTCTTGACTTTAGACATAGTTTCAAATGCTCAAGCTATATAATTGGAAAATTAAGTCATGTAAAGTTGAAGTGTAGTGCAATCTTTTGTTTAGAAACCCCCTTTTTGTATCAGTACAAGTATCTGTGTAAATTAGGTCTTAGGTGTTGATTATTAGTCAGTTGCCAGATATGTTCCCTTCGAACATATTAAATTTTAGTAGTAAATAACTGATCAGTGCAAAACTTTTTATGAATTATGGTCTCTGATTGAGAAAGAGAAACATTTTTGGGTGTCTATTTATGCGTCAGATTTCTTATCCATTAACGACGGTATTACTATCGCAGATAATTTCTTTTTATTCAATATATCTACGGGATTATAAATACAAATTTTGCAAGTGTAATTTAGAAATTCGTATCCGCCATCCGCGCATTCGCGTACTCATGCATGAATCTAGCTAAATTCATACAGCGCATAGAAATGAAAGAAGAAAAAAAAAATATATATATATATACTCAACAATGAAAGCAAAAGAGAATTAATTTATAGCGGAGACCTATATTATGGGACGTCCTTGTTAGTAATTTTAGTTAGATAAATTGACCCCCAATATCAGGATTTCTCATATTTCTTGTTTTATGGACACGAACTCAATGCTAGGTAGATTTAGTTAATTGTTGCAATGTCTTACGTTATCAAGAGACAGCGTTAAGTAAAATTCGAACTAGTCTATAGATTCTGATGAATTAGCTGAGTAGCTTGTATGTAATTAAAAATGAACTATTATTGTTAGAGATAAGCTATATTTCTTTTAAGCCTCATACTATTGCTTCTGTATCATGGATTACATATATATAAATTTGAATAACATAATGTAAATAGTATCAATTTTCTTATTTCAGGAACCTTCAGTGAGCTTCTTCCTCTCCTTGCTTTCCTCATCCTTTCTCCCTCCCTCCCTATGTTTTGAACCTTATCTTTCTTATCTTTTTTTGTTTTCAGCTTTCTTTACAGGTTGGGCCTGTACCCTAGGCAGGTACAGGAATGGCGTGGGTTACTGACCTGAACTATCGCTAAGGGGGTAATCTTTCTTTTGTTTGTATGTTCAAGATAGTTCAGGGCGGCTAGGAACAACTGGTGCCACCAGACCTGTTGTTTCTCCTTGAAGTTCTGTTTTCTTGTTTTTCTCTTTCTAGTGGCAGACCTGAAGAAAGAATACCACAACCTTTCTTCGCCACAGGCACGCGAACTTCTGTTTGCGATGTGTGATAAGATGTCCAAGGACCCTGACTCCATACCGACGAGCTAGGACGTGCTGCCAGCTAGCGCGTGCCACTTGGACATCTCTGCAGCAACTTCACGCTGCACATTCCGCACACACATTACAAACCAAATTTTATATCTGGAAAATACTTGATTCCAGCAAAATCTAAATTTATTGTTAAACTTCCAGTAGACGTACAGAATGGCGATATATATATTAAATCTCTTGAGATCGCTCCTAAGCTTCACGTCTCTGAGGGAATATATCGATCAAAAGATTGGTATAGTGTCATAGAAGTTGTAAACCTATCAGCCCAGGATCAAACCCTGTTGCTAGAGCAACCTCTAAAAGTCAAAGCTTGTCTGCCAAATTATGCAGAAGTCAATACATTCAATATCGAATGCGAAATGGATTCAAACATCTCTCCTAAGGAAATTTCGAGCCTTCTTCGTGTATCGCACCTGAATAACGAAGAGAAAAGAGCCATTCTTAAAATATGCAGAGACTACGATGATATTTTCTTTAATGAAGCTCAAGACCTAACCTTTACGAATCAAATAAAACACCATTTCCCAACTACTGATGATAATCCAATTTATGTGAAATCATAAAGGTATCCTCATGGCAACAAAGAAGCAATTCAACGACAAATACGTGATATGTTAAAACAGTTACTAGTTACTCCCCCTGGAGTTCACCCGTTTGGATCGTTCCTAAGAAGAAGGACATCCATGATAACCAAAAATGACGGTTGGTCATAGACGACCGCAAGTTAAATGAAAAAACTATAAGTGATAAATATCCATTGCCAAACATAGACGAAATCTTAGATAAATTGGGAAAATGTAAGTACTTTTAGACACTGGATCTCGCTAGTTGGTACCATCAAATTGAGATAAACCCGGAAGATGTTAAGAAGACCGCATTTACTGTCGAAGGAGGACATTATGAATATGTCAGAATGCCCTTCGGTCTCAAAAACGCACCCGCAACTTTCCAACGGATAATGGATAATGTCCTAAAAGATCTCGTAGGTAAAATATGCCTAGTCTATCTCGATGATATTATCATCTTTTCCACTTCTTTACAAGAACACTGCGAGAGTTTAAATATTTCCGTCCTTATTTATTCGGGCACCCATTCACAATTGTCACCGACCATAATCCACTCTTATGGCTTATGAACCTCAAGGAGCCTAATTCCCGAATTGTACATTGGCGCTTGAAATTAGAAGAATTTGATTATCAGCTCGTGTAAAATCGGCAAAGGTAGGAAATTCAAATGCCTTAAGTCGAATTAAAATTGATACATATGAAAGAAATATAGAAGTTAACGCCAATGAAGAAAGACCCAGTAATTCTGTACAAAGTACTCATGGCTCCACAATACATTCAGCAGAAGAATACCAAAATGATGGCACACCTATATCGGAGAGACCCCTGAATGAATTTAATATTCAATTAATATTCGAAAGATCAAATAAAAGACCTCCTATTTCATTTTAAGTTCCATTTAAGAATAAACACCGGCGAATAGTTCGACTTCCGGAATTTACGATATGATAAGTATCTTCAAAAAATATCTCCCTCCAAACAAATTAATAGCGGTATATACCGACAATGAAATTTTCAAAATAGTTCAAAATATTTACTCCAGATACTTCTCAAGATGTCAGACTTTCAAATTAATTCGGTGTACACAATTTGTTTGGACTTATTCTACTTTAATTAAATTACTTGAATTGTATAATTGAAATTATAAACAAATAATACTAAAATAGCTTATATGAATTAAAACTATAAATCACACTAAATTGTTATTATCTTTAGTTATCAGCACTGGCAAATAACAGTATTAAGAATAAAAATGCTTGAGAGAAGTACTCAAATAAATTCAGTTAGTCAGTCGCTAGTAGTCATCACGTCAGTGAAGTTGATTGTAAGCAAGTGAAGTCGTAATAAATTTCGTTTCAAATTATCCTACTTGTTTTTCTAATTTCGAGATAAAACACAATTATTAAAAGATATCACTGACGACGATGACCAGGATAAACTTATAAATGAATACCATATCAACAGTAATAACAGAGGCATAAATGAAACCCTTTTACACTTAAAACGAGAAAACTATTTTCCCCTTATGAAAAATAAAATAACTAAGATTATAAACAATTGCGAAACATGCCATCAAATTAAATACGACCGAAACCCACCAAAATTAAAATTCAAAATTCCCGAAACCCCAGAGAAACCTCTAGATACCTTACACATAGATCAAAATCAGATTTTAACAATTATAGATAAATTTTTAAAATTCGCGGCAGCCTATACAGTTTCAGCTAGAAACAGCTTAACAATGATTAAATCGCTTAAACACTGCTGAATTTACTTCTAGTATATTCAAAGATTTCTGTAACCAATATAATATCATTCACCACATTACCTGTTACCAGCAAACCAGTAGCAATACACCCATCGAACGAATGCATTCCACCCTAACGGAAATCTATAGAATAATTTATAATAAACATAAACAAAAAGATCACGAAGAAATCCTTAATGAAACAATTATAACATACAATAACGCGATACATTCCACAACAAAGCACACGCCATACGAATTATTCTACGGCAGGACTTACAAGTTCAATAAAAATTTAAATTACAATAGCACTCATGAATATTTACGTAAACTAAATGAACTTCAACATAAAATATACCCAGAGATTAAGGCCCAAGTAGAAGAAAAAGTAAGGAAATACATAACTAAATTAAATGAGTGTCGAAAGGAACCCCAAAGTCTACCAATAGGAGACATAATACACAGGAAGGAATGTAGGCGTAACAAGTTAACTTTTAGGTTTACTAAGCATAGAATAAAACAGGATAAGAAAAATTATATTATCACTAAAAATAATAAGAAACTACACAAAGGTAAATTAAAAATTAAACGTGACAGGGCAGAAACTGGAAATACAGGACCTGACGGGACACAAAATACCAGCAATGAAATTGCGAACAGCTAGAACAATACAAAAGTATAACAACTTACTCCACATAGTTAGACTAGACAATTACGAACAAACAATCGACAAATCACTGAATCACTGAAGACATTTGACGACTTTGACGAACTAACAGATTCTTTTAAAATAATGAACTTAAAATTACGAGATCATCAACATAAACTTAATACACTAAAACCTAACATTAGGAAAAGAAGAGGTTTAATAAACGGTTTAGGTACGGTTATCAAATGAATCACGGGAAACATGGACTATAGAGATGCACAACGCTTAAATAAGGAAATTGAAAACTTGACTTCAAACCAATCTGTTATCAAAAACCAGTTAAATAAACAAACAGTAATAAATAATAGGATGATAGAACGTTTTGAGAACGTAACAAACGACATAAATAATCAGCAAGAATCGATAGAAAAGTATTTGAACTATTATCAAAAGACAATCGACAATAGAATTAATAACGGCAGAGATATAATAAAACACAGTCAATATCATAACCAAAATAATTACAATATTGATTTACTAAACAGTGCCCTAACGGAGACGGAGTTGGATCAATACGTTGAGCGGCAAGACCAACATGCCATGGGTCCCGGGTTCGAGACCAGATGACCCCGTGAGCTTTTATTAAGAAATTAAAATAATCCACTCCGTCTCTGGGCTGTTGTCTAGCTCGCAGCAATGCAAAAACAAGACTCAAGTTTCCTCACTTCCCTTACCCTAATTCCCTCCCGGCCAAAACCATGCTAAACGCATCAAAGGGTTGTCCCCTGGGATTTGGCCACATCGTATAAAAAAAAAAACAAATTTAGCAGAAGCTACAGTACTTCCTCGATTAAATTATATTTCAAAGCAAATTTTAAGTCCAAGCGAAATTACAGATATCTACCAAAATCTTAAAAACCAATCAATTGATATTAAATCCAATGAACATATTTATGATGTTACTAGGTTTGCAAGCTTACTATTCCGATTCCAACCTAATTTTCAATGTGCAAATACCAGTATTATCCCAGGAAACATACTCCATGTTCCATATCATCCCCTTGCCAATATATAGTACGAAAGTAATATCTATGTACAAAACCCTATTTAATCCAAACCCCAAGAGATATTCAATATTTTTACGAATCATGAAACAAAATAGAAGGCATCTACTACTGCAAAGAATCAGCCTATCGAGAGATGACAAACAGCTCTACCTGTATTGGCCGCCTTATGCAAAACAAACCGGCAGAATGCAGACTCATCGAACGGATACAAACATCGGAGATATTTCAACCTGAACCAAACTACATCCTCCTGACCAATATTCCAGAAACCGCGATAAAATCGTCACCCACAAATTGAAGGCACGCAGCTGATTCACATGCATGATCAACAACATCATCTATCAAGATAGCATCAATACCTACTGGGATGACGTCCACATCTATCCGATTATGCTGAGCCAAATTAATATTTAATTCCCCACAGAGAACCTTAAACTACAGAAGCTCAAATCCTATCACATCGAAAATAAGAGAGCAATCGAACCTAATTATAATTAATTGTACAAGTTCATTAACATAGCATTCAGTAAAATCAGCAATTTCATTATTTCATTTTTGTTAGCTTAAATTCTCTTTAACAAACAAGTAGCTTAAATTTCTAGATAACAGGAAACGAGGTAGACGCCTCGTCAGCATACGAGGCATAATTCCTAAAGACGATATATTCTAAGTTCAGTTCTGTTCTGTAACCCGTGTGATAGAAGTAACAAGACTTGGAGAATAAAAATTATTAAGTTGAAATGAAGTCCTTTTAATTTTTTTTTATAAAGCAAATTTTGGTTGAACTTTAGTCGCGCAAGGTTAGTGGACTGGGGATTAAAGCAATTCGAGCATCTAGGAAACCTCATTCTTTACCACTCCACGTGGAATATATTAACGGAATTGGACCTGACCAAGTTAGACAACCAGATAACGCTTGCGGAACGAGCTGGACACGGGCGGAGATCTCTGTGAACTCCAGCAAAAACACATGCACGCGCTGATGGAAGACATCAAACAACGTACCAAGGTAATTGAGCAAGCTGTTCCCAAATCTCAAAAAACGAAATCAATTTTCAAGGGCATCGGAAATGAAATGCACTACCATGGATAGTACCAACGAACGTGAAGTCTATAGTCGCCTGGATAAGTTGGAATCTTACTATCAGGTAGTCTCTGATTTGGAAAAAAACAAATCAGCGTAGTCAAGACTGCGTTAACTAACATCCAAAAGCCCCTAAATCCATTACTCGAGAGACAACGGCAAGTAGCCTACCAGATGAGTGACCTTAGCAACCTTACAGACAAACGAGGCAAGATATAGTCTCAAGCTTTCTGCTACAAATGGTAGAAATCGAGTTTCATCAGCAAACGCTGGACATAATACAGCCAACAGAAATAATATAATTAATCCCCTGCTGACCGCCCCTGCTTTATTTCTTATGATTTATCACAAGTCTCACGCTACAACGAACGCCCAGAATTCTCTATCAATTCTATATCAAAGAATTGGTAATCAGAATAAACTTGCCAATCTTCAATCTCCCCAAGATGAAATTGCAACGACTCAGATGGATCCCTATATACTTCGGGCTCGATGGATTAATTAAGACACTTATTTTTAATCAGAAATGTTCACAAGTTTTATTCACTTCACTTAATTAGTTCATTCCGCAATTTCCTTTACACGTTTTCTTCTCAATATAACGTTTCACTTTTCTAATTAACACATCACTTCGCTGGTTAAAGTACAACTAACTAACTAGGCTGCTACTCAGCCCTATTTATACTACTTAGCTTAATTCTAGAAAGTTCAGCAACTTAGTTCTAGCAATTTCCGTTATTCATTTCCACCACACTAAGTCGCCACAGGTTCGAGTCGACCTTGACTTTATACGGCATCTGACGGTTTCCTGGTTTCCGAACTTCGGGACATGCGAATTGTACAACTTGATTTCGTTTTCATCACGGAGCCTATGCCAGACTACAGTGCATGTTACACTATTCTCATATTGTGAGTAAACTTTCGACTCAGGAATTTAATATATTATTAAAACCGGAAAAAATGAAAACCTATCGAAAAGTCACTCGAGTCGAGGAAGATACATACGCTGTTCTGTTAAACACGCCAATAGCAAAGGCTACGCAGTAAAATGAGTGAGTAATCAAGTTTCTCTTTAATCCCCACAACCACTATCGTACATATTAGATGCACCCAGCAATTCCGCACGCATCACACTGCTAGTCAACTAACACTGCCACTTATTTATAGGACCTCATTTCCTATACTCGGAGGCTGAAAATACAGATCCATTGCTTATTACTCGACCAGCATATTTCCCGTAGACCAATGAGATGGCTAAGGAATTAGATTCCTTCATGACTAACTACGAACAACACCCCAAAGCGGAACCTTCATATACAAAACTGCTACTGGGAGACAACACAAACGAAATATACAGGAGTTGTATCTACACTCCCGGGTCAAAACACTTCGAGTACTCTCAACAACATTGTTGTCACTTATAGGACTAATGTTGTTGTTCGCATGCATGGATTACGAGGGGTAATCAAACGTTCACGCGCGAAAACCCCCTGGAGGTGGCAGTCCCGGCGTCTAATGGTCGGCCTTAATGGCCGCAAAGACGCCCAGGGCACGGTACATTTAACTGGTCTAGGCACAAAAAGAGGAACAGCTAATAAGGTATAAGGAAGTACTAAATAGGGAACCATAAAAATAAAAAATTTAATAAAATTAGCAAAATGCTAAGAAAACGCGTCGTGGAGTACTTCCATAATCTACAAGTGATAAAAGACCGTAGCGCAAAGCAAGTACTAATAATAATAACGCTATGTAGCGGCACCTACAGTGGTCATGTATCACCTGACCATCGGCTATATGAGCCGAATCCCTGTACTAGGTGTAAGGGCAGGATGCTATGCCCTTGCTTTTTACGAAGCCCCGGCCCTGCACCAAACCGCATTAACATCCGGAAGATTCGGCTCCTATAACTAAATCTAATACTCCCCAATATTTTCGTACCTAAAACACCTGAAATAAATAAAATTGCCTACGGGTATCAAAAGGGGCATAATCAGAGGCAGCGCGCAAAATACATTTAAAAAAGAACGCCTCAAACTCAGAAATCGCTAGATGGAAAGCCGAGAAAATAATTTAAAAGCAATTAAATTATTTTCAGAAAAATCCTCGACTCCCACACAAAATGGCTTAAAATCGTCAAACTTGTTACATTCTAATAAGAACGTAACAGCTACATAACGGCACCAAAAGTTTAAACCCCGCCTACATACGGCACAACTAACGCGACCCGATCGAAAAATCCTCAGCCGCCTGTAAGAGAATACGAAAATTCAGCCAAAAACGGCCTGGCTGCAAAAAGAATTCTAAAAAATAGAATTCGATTCACGTCAAAGTCCTGAATTACACGAGGGGGATTTTACCCCATGACTCACGGCAATTCTCTTTTGTGCAAAAGTAGAAAAACCCTCGGAATGTTGCTACGACAGGGGCTTTCACTGACGTTAAAAAACCGGTTCATAAGTGTTTTGCAGGGTTGAAAATTTGTATTCACCAGCTCAAGCAATACTAAATCAATCTGACACCAAAAATTTGTCGAACCCTAATGAGGAAGTTACGAAAATGGACAAAACCAAATCAGGAAAAACTCAAGCAAAACCCCTACGATTCGTGATTGACACTCACAGATGACCCTCTTGCTACCTCACTTCTCTCACCATGAAGGAAAATAAAAACGGTCGGTAAGGGTAGTGTTTATCGAATGTAGAATATAGCAAGTGAATAAAGTGTAAGTAGACTTAAGGTTTTTATAAATAAAAAAGATAAATAAAGAAGAACACTAAAGTTTGATCGTGAGACTTTTGGGGAAAATCAAGTTATCCCAACGATATATAACAAAATTGGCGCAGCCGGTAGGATTGAGGAAGCTTGGTTGGTATAAACCGTAAACGCTTTAAAACCCTCGATCCAATATCGAATTAAAGGGGATCCTTTGGCCACTGTTGGGTAGTCAATAGCCCAGCAAGTCACCCCCAACGCTCAGGGTTAAACAACTTTAGCTGCCTCTGCTCCAGGCGAGCAAGCGGTTGCCCTTTAACAAGTACACAAAGGCACCATCTTTAAAAGAACTGAAGATTTCTCCGGGACCAAGAAGGACCATTAGGACACCCAGGAATTACCCTCCAGTGCCAGCGATACTCCTGAAAACCCAACCCTAGAAGGACGATTCTACGGAAAGCCACCCTCACATCGGACGACTCAAAGGTCAACCCGTCCGCAACTTTAGAAAAAGGAGCGACCAAAGAAACAACTCGCCTCCACCAATTACCACACAGTTGTAGGTCTGAGAGGAAAAAACAGAAGACGGCTAAAAGCCCCCTTTCAGATCACATCACAGGGAAACCCAAAGACGGCTGAAGTAGCCCCCCTATCAACAGCGAACTACGGCAAGGGAGTACCTAAGTAGGCTACTAGCCCCCCTTGCAACCACCAACAATTCGTAGTGTATGTCGGAGTCGGAAGGTGACTCCCCACCTAAAGCCGCACCGAGGACCAAGTTCTCCGCAGAGAGGACACCCCCAACAAATAGCGAACGTCCACCCCCTTCACCCAAAGAATCCGAGGGAAGAAGGCTTAGAAGCGGCACAGTTCTACCCCTTCCTACAGCCGCTAGTACAGTAAGTTTAAATAAGTATTTAGATAGGGTTCTCGAGAAAGCGCGGGACTCCGATAAACTCTCTGTACCTCAGTGTGACGTTTTAGATAAAAAACTCACACAAAATCGCGAGGATAGGCTCGCATTAGTGAAAAAATATCAGGAGGATACAGAGAGGTTTTAGAAGGACATCGCCGAATTTAAGGGAACCTCGCGCTCGCTCGAATTAGTTAAGGAAGATAATTTAAGAGAGCCTCTCCAAGTAAAGATAAAGATCAGACCAAACCCGAACCGACCGACGAAGACCTCCTATACGATTGGCTGGAAGTATCCTTCACGCACACCAGTCACGAGGAAAGCCTGCTTACTCTACCCGAGTATAAACCACCAACAACCTACAAATACTCCAAGATGGTAGATTACGCCAAAGTAGCCAAACTAACAGCACAGCTTGTTCCTTTGTTCTCTGGCGCAAATAGCCCTCAGTTGAGCCAAGAGCTCCAAACTTTTATAGGTTGTTGTAAACAGACACAGCAATGCCTAACCACAGAGGAACAAGCAGCTTTCCTACAAATTTTGCCCACCAGACTCCGAGGTGAAGCGTATCAACTCTTCGCCTCAGACGTTCCCCCCCCCCCCCCCCCCCCCCCCCCCACCTTCAAAGAAGTGGAGGAACGTCTAAATAGGGCATACTTACCTAGGGAAACCTATCAAGAGTTGGTAAATAAACTAATCGCAACTCGACAACTACCCCTCAGACTCAAACAATTGTTGGTCCTTTGCAAAGAAGCTGCCGACACCAAATACGGCAATGCAGCATCCACAGTGAAGACTCAGTTAGAAGACTTCGCTAAAAACGCACTAAAAAGCGGAGTAGGTAACCCGCATTTATGCCAGTATCTCCTTACAATAGGCGATGCTACAGTGGACGAGCTTATACAAAAGGCGCTAGACATGGAGAGACTCCAGCAAAGCGCCCTATTTATACAATCCCCACTTTCACAAATGCCAACATTACCCCACACACAAGCTAATGACACACACATAGGGACCAGCCCGTTAGCCCATGGTCAAATAAACTTTTTACAGGTACCCCCTAGGACATCACCACCAAATTACCAAAACCAACAATACACTCCGAACCCATCACAACGCCCGCCATTTCAGCAAAGGGACCACAGGCTTGGAAACAGACGACCGAACCCCAGTACACCGGCACAGAACATTACATGTAGCTTCTGCCAAAAACGGGGTCATACGTACTCCGACTGTTTAAAGCGTAAAAACACCCCTTTCTGCGTAAATTGCAAAAACTATGGGCATGATGTTCGCGATTGCAGAACCAACCGTTCTGCTAGAATCCAAGACACAAGCCATGAAAGAAGGCCCCCTAGAGAAAACAGGCCAGGCTTAGAGCAACGACCCTCCAGCGGCCCCCGAGTGTATAACATAAGCGTCAAATGTAATTTCTGTGGCCGACGCGGACACACTGTTGACGTTTGCCAACAAAAACAGAAATGGGAGTCTCAGAGTCAGGGAAACGACACACAGTCGACCCAAAATTCCCCGGCTCGACTATAAACCCTCCACAAAAGAAAAAAGGGTCACCTCAGACGCCCCAGACTAGTATCTCTACCGTAAAACTTCCATTGGACATCGGCCACGGCCAAACCAAATTAGTAGTGGATACTGGCGCTGAGGTTAGTATTATTAAGAAAAAGGCATTACAGTCCCTCGATGACATCAATACCGAGGAGGTATATACACTTCAAACGCCGTTTGGTACTGGAAAACCCTTGGGAAGCTGCCAGGGAAACTTTACTCTAAAACACAACATACCCTTCAATTTCCAAGTCATACAAAACCTTCCAGGTCTCACGGATGACGGGTTGCTAGGAAATGACTTCTTAGCAAAGAATTGTAATGTTGAAGGTCCAAATATGGCGCTCAGGTTTCCTCGCACGGAAACTAACCTCGAAGAGTTCGCTGTACCACTAACATTTGCATCGGCCGAAGCGTGTTCACAGAACGCAGTCGAAGTAGAAACACTAACAGGTAGGACGGAGGCCCCAGAGGTCAAGCTGTCTACTTGCAGTGTCCTCAAGGCATCTCAATTGGAGAATGCTGGCTGTAGCACACAAGAACACCACTCGAATAAAAGAACTACCAAAGATCCGGCTTGCAAAATAAGGCAGCACCAGATAGTCTTAGGCGAACCTGTTTGCATACCTGCAAGATCCCAGATCGTAGTCAAAATTCCGTTGCAATTGTCGGAAGAAATGCTCTGTCTATCCCAGGAGATAGACGATGGAGTCTTCCTGGCAAATAGCTTACTCTCATCAGGAATCAAGGTAGCGCCCATTGGGATCCTCAACGCTAACAATTTCCAAGTAGTTCTGACAAGCCTCGACATAACGCTTGTCCACACTAAAGACTACACCGTCATCCCTATCACCAACGGATCGGATCAAACAAGACTAGATGAAATTATATCAGAATACAGAGAGACACGGACCCTGAGCCGGAATAATGGCGCTGACAAACCCCAAAAAAGGTCTACTCTAACCGGTCCCAAAGACCCAGTAGCCCCAACGCCAATTAGAGGTAAAACCACGTCCAAACGTGTAAAATGGCATAAGAGCCCCTCCAGAGACGCTTGCGGGTCCCTCAAGAAAACCCCAACGTCTGGCGCATGTGAGTACAACAAATGTCTGGCACCTAAGGAAAGCCCAGATCGACAAACTCCATCGCCCAGAAGCTCGAGCTCAAAAATACAAACGACAAACGCTTGCGAGTTCCAACAAATGCCTGAACCCGTAGGTATCACGGCCCACAAAACTCCAACGTTCAAGAACAGTAGTTTTAAGAAAAGTAAAAACAAGAACAGAGTTACTAGAGCCGATAAGACGGCCACTCTGCAACACATTAAATACCTATACCCGGACAGTGACGATCCGGACGAACCCCAACATAACCCGCGTCTCGCCAGGTTAGTACAAGAACTCAACCTGGACGACACCTTAAGCGCGGAAGAGTCATCTGCCATAACCAAACTATGTTATGAGTACGATGATATTTTCTTGTTAAAAGGTGATAGGCTCACTCATACCAAAGCCATCACCCACGACATTCCCCTGGTGCAAGACCAAGCACCCATTAATCAAAAGATGTACCGATTGCCTGAAACCCAACGCAATGTAATCAACGATCAGCTCCGAGAAATGTTGAATAATCACATAGTCCAACCGAGCAAGAGTCCATGGAATTCACCTCTCTTAGTCGTCCCCAAGAAAGCGGGACCCGATGGTGAAAAAAGGTGGCGCGTCGTCGCCGACTTTCGCAAGCTTAACGAAAAAACGATTGGCGACGCCTATCCGCTACCTCGTATCGAGGACATACTCGACCAACTAGGTCATTCCCGATACTTCACTATACTCGACTTGGCCAATGGTTATCACCAAGTATTAGTCGACCCCAAAGATAGGCCAAAGACGGCTTTCAGCACAAACTATGGGCACTACGAATTCAAGCGTATGCCGTTCGGGCTCAAAATAGCCCCGGCTACCTTCCAACGTCTAATGAATTTCGTATTAACAGGTTTACAAGGCCTGGAATGCTTCGTGTACCTAGATGACATAGTCATCTACGGGAAAAACCTGGCGGACCACAATCAAAAGCTCCGCAAAGTCTTCGACAGACTGAGAGAGAACAACCTGAAACTGCAACCAGAGAAATGCCAGTTTCTAAGACGAGAGGTTGTATACTTAGGCCATAAGTGTTCCAACAAAGGAGCACTACCGGACCCCAGCAAAACGGCATGCGTCCAAACATTCCCCGTTCCCCGAACAGTCAGACAAGTCCAATCATTTCTGGATATTTATACCCGATTTCTCAAAGATAGTACGTCCAATCACGAATTTGCTTCGCAAGGACGTGAAATTTACTTGGACTAACAAATGTCAAGAGGCATTTGAAGTAATTAAAAAATCCCTAATTTCCCCTCCACTTCTAATCTATCCCGATTTCATCCAACCATTCAACCTAACCACGGACGCCAGTAGCGAGGCCTTAGGAGCTGTCCTCTCCCAAGGAGAAGTCGGACGTGATCAACCTATTGCCTACGCCAGCCGCACACTAAATAAAGCTGAACGCAACTACTCTACAATAGAGAAAGAGTTGCTAACTATAGTCTGTGCTACCCGTTACTTCAGATGTTACCTACAAGGCCGAAAATTCACAGTCTACACAGACCATAAGCCTCTCAAAGGCGTCTTTAATTCGATTACAAAATCGAATACAAACCCGGAAAATACAATACAAATGCCGACGCACTCAGTCGCATCCCGCGGGAAGAAACGGGAGACACCACTCTTCTAGTAAAGGCCCTAGTCCACCATAAAATGGATTCAGACTCTGATGAAGAAAACGGTACAACCCCCCACAGTCGCTTAAAATGCAACGCGGTGACTCGGGCTCAAACAAAACATGCTCAAACAGAACCCAAGAGCCCCGAGACACATGATCTCTCGTTAAGCAACCAGGATCACGAAACGCCAAACACCAAACAAGGAAAACAGCCCATAAACCCACCAGATAAGGATCCAGACATAAATGACACAAAAACCCCTGAAGTTATTACAAACCCCGAGGAAATCAGGACAATCTTGCATGACTACCATGATTCTCCTTTCGGCGGCCACCAGGGCGTAATAAAAACGTACAAACGGATCAGAAGAAAGTACTGGTGGAGGCACATGCTTAGTGACATAAAGAAATACATTAAGCGGTGCTCCAAATGTCAAAAGATGAAAGCGTCACCACAATTCCGAATGCCGATGGTTATAACGGATATCGCAGAAAAACCCTTTGACAAGGTCTACCTCGACACGGCCGGTCCACTTGAGGAAACAGAGTCCGGAAATAAATATATCTTAACGTTCCAGGACAACCTTACAAAGTTCGTCGACTGGTATGCCATACCAAATGGAGAAGCTGTAACAGTAGCGCAAATTTTCTTTGACGAAATAGTAACGCGCTATCGCATCCCCAAACGAATTGTCACCGATCAGGGAAGCAATTTTCTGAGTGATTTATTCAAACAGGTATGTAAATTGCTAAGGGTGAAGAAACTCCAAACTTCAGCGTATCACCCACAGTCAAATGGCGCACTAGAACGTGCACATAGACCATTAATTGAATACCTCCGAACAATAGTGGACGAAAATCCCAAATCTTGGGACCAATACCTGCGAACCGCTGCATTCGTGTACAATAACAGTGTGCACGAAGGGACGAAACTAACTCCCATGGACTGCCTTTACGGCTTCACAGCGGATGTTCCCTCCAACCTTAAACGAGAACCAGAACCCGTGTACAACCACGAGAGCTATTACCATATATTACGGTATAAGCTTCAAAAATCTTATGTAACGGCTCGGAAAAACATATTGGCCAGTAAACAACGCTCGAAAGGTTACTACGACAAAACTATACGCCCTATATCCTTCCATATAGGAGACAGGGTCCTCCTCAAGAGCGAAAATAGAAAACATAAACTCTGTCAAATCTGGGTAGGACCCTATTTGGTAACCGGCGTCCCCAGCTCAGTGAATACCACGATACGAGTTGGTAAGAGAATAATCACCGTCCATAATAACAGGCTGAAGACATATTATGACTAAACCAAATAAATAATACCTAAATGATTAACACTTCAAACCCCTCCATTTAACGCAATAGTTGTTAAACTTTAATATTAATACAACAAATTCATGAGTACAAACTATCTAACCCAAACTTTTCCTCCCACTATAGACATGTCCTTGGCAATCATTATTCTCGGATTGTTCCTGTCCCCTATGGCAAAAGGCGAGATAGAACCATATACAATAACTCCCCTGAACAACACCGGAGTACTCTTTGAAGACTTGGGAAGCCTGATGGTGTATCATAACACCTGGAACGTAATAACGGAACTGGACCTGTCCGAATTGGAAAATCAAACAATGTTGGCGGAACGAGCAGAGCATTATTTACACCAACTCTGTGGAAATCATTCAGCAGCAACAGGCCTGTGCGAAATGCAGAAAAAACATGTTCATGCGCTGATGGAGAATATTAAGAGACGCACCAGCGTCATTAAAGAGGCCGTACCAAAATCCCGAAAACCCAGATCGATATTCGATGGTATAGGAAATGCCATGCATTATCTCTTCGGAACAATGGACAGCGGAAACGAACGCGAGGTGTACAGTCGCTTGGACGAACTCGAAACAAATACCCAAGCACTCGCCGACCTAGAAAAACAGCAGATTAGTGTAGTAAAAACAACCTTTGACAGAATCCAGAAACCCCTAACGTCACTGGCGGAACGTCAAAGACAAATAACTCTTCAAATAAATGATCTGCACAACTTGACGGATGACCTGCAAGCTAAACAGTTAAGACAGGAAATTATTTCTAGTCTCCTCCAAATGGTCGAACTAGAGTTTAGACAGCAGGCCTTATTAGATATAATTGTATCAAGTAGGAATAACCAAATACACCCATTACTAATTTCACCCGGTGGGCTGTTAGAAATTTACCATAAATCCCATTCAGCCTGCCAGAATCCCCAAAACTGCCTCTCGATTCTTTACCAGACAACCGAAATTCGAACCCATTCATTACAAGAAAAACTTGTAATTCGCCTCACCCTCCCTATATTCGACATTCCCAAATTTAAACTACAACAAATCCGATGCTTCCCAATCCATACGGAAAATAACCATTCACTAATCCCAGAGATTGCTTACTCGCACATAGCAAGTCAAATTCACACGCAGGAATTTTTACTCCTTAAACCGTCAAATATCCGCCAGTATCAAAAAGTGTCCAAAAACATAGAAGAAGACACATATATTGGCAGACTAAACACCCCGATAACGAAAGCAACCCTGTCCACTGAATGTGTTATTAAACTATTATTTAATCCACTAGAAGAAAACCCCAGATGTCACCTAAGGGCACAATTAACCCCCAGGGACACCCTCATCAAACTAAAAAGACCCAATACTTGGTTATATTCTCTAGCCTCCCCAACAATAGTGCATATCACCTGTGCCCGTCGGTTACTCACTAACCGCCTAAACGGACAAGGCATATTAGTAATTAACGAACCCTGTCAACTACAAATAGGCCCAAACACTATATATTACGAAGCAAAAAATCTTCACCCCTTAAAAATCTCCCAACCGGATTACTTCCCCAACACCAACGAAACTAAAATAGAGTTGGAAAATTTTATGGCCACACTCCCGGAACCACAGGCACAGGAACACTCCCTATTGCTCCTTGGGGACAATACGAACCAATTAATACACCAGGGCACAAAATCCCTAGACGAGATTCGCACCCAGGTAGAAAAGGTTCGCATTAACACGAAAGCAAAGATCCCCCATACTTTATCCACTACCTCCCTATCCCTCTCAGGCATACTGCTGTTATGCATAACAGTGTATATTCTAATAAAATATGTGGCTCCCAAAGTCACACTATTGATTAGCCAGCGGAACACACCGCCCCCTCAAAACGAGATACCAATGCAGCAAATCTATACGATCCCCCCCACCATCTATACAAATCCCAAACACCCCCCAAGACACAAACATATCAAAGGCCCCAAACGCTTCCACGAGTTAAATCGATTCAACTCGTATAAATAAGAAAACCAGAAAACCATCTTTTATTATCCAATTATTTTATCTATAGATTTAAGTTCAAAAACAGAATCCAGATTTAAGTCCAAAAACAGAACCCAGATTTAAGTTCAAAAACAGAACCCAGATTTAAGTTCAAAAACAGAACCCAGATTTAAGTCCAAAAACAGAATCCAGATTTAAATTCAAAAACAGAATCCAGATTTAAGTTCTAAAACAGAGATGCCCCAGATTAAAAAAAAAACAAAATTCTTAACTTTAAAGTCAACAACACCATATAAAATCAAAAGTTTTTCAACGCCGATAAAATTATTTAAATTCAAAAAAAAAAATATAATAAATTTTCCAACGCCGATTAAGAAACCAATCTTAAAACCCTCATCCTCACCCATCAAAAAACAACACAACCATAGAAACAAAAAAGAAAGAGGGAGAAGAAAAGAAAGAAACACCCAATCAGATAATTATTCAAAATTTATTCAAAAAAAATTTAGAAAATTACTCAAAAAAAAAATTATTCCTGTGTCAAGATCCGTCCTCACCACTCCTCACTCGAAGCGGGTTCACTCCTGTCAATCACTGCAGGCTCCATATCCGAAAAGCCCCCAACATGGACCTCCAGGGCCGGCAAAGAGGACGGCGGATTATAAAACGTCACTCCAGTGACAACCAAGACTCCACCTGAAAAAAAAACAAAAAACAAAAAAAACCATAAATATACAAATTACCAATATCGGACAAAACAAACTTACCAGAAACCGACCACCGTTCCCCAGTACTAAGGACAAAATTAACTCGGTGGTACACTCTTGCCGTCGCCGGAGCAGACCAAATGGTCACAGGGGACTCCTCCGGCCGGTGCAACACAATCCTAATCGGTCCACCCCAGTTCCGGGAAATCGCTGTAACGTAGACTCCGTAGACTCGTACGGTGTGAGAGGAGATCACGGTGATCCCCGCACGAGTTATAACTTCCGTAAAATTCATGTCGACAAAAGAAAAGTTAAACGATTAGATTAAACGCTACAAATGCCGCGATAGTTGAACAACTAAACGACAACTCTTCTCGGCACACGACTTTTATTAGAAAATTATCCCTGACTAAACATTTTCTAATGATAACTATTAATCTTCAAAGAATAGTTATCTTTTTCCCAGAAGAAAGGATTGTTGCAAGTCTAAAATCCGAAATCCGAGGTCAACAACATCGGATAACGGATATGACCACAAACAAAAAAAAACAAAAAACCAACATGAAAATTTACCATCAAGTAGCCACTTCGTAAACACATTCCAGAGGAAATTGCATATCCTCTTTCACGAAGTGGCTAACGGGTAAAATTTTCCTAGAAATCAAAGCAAGGCAAAAGTACATGAAAAATGATGGCAAAGCACCTGGGTAAAATTCCAAGTCTCAGGCTAAAAGCGCCTCGCCATCAAATTCCAATAAGTACATCGCCTTGCTCAAGGTTTAACGGTGTTTGAACTTGATCAAGCCAGTGAGAGGAAAAAGCTCTCACACACACGACCAAAAGCTTACCTAATGTTTAACGACTGAACGGAAGCTTTACGATCGAGAGAGAAAGCTCAAAGCTTTCTACCTTGATCTAAAAGTTCAAGTCGAAGAAACAGGTAAGTGGTCATGAAAAAGATTTTGAGAAGTGAGTCTGTTTTTACCCGTAAAAAGAGACGGAGTTCGGTTGTCTAAAAAGGAAACAAGATTGAATCGCGAGTTTTGGTTATACCAAAAGTAAAAGACATTTGCGCCGTAAAAATAAGTAAAAAGAAAGTTAGTAAAGGGGAAGGAAAATAAAAACGGTCGGTAAGGGTAGTGTTTATCGAACGTAGTGTTTATCGAATGTAGAATATAGCAAGTGAATAAAGTGTAAGTAGACTTAAGGTTTTTATAAATAAAAAAAGTAAATAAAGAAGAACACTAAAGTTGATCGTGAGACTTTTTTAGTTTATCGAATGCGGAATATAGCAAGTGAATAAAGTGTAAGTAGACTTAAGGTTTTTATAAATAAAAAAGATAAATAAAGAAGAACACTAAAGTTTGATCGTGAGACTTTTGGAGAAAATCAAGTTATCCCAACGATATATAACACATCTCTGCCCAAGCATCTGCTGACAGATGAATGTCCAGCGGAGGCCGTGATCCTGACTGACATCAGCTGACTTTCAGTTGATGTCATCCAGAGTCATAGCCTACTTTGAGCAATCATCCAGCAGCAGTGTTGGTCCCAGCCCGCAACAAGAGAAATGGCGCCCAACGAATTTAAATTTCGAACTTTAATTTTGTAAGTGAAAACCTTAAATTGGAAAACCTTAAATTGACTTTTACAACACTACGCCTTAAATGAAATAAAGTTGGCTATCTCAGAATGAAACCATGAATAAACTGTTTTAATAAGTTACCTCCTCACTACTAACGTAATAAAAAATTTATAAAAAAACAGGAAAAAACCGCTCAATCTGGCGCAGTATTGTGACTTCGGTAGTGATCCCCCTAAGTAAAAAAAAAGTAATTAACAATCTTGCATAAATTGCAAGAACTATGGGCACGATGTTCGCGAATTTCGAACCAATCGTACAGACACAAATCCCAATTCAGGTTCACCAAGATAATTCTCAAATCAACATACAACCCCACGACCAACGTAACCCTAGCAGTCCCAGAGTCTACAATATGAGACTTAAATGCGATTTCTGTGGTCGACGCGGATACACTGTTGATATCTGCCAACAAAAACAAATATTGAAGTCTTCGACAAAGATTACTTACTACTAGATAACCGACTCCCTAAATTACACAGCTAATTTGAAAAAGTAACACTGGCACCACAGAAAAACGAAATATATCCAGCTTTTAAGGTCATAAGAATCTACATGCAAATAAAGAGTACAGATCTACATGCAAATAAAGAGTACAGGTAATGTGCAGTCATTTACTCCTGTCAAAATTATTTGAGAGAATCACTTACTCCTGCCAAAATTCTGTTCTTATTCGGAAAAAACCACAGCCTTCTCTCAACAAAGTACCGCCGAATCTTGTCGAAGAGAAAAATGTACCAAAAAGTGCCAACAATAAAAAGAATTCATGTGAATCACATGACTGACATAGTTACTTGTGTGCGTAAGAAACTTTCAAACTGTCAATGCATTCTGATCTTTTAATGAGTGAAGTACATTTGACATTTGTAAATGCACATAAGAAAAGTATACTTTTCTCCTACCCACAAACTCTCCCGGAAAACAAATTTTTAGTTCTGATTGCAGGGTTGCCCGATGCGGGAAATATATAAAAGCAACCAAAAAATGTTCACTACTTTGTTCGAAGCCGTTTATCTAGTAATAGTAATCTTTCTCTTCGAGTTAGGGAAACGATACACCCAAAACTACCCGGCTCGACTATAAACCCTTCGGTTGCAAAAAACTGTAATCTCTGGAATGAGTTTGCTGCACCACTAACCCTTACATTAGACGAACTGTGTTCAAAGAACGCAGTCGCAGTATAAGTACTAACAGGAAAGGCAGAGGCATCAGAGATCAAACTGCCAACTAGCAGTGTGTTCAAGGCATCTCAATTAGAGAACACTGGCTACAGTTCACAAGAATACCGGTTGGACGAAGGGACGACCAAGCATGTGGCACGCGAAATGAGGCAGCATCAGGCAATCTTAAACAAACCTGTTTACATACCTGCAAGATCACAGATTGTAGTCGAAATTCTGTTTGAATTGCCGGAAGAAATACTCTGTCTATCACAAAAGAGGCAATGGAATCTTCCTGGCTAACAGCACAGCATACGCCGAGGTTTGAATTAAATCGCCTTCAAGCAATAATGGGGATCTCTGTCACGGATTACTCTCTTTTCTCCCCTATTCGTAGGAACTTGATAGAGAAATATTTTTAAAAAAAAGCGCATGAGAGCGACATCTCTCCAAAAATGCTAAATTCTTAGGATGGAACGCCTCCCCAAACCGACGACCAGATGAAACAAGACTTTCAAACCCGCGGCAACTTCATGTTGCTAAATCACGCGCACACATTACACCCATATCATTACACTTGGTGAATGGGTAACTGTCGGTGCAAGGCACTCGTCGCTGTACCTCTCACCTTTCCTTCGTCTAACTCTGGTCAATCCATCAGGACCTATTAGGTTGAATTTAGACTCGTCAGACAATTCAATTCTTCTCCAGTCTGAAAAAATCCATTGCCTCCTCTTCTTCGTCCAGTTTAGTCTGTTAAGCTTCATCTTCTTCGTGAGCAATGGCTTTTTGGCTGGAGTTCGAGCACGGAGATCTAATTCATTCAACCGTCTTTGCGTGTTCCTTGTGCTAACAGATTTAACAGTTTTACTACTTAACGCTCAAAATGAGACTGAATCATCAAACAAAATTTGGCAAATATAAAAACAAAAGAATCTAACGGGATTTCCCAGCCAGTTATGCCAGAGTTATCGTGAGAATTCTGTGTGATAAATCTCGTGTAGCACCAGTACAAAAACAAACTCTTTCGCGTTTGGAATTATGTGCAGCTTTGTTAGCGGCACAACTTACACACCGAATAAAGGAAGACCTAAACCGAAAGAAAACACCGACATATTTTTGGTCAGACTCCGAAATAGTGTTATCATGGATTAATTCGCTACATTTTAAGCATATTTTTGATAATTTTGTTTGACACATAATAAAGTATCATTTCAAGAATATCCAGTAACATTTTTAGCGTTAAATATTGAAAAATAATCTTCTGAGCAAATCTTCGCACACTCCTCAAAAAAAAAAGATACATTGCGGTAGACATCACTCATCACTGGATCATCCGAAATCAAAACATCGAAAGTATTTAGTTAGTTTATGACTTTCTCGGGGTAATGACGCCGAGACGATTTTTCAGTTTTTGGCATCACTTAGAAGTTAAAACAACTGTAATGTGAGCCATTCAGTAATAGTCCACGCCATCTGTGAGATAAAAGTAGAAAACCCCTTTGACACGTACATGACCGATGCGCATGTACCCTTTCCTTATCCTCATGATTGTCACCCCTGCTAGCTGCCACGGAGGTGAACACTTAATTAAGAAGAGTGAGCACATTCCGTGACAGCTGCCAGAGGAACCACGACAAGAAGAGGTAAGTCAAATCAAATCACAAAAATTTTCTGAATTTATCCGAGCCATCCGAGCTGGGATAATTTTCTTATAAGCAAATTTCAATTCCCCTAGTTATCTCACAATCATCGCCTCACCATTGTCGATCTGGACCATAATCATTCATTGCGCCAAAAGAAAAAAAGTTAGTGCCAGCGTAATTTTACTTCGTGTAATGTGAGCCATTCTTTTTATAATTACACGCCATCTGTGCGTGAGGTAGAAAAACATTTATGTACCCAAATGAAAAGGTACCAAGTACTTCTGTGGTTATCAGCTCTGTTAGCTGCCATAAAATGCTGCACTTCAGGAAGAAGAAGAGCACATTGCATGTCATCTACCAGGGAGGATTAACCACAGGAGGTAAGTGAAAAATTTCTATCCGTCTTTTTTACCAATTTATTCACGCCATCCGAGCTTGAATAAATGGAGAACTAATTAGAATATACTTTTTAGCCACTGCCCAGACGAACTTACAGAAAGTACGAAATTCTTATTCGAAATAAGACACTTTGGTTGTCATCCTGAAGCGAGGCAACCAACCTCGCTTACCAGGAACCAAATTGGTGCAAAAAAATACCTGATACAAGCATATTAGTGCTCCACCATTGGCAACGTTTATATGTCTCCGTCATTCTGTGGCTATTCCTGGTTTTTCTGCCATCGGCTTATCAGTTGGTTGCAACATCTAGGAGCCGTTCCCGGCTGCCACCAAAGTCTCTCCCTCCTGGACTAAGAGTCACCTACTTGGAAAAGGGTAAATATATATCTTTCTAGTTGATTCGCGAATTATTTACTAGGTATTCCCTTCTTATACATATAGGGGGAAGACAACTTTAGTAGCTTACGTCGAAGCACCTTTAATCTGTCGTTTATCTTCATCCTCCCCAAGCCCTACTGGACGCATCAGAATATTGAAGAAGAAAAAAGAAAAACCAATGGAAAAGAAAAGCGAAGGATTCCAAAAGATCGTCCTATAATGTGTAAACAAGGAATCAGGATCGCATCACAGGTTTTTTTTAGTTTTGCTTTACAATAAATAGTTAAGCATTAGTGAACATAACTTTGTTCGGACACTAGATCTCCCCGTCCTTAATAAATTAAATTACGCATAAGTTGAATGGCTCAAACCAAAAGAGGACATTCGCCAAAAGAAAAATTAGATAGACAACGAAAAGAACTCACCAACGACAGTGTAGATATGTATATATATATATAATAAGAAATGTTTCAAAGAATCACAATACGGGAAAAGGAGTTATTAGTACGAAGATTACGTGAGTGTAAAATGTAGATAATTCCCTTTTATTAGGTACATTGGTGTTGACTCCGGTTTAATTTTAGTAATTTTGGACTACCATTCAGATGTATCTCTCTTAAACAAAAGATTTCTTCTAAAGAAAAATGTTTTAAGATTATTGTAAGTTGGAGAAAGAATTGTCTTGGTGATAGTGATATAATATCATAATTTTGTGTTAAGCTAGGCTTTTAATTAAGGTTTAATTCTGTATCAAGATAACAAGAGGATACATTCTTGAACAGTAACTGTTCATTGTTTTAAATAAGGTCGTAAATCGTTTTCCAAAAAAACAAAAAAAAAAGACTAAGTGAATAATACTATAATCATTCGGATTTTAAGACTTAAGATCATGCTAAGTCAAAGTTAAGATTTCGTAAAATGTCTTTAGTAGGAAAGAAAAAGAAATACTGTCAGATGAAGTCTAATTTTTTTTGTTATTCAGTCAGCGCACTTCTCTCGGTCATCTTGATTTGAGTTTCTGGTTAGTTTTTCTCTCGATTATCACTTTACGGATTTAAGTGACATATTTTCCTATATTGCCGAAGTTTTTTTTGGTTATCTTGTTAATTATACGAGTAAAAAAAGGGTATATTCTGTGCACAAAATAATCCTCGGGTCGGGTTATATAAATATATAAGTTATGCGGGTCAGGCAAACAAACTAAGAAGAAATTATCATTTACATATATATACTCAAATGGCATTAATCAGTCGTTGAACCTAGAGAACAATTTTTTTTGTCGTGACTAAGACATTGGTTTAAAATATGTAGGTAGATGCGAAAGAGAGATTTTTTTTTGTTTTGTAAAGACTTTAAGGTCACCTACGTTGGTAAACTAAATTCATGTGCTTACACTTCATACGAAATTCATTTCATAAAAATTTTTTTTTGCAATTCATTATATCTCTAGCAAGCAATAGGCATAGATTCAAATTAGAGTAAGTAGAGTAGTGAAGTTTGGATTAAAACTCTAGTATAGCTTTAAGCACGAGCCTTCTATTGGATGTAAGCCATATGGTGGAATTTAATTCTAAGTTCATTTTTTTTCTGTTCTTGAATATATTTATTCTTATATGAGGTAATTCAATTTTCATTTCAGGAACCCCATGAAATTCCTCCATCTTGCTTTCCTTATTCCTGTTCCCTTGTTGAATATGTCTTAACTTTTGATTCTTTTGTGTTTTCTTTTTTTCAGCACTTCCTTTTAGGTTGGGCCTGTACCCTGGCCAGGTACAGGGATGGAGTGGGTTGTAGCCTGAACTGTCAGTAAGAGGGTAACTTTTCTTTTTGTGTGATTTTCATGACAGTTCAGCGCGGCTAGGAACAACTGGTGACACCAGACCTGTTGTTCCTCCTTCAAGTTCTGTTCCTCGTTTTTTTTTGTTTATCTTTTTGTGGCAGACCTGAAGAAAGGATACCACAACCTTTCTTCGCCACAGGCACGCGGAATTCGATTGTAAATGTGTGAATCGGATGTTCAAGGACCTACACCCCATACCGACGAGCTTGGACGTGCTGCCAGCTAGCGCGTGCCACTTGAACATCCTGCGGCAACTTCACGTTGCTCATACGCACAAACATACAATACATTCGCCTGAAAAACGGTGGCAACAGTCGCCAGGACTGCAGTAGCCCATTGCCCGGTACTTCATCAGCACTTTGTATCCAACACGGCCGCCACAGCAAAAAGGGTAAAATTCTTTGTTTTTCATTTTTAGTGCAAGTGAGAAATTAACCTCAAATGTGTTTGCCAGGAAAGGGGGATAAAATAACAGAAAAACATCAAAAGTACAAAAAGCAAAAATTTTTAGACACTGCAAAGTGCCCCAGTGGGAGAACATACAACTTACACAACGAATTTTTAAAAAAAAAAAGAGGCAAAAATCAGTATATTTGTCATTGTACAACTAATTATAATGCAAAAAAAATTCTCGACGTCATTACCTCATATTTTATGTATTACAAGAGTGTGTCAAATTTGAAGAGGATCAGTCAAGTAGATTTTGAGTTACAGTGTCCACCGACAAGGGGAGTTGTTTAAGCAGCCTAACACCATTCCTAGATGACAAGGACATCATTCGAGTTGGGGACTCTTGGAACAATCATCTCTTTCGTGCGATGCTAAGCATCCTATGTTACTACCCTACTCGGATCCTTTGACCAAATTACTAATCGTCGACCTAAAATGAAAGGGTTCTAACTGACAATTTAATCATTTTTCATCTTTCAGAAAATTCAGATCTGGCAATTCCAAGTAGCTCCGCTTACAAAAATTTTAACGGAACAAAGTTCTATCTGATCACGTTTGCTCGGCTAGTTTGGTGTGCAATGGGTTTTAGTGCGCAAATAGAGCCAGTTCGCACCGAAATTTCAGCATAGTACCGTTTCATTCTAACTCGGAGGAAACACTTTTCGCCGTTCAATTATTTAGTTGGACCAAGTCAAATGTACGTGAAGGATATCGTAATTATAGTTCTCGGTGCGAGCGACGTCGTATTGTTGTCTACATCTAAGAAGTCTGTTTACTCCAATAATGCTAACATTGAAATTGCTTCTACGTCCGAAGGTTAACTTATTTGAATTACTTACCCATAAGTATAATAACTGAGTTACAAACATGTGTACTTTTAAATGAATGTACTAGTTCCACTATGAATGCTAAGATCGTCCCGTCAAATCGTTTATTAACCAAAAAGCATGTTGGTCAACCAGCAACTTGGAAGTGCAACATTCGAAAAAGATTGCGTCAAAATGGAAAGGAATACGTCAGTAAAAGGGGGAAAAATATATCTGCAAAGGAAGTACAAAATGTGGATTGCGAAAAAGGTTGCAAATTTAAATGTTCTGTTGCAATATCCCTCAATGAACGTGAACAGTTTTTAAAATCTTACTATTCACTAGAACATGAAAAAAAATGTTGTTATTGCAAACGACGCAGAGAACTTGAACGATGACGAGACTCCTAAAAGATAGTTTTCTTTCAAATACTTTTTTAAGGTACAAAATGAAACAGTGAGAGTCTGTAAGCGTTTCTATCTGGCAACGTTAAATATTTCGCAGAAGCCTATATACAACGTCCATGTTAAAAAATCAGCAAACAACACTCCAGGCTCGGTTGGACGAGGAAAATCACTTGAGAGTTCTCGAAAATTACCTGTTGAAATGACGGACAGAGTCAGAAAACATGTCATGTCTTTTCTTTTTTCCCATTATTGTAGGTCGGAAAGTCAAAAAAAATATTTAGACACAAATTTAAACGTGGCAAAAATGTACGATTTGTATGTCAATGGCTGCAAAGACGTTACTGCCCAACCCATTGAACCCGTCAAAAGGATATGTACTACAAAATATTCAATACGGTGTTCAATTTGTCATTTCATACTCCGAAAAAAGATAGATGTGACACCTGTGTAGCATTTAATGCTGCGCAAAAAAGAAGGGGAATGTGTGTGTAGAACAAACATCTTCAAATATAGTTCATATTGAGAAAAAGAACACGATGAGGATAGAACGTGAAAATTACAAAAAAGGAGACGTTCCGGTGTTGTTCTTCGACCTTGAAAATGTGTTAACATGGCGGAAATAAGTTCGTTTTTTTGTCGACGAAAGTTTAGTGTCTATAACTTGACAGCTTACTTATCAACAACAAGAACGGTTTACTGTGATGTGTGGACTGAAGCTATGTCATCGATATCGCAAGCGCATTTCAGAAAATTTTGGAGAAAGTGTTAGAGGAAAACGAAATCGACCACTTAATTACATGGAGTGATTCTTGCGTACCCCAAAATCGCAACTCAGTAATTTCTAGTGCCATTTTACACATGCTTAACGTACATCCTTCTCTAAAATCTGTGACAATGAAGTACTCTGTACCAGGTCACTCCTGCATGCAAGAAGTGGACAATATGCACTCTCAGATTGAAAAAGCATTAAAAAATCAGGAATATTATTCTACCGTCGGTCTGATTAGGTTACGGTTACTGAAAACAGTAAATCGAAAACATCCTTTCAGAATACTGGCATTGAAAGAACAGGACTTCAAAGACTTTACTGCCAGTACAAAATTGCTTAACTTTAAAAATGTTCCTTTCTCAAAACTATGTGTTATTAAATTCTCCCGGAAACAGGAAGTTCTGTGGTTCAGGTCCGCAACTTGGAATTAGATTTTTTTTCTGTATTTAGAATCAATAAAATCAAATGAATTTTCTTAACATCTTTTCAATTCAATATTGTGATTCCAACAAGCGTAATAAAAATAATTAGCTATACAAATAAACATTTGTATTTAAGACCTTGACACGTAAAATATCTTATTTGTACATGCGTACCAGAATTTATAATTAAAATCAGGTAAAAAAAGCAACATCTATAACATCATTGTTGGTATTCAAACGATTTAATGGCAGTTGGAACTGTTTCATTACCATAACAGAACTTTTTCATTGCATCTCATAAGCCAATCTTAATGTTAAAAGGTTCTAACTACAAAAATAAGTTTCCAATAAGTACAATATCTTATAACTTTTTTTCAGTTTTGCCTTAATAAACTGTATCTTATAATTAATATAAAATCATAGCAGAAGTTTCATAACATAATTGGAGTTTTAAGACTTTTATATGTAATATAATGTTCAAACGGCTGTCCTGAACATTTTGCTTATTGGTAGTTAGAACCCTGTCATTTTAGGTCGACGTAATATTAAAAATTCATATGGAAAACCTTCTTTCTGGGCCACAAGCTAGACAACGTTTCTGACCAATCAAAGGAAAAATAATTGCCAGATCCATTGTTCAGCATTTCGTAACATGTGCAAGGCCCAAACCAAAAATCTTGTCGCAAATCATGAGAGATCTACCCTCTACAAGAGTTCAACCAACACAACCTTTGTGAATTCTGGCGTCGATATTTTTGGACAAATCCGGGTACATTACAAGGTCCAAAGAAAACGACAATACAAGGCCTATATCGCATTTTTTTGTTGCTTTGCAACAAAGGCTGTTCACCTGGAAATAGTTAGTGACTTGTCAACAGAAGCATTCCTTGGCTCACTAAAACGTTTTATGAGTCATAGAGGAAACTGCGGAAATTTATATTGCAATAACGCAACTAATTTCGTGGGTGCACGAAACCAACTACATGAACTATCTACCACCATATATTCTCAAGAGGCCAAGGAAAACATAGCCGAAACATGTAGTAAACGGGGCATTGATTTTCATTTCATTCCTCTGAGAGAACCACACTTCGGTGAATTATGGGAAGCCGCCGTCAAATCTGCAAAACATCTACTTCTTAAAACGAGGTCAGGTGGATCTCTCACTTATGAAGAAATGTAGAAACTAGTTGTCGAAATAGAAGCAATCCTAAATTCCAGACCTGTAACTTAAAAGTCAAATGATCCTAATGATCTAACATGAGTTTTGGATACGATGGCCCCGCGAATATTTGAATCAAGTGCAATATCGACTCAAATGAAAGGAGCGTTGCCAGTATGTCACGCCAGGCACCATAGTCGTTATGCAAGAGGATAATCTTCCAGTAATGAAATGGCCACTTGGTAGAATTGTTCAAACACACAAAGGAAACTTTGGCTTAGTTCGAGTTGTCGACGTAAAATAAGCTTCTGGTATCCTACGTAGGCCAATTCACAAACAATGGTGTCATCACAGCTACAAGAAGAATCGTTAATAAGGGTCAACTCTCACAAGGTCCACCAATTTACCATCGGATACCTATCATTATCCTTGATTGTAATATTGACACGATTGACACGACAGCCCAAGGAATTAGACTTCAACGGGGGGAGAATGTTAGATGCTGCATCTAAGCATCCCCAGATTAATTAGATTTACTAAATTGTAATCCTACATAGTCATGTAAGCATTTAAAATTGCATTCATACGTTTATTTATTTAATGTAGGTCAATGATAGGAATCGCCAAGATTTGTAATAGTAAGCTTTATTTACCTTTCATTTACCTCAGTTCTGTCACGAAATTTAACACTTTGCACATCGAAGAATTTTTGCCTGAGTCATTAACTCATTCAATATTTTTGTATGAACTTAACTTTAATTATTACATTTTGAATATGAATTACACTTTGTTACTTTGGACTTTAGCTTTTTGTTGCACTAAGCAATTGTTAATGTTAGTGTAAATTTTGTATTTAAGATCGATTCAATAGTAATAAAATGCTCAGTTATTATTGAATTTTCGTGTGCGTTTTCGGGCGAGTGCTCTTTCTACTTGATTAATACATCCCTTGCAGGTCTGGTATTCGGTTCAAGTGCCGTTTATACCAGTTAAAATAAAGCAAGTTCATAGCCTTTGTATAGTGGTTCAAGTGCCGTTTATGCCTCAGCGTTAACAGGCTATTTTAAGAAAATTATAGGCAGGTCAAAAGTGTCCACAAACCAAAAACTCGAGGGAACATGCAATCTCGTAAAAATCAAGAAGAAGAAAATTCACGGAACACACGTAATCTATTTAAACTGCCCTTCTAATTATAAATTGGTAATCTAATCATTTTAATCACCAAATTCCATGATTCAATCAATTCACTATGAAACAGTCACTCAACTTAACCTTACTTTCTAAACAAACACACCTGTTTGTTTGAAAGGATGACCGATCATGTACCAGCTAAAAAGTTTGGGTAAGTTCGTGCAGCAGGGGAACATGTGACGTCGATTTTTTTCTCTGCCATTTTTCCTGGCACGGAACGCTATGGAACGCAAAATGTGTAAGTTCGTGCACATACGGGAGCCCGCATTCTTATCAGGGAACTGACCTAACGTCATCTTGTATCACAAAAATTTGGCGGTGCCAAACGGGGTATATTCTAATTGACTGCTCGCAAGTTAGATTTTACGAATAAAGGATAAGTTGTGTAAATTAATTGAAAGGAAAATATGTGTTCGGTCTGGTTCGTTGACGGGTGTACAAAATAAAAGTCAATATGGATGAACTATTAGGACGATTACGATCCCAAAGTGTTAAAGATAGAAATTACCTTTGTCGTAATTAAATTGCAATTGTTAAAAAATTGAACTAGTGCTGGTGCGTGGTGAAGGTTTGGTGAGGCGAAAAATTGATCTTTATCAAGTCAAGGTCTATAAAAAGGTAGTCAAGAAGGATGATCTAAGGCAAATTCTGGAATGAACAGTGATCCGTTGAATCATGAGATGAGTTACATTGTCACAATATCACATCTTTATACAGGACGTCCCGTCCAGGATATTCATAGCGTTAATTATTCCGTAAGAATAAGATGGTTTTTAGCAATAAATTAAATTTGTATATGCACCAGAACTAATTTTTTGACATTTTCTCTCTCTTCCTCTCATCTCCTTTTTAGTAGTCACTACAGCGGTGGGTAGGGCCTTCATAATGGGGTAAGTGCCCTTTCTCGAGATTTTCGTTCTTTCGTGTTGTTATTTTCTATCCCCTTCCCAATCGGCAACAACAGCTCGACTGTTAGCCAAATGATAGTTTCTGATATCATAGCCTACGTCGAACGCTCGCCTGAAGTGGCCGTTGGGGTCCTACGAGCAACACTAGAGGGTAAATTGGTGCATAGAATTTAAAAAAAGATGCCATATCCATAACTAAGTACGCCACAAGGTAAATTGTCCAAAAATTTGGCTTTGGATAGCTTTATGACAGTTTTAAAAAACAAATTCTAATTTCGGGGAAGCCACCTAAGAAAGAAATTGATAACTTCAAACTACGCAATTGTAGTAAGTTTCTTTAAAAAAATCTGTAAATTTTATATTTAATATATTTGTTTCCTTTAATTATTCAAACTTACTGTAAAGTTCAGGTAGCGTAATTATATGTAACCCCTTAAGTTAATAACATTTTGCTTTAAAAAAGTGTCAGTGTTTTTATAAAAGCGGCTCCAAACAACAATTTTAAACATAAAATAACATCCAAATGGGTATCCACATTTGGCAATCTTAACTATGCACACTTTTTACCTGAAATCCAAACGTACAGCACGGGGCCAAATTATTGTACCCACCCCGAAAAGATGAAAACAAAAAGCGTTAACAATAACAAAATTGTCCAGCATTGTTTCTTATTTCAAATTTCCCTATGCAACACACTACATTGCTTTCGTTTAACACAACACAAAGTAGATAAATCAAATTGAATTTTACAATAAAATTACCCATAATAACAGTTTTCAGAGAGAAAATAATTTCAAATACTACAGTTATTCAAAGTCAAGAAACTTTTATTGTTGCTTTCTAATTAAAGATGAGTCAAAGTTCTTACATCAGCAAACTGCGTCCTCGAGAACATGATGAACCAGGTATCTGGATGGTTTTAGTATTGTATGTTTAACATACTTATGACGTCACGGAAAACTTTACTATAAAAATGTTTGCAATGTACTTTATATTATGTTTATGAAAGAGCAAATCCTATAAAACAAATATTTATTCAAAATTCGTGTGGCGTTATTCTAATTAATTTGCATACAAAGTTGCATTTTAAAAATGCCCCAAAGAATCGAGAGTGCTAAAAAATGAAAGGAAAGGTGACTTTTTGTAAAAAGAAGGACCACCATTGCAAATATTTTATTTTTACTTTTTACTGCTTTTGTATGAATTTTTAAACTAACTTAAAAGACCTTATTTTTTTCCTACTGTTTATAATAATTTGGCTCCGTACTGTAAATAGGCACGTTGATCACTATATTATGGTAATGAAACGGCGAAACACTATGAGCTCATTAGTAGAGGTTAAAGTGTTTCGTCATATAGATATTGGCAGAAAGCACTTTAAACAAAATGAAAAGTAAAATTCATGTTTTTTAATGTTAATAACAATGTGATAGAATGTAAATGTAAATAAAACTAGACCTTCTTATATTACTCTAGAGGCGTATGTATTACGATTTATCAATTGAGCATTTTGCAAACTAAAACTTAAATTAAAAAATTTGTTTTTGGAAAACCTTAAAAAATCGATCAACTTTTTTTTTAAATATGGGAAACAGTTTTGCAACACAAATCACAGATTTTGGCTTCAATCTTCTTAAATATATACTCAAATTATACCTTTTCAAATTAGCTACATAATGAGAAAAGTAACACTTTTTTAAAAACTAAAACTTTTAATTACAGTTTGTTTGCAATGCAAATTCTGTAAATCTTAAAAAATTGAACAATCAACTTTTCATATAAGAATGATAAAGTTCACACAGAGAAATTTTTATTTATACCCGGGTAACAAGTTATATTTCTCATGGCGTGCAGCAAAATAATATTTACGTGTTTACTTTCAAATGATTATTGCTACGTGCAGAAAGGGATTTAGCTGCTCGATACTAAAAATAATTTGGCAATTTTAAATTTTATTTTAGTCTCAAAGACTAAGAGGTGCATATGGCCTTAGCATTTAATTATAAAATATACATTCAAAAAAACAAATTATTATACACAGACAACGCACTAAAATGCATGTTCAATTGCAAAATTTTACCTTACTTAGTACTAAGAGTAGTTATTCTTACGACATTGAACTACACGGAAGCCTTGGTGAGCCCATTTGCGTTAAAACCCTGTCAAGCCATTGTAAAGGTCCGTTTAAATGTAATTCTATCCAGCAAGGTGTAGATGTCACAGTTTGCCGTCTTTGCAAATAAAAATAAATTACAAAAAGTTTATGCTGGTGATTATATACCTGTATTCGGCTCCCCAGCCCTTAACAAATGACATCCGAATGGTGCACATACGAGTTAGTTGATAAACGGCTTCAAATCCTTGGGAAACTGATTGTGAGAGTAAAGCGGCAAATTCCTGGTTGTTGAATATTTTCAAATTGCAACCTGAAATTAAATTTGTTTTGTAATTATCTTTATTAAAAATCGAATAAAGTACCACAGGGACCTCCCTGAAAGAAAAAAGAAAGAAAAAAGTCGCATTTAAAACTTCAATAAAGTCAGGTGTTTACATTATCGGACTTGGTAACTGGCACTTAAATAGTCAACGCGGTTAAGGAAATAAGACATCAAATTGAGGAAACCCCAGAGAAGCAGAACTGGTCCTACTAAAAGTACAAGGCTAGGTGCCGTAGGGATAAGTGCATCGACAATATGAAGAGTATTACGAAGAGAAGGACTTCATCATCCTGTACAGGAATAGGCGTCGTACTTTTCTTTGATCAATTTAGGAGGCAGGAGCATGAGGAATTATTTCTTAAAAGGACTTTACGTTTGGTCATGTAACCTGAGAATGGTAAAAGAGTTTTGTGTGCTATAAATTTCCTTTGAAAGAAAACACATTGACCACTATTATTATACTAGCCCCCCCCCCCCCAAACTGTTCATTTCGTTTCTCGCCTAGATCTATAAGTTCGAGCAATGCTGCAAATATAGTGCCAGGAAGCGCTCCCAACCTAGCATACAAAAAACAACAACGGCCAAAACTAAAATGCACACACACAACAATCAGGGATGCACAGAGAATAGAGATTGTTTCAACGAAGCCTTAGTAAGCGTTAGGTCGAAAATAGCGCACATATTCACGGCCCTGCACATGCGATCTATAGGCTCATGAAATACCATACTTAGACCGAGATTGAACGACATGAAGTACAGGCAGTCTCCTAAAGTTATACGGGGTATGCCTAAAATAAACCTTACCTGCGAAAGCACAAGAATCTAGGTTCGAGTTTAAAAGCTGGTGAATAGAGACCAAGTCAGCAATTTTACGTCGTTTTCCAAAGAGTGCATATTAAGCAACCAGCGCCGATTCGCATAAGAAGGATGCCTGAGTGGATCATTCCAAGGAAGGTCTCTTTGTGCGTCTAGAATGAAACGCATAGCAAGGTGACCAAACCTTAAGATGCATATTCGAGAATTGGTCTAACCAAAAAGAAAGAATAAGTGAATTAAGGTCTGTCGATCAGAAAACTCCCAAAAATTTATAAGTCTTGGAAACAATATAGTTTATGTGCAGAGTGAAATCGAGTTTTTTTGTTAAAGCATCAGACCAATGTCAGTAATGGACTGCACGCGACGAATATTAGTTTCCGCAAAGGTATAATCAAAGACGAGCTGATTGAGGTTCCTAGGAACCTAGGAATGAAATAAATTCACATTTTTCTAAGTTAATCTGCAGGCCATTAGAACCACACCAGTCCTTGAAGATATTTAAATCTTCCAGAATGCGGATAGAGTCTTCATATCGTCCGCATAGATTAAGACTTTGGAGTACCTAATCAGGGTGACAATGTTATCAATGGCAAGAGTTAACAGCAACGAATCCAGATGGCTACAAGATAAAATGTTACGTAAAGCAACCCGGTATGTCCTATCTTTAAGTAAGATCAAATCCAATCGAGCAATAAAGGCGGGAAACCCATCTTTTTAAGTTTGAGCATAATCACAGAGTGAGAATGTTTATCCAATGCTCTGCTGAAATCGTTGCAGACGCAGTGGGTCTGGAGACCTAGCTGGAAGGCAGAGACCCCTTACCCTACACTACAAGCTGTGAATATATAACAGATTCGAACAACTTGAGAATGCAAGAAAGCTTCGCGATAGGCCTAAAATTTGTTATCAAGTTTTTAAGTTTTCATGACCCTAGTTTTTAAAAAAAGTTGAACCGACCTCACAACAAGCCCTAAAGCATAAACTAATTTTTAGTTTTATATCTATTACGACATTTTGAAGTCGGTGCAAATTAAACAAACAAAACAACTACCCAACGACAATTGAAGATAATACATAAAACTACGTGAACGTTTCAGCTCACGGGATCATAAGGAAGGCAATTAAATACTTCTGTTGTAGTTGTTTGGTTTGTTTGATTTGCACTGACTTCAAAATGTCGTAATAGATATAAAATTAAAAATTGTTTTATGATTTTTAGCGCTTTCTGTGAAATCGGTTCAACTTTTTTGTTGAAAAACTGTTTTATTTTTCACTTTTTAGTATCTGCTACTCTGAACAACAAAAAAAGAACCATCTAAATCGGTCCTGCATTAATAAGTTAGGTTCAACCCCCTACCCGCAGACCCATCCCATCAAAATTTTTTTTCGTGGTATCAATCAGGGAACATACTCTACCCAACAGAAAAAGAATCATCGAAATCGGTAAACGCATTACGAAGTTAGACTACCCCTCCCCCACCCACCACCTTAGGACAAAATTATTCTCCTACACAGCAAAAGAACCATACAAACCGGTCCGCGCGTTACAAAGTTAGGTTCCACCCCCACCCCACTAACATCTTCTTCTCGTGGTATCAATCAGGGAACATACTGTACCCAACAGAGAAAGAATTATTCAAATCGGTCCGCGCGTCACGAAATTAGAATACCCCTCCCTCCACCCTAAGCCACCTTTTTCTCCTATTAGCAATGGGGGATCATACTCTGTGCAACAAAAAAAGAACCATCCAAATCGGTCCACGCGTTACAAAGTTAGGTTTCACTCCCACCCCACCACACATTTTTTTTGACATAGTACCAATCGGTGAACATACTCTACCCAACAAAAAAAATTTATCAGAATCGGTCAACGCGTTACGAAGTTATGCACATCGAACTTAGAACCTCTTTGTTTTTGGGAAGTCGGTTAAAAAGGAGCTCTTCCATAGTGTAGGAAATCTACGCAGCCTGAAGAGATTTGTTAAAGATGAGTGCCAAAGGATTGAGTAGAGCGTTAGATCAGGACGTCACGAACACATGGGGAACACCATCAGGACCAAAGGAAAAATCCAGTTAAATTAAAATGGGCTTAGGAATGGACGCAGCGGGACGATCCTGGACATGACCAAACTCGTCCGGGGAAAGCACAAAATTGCAAGAAGAAAAGGTGCTGTCAAAAAAACAATGCAAAGCTTTCGGTTATATCGGGCGCGCTGCACCTGATGGAGGCGTTGTACCACATTATAAATGAAAATGACGAATTTGAAAAAGGTACGAGGTAAGTTATTGGAATAGTTTCAAGGTATTCGATGTATATATATATATGCTGTCATAACAAGCGACGAAATCACAATAAGCTGACGGGTCTCTACAGCGTAAGTAATTTTCTACTGTCTATTTTTTGACAGGATGATCCTGACCGTTTGAGTGGTATACATGAATTAAACAGACCGTAAATCCTCTCATAAAACTCGGAAACACAATTGTCGATATCAATATTATAAAATAAAGATGGAAAATTGATTGAGGATCCTGTCTGTAAGATCAGAGAAGTACGTCCTTTTAAAATCAAGAACGTACTGATCTAAGCTAACTTATTTGGTGTAATTGCATTGATGGCGTCAAGAACATGGGATTCTTTAACAATAAGAAAATTAAAGGGAAGCTATTCATCGTCACTTGCGTTGAATACCCACTGAACGTTTGGTAAATTAAAGTCACCAAGGAAAATGATTGCGTCTTACGAGTTCGTCATTTTATTAATGAAATCTAAGCTAAGAGTTAAAACGTTGAAAAGACTTTGACCGTCTGCGTCAGCATAATTTGTCAAATACGGAGGAATGTAGCAACAGAACAGGAAAATGTTCAGCTTCACAAGAGAGAGAATAGAACTAAGAGCTCAATTACGAGCGTGTCGGAAAAAGCAACCATATTAACCAAGCTGCAATTCAGGTCCGATTTTCACATAACCAGCACACCGCCACCACGAGCCATGGAGCCGGAGTATCTATCCTTACGAATTTCTGCATCATTAAAACCAGGGAGTCGAAATGGGACCGCAACCGAAATTATAATTCGGTTACGGTCAACCGAAATCAAATTGGGTTTTTTAAACCGCAATTGCAACAACCTTAACCGTAATTAATTTTCTTCAATTCGGTTTCGGTTGGAACCGAAATGTAAAATTTCATTTTCGGTTTCGGTTAAAACCGAAATGTGAAATATAATTTTCGGTTTCGGTTTCGGTTAAAACCGAAATGTGAAATATAGTTTTCGGTTGCGGTTAAAAACCACGTAGATAAAATTTTCGGTTTCGGTTACAACTGAAACGTTAGGGTTAGAGTTAATTTGCTGTTGTTGAGATTTTTATATAATATAATGAAGTCATCCGACTCCCCTCTACTCCCTACCACCCTCCCTTCATATAGACATTTACTCCCCTTCCCCCTTCCCCTCCCTACCCTCTCCATTCCCAACCCTTCCCCTCCCCACCCCTTCCCCCCACCCCTCCCCTCCCCCTCCACCCTTCCCCATCCCTACTCCCCTCCCCACCACCCCCTTGGTGGAAGTCATTTGTTTAAAAAATGAAAAGGAAAAACACTTGTTTTTCTTCCACTAGGAGTGAGATGGATGTTTCGACCGGAGTGCAAGTGGTCATCATCAGCGTGGTGCTTGCACTCCTTACCACGGACATCCATGACGAAAAGTCAAAAACTCAACTCCTATAAATACTCAGTTTTAAATCTGAGTACGAATTATATGAAGAGGATTTTTAATCCATCAATTTCATATAAAACCAAAAATGGTTAAAAATTTTGTGATCAGAAAGTACCTTTCAGCAGCACTTGGTGGAAGTCATTTGTTCAAAAAATTAAAAGGAAAAACACTTGTTTTTCTTCCACTAGGAGTGAGATGGATGTTTCGACCGGAGTGCAAGTATTTATAGGAGTTGAGTTTTTGACTTTTCGTCATGGATGTTCGTGGTAAGGAGTGCAAGCACCACGCTGATGATGACCACTTGACTGTTTTAGAATTAATTTAGAATTTTAGAATTTTTTATGATTAATCACTTTTGAAGATACAATTTTTTAAAGTTAATCTGTTAGACGGCGAAAATCGTGTCAAATTTGTTAAGTGAATTACTCTTACTAGATATTTGTTCTTTTTTCCTAAATAGCCTGAGTAGCTTTTTAAGCATACAATCATATAATATGCAAAGGAAAAAGACAAATCCTCAATAAGGATTTTAATTATATGTATGTATATGTTGAAACTTGAAAGACGAGGATTCGCGAAGTATTAAGCACAAATTTTTTACATTAGTAAGGGCTGAAGATGCTTGGATCAAGCGCAAGGCTGGGGAAAGTGCTGGATGTACGGTCAGACATGGTCTCTATGACAAGCTCAGTTAATTATCTGAATGTAATTATTATAAGAATTAATTCTCCTTAAATAAAGTCAGCCTTATTATGAAATATAGGTGTGGGTTAGTGAGTTTGAATGCTTGTTCGCGGAGAAGAGAGGGTAGCAGTTTATGTTATCTTTGTAATCTTTCAGAGGACGAGAATTTGTTGCAGTTTCTCGGCATTTGTCCTATCCTGTCTGAGTATCGTTTATTTATTTTTGGTAAAAGGATACTTTTAGAAGTTGAAGTAATAGACATACCGAATGGAAAGAATACGAAGACCTATTCGAATTTGTTCAGAAAGCTTGAAAATACAGAAGTTTTCTTGTGGCTAAATTTAATGAATAACACTGTCTGCTCTTTCCATTTCTCCATCTTTTTCTTATTCTTGTTTTTGAATACGGGAATTACTTTTGAAACTATACAGGTATTTAGAATTATTTTCTATAACCAAATTAATTTATTAAGTGAAATTTCTAGAATTTTATTTTATTTTATTTTTTCCAGGAGGAGGGGAAGGTGAATGAAAAAAGAGGAGAAAGAAGAAGACGGAGGCCAATGGGACAGAGAAGGCGGCAAAAGCTTCGGCCCCGACTCTGGTTCCCAATCGACCAGTGGCTCCCGCCGGGAAGGTCAAGCCAGAGGCCATTTTGCTTAAGCCCGCAAGGCGGTTAATCCCGAGAGCTGCGGGGTCAGCTCGAGCACATTAGAGACCCGGGCGGCCTTCTCGGACGCCTTGAGGGGCGCTGTTAGAGCAGTGAGCCATGGACGGAATTCCTGAAGGACTGGTATTTATCGAGCAAGCCGCCCGAGCAGTAGACTCGCAATGAGTCTGATCTACCGGGCTTGCCAGAATCCGTGCCTCGGAAAAGAGGATGCAGGGAGGGGGCCGCCCTGTGTACTGGTGGACGAACGAGATCGCGGAACTGAGGCGGATATGTCTTCGCCTCAGGCGGTTGGCTCAACGACTCTCACCTTCGAGACGGAGGATGGACCAGAAGGGAGGGTTCTTTCGTCCGGGGCGGCCCAGGGCTCCATACGAAATATGGAATTATACCTATCACGGGATTCTGCGTATGGAGATGCCTAAAGATGTTGCGTCGGCTCAGATGAGGCTCAACCAGCTATACGCCGGGTAAGCTCCTGGCTGCGTGACCACGGGCTGGAGTTGGCGCTTGCCAAGACCGAGATCGTCCTTCTTACAAAAAAAGCGCATTCCGTTGCTGATCGAAATGCGGGTATGATACATGTCGGCTCATACGCGGCCCACGATGAAATACCTGGGGGGGGGGGGGGGGGGGTGAGCCGCGATTGTAGGCTCTCCTTCTCTGACGAGGTCGGGGCCGATAACGCGGCTGCGCTGAGGGCGGCGCTTAGCAGGGTTATGGCCAAAATTGAAGTCTGAGCTGATGCAATGCAGCCAGGGAGCGGCAATTCGGCATCACGGGGTTGTCCTCTAGAATTTGGCCACATCGTATAAAAAGAAATGAAAAAAATCCCATCTTGGGGGAGAGAGGCCGCGAAAGTGGCTAGGGCCAGGAGCATGGCGTCCTGGCAAGAAAGATATGATGGTGAGTCGCGGGGCCGGTGGACAGCCCGGGTAATCCCTCAGCTGGGCACTTGGCTGAACCGTCAGCACGGCGAGATGAACTACTACACATAAATGCTGACGGGGCACGGTCATTTTCGGGCCTGCCTCCACCGCATAGGGAAGGTGCCGAGCCCGTGCTGTGTATACTGCGGCTCTCCATCTGACTCCGCTCTCCGCACATTCATCGAATGTGTTCGTTGGAGAGTAGAGAGGGCCGACATGCAAGCGGAGACGGGCAATATAGTTGGGGTCATGCTGTACCACTGGCGAAGGATTGCCGCTTTCGTGAGGAGAGTCCTTCGCCAAATAGAGGGAGATAACAACGGGACTCCCTAACGGGAGCGCCTGCTAACTGATTGAGGGGGGCAGGAAGGCAGGGGCTCCTGCTGGCTCGAGTGCCTCGTTGGATGCTGTTTTCTCCAAGACGGTTCCGTAGCGGTCCTCCTGGAGGAGGTTTTAGCCAGTAGGACAGATAAGCCCGGCACACAGGTGGCTTCGGTCACCTAGGTGCGCAAACGCATATCCCCGCTCCCATAAAAAAACATGGTCCTAGTGTGCTACCGTACTCTATACAGCAAAAGAGAATTATCGTAGCGCGAGAATCACCGTAATCGCTCTAGGTACAAAATTGTTATTATTTATCAATCTGGAAACGTATTATGTACAACAAAATCAAAATCATCAAACTCAGGTCATCCCTTATGAAGCTAGGCGCCGCCCCACCTCCAGCTCGCACCACAAATCACAATTTTTGTCAGAATACAAATAGATATTTATGCATTCAGAATCATCTAAATCAGTCTACGCGTTACAAAATTAGGTTGTTATTAGTAGCAATGGGGGATCATAAATTTTTGTCGTCGTACATATATATATATATATGTATATATATATTCCTTTTCATTATATATATATACAATTATAATTACAGTTTATGAGGATGTCAAGCTATAAATTGATTATCTAAAAGAGAACTTTTATTTGTGAAATCAATCTGATCATTTACCAAGAAACAACCATCGTTTTCTGCCTTCCTTATTTCAAGAATTTCTGGTTTGTCAAGAATTTGAGTATCATCAGCTCGGTGAATTAGCTCTAGATTGTCTATCTTAGTAGTATGACCCGTGTCAATTAAATGTTTAGAAAGGCCCGAAGAAGGTCTATTGTATTTAGCGGATGTAATATGTTCTTTAAACCGAGTTTCTATTCTTATTTTGGTTTGCCCTATATATCGAGCACTGCAGTCTTCATAGGTTATTTTATATACGCCGCTGCTTTTTAGCTTGTTGAATGGAGGGGTTTAATTTTGTTATTGCAAATTTTATTTTTTAGATAATTGTCATTAAAAAAGGCAGGAATAATATTGACTTTGGAAAGAATTCTTTTTAAAATTGCACAAGAGTCATCAATGAATGGGATTCTCTTCCAACTCTTTTCCTGTCTTTCGCTTGGTTTTACTTAAGGGTATACTGAGTTTAAAGTTTGAATTATACCCACTGTTAATAGCTATTTGTTTTATTATGTTCAGCTCTTTTCTAAATTTTTCTTTGTCTAAAGGCAGTCTTAGCAATCTATTGATCATAAAGTGGGAGGCTGCTAACTTTGTACTTCAAGGGTGATAAGAGTGGGAAGGAATTATTTTGTCACAATAAGTGTTTTTTTCTAAAGATATCAAAATTTAATTTATTATCAACTATTGAAATCGTCAGATCTAGAAAATTAATACTATGGTTTCCTAATTCTACTGTAAATTGAATATTTCAGTAAATATTATTAAGAACTTGCTTTACAAATAAGTCAAGTTGTCTGTCAGTGACTACCCATATACAAAATACGTCGTCGACGTACCTAAACCAAGCGAAAACATGTTTAATTAAATTATTATCAAATTTAAATAATTTATTTTCAAAATTGTACATAAAAAATTCTGCACAGAAAGGTCAGTAAGTGGATCCCATGGCAAGGCCTTTTGTCTGTAGGTATATTTTTTGATTAAAAGTGAAATAGTTTTGGTTAATACATGTATCTGAAAGTGAAATTAATTGGCTTGCTTTTTCGTTTTTGAATTTTTCTTTTATTAATTATTAAGTTGATCTTTTAGGTCTGCTGTCGGTAGAGGGAAACAGATTGCTTACATCAAAAGAAGCAAGCTTAGCGTTGTAAGGTTTATCAGCTTTACTTACCACTTTACTTTAACCACTACATTAGTATCATCCACTGCTGCATCCAAATGCAACGCAAGGTCAAGAAAATCTGTGTTTCATTTGTTCAGAAAAAATGTTGAGTGAAAAATATTTCCACCAAGTGCCAAAAAGCGAAACTATAAGTTACATTATTGCTCGCACTTGCGCGAAGGTTATAGGCATAGTACAATTAACTTACAGTAGGTGGCGCGCGCGTCGTACCAGGAAATGTATTTTTTTTATACGATGTGGCCAAAGCCTAGGGGACAACCCTTTGATGCGTTAGCATGGTTTTGGCCGGAAGGGAATTAGGGTAAGGGAAGTGAGGAAACTTGAATGTCTTGTTTTTGCATTGTTGCAAGCTAGACAACAGCTTAGAGACGGAGTGGATTATTTTAATTCCTAATAAAAGCTCACGGGGAGGCCTGTGTCGAACGCCGGACCCTTGGCATGGTGGTCGTGTCACTCAACAAATTGAAAGTATAAATTACAATGAAGGACTGGAAGTGGATGGAATTATACTATATTTCCTTTTGAAAGAAATCACTCATTGGACAAATTTTCGTACAATACTATTGAATACACAATGTTTAAAAGAAACAATTTTTATTATCAAAGTTGTTCCACCTAAGAAAGAAGCTCTAGATTATAAATGGAATGAAGTTGTATCTCGGGAAAAAGTTGAAATGGACAACCTTATATCCTGGTTATAAACACTTGGAGGCGGATTTTCCGCATTGAGTGAAACATTTACCCATCATGCAGAGATAGCGGGTAAAATATCTTTAAAGCAACTTAGTGTAATGTGAGACTTGCAATTTGACGTTATTCAGCGCCACCTGTAAGTCGGCAGTGTTGAATAATTAACCTAGCTTTGCTTATCCTTGCCAGTCTGTATATCTCTGTTTCTGATGGGACGAGATGAAAGTGTCGATTCTTGAGGAAGAAGAAGACCATTCATCAAGTGTCATCCGGAACAGATGGGCAGCTGGAGGTAAGTTTCAATATTTGCATTTCCTTAAATTCCTCATTTATCTGAGCCATCGATACTCGGATAAATTAGTTCTGAACTCATTTCATTCCACAGAATTGAGCAAAAACGGGTACTGGTCAGCACAATTGCATCCAATAAAATATTCTTCCCTTTTGGTGTGTTTATGAGCAAAGCAGAAAGTGGGGTTAGCCTGAAGCAAGGTTTTCGGGCCCTAAAAATAAATTAACACCGCCACTTCAGGTTATACCTGTGTTTTCCACCATCTCGGCGAAAAACAAGCGGATACAAGAAAAATTGAATTCCCCGTCCATCGCCGGACGATAGAGACTCCGTCAGACAGTCCCTAGCCCCCGTGTGGTTTAATTTTTTTGTTTGGCTCGCCCTAGACTATTCCCGGCATCATCCAGTAAAGTCGTAGCTTACGCGACAGGCAAAGGAATTCAGGTGGAATTACAGATAAGTACCTAGAAAATTTAAAATTTTATATAGTCATTATAAGTCAGCAAGACGAGTGTGCAGTGACGTCATATAAGTGGACTTCACGCTTTTATAATGTTCCATTGTAATAACTTGGTAAATTTGCTCACGGTCGCCATGTAATAAATTACATTCTCTGCTTCTTTTATGTTTAAGTTTACGACGATCAGTCCAATTTGTTTTGAAATACGTTTTAAACCTGGGAGCAGCCTCAAGGCTGTAGCTCCACTGGAGCAGCTAAATTAGCTATTGCTCCAAAGCTATACCGAACTAAGAGTAAGAGCAGCTATACCAGCTTAACTCTTGTTTAATGAAACGCGCCGATTTGATTCTAACTTGAATCTGCTTTATTGAAAAATTCTTACTCTATTTATATACAATATTTATGCTTACCTCACTAATGCTCTTTGGCCACATTCTTAAGTGCTCAATAATTTGCCCTCTTTAGTAATTAATTATTGCGAAAGAAAGTATCGTTTAATAATTGCATACTTTGTTATTTTCGATGGCCCATTTACATCATACGGCGCGAGTTCATATTTCCGCTGTGAACTGGTCGCTGTAGATGCGTCACGTGCTTGTTTGTTTACCTAGTGCATTGTGCCGCTTTTCCATTGAGTAATTACTGATATGCAATGGAAGTGTCGCTGACCGCCGTTAATGTAGGTCAGGAAATTATGCACAGCACTTTGTATCTCAAGCTCGTAAAGTTTTTATTTACGTTATTGGGCATGTCATGTTATTTGATGACTTTAGTGATTTAATGCAATTTTATTCGGGGAATATATTTTGGTATATTACACCTTCCTCCTTTTGGGGAAAAAATTTGTTTTTTGTTTAAGAAAAAGAAATTTTTGAACTGAAAACTCATTTGGGCTTTGTTTTTGCAGCGATTAAGAATGTAGCCTCTTCTTATGATATTACATGTATAATTTTTTTTTTACATATTTTTACTATTTCTTCTTACTTCTTCTAGACAAGGTTCTATGGTTTTACATATGTACAGTTTCATATATAGTTTAATATTATTTTATAATTTTTACATATGTCTAATGATGTATTTGTACAATATAGTATAATTTATATATACATTTTATCCAGTCTATTACATTGTGTTGCTATCTATATATATATTGTTATTTTTCTTAAATAAAATCTATAATGATTTATTCCTATATTTTTCTTAACCTATTCTTATGTATTTTAATTGTCTTTCCATTTATATCTTCTATAATACAATTTACTGACTCAATTTTAATTACAATATATGGTCCTTTATACAATGGATCTAGTTTTTTCTTATTTGTAGTTTCTACTAAAACTTTATCTCCTATTTGTAAATTTAATGGGTTACAGTCATTTTTACTTGTTTATTTAGAGGTTTATACGTATTACTTTGCTTTATTTAATGCCTCTTGTAGTCTGAATTTCAGTGGTTGTACATCATGTCTAGTTGAATATGAGTTATGCAGTATTTCTGTGGTTTTCGTATTATGATTTCTTTAACTTTTGTTTTCCTAGGATTTTAATGCGTTTTTAATAAATTCAATTATGTAACTTTTCTGCAGAAAGCCTCAGAGTCGAAGTCTGAGTTTGTTTATTAATATTTTCTTCCAGTTCTTCGAATTCCTGCACTAATGCGGGTTCTACTGACTGTTTTATTTGTTCTTAACGCATATATATAACTTTATTCTTTGTTTTATATATTTTCTCAGTTATTCGGATACCTGCTCTAGTGCGAGGTCCACTGATTGCTTTATTTCTTTATAACATTGTATATTATTTAATTGTTGTGCACTATGTTAACTTCAATTTTAGGTTAGCAGCTACAGTTTTTTTTTTTTAATTTTAAGTCCGGTAAGTGTTCTCTTTTGTTGGACATATTGCTTCCGTTATGCGCAGTTGATCAGACTGCAGTATTATGGAGCTTATGTTTGATATGACGGTAGTCGTGTACATCTGTGTTTTTTGTTTTTGTCCTGCTGGTGTCAATTTAGCTATCAGTTCAAAAAAAAGTGTGTTCGTAACAGAATCCATCTCGTGACCCATCGAGTAAATTCTTTTGAACCGAGCTCGCCTGGAATGCGAGAACAATCACTTCTTTATATTATTATTTCTCTATCTTTGTTTTAGACGCAGAGAAGTCTGTATTTAATTTTTCGTTTGGTAGAGAAGAAATTCGAGTGTTATATTTTTTACAAAACATTTTTCTTTGTAAGTTGTGTTTTTATTTAATAAGTTCATTTTAGTATTAAATCTTATTTAAAGTCTATAATTTCTATTATATTATAAATATTTTATAGTATTTTTATTTATTTTTTTTTTGTTGTTTATTTCTTTCTTTATTTGGTCATTATAATCTTATTTTAATTTTTATAAATATCTGTACTAAAGAAAATTTTTTTTTTCTATTATTATTTTTACTTAGAATTATGTTATTATTATTTTTTTTTTTTTATTTTTTTTTTTTTTTTATTATTGCCATTTTATTCTTTCAGTGCTTTCATCTTTAAACTTTTATAACTGCTGGGGTTGTCAAAATCTTCTTCTTTATGCCCCTCTTGTGATCCTTGTACAGCATGTACAGGAATTCAGCTATTTTCACTATTGCTATTATGAGCAATAGGCATGCGATCTGCTTATTTTCGACGTTTAATGAATCATTAATGATGAGGTTATTTACAACCTCGGCGTTATTATTGGCATTCTTTGATTCAGTGCCACCCATTTTGCGTTTTTATTTTTCAATTTAAAATTAGTTTAAGAAATTTCTGTTAATGTTGAAATTGTCGTTCCTACTTTACATTTAATTACAAGGCTCTTTGAGCATACTGATCATATTTCTGAGTATACTGATGACATTTCTATCAAGCTCTTCAAAAATTGTCGATTCAGTCTGTCCAGTACCTGGTAGAACAAATTATTTTGGACCACTGATTTTCTCCCAAATGTATGTGTTCAGGCAATTCAAAGTTTTCCATGTGTGGTTCTGCTTCGCCTTAAAATTATTGAATACTTTTTTTTTTTTATTTAAATATCAATTGTAATCCAAAATGAATTCATCAACATTCGAGAAAATATTTTTTTTTGATTCGTACTTGGTTCTTGGCTTGCGTTGAGTGTGTTGATTTCTATCTCTGAACTCCGATGTTATGCTGTGTAATAATGTTCGAATTTACTGCTTCTCATGTGAAATAATTCATGCTTTTTTCTGGACAACAAAAAGTTACGATTTGTAATTCAATCTTAATAGGTAGCGTGACTGATGACGCAGTCTTCCCGTCTTTTGAAGCTTTTGTTTCTTTAGTTATATTCCTTAGTTGTCATGCTATATGGAGAACTTTATTTGTCACATTTCCTACGATCCCTGAAGTCTTCAATTAAGCTTTGGGTTGGATTTTCATTAACATTGTGGTATTCGTATTCCTGATGTATTTATTGTGTGCTATGTTGTAAACTTCTCGTTGACGGTTGTCTTGTAGATGAACTTCGTTGTAACATTTTAAAGACGGAAGGTTCACACGTCACGGTCTTCTTACGTATCCGCCATAAAAGACGTCTATTTGCTGTCTTCTTGTGGTTAAAGCTTTATGTTGGGGAGTTTCTGCAGATTAAAATGTCACGAACTTCGAAACTGCAGGCTAAAATATCACGGTCGCCATGTAATAACTTGGTAAATTTGCTCACGGTCGCCATGTAATAAATTACATTCTCTGCTTCTTTTATGTTTAAGTTTACGACGATCAGTCCAATTTGTTTTGAAATACGTTTTAAACCTGGGAGCAGCCTCAAGGCTGTAGCTCCACTGGAGCAGCTAAATTAGCTATTGCTCCAAAGCTATACCGAACTAAGAGTAAGAGCAGCTATACCAGCTTAATTCTTGTTTAATGAAACGCGCCGATTTGATTCTAACTTGAATCTGCTTTATTGAAAAATTCTTACTCTATTTATATACAATATTTATGCTTACCTCACTAATGCTCTTTGGCCACATTCTTAAGTGCTCAATAATTTGCCCTCTTTAGTAATTAATTATTGCGAAAGAAAGTATCGTTTAATAATTGCATACTTTGTTATTTTCGATGGCCCATTTACATCATACGGCGCGAGTTCATATTTCCGCTGTGAACTGGTCGCTGTAGATGCGTCACGTGCTTGTTTGTTTACCTAGTGCATTGTGCCGCTTTTCCATTGAGTAATTACTGATATGCAATGGAAGTGTCGCTGACCGCCGTTAATGTAGGTCAGGAAATTATGCACAGCACTTTGTATCTCAAGCTCGTAAAGTTTTTATTTACGTTATTGGGCATGTCATGTTATTTGATGACTTTAGTGATTTAATGCAATTTTATTCGGGGAATATATTTTGGTATATTACACCATAAATGCCAGAAAATCAATGGCTCCCACGTAGACAGTGGAAATTTCAGTGATCTTCCATGAATACAGATCACTTGACAATAAGGTAGTCAAGAAGAGGGCCAATTAACCATTTTTACTTTTTATTGCGGCCAAAAGAAATAATCTGACGTGCTTCTCTATTCAGATTTTGTTGTGTCAGTGTAATTTCTCTGCAGCTCTAGTAATTTTAAGATAAAATAACGTTGTAAAGATAGAAGCCCTATGCCTCCTTAAATTAATTTCACTGTAAAATTCTAAATTTATAAGATTATAAAATATATGCAGTTAATTGAAATAGTGATAATTAAGCTGTCAGTTTGTGAATTTGCTTTTTTTGTGTTACTACCATCGCCAAATACTTTAGTAGGTAAAATTTTAGTGCTTACAACATAATTCGTAGAAATTCCTACTGTATTGAATAGGTTATAATAGCTTCACCTCGTCGCCTCAACACTAAACACATGATGTACAAGATGAGGTTTCGTGAACCTCACGTAAAAATTAACATTCGCGTATTCGTTTAAGGGGAGACGTTATCTAGCTAGATACTGACACCACTAATATAGCTCGTGTAATTTAAAGATGAATAAGAACCGGTGCATGACGTATACTTAAATATATCTATGGTTATTTCCCTCATTTCATTTTAATATAGAAAACCTCTCAAAACATTTCATGACCACCTTCACTCGCAGTAATGAATTGTTGAACGAGGACGTGAAGTTGTACTAGTAGCAGGATTTACTTATAGTACCTTGTTATGAATTCCTAGTTGTCGGTCCAGATGAACTATGTGTAATCTTAGTTTCTTTTCTTTGCCCTGTAGGTTTAGATTGGGATTTTTGATATGAACTTAAAGTAAGCAGTGATTTAATTAGTAATTTCAAAAACTATACCTAAATGATTTTTGATATGAACTTAAAGTAAGCAGTGATTTAATTAGTAATTTCAAAAACTATACCTAAATGATTTTTTTTATTTAAATTTAAAGTAGAAACTGATTTGATGATTAGTTTTAAGAGAACAATATCTAAATGTTTTTTGATTTAAGGATTAGTATGGAAGATAGTATCAATAAGTTTTGATTGAAAAGTAACTCAGAAATTGATCTATTACTTGGAATTAACGTTTATGAGTATTGGCGATGTTGGATTTAAGGATAGGACTCATGTAGGTCAAGGAGATATAGTCTCCCATTAGTTAACGTGTTAAATGAATTTAATTATATGAATATATGTCATAAGTTATAAAGTAATGGAATAACTATCTTTCATTTTCAGGCACCCTCTGAAGACTCTTCTCCCTGTCCCCCTCCCTTTTTCTCCCTCATGGTTTAATTTTCCTGTGTGTTTAAAAATTTTTTTTTTCCAGCCCTCTTTACAGGTTGGGCCTACACCTTAGCCAGGTGTAGGTATAGTGGTGGCTTAGAGACTGAACCATCGCATATGGGGGTAGTCTTTTTCTTGTTTTTGTCAAATTCAAGATGGTTCAGTACGGCTAAGGGTAATAGGTGACACCAGACCTGTTGCTCTTCCTTCTGTTGTCTGTTTCTGTTTTTTTTATCCTTCGTGGCAGACCTGAGAGAAGGAGTCCACAACCTTCTCTCGCCACAGGCACGCGAAATTCTGTTGTAAATGTGTGAATCGGATGTTCAAGGACTCACACCCCATACCGGCGAGCTAGGACGTGCTGCCAGCTAGCGCGTGCCACTTGAACATCCTGCGGCAACTTCACGTTGCTCATACGCACACACATGCATTACATTAGTTTGGGATTAAAGTTAGGCGATCCTTTCCTGCAATCAAGGTGTATGTTATTCTATAGCATTTCATTAATTCAAAGGAAAACTGCGTCCGGCAAGGAAAATTATCCGGCAGCAATATGTTTTTGCTCTTCGACAAAAAGAAATTCACCAAAAATTAGTAAATGTGTGTGAAGGTAATTTCGCATAAGCTGCTTACAAATTTTTTTTTAATTTAAGAAAATAAAAATTTTAGTGCCCATGTTTCGGATTGACTCCGAAATATTGCAGGTTCCCCCCAATATGACAGCCACCCACATAATATTGGAGGGGAACGCAGAATCCGGAGGCGATCTTGCCGGCATGGGACAGTGATTTTTCTTCTGGTCTAGTACGCGGAGTTGAAAAGTGAACAAAAGTTGGTTTTTGAAAAAAACCTGACTTGAGATTATTTGGAAAATTTGTTAAACAAGAAGCATTGGAAAAACGATTAGCTTATAGGAATTCAACTAAGTACCATTTTTTTGTGTTTTGATTTTGGTAAAGAAACCAACAATCTACGGCTAACCTCTCTATAGATTCCTTGGCACGCAAAATTTTTTTGTTTTGACTTTAAATTAACCCATTAATAAAGAAGTGTAGAAACAGGCATACTGGGTTGTGTGAATTGGGAATAATTTAATAAAAATTAACTAACAGTACGACCATGAACGGGGAAACTAAACTATTTAAAGTGGTGTTTTTTATCATTTAGTCGTATTATCGAGTTCATTTTATCATAAATATCTATATATGTATATACGACTGGAGGCAAAACAATTAAAAGCGGCATAAATTTTCCGGGCTATGAAGCAAATATTATTTAATTCAGTTCACACGTTTATCAGCATTTTGTCGGTGCGAATTACTAATTACTATTAACTATTATTACAAAAATAATAATTATTTAAGTAAATAAATTATTAGTAGCAAATATATTCACCCAATTTATAAATTAATTGCGAATGAATAATTGTAAATTGAGTTTACCTTCCTCCTCTGATTTCTTTTATTAGTAAAAGAAAAAAGTTTTTATCGTGTTCGTTACATTACTAAGTAAATGGAGTGCAATTGCAAAGTCAAATAATTTTGTAAAAGTAAATTAGGATAATAAACGAAGTGAATTATCATAAAAGATTATCAAAAACGTTGTACACAACAAATACAATAATATTTCTTTGTCCGGAAGGGAATTAGGATAAAGAGAGTGAGGAAACTTTAATGCTTTGTTTTCGCATTGCTGCGAGCTAGACAACAGCCCAGAGACGGAGTTCAGCCAATGTACACGGTCCTCTTTTGAGTCTACACAAACAGGTTTTTGATGGTAAAGGATCGCAGGGAAGGGGAATTGTTCCCTCAAATTTTCCATCTATCTCTCGGGTGCAAAACACCACTACAAGCATAGAGTTTTATATATAGATATTTTGTGACTGGAGGGTTCAGAAAATTTTTCTGCATGCGCTCGGTTCATTAATGTTTTAGTTCTAAGGTAGTCAACTTGATAATTAAAATTAAAATATTTCAGGTAAAAGATCGCAAGGAACGGTAATTGCAAACACATTTTTGCACCGAAATGATTTTTATCCCTCGAGTGCAAATTACAACTTTAAGAATAAAGAACACAAATATAAGTACATATTGGATATTTAGCAGACGTTTTTGAAATGTCACAGAATGTCGCTTTGTGAACAATCAAACCAACACTAACTAAACTCGCATTCTGATATAAAATTGAGTCGGAGCAAAATATCTTACGTGTACGTCGGGCTCACATCCACAAACCGGCTTGAGGGCAGAAATTTAGAGTCAGATGTGCGTTGGGTCATTGAGATCAAATTTCAGTTGCAGGAAGGCGAAATCAGTGGGACACTGATTTTAGCAGTACTACTGTCAAAAGTTCAATCAAACATATTTTGACACTGCTAAAAAAGTTCGAAACTCGTGGGGCACTGAAATCCCATCGAAATTGCTATCTGTTTTACAACACACTCTCACTTCATTCGTGTCTTGAGTTAGTTAATCGAGATTTTACTGTATTATACATTATTAAATATATGAATGGAAACTATTGGCCTTCGACTGCGGGTACGAACATACATTTTAATTATTATTGCCTTACTTAATTAGCATGTATATTATTATTATAGTTAATTAATTGCAGGCTCTCCTTCTGGGACGAGATAAAGGGCCGGGCCGACAAGGCGGCTGCGGTGACGGCGGCGCTGAGCAGGGTGATGGCCAACATTGGTGGGCCCAGACCCAGCAAAAGGCGCCTGTTGCTTCGCACCGCCGAGGCCATAATGCTCTATGGAGCAGAAGTCTGGGCTGATGCAATGCGGTGGGAGCGGTACCGTAAGCGTATACTCGCGGTGCAACGCCGTGCGGCGCTCCGTATTGCGAGCTCCTACCGCACGGTCTCGGAACCGGCGGTGCTAGTGGTCGCGGGGGTCATACCCATTGACCTCTTAGCCAGGGAGCGACAATTCGTACATCTGGAGAAATCCATCTTGGGGGGAGAGGCCGCGAGAGTGGGTCGGGTCAGGACAATGGCGTACTGGCAAGAGAGGTGGGATGGAGAGTCGCGGGGCCGGTGGACAGCCCGGATGATCCCTCAGCTGGACACTTGGCTGAACCGTCAGCACGGTGAGGTGGACTACTACCTCACCCAAATGCTGACGGGGCATGGGAACTTTCGGGCCTTTCTCCACCGCATAGGAAAGGTCCCGAGCCCGTGCTGTGTGTACTGCTGGTCTCCATCGGACTCTGCTCTCCACACATTCTTTGAATGTGATCACTGGAGAGCGGAGAGGGCAGAGATGGAGGCGGAGACGGGCAGCGTGACCCCGGACAATATTGTTGGGGTCATGCTGCAGGGGGAGGACCACTGGCGAAGGATTGTCTCTTTCGTCAGGATAGTCCTTCGTCAAAAGAGAGAGACAGCAACGGGGCTCCCTAGCGGGGGCGCCTGCTAACTTGTCGGGGGCAGCGAGGGGGCGGGGGCTCCCGTTAGGGGGCCCGGTTGGCTCGCGGGCCTCGTAGGAGGCTGCTCTATAGGACTCCACCGCGAGGTAATGTCTCCAGACGGTTCCGTGGTGGTCCTCCTGGAGGGGGGAGGGGGGTTTTAGCCGGTAGGACTGGTCGTTGGCCAGGTGAGTCCGGCACACGGGTGGCTTTGGCCACCTAGGACGTAACCGCATTTCCCCGCTCCCAAAAAAAAAAAAAAAAAAATAATTGTTAATTAATAAATATTATATTCAAAAATTACCTGGTGGAATTTTGCAAACGGTAGCAGGATGCCATCCATACCGCTGATTACAATTTGGACTTTGAACAAATATACTAGAATCACTTAAGCACTCCGCAAAAACTTCACCCCCAATATAATATAGTCGCACTCCTTTTCCAATGTGTCGCCTTGTCTGTTCTACTACTTCATTACGATTAACATTTGATAAAAGACCGAGACAAAATCTAAATAAGATAATACTACAACCACTGATTAACCTTGAATTTCATTACCTTTCTGAGTTGGAAGGATCTGTGAAGCCGTCAACTGTTATTGACGGTTGTGAAGCGTGAAATGTTTCTCCTACTCTTGTATTTAGTTCATAATAACTAATTGAACACCAAAACGCTGGCTCATGATACATGACAGGTTGCGCATCTACAGGTGGACTAGGTGTAAGTCTCGTCATACCTAAAAAATAAATGAAATGACCGCGAATAACATATTTTCAAAGTAGGAATTTTTTTAAAGGAAGTTTTTTTGATGATACCAACAACCACTCACTCAGATTATCATTTTGGTCCATAGGATCACCATCTTCAGACATATATCCAGGAGGAGGCGTTTCAGTATTGGGAATACTTCCCACACTTAATCCACTTGAATCCATTATCGTAGTATTGCTAGGTATTTGCTGTCCCAATGTTGCTTCCATGAATGGTGGACTATTTGGTACACTACAGCATAATATTGCTATTTTATCATAATATTATAATTTTTAATTTGTATACATACTTTAAAGCGTTATTGAAGTGTATATTAGTAGGGATTTGATTACTGTGATCATCAAGTGGATAATCTGTAATCGAATCAGGTGGAGTCGGCAACGATTTTGGTACTAAGATTGAAAGTTCGACCTTCTTATAATGATACGGATTTATGCAAATTTCGTCCTTTTTCAGTTGATAGGCGTATTCGCAATGATCCAAAGGTTTAAGTTCATTTTGACTCTGAAATATAATTTTAATATAGTATTTTCATAAACATTTTCATATATTTTATTTATGAACAATGTTTTAATTTTAGATAATGCAAGTCATAGGAGCTCGGTAACTGATTGCAAATGAACCATAGTAAATATATGCATCACGCGCCTTTTAATTTTTATTCTCATGATACCTTTTTTATTTTTGACGATATCTAAAAAGTTTAACATAATTGTGCTTATAATTATGAAAGTGGTCTAAATCAGCTCGGAAAATGTGCGTGTGTGGTCTAAATCAGCTCGTAAATTGTCCTAGAAGATCATTTTTTCTTTATTGGAAAGGTTTTTATGTTTGTAAAGCGTAAAAAATATAATATTTAAAATTCATTAATATTTTTAAATGGATTGAAAATTAAATCGTGAAGTACTTCCAAAATTTAATTAGACCATTTTCATAATTATAGTGCCTATAATTATGAAAATGGTCTAAGTCAATTTTGGAAGTACTTAACGATTTATTACAAAAGAATTACAAAACATATTTGTTGTAAAAATTTAAATATTTTCACTTAAAGACCATCACTTATACTATTAGCTTGTCCCCGTCTTAACACCTTTTCCAACATTCAAGTTATATTTATATATAGTATATATTTTATTATTTGTTTAGGAGTTATCGCACAAATAAACATTGCATGGTGCATTATATATTGCTCTTACAATTTTCTATATATTATAGAGCTTGTTTTTCACTTTTCAGTTAATATTTTTTAACGCAATCGACTGTTCTGTTTTAATAAATTATTTTATTTCACACTTTTTAGTATTTTGAAGTTCCTGTCAAAATGGTAGCATAAAAGTATGTGGGGTGATAGATCTCACCTACAGAAACAAAAAATAATAAGGCAGGTGGACGGGGCAATCTTAACCGCTTGGGAGTTACAGGGTGATTCATAAATTTACAATTTTTATTGTATGCACATCACTCTTTTATTTTTATCTTTAAATCTACTCAACTTCACAGTGACCTTTCCAAAATTATTAACAATGACGATTTAGCTCCTACCATTGCAGGTACAGTCACTTCCAAGAGTGAAAATAATGTTTTGAAATGACCAAAAATTCAGCATTTTCCCAAATTTTTTCCGCAATTCATGTAATTAGATTGCCCATATTATTACCTTTCCAAAAAGGTACAACATGTCTAGATATAGAAAGGATTAGAAAAACCGCATCCTTAGAAATTCCTGACTGCCTAATTATTTTATTGCACTTTATGAAGGAAAGGAGGAATGAAGGAATTATTTTATTGCACTTTAAAAGGAAAAAAGTTATAAAAATATTAGTGTGGTTTTTTTGCCGATAGTAGCGTGTGCTAGCCAGAGTTCACTCTCTAGTATCCTGACGTTTTGTTACTAATACCTGATGGCTATTAAATAGGGTCAGTCAGCAAGAATATCGATCATAGTTGAAAAACAATTCCATAACTATGGGTGTTCTTAAGCTAAAATTATTAAAAATTTGTAGAATTTACTTTTGAGGAATACGCGGATAAAATTTACATTTATTGTGTAGTAGACTGAAACGAAAAGCGGCTATACTTGAATGTGAAAGGAGATTCCCTAATTGACGTGCACCTCAAAGAGAGGTATCTTCGTGGACTTTCTGAAGATTAAGAGAAACCGGAAGTGCAACTTCAAACGGCACGGAATTGCGATCTGAAACATCTAACGATTCTGCCGACGTCGAGCAGCAAATATCACTCTCGTCAGACAAGTTCGTAAAACGAACCCTAGACGAGGAACAAAATGACTAGGAGTGTTCATTTCAAGTTTGGAGGGTTGTTCATTCAGCAGGGTGACGTTTATATCATCATATCCCAGTCCAAGGACTACTGGAAGGATATTCCGTGAGAAGATTAAAATTGTTCATTTCAGTTCTGGAATGCGACATTGATAACAGGGCGTTTCTGGTCCGAATTCTGCGGACGGATGAGTCGTAGTTCACAGGGTATGACAAACTTTCACAACCTCCATACCTGGTCGGACATAGGACAAGCGGACCTCTTTGCAGCCCAAATACTGAGCCAATGAATGGGCTGGTATCATCGGCACACATTTAAAAAGACCATACACTTCGCCGCAAGTCCTTAAAAGCCAAATTTATGCGGACTTGCTCCATTGAACTTTTTTTATGAAAAACGATGCGGAGTGAAGTTTGTTCAAGGAAATTAGAAGGAGGTTATTGGTATACATCAGTAGTGGTGGAAGATATTTTGAACAGCTTTTGTAACATAATAGCATTAATTGTAATAAGTTTCGAATTCAATAAAAACCATTTTAGGATTAATTTGAGTTTAATTTAAATTGCAGATTTTTTTTAATTTCCCAAAAGGTTTTCTACACGAATTTCTACACTCTTAATCTGGAGATGTTGTAAATTTTTGGTAAGGTAATAAGATAGACCATTTAATGAAAATAAAAAACAAGTGTGTGTGTTAATGTAATTATTTTGGAGAACATTTTCGAAAATGCTGAATTTTTGGTCATTTCAAAACATTTTTATCACTCTTGGAAGTGACTGTACCTGCAATGGTAGGTGTTAGATCAACATTGTTGAGAATTTTGGAAAGGATATTGAGTGACTCCCAAACGATTGAGACACCTAAGAGGCATTGAGGCTATTAAATTATTAATTATACTCATGGACATTGTTTTCCATTCATCTTTGATCGATTGAAATAAAGCCTGCCTGATGCATGCTTCGTTGTCCAACTCGTTTTTTTTAAATCGGCCACAAATTTTCCAAGGGATTCAAATCTGAGGATTGTGAGGGGCACTGCAGGATATGAATGTTGCTATCAGCAAACCACTTTTTTAAAAGCTTTGAAGTATTCTTTGGGTCGTTACCCTGCTGGAAAACCCACCGCAAAGGCATCTATTCTTTAGCGTACGGTAACATGATCATTTCCAATATATTCCATATTGGAAACGATCCATGATCCCCTGAACTTCATGGATGAGGCTCCACCCATATCCCGAAAGACACCCCCACATCATGACCAAGCCGCCACTATGCTTGACAGAGAGCTGACAATGTTTTGGGCTCAAACGTGTACTCCTCTCTCGTCGTACGTGGGCATTTCCATTCGCAGAAATCAAATTAATTTGCTTTTATCGTTAAATAGGACTGTATTCCATTTACTAATGGGCCAATTTAAATGGCTTCTAGCGAAATCCAATCTAAAAATAAAGATATTCTAGGACATCAATAACAAGAAATAAGGATTAAAAGCAATCACCTCTTTAACCGGTGCTGTTAGAAGGGGCTTCTTCGCTTCTTTTAGGACCAATTGCTTCATTTTCGTAAAACTGTTATATTTATACTTAGCCATTGCGGATTCAAATATTTGTAAACGCACTTCACTAACTTTGAGCCCGAATAATACAAATATTAACAGTTTGCTGATGGACGAGTCTCATGAGCTCTTTTCCAAAGTCGCCTGTATTTTGTCTTGTTTGGACGATCTTCGTTCAGTGGTCTCGGGAGGCGTCTTAAGTTCTGATCCTTCGACGTTGTGTTAGGCACGTCAGTGCTGACCTGGGTGTGTGGTCTAAGGCTGTACTCAGAATAGCGAGATTTGTGACTCAATTGCTTCTTGCCTGGCGGGGTGCAAGTGGCTCTGCTCTCGCTCCGTCTTTGTCGGTTGCTGGTACGGGGAAGGGCGCCCCCCTCGCATTCTTCACAATATCCTTCAGGTGTTATTTCGTTCTAGGTGACGGAAAGTATGGTTAGTGGTGGGGTTACCAACTCGCCCGAAAAGGTGAAGGGCTCAAAGTCAAAACCTAAATCAAGGATAAACCAGTGGAGTGATCCGTAGCGGATTCTGGTCTTCTTGGTCCAGTTGTAATAGTAATAGGGATGCAGGTGATGGTAATGATGTTTCCAATTGTCGCGCCTTTGAACATCGACGATCGGTCTAGGAATGTTGACACGTCTGAGAAGTGTTGACACGTCTGAGGTGTTCTGTAGGAAAATAAGTGGTCCGTCAAAACCCTACGCATCTTTCTTGTTATCGACTCCTTCTCAAGTGGCTTATACTCTTCTCAATAATAATTTCTGGCCCGAGGATATCTTTTGTAAGGTCTTCGTACCCAATTCTCGTCGCCGCATCAAACCAGTAGCCGTTCAGTCTCCAAGTTCAAAAAACAGGGAAAGCTCTTTACTCCCAGAATGTGAGAGGACTGAGCACCAAAACAAATAATTCCTATTTCTCATCTGCTAACTACGATTTAGATGTGATAGCTTTATCTGAGACGTGGTTACACCACGGTATATCGGACGAGGAACTGTTTAATGGCTCTTATCAAGTTTTCCATAGGGATAGGCATGCTGTTTCGACCGCACGGGGTGATGGGGTTCTCATAGTTTGCTGAAATTTTCTTAATACTAATTGTTTTGACACTCCATTTTCTGACTAACTGGATCTGGAAGTTTCAGTAAAAATCTCACTTGATTCGGGAAACCTTTTCTTAATTTGTTACATACCTCCTGATGAGTCTAATGTCGTTGATAGTAATGGTCGGTGTCGATATGATATTCTTATTCAGCATATCAACTACATCTATAATCTAAAGCGGAGTCTACGGATGAAATTACCTTATGGGGGACTTCAACATACCCAATGTACGATGGGTAGCGAATGATGATGACGATAGCTTTTTTCCCCATGAATTGACTGAAGGACAATCGTTAGTCCTCGACACCTTGGTTAGCTTCGGACTTTGCTAACTGAGCGATGTGAGTAACAATATGGGAAACAGCTTGATTTGGTGTTCTCTACGAACTCCACGAAGAACTTTTGTTGAACCTAGCCTCCTTTCCTTCACAAATCTTGACGTGTTTCACCCTGCACTGCTTGTTGCTTTTCATTGTCTATCGGACGTGCTTGTCGATAACCTCGATAGCCAATATCATTTTAACTTAAGAGCGGCCGATTTTGAGGCTTGGAATGATTATCTGGGTGAGATAGACTTCCACACTTGTTTGTCTAGTGAGATATCGACAGAAACGTATCAGGTCTCTACGATGTTATATATGAAGCTTTCGGGAGGTTTGTTCTCTATGTCCGGGTTAGAAGTAGAGACTCCGCTCCACCCAGGTTTGTCAGAGAATTGAAGAGTCTTAGGTATAGGAAAAATAGACTTTGGAAAAAGTACCTTCATGTAAACAGTGTTAGCTCCTGGCATGAATTTAGTGTTTGCCATGAACATTTTATAAGCCGTTCTGGTTCTCTATATGAAGAATACCTTGAAAATTTAAGGAACAGCTTATTCTCTGACCCCGATGCATTTTTAGAGTAAATCAACTTGAAGGGAACTATTTGTAAGCTATTTGCTGAATTTTTTAAGGGCGAATTTGAATCATCTGATTTCTATCCGGATAGTAGGAACGTTTCGCTCATAAATAACCGAATTTCACCTATGGTACCTGTTCCATCTATCACTGAGATCTTGTTGAAGGATATTGCTGATCTCCCAACTGACTTTTCTAGTGGTCCTGACGGGGTTCCTACAGCAGTGATAAAGAAATGTTCCTCAGTGTTATTATAGCCATTACTATTACTCTTTCGCAAGTCTGTTTCGCAGGGCCACTTCCCAGCATTCTGGAAGACAACCTTTTTAATTCCTATTTTCAAGTGTGGCAATAGAAGAGAGATTTCCAATTACAGGCCAATTGCTTAATTGTCTTGTATTCCTAAACTTTTCGAACTATTCATTAAATCCCAATTATTCGAACGCTTAACAACTTATATCCCAATGGCCTTTCCAAAATTGTCAACAATGTTGATCTCACTACTACCACTACAGGTACAGTCACGGCCAAAATTGAAAAAAAGGTTTTGAAATTACCAAAATTTCAGCATTTTCTCAAATTTTCTCCGAAATTTATGTAACTAGTATATCTCTTTTTTATTTTTATTGGATTGCCCGTTTTATTACCTTTCCAAAAAGGTGCAACATGGCAAGGTAGACAAAGAATTAGAAAAACCGCATCCTTAGATATCTGACTACCTAATTATTTTATTGCACTTGGTAGCAAATTCTGTAAGTAAACAAAATTTTTATGATAAACGGTCGAAAATCTGGTTTTGGGTTAACAGGTAATTAGTTTTAATTATTGCTGCAAAAAAGTTATAAAAATGTTAGTGCAATTTTGTTTTATTGCCGATATTATTATGTGTTAGCCAGAATTCACATCCTGGCGTTTTGTTACTTGTACCTGATGGAAATTTAGCTATAAAAAAGGGTCAGTAAACAAGAATACCTATCATAGTTAAAAAACAAATCAATAAGTACGGCTGTTTTTAAGCAAAAATTAGTAAAAAAACGGCAGAATTTAGTTTTGAGTAATACACGGATATTCTTTACATTTATGGTGTAGTAGACGGAAAAGAGAGAGCGGCTGTACTAGAATACCAAAGGAGATTCCCTAACCGGCGAGCATCCCAAAGAAGGGTATACACACGGACTTTCCAAAGATTAAGAGAAACAGGAAGTGTAACTTCACTCGACCTGGAGACATGACGCAAAACTTTGGGAACTTCTGCCGACGTCGAGAACTAAATAATCACCATCGTGAGGCAGGACCCTGAGAAGAGCACGAAGCGAGTCGCAAGGTGATTAGGAGTGTCGTCATCTAAGGTTTGGAGGGTTATTCATCGATGGGGATTACGACCACTTCATCATCACCCAGCCCAAGGACTACTGGAAGGAGATTCTGAGAGAACACTGATATTTAGCACTTGGCTTCTGAAACGCGGCATTGACAACAGGGCGTTTCTGGACCGAATTCTGTGGACGGATGAATCTCAATTCACCAGGGATGGTATCACGAACTTCCATAACCTCAATACCTGGTCGGAAACTAATCCACACAGGACAAAGGTGACCTCATTCCAGCAGAGATTCAGTGTCAATGTTTGGACTGGTATCATCGGCAACCATTTGGTAGGACCATTAATTCTGCCGCAAGTGCTTAATAGTGAAATTTATGCGGACTTTTTGGACAATACACTGCCAGATCTAATAGAGGAGAGCCCTATGGATAATCTTAGGGGAATGTCTCACCAACACGATGAAGTACCAGCGCATATGGCTAACATTGTGAAGGAAAAACTAAGTGAAGAATTTCCTAACCGCTGGATTGGACGAGGTGCACCGATTCCTTGGCCTGCTAGATCTCCAGACCTTACCCCATTGGAATTTTTCTTATGGGGAACAATGATTTTTACGTATAAATTTCTAAATACTTTCCCTACGTGAACATATTGCACGTTTTAGGAAAGGAAATAAGACGGGCAATCCAATAAAAATAAAAAAAGGTATACTAATTACATTAATTTCGGAGAAAATTTGGGAAAATGCTGAAATTTTGGTAATTTCTAAACATTTTGTTCACTTTTGGAGGAGACTGTACCTGCAGTGGTAGTAGTGAGATCAACATTGTTGACATTTTTGGAAAGGTAATTGGGATAGAAGTTGTTTAGCGTTTGTTTGATGTCGCTATGTCGAGTAGATGAAAAGATAAAAATAAAAGAGTAACGTGCATACCATAGAATAGAAAACTTAAATTTATGAATCACCCTGTAACTCCCAAACGGTTGAGATTGCCCCCCCCCCCCCCCATACAATTTTTTGTTTGGCTAGGTGAGAGCTATCATTTGTATTCGTATTGACCTCTAGAAACGAGGCATGCCAGTTTTAACAAATACGACACATTATACAACGCTGCCTGTCCTCGGCATGCGAGGACCTATGCTCGGGATAAGAGTAGGTACTCTTAGCGATGCCCGATGTTGCTTCGAGTATGCCTAAATTCGGGGATCATCGGCATCTCATGCTGTAGGGAGCTTTGGAGTGGGACGAAGGCCTGGCCTTAAGTGGTGGCAGCAGAGACACTCCACTAGTCGAGTACCTTGTCCAGCCTCGATGCTGTATTGGTATGGCTAGTGGAAGCGCTGGACTAGCTTGCCTAAGTTCAGGATAGCTCCTAGCTTCGAAGGCAGGACAGTAGTTGTGGGCCTGGGGAAACTTTTATTTTGTTTCCTCGAATTTTTTTTAATCCAAACCCTCTTTTAATTTTTTTAATTTTATTTGTATTTTTGGTGAATACCTGAATATTTTTATTATTTTTTTTATCAAACCCCCCTTCTTTTTTTATCTTTTTATATATATATTTTTTGCATTTGTGTTTGTAGCCTTTCTCATACCTTCTCCCATCCTCAAGCAAGATGGGATAAGAAGCTTCTGGGGGAACCTGAAATTATTTAAATTGATTTTCTTTATTTTAGTTGTTTTGTATGACTTTGGCTTACGATTTTTTTTTTCTATTTTACTTTTTCGGTTTTTTTTGGAAGTTTTTTTTGTGGAAACTCCTGAGTTCGGTTATCTTAAGGGAAAGCAGTTTAGAAGTTGGAACTCCCGCACTTATGGCAGAGACCTTCAGTCTCACAAGCTTAATTTTGGATAAAACTTTTTTTGGAGTTGGACTCCCGTATATTTGGTGAGACCTTTTGTCTCAAACTTTTGCTCTACAATCGGTGACATTGCTGCTATAAAAATTTTGTTTTTTTTTTGTCTGACTACTTGTTTATGTTTTAACCTGGGATGATTCATCATTCCCCAATTAGCAAGGCAGCTAAGGCTTCGGGAGGCCATTTCTGGTTCCAGCCCGGTTCTGCCAATTTGCGAAGACATACGCCGTAGTGTTAAAAAATTTAAAATTGACATGGACTCATGTTCATCGGCTGTCAGTGGTAACACTGATCTCATTCGCTCCTTTTCGTCGGACGTGAAGGCTCTTCTGGCTAAGGCTAGTGCGTCTGCTGTTGTGGGTGGGAGCGAGTTGCGTTCGGGGACTGTTGGTGAGGTGGATGAGTCCCATGTTGCTGTGACTCCTCTGGTGGATGGCTGCATCTCTTCTGGGGTTTCAGTGCCGGCCGTTGGCTCCCGCTCTCCTAGACGGGGTCCCGAACAGAATACCTCAGAGTCGACTTCTGCCTCTAACTTGGATAGTCCTGATGCGATTGTGGGCAACAACATCAGCACTTTACGGCCAGCTAGGATCCCCAAGTATATCTTCATATCTAGGATCCATCCTGAGACTACTGAGAATGAGGTCATCGCCCATATTATTTCTCGTACTTGCGCTGCACCGGGCACTGTTGCGTGTAGACGGATTGGTTCCTCACACAATCGCTCTGGCTGTTCTTTTACTTCGTCGTTCAGAGTGCTGGTTCCGGAGGATTTATTCGATGAAGTTCTTTCCCCTGAGATTTGGCCTCGCAATTCCATAGTGCGAGAATTTGTCCCAAGAAATCGACTTAGCTTGGCCAATGAGTCCTCAAAAAACGGATTGCGGAATTGTCGATCCACTACGCAAACGTAACTGGTCTTCGTTCAAAAACGGCTAGGCTCTTTAATGGCTCCAGCGATCTTTGTTACGGCGTGATTTGTTTGACTGAAACGTGGCTATTTCATGGAATTCTGGATGCGGAGCTGTTTAGCTCTGAGTATATTGTTTTTCGCCGTGATCGTCATGCTGATTTGATTGATGCGCCTGTGGGAGGCGGTGTTCTCGATGTTATGTTTCATGCAGACTGGTTGACATCCCGAATTCCGTTGATTTGGACATTTTATGTATCGCTATCGGACTGCCTGGCAAAACTGTGTTCATTTCGACCGCTAATATTCCTCCAGGTTCCCCGTCTTGTGTTTATGAAAGGTTTGCCTCCTGCCTGGATGACCTCTCACACGCCTTGATGCCTTCTGATGATTGCTGCTTTTAGGTGACTTTAACCTGCCGGATGTTGGCTGGGAGCTCTCACACTCGGATGATGGCTTGGTTCCTTCTTTTCGGTCTGCTAATCAGTTTGCTTTTTCTTTTATAGATAGCCTTGCTTCTTCTGGCTTAACACAGACTTGCAGTATTTCTAATGATCATGGAAGGTTCCTCGACCTAGTTTTTTCTACTGATCCTGCTAGTACACTGGTGAGACGATGCTTGGAGCCCATTGTTCCGGAGTCGGGTCATCACCCTGCGCTTCATATTGCTCTTTTCATTGATCCAGTTATGATGGCTTCTTGTGTACCAGATGATGCTTGTTATAACTTCAGTAAGGCTGACTTCTCCCTGATTAACAATTGGCTCTCAGCTTGTGATTGGAGTAGCGTCCTCGACGAACGTGACATTAATGTGGCCGTAAGATCTTTTTATAATTTGCTGTCTATCTGTTTTACTTATTGTGTCCCTATTTCTAAATCGAATAACTTGCGTTCTAGTCTGCCTTGGTTTGATAGTTCCTTGAAACATTTCAAGAATATTAAATGTAAGGCCTGGAAGAGGTTTTGTTCCTCCAGGAGCGACGATGACTATTTAACTTATTCCAATTTACGCAGTCAATTTATAACTGACTTAGTATCTTCTTATAATAATTATATTAATAGAATGAAAGCGTCCCTACTAGTCGATCCTAAGCGTTTTTGGAGGTTCGTGAACTTGAAGCGCAATCTGATGGCTATCCATCTTCTTTGTCTTTCGGAGGCAGCGAAAGCAATGAGCCCTTGACGATAGCAAACCTGTTTGCCGATTTTTTTAAAACTGCGTTTTTGGATGATATCTGTGATATTAGCATTAAGGATTTTACCCATTTGACGAGGTTTACACCGACTTCTCTTAAACCCAAAGACCTTTTACTTCACGAAGTTACGATTTTGAAGAAAATCTCTACCTTGACTGATAGTTTTTCAATTGGTCCTGACGGTATCCCTGCCTCACTCGTGAAAAGATGTGGTTCCGTTCTTGCTCCTATTTTGTGTTATTTATTTAATCTCTCAACTCGTTGCGGTGTTTTTCCGAAGGCTTGGAAAACCTCATTAATTATTCCCCTTCACAAAAAAGTTGATAAATGTGAAATCTCGAACTATAGACCAATTGCTAACCTTTGTTGTGTATCCAAGATTTTTGAGGCACTTATTTGCGATGTTCTATACTTCCACTGTACTGGTAAGCAAGTTGACTGTATTTTTACTGATTTCAGCAAGGCTTTCGATAGAATAAATCATAGAATTCTTATTCTCAAACTCTCTCTCCTTGGGTTTCCGCGAGTTTTCGTAATTTGGATTCATTCGTACTTGTCTGAACGCACTCAGAAGGTTTCTTTTCGTGGAGCTCTATCTGATGCAATTTTCAACACTTCCGGTGTACCGCAGGGCTCCCACCTTGGCCCATTGTTATTTATAATTTATATCAATGATATATCTGCGATACTGTCTAACTCAAATATTCTTTGTTATGCCGATGACGCTAAGATATTTCGCACTGTGTCTGACAATGCCGATTGCCTACTCTTAAATTCCGACTTGGACGCCTTTCAGAATTGGTGTTCCATTAACGACCTTCCCCTAAATATTAGCAAGTGTACATCCATGTCTTTCTCACGAAAAAGGTCTCCAATTCAATATAACTTTACCATAGAGGGTTGTCCTTTAACAAGAGTTATTAAGACAAAGGACCTGGGTGTGGCTCAATTCTCAATTTTCTTTCCAGGATCATTTTGATGCCATAGTCAACAAGGCTAATATGACTCTTGGTTTCGTGAAGAGGTGGTCAAGGGAATTTGATGACCCTTACATTACAAAGCTCTTATATTGCACTTTTGTCCGGCCTATTCTAGAATATGCCTCTCCAGTCTGGTCACCGCTCTATGTGTCACATATAAATCGCATTGAAGCTGTTCAACGGAGGTTCGTTAGGTTTGCCCTTCGAGGCCTTCCTTGGAATAACTCCCTTATGTTACCACCTTATGCTGATAGACTTAAACTTCTGCACTTGGACACACTTGAAAAGAGGCGCCGTAACGCCGGGATCCTTTTTGCTTTCGACTCCATTCGTGGGTCCATTGACTCTTCTGTTCTCTTGGGTAGCTTTGGCATATCGGTTCCAGCTCGCTCCCTGAGGAATCATGACTTTCTTCGGTTACCTTTTCATCGTACTAATTATGGATTAAATGAACCTATAACGTCGATGTCGCGATTTTTTAATTCCGCTTTTAATTGCATTGATTTTCATCTATCGCGTAATCATGTGAGGAGTCAGCTTTGTTGAGGTTACTTTTTGGTTTTTGTTATGCTCTTTACTTTTTATTTGCTTTTTGTTCACTTTGGCACTTTGTTTTCTGAATTTATATTTTGCGAATTCTCTTCTTGTTCTTTGTTTTTTATATGATTTGTTATATTGTTTTTGTTTAGTTTTTATTTAGTTTTTTTAATTTTGTTTATTGCTTAGTTCTTTTGTAGTAATCAGCTCATTGATGAAATATTGTAAATGAATAAATAAATAAATAAAAAAGGGGCTAAGCCTAAACAGGCTCAAGTGCAGTCGCACCAACCCCAGACAAGGAGTAAAACAAAGGCCTGGGACAAAACCAGGCTGTCGTCCGTGTAGCCAGGCTGTCGTCCGACTCGGCCCAGGGGTCTGCTGCTTAGCCTAACGCTCAGGAAGCGAAAATTTATCAAGACCCAGCCGTATTACAGGCCTCGAATCAAGCTCAGCTGTTCGGTTCGAACTCTCAGACTAGCACTTGGTCGATGCAGAGCCCTAGCTCAAATATACAGTTGGAAGCCTCCAAACATCAGCAAGCCGGGGGCGTTATGGTCGATTATCTGGTAAACAAAACCTTTGGCTTAGCCAGATGGTCGGCTGACGCAACCGTTAGAGGATCTCCGTCGTTTTGAAATAATTCCCAATCCCTCCGGGGGACCGCAATATACAAAGGCGATCCGAAAGCCTAAAGCCTTGAATCAACCCCTACTTTCCCCTCATCCAGATAGGGCATACAAATAATCACCCGGAAATAGTAGTAGCTGCTCCGGAACAGCTGACCACAATTATGGACGAGCTCAAGAACAAGATGCTGGATCTGTTAAATACAAACCTGGCCCAATCCATTTTGGAGAGGTCAGGTTCGTTCGGCTCTGCCGAGACAGGCCTTGATCTGATGCGGACTCTGATGGAACTCCGTCAGGGTTCGGAGAGCTGAGACAGTTACCTTCGCAAGGCCTGGTCGATTAGAGCTCAGATGAGAATGCCACCTCCAGAGGCCGAACTGGTCCAAATTGTCAGTGACAACCTTCACCCTAGAATAGGTCAACAGTTCTCGACGACTACAGTCTATTCTACGGACCATTTACGGGAACTGTGTCGTAAGGCGGAACGCTGGTTGCAGCGCCGAGAAACGGTTAGACGATCGACAAGTCCTGATGTCCATGAACTCAATTTTGATATAGCCCAGGAGGCAGAGGATTTCTCTGCGGTAGAAACCAAAGAAGCGAGGCGCTCCCCAGACGCGGCAGGTCATGCGACTAGTAGGAACTATGTCGCTGCGGGACGCTCCCTCCACTCCTGCAGTGAGTCCACCACCTACTCCTGCCACCCTAGTGATCAACAGGGTGTGGAGGAAGTGACTCGCACCCCTGAAGCTGCAAGACGTATGACTTACTGGAACTGTGGAGTAGTGGGACACTCCTTCCACTTCTGCCCTAGCGAGACCAGAAGACTCTTCTGCTACACCTGTGGCCAACCTGGAGTAGTGCCACCCAAGTGCTCCAGATGTAACCCGGAAAACGAACCCCAGCGATCCAAACGCTGATGTACGAAGAGCTAGACCGTATGTTGGAGTTAGGAGTAATTGAAGAGTCCAACAGTCCCTGGAATTCCCCATTGTACTTGTACATAAACCTGGGAAGGTCAGGCTTTGTCTGGACTCTCGCAAGGTGAACACGGTTACAAAGAAGGACGCCTACCCCTTAAACCACATTGACGGATTGCTTGTACAACTGTGCTGAGTGTCAAAAAATTCAGAGCTTACGTTGAAGGACATCCTTTCACGATCATCACTGACCACGCCAATCTGAAGTGGCTGATGAGTCACTCGGATCTCTCAGGACGATTAGCTCGGCGGAGTCTAAAGCGGCAGGCTTATGACTTCCAGATCGAGCATCGCAAGGGTTATGTGGTCCCTGACACTCCGTCCCGATTACAAACTGAAACGCCAGAGGAGTTGAAAGTAAGTGCAGTCGCGTAGACTTAAACTCACCATACTTCTCCATGGAAGAGTATGAGCAGTTGCTTGCTAACCCAACATAACTCCCTGATCTCTGTCTCGGACGGGTACGTATACAAGAGGACCCAACCCCGCAGCGGTGATTCGGTTCAGGAAGCTTATGCTTTTTATTTATTGTAGTTTGTAGAATTAGTAGTAAGTTATAGCTTGTATTTTATTTTTTATTTTTTTATTTTTTTTATGCAATAGCTTGTATTAAGCTTAAATAAATAAATAAATAAAGACTTAGCCTGGAAGCTTTGGGTTTCATCGGATCTGTTTTAATCCATGAAGCTCATGAGTCCCCTCAGTCAGCACATGGAGGCTTTAACAAGACGCTATGCCAACTCGGTGAAAAATACTACTGGGCCTACATGGTCACACACGTACGCGCATATGTATCCGACTGTCAAGTAAGCAAAGAAACCAAGTCGCCCAACACCATCTTGCGACCACCGATGGGCAAGCCTTTGAAAGCCCAACGTCCGCTGCAATTCCTTTATATTGACTTTCTCGGACCATATCCTCGCTCCAAACGCGGCAACACTGTCATTTTTGTAGCATTAAATGGCTTTACCAAATTTGTCCCACTTAAGCCAATGCGTGCCGAAAGGGCCCACCTAGTATGCACCTTCCTTGAGGAAGAAGTATTCTCTGTATTCGGGGTGCCTGCAAGTATCTTCTCCGACAACGGGCGGCAGTTTGTTTCTACCACCTTCCACAAACTGCTGAGCGATTATGGCATCAAACACGTCAAGACCACCAAGTACTCCCCACACCCCAATGCCTCAGAGCGAGTGAATAAACTAATATTGTCAGCTATTCGCGCCTACTTGCAGAATGACCATAGATTATGACATTTACATCTCTCTGCCATTGGGGCCCTGCGCACTTCAGTACATCAATCTACAGGCACCGGCCAGTATTACTCCCTTTTTGGCCACCACATGGTGCAGCATGGTTCCGCCTATCCAGTCCTGCGACAGCTGGATCAGTTAAAATCGGGTGATGTCACAGTTCTGCCCAAGGCTGACCGACTCCAGCTGATTCGTTCCCGAATTAAAGACCATGTTTGAAAAATCTTAAAATTCATCCCATCGAACGAGGTTGTCATCACTGCCATCGATCTCTTTGCAGTTGTTTGTCGAAATAAAACGGGAAGCTGCATTCGTAATCATCAGCAAAGGCATCATTTTTCTCCTCTCGTATCAGAGACAAGTGGGAACCTGTACCGTAACAGTTGTTTTTTGGTTTGTGTTTCATCTGACTAGCTCAACATCAACAGCAGAAGCCAGATCGATTGTGTACTCCGGATTGATTGACTCAAAATACTCAATAAATGTATCATTGAAATTAGTACAAGAGTGCAGTTTGTTCAAAAATAGTTTACTCCAATATACCTCACGATAAATCCCTTCTAAACCCATCTTCCCAAAAACTTAAATATTGGTCCTTCGAAGCCGGATACCCGTCTCAATATTTCTGGTAAGCGAAATTGTGCACATTTATTTAATTTATAATCTGTTTATCTCACACCGTAAAAAGAAGTGAATAAAGGTGTGCAAAGTGTTTCAGTTGTGTAAATTAGAGCGTCATTAATTAAAGCGTTTGATTTTTTGGAAGTATAATTTTGCAGTTAACGGAAGTACACAAGGCCCCGCATTAGTCATACATTACGCAGTTATATGCCCTATTGTGTGCAGGCAGTGAAATCCTACGAGTCATCGCTTCTTCGATATGCCAATATGAACAAGCCTGTTTTTAGTATTGTATTGCGGTTAATCAAATCGATTTAATAATATAAATTATTGAAAGTTTAGTTCTTTGTGCAGCACTCTAAGCCCAGTCTAAGGTGTAGGACAATTATAAAATTTCAAATTAATAAAAATAAAATAAAATTGGAAAAAAAAACTATAAATCAAGTCCAGATTTTGCCAAGCTGAGATCAGTGGCGTCATATTAAAATTATTAAGGTGTTTTCCAGCAATAGTTCTCTGATTGCTTTCCCGAAATCTTTGTAATTGCTCTCATCTCTTCTCCGCAAAGCCTCGTGGGTTACCTCTTACCATCACAAAATTTTGCACTTGATAAAATGAGTACTATAGCAGATCAAATAAGAGTACAAACGGCATTAGTAGAACAAGTTGAAAATTTTATTAAAAATTTCAAGAAATCTCCTAAAGAAAGGCTAAATAATCTCGGTCACATAAAGGGTAGAATAGATATATTAAATAACATATGGCAAGATTTTAATGCGAATGACATTACAATTCGTACATCAGCTACAATTGAAGATAGGTCAGACGTGTATTTCATGAAACCTGTGATAAATTAGGTGATCTGTATTATGAGTACATAGGAATTTTAAATGAGATATATGATAGGCTAACAGCACCTCAGCGTGCCAGCGATGCAAGTTGTTCAAACCCATTAGGAAAAAACACCATCGAAATAAATAGCGGAGAGCCAGGAGGTCGGTCGCAAGACGATACTAGCTTTCTACATAATCAGACCGTGTTGTTGCAAAATGAGTTCAAGCTACCACCAATAACCATCCCGAAATTTTCTGGAGACTATAGTTCGTGGCCGTCCTTCTATGATTTGTTTAAATGCATGGTTCATGAAAGGGAAAATTTACTGGCAGTGCAAAAAATGCATTATTTAAAATCGTGCTTAGTCGGTGAAGCCGAGCATCTTATACGCCATTTAACAATTACTCAGGATAACTATAATGTCGCATGGACCATGTTATGTAAACGATTCCAAAATAACCGGGTACTAGTAAACAACAACCTGAGGATTCTTTTTTCTCAACCTAATATACAAAATGAAAACAGTGTTCAAATTAGAAAATTGCTTGATTCCACAAATGAATGTTTAGCCGCTCTCAAAAACTTAGGGGTCAAAACAGAAGAATGGGATCCGATCATAATATTTCTGATGGTTGAGCGGTTACCTCTGCAGACTCGGCAATTATGGGAACAAAGTCGAGGTTCAAATACATCACTTCCTAAGCTAGTTGAGGTGCAAGATTTTTTAGAAGCAAGATTTAGATCCCTTGAAGCTTTACCTGTAAATAAAATTCAAAGGGTAATGCCTCGGTCTCAACCAAACAGAACACGTGCTCTTTACATTACCAAATTCAAATGTCCTGTATGCAAAGGTCCTCACGCACTCAAAACCTGCTTTAAATTTGGTAAAATGAACCTTCAAGAAAGATGGCAGGTAGTCTCTTCGAATGCGATATGTTGCAATTGTCTAGCTCAGAGTCATACCATAGATAACTGCTCAAATGTACAAGTCTGTCGTATATGTCAGAAAAGACATAATACTCTTCTCCATAATTATAATACTCAAAGGGAATGCCCCCGTTAAATTCTCCACCAACAAACATCTCTCATACCTCAATTTCTACGGTCGATATACCCTCAACTTCGGATACCTCGAACTCCAGTCGTAATATCCCTTCTCAAGTGAAGACATACTTTGCTCGCAAACAAAGGAAAGTTTTACTCGCTACAATTTTAGTAAAGGTATTCTCAAAAGATGGAGAGCCTCATATCCTTAGAGCCTTAGTTGATTTTGGATCAGAAGCTACATTTATTACCAACAAAATGGTTCGAAGCTTAGGTTTAAAATCAGTCAAGGATCTAACCCACGTTACCGGGTTGGGTAATGTGCTTACTGCAAAATCCCAAGGGACAGTCTTTCTTACAATACAGCCACATTCTCGCGACATTCCGGCTATTGATTTGAAAGCGAGTACCCTTAGTTCCCTAACCGACTTATTGCCTCCTACGAATCTCGAGATAACTGAATGGACTCACATTAAAGATTTACCTCTTGCAGACCCTACTTTTTATCAGTCTGGAAGGATTGACATGATTCTTGATGCTTCGATTTATGGACGAATTATTCAAAGTGGCATACTGCGTGGAGGACCAGACATGCCCGTAGCCCAAAACACATCTTTTGGGTGGATCATAGTTGGAGAAATTCCCCTCAAAGAAACCGCAACCGTTTCGAATAGTCCTTCGGAATTCTCTTGTTATTCATTCTGTACTCAAATTTCAGAAGTGTGCGATGATGTTTTAAAACGATTCTGGGAGCTTGAAGAAGTGTCCTTTCCAGAACCGCGCACAAATGAAGATACGTTTTGTGAAGATCATTTCAAGAGAACACATAGTCGCAATTCTGATGGACGCTACGTAGTAAGGTTACCTTTCAACCCCCTGTATAAGGATAACCTACAATTCACTCATTCTCGTGATATTGCCATGAAAAGATATAAAGGTCTCGAAAGGCGTCTCAATTCAAATCCTTCCATGAAAACAGACTACGTTGAGTGTATACAGGAATATGTAGAAAAGAAACAAATCGAAAGGGTACCTCCTTCAGAAATCTCGAACCTTGAATTTAAGAACTATTACCTCCCCCACCACGCTGTCATTAAAACCGATAGTTTAACTACGAAAACTAGAGTCGTTTTCGATGCAAGTTGCAAGGCATCCAACAATCTCTCTCTTAATGATTTGTTGTTAGCAGGACCCGCTCTTCAACGAGATATATCTCTTCTCTTATGTGAATGGCGTCAGAAAAAATTCGTTTTTACAGCTGACATAGCTAGAATGTACCGGCAGATACTCCTCCACCCAAAGGATTGTGATTTTCAAAGAATTCTTTGGCGGCGCCCTTCTCATGACTCAGTGGAAGATTTTCGGCTATTAACGGTGACATTTGGTGTTCGAAGTTCTCCCTTTCTTGCGATCCGGACAATGCAACAACTCGCGGAGGATGAAGCTCATCGATTTCCTTTGGGGGCCAGTATTCTCTCAAAGGATCTTTACGTTGATGATGTTCTGTCTGGCGGTAACACATTAGAAGAAGCCATAGACAGCAGATATCAGATCGATAATATTATGAGAGCTGGAAAATTCGAATTACGAAAATGGGCTTCTAACGATCCGAAGATCGTAGAAGACATTCCCGAGTCAAACCGACTCAATACTCCTTCTCTTCATTTTGACAAGAATAGTATAGTGAAGACGCTGGGACTACTGTGGAATCCATCCGACGACTTCTTCTCTTATAATATTGATATTAAACCTGTCGAAACTCCATTTACGAAAAGAAAAGTATTATCCACAATCGCTCATATCTACGACCCTCTCGGATGGTTATCCCCAATCACCATTACATCAAAAATCTTCTTGCAAACTTTATGGCAGAGAAAGGTTGGTTGGGATGAACCTCTTCCCGAAGATCTCGCAACGAAATGGTTTGATTATCTAAATCTACTTCCCCAGTTGAAGGAGATCACTATACCACGATTCCTATGCACATACCCTTATTGTAGTTTACAGATGCATGGGTTTTGTGATGCTTCAGAACGCGCATATGGAGCTGTTTTGTATATCCGCTGTGAAATGAATGGAGCGGTTTCAGTTCGCCTAGTGAGTGCTAAGACAAAGGTCGCGCCTTTAAAGGCGATAAGCCTCCCCCGATTAGAACTGTGTGGGACAGTCTTACTCTCGAAATTGGTGAAAAAATTTCAACCATGCATTCGGTGTAATCATATTGATGTCTTCACATGGACCGACTCCACTATAGTCCTTTCTTGGATAAATCGACATCCTAATAACTTTAAACCGTTCATCAGCAACCGGATTTCCGAAATCCTAATGAACGTAGAAACAGCACATTGGAGACATGTGCCATCCTTAGACAATCCAGCCGACGTAGCCAGTCGTGGTCTTAGGAAAGGGAAGCTGGTAGATTTGAAGCCTTGGTGGCAAGGCCCGGACTGGTTACTTCTTTCGCCAGCATGTTGGCCATCTCGATCCGAAGGCCTCCCGGTTCCAGAATCTAACCCCGACGAGTTTGAATTGAAACCTATGAGGAATTTTCTCACCGTCAAATCTGATGGCATGGACGCTTCAGATATATTACAGAAATTTTCCTCGTTATCACGGCTATTTAAGATTACAGTTATCTGTAAAAGATTCATCGAGAAATGCAAAAATAAGGATTTCAAATTCTCATCTTACATTACTCCAAAAGAATTGAAATCTGCACGAGAATTTTGGATTAGACATGAACAGTCTAGACACTTTCCCACAGAGGTAAAGAACTTATCCGCTAAAACTCCTTTACCTAAGTCAAGTAAAATATTATCCCTGAACCCTTTCCTTGATGAATTCGGAGTAATACGTGTGGGAGGTAGGTTACAGCATGCTGCAATCCCTTATAATGAGAGACATCCCGTAATTTTAGCCTCCCACAGTCACTTAACGCAACTTTTTGTTAGGTATGCTCACATTTCTTGCCTTCACGGAGGCCCCACATTAACTCTTGCACTCCTAAGGAAAACGATGTGGATTGTTCACGGTCGTAACACAGTAAAGAAAATCATTGGAAAATACATTATATGCTTCAAGGAAACGGGCAAAACTCAAACTCAACTAATGGGAGCGCTACCTTCACCTAGAGTAAATGTATCGCGTCCTTTTACAAATGTGGGAGTGCATTACACAGGCCCTTTCAATCTCACCATCTCTCGAACGCGTCGTTGTCGAACATATAAAGGTTATTTATCAATTTTTGTTTGCCTCTGTACAAAGGCAATACATATTGAGGTTGTTAGTGACCTCACGTCAGAAGCCTTCTTGGGGGCGTTTAAACGATTTGTGTCTCGCCGTGGGCTCCCTCTTCATGTTTATTCCGACTGTGGCACAAATTTTGTAGGAGCTCGAACTAAATTAGAGAGAGATCTCAAGGTAGCGTATGTTAGAGCAAGTCATAATACTGCTAATGCTGTAAATATACAAGGTATTCAATGGCATTTTATTCCACCAGCTTCCCCCCATTTTGGCGGTCTATGGGAAGCGGGAGTTAAATCAGTAAAACACCATCTAAAGCGGATTGTGGGTAGCACGAATTTGACGTTTGAGGAGATGAGCACATTTGTAACACAGGTAGAAGCGTGCTTAAACTCTCGGCCTCTTTGCCCCCTCAGCAATGACGCAACTGATCTCAGAATACTAACCCCCGGACATTTTTTGATTGGCGATGCTCTTCTAGCACCCCCAGAGGAAGACTACTCTTCCACAAAATTAAGTTCATTAAATCGCTGGAACTTTATTCAAAAAATTAAACAAGATTTCTGGAAGATCTGGAGTACTGAATATTTATCCAGATTGCAGCAGCGTCCAAAATGGCTCCATAATTCGGAAAATTTAAAGGTTGGAGATCTTGTGCTGCTCAAAGATGAAAGGTTATCATGTAGTAAATGGGCTCTAGGAAGAATTACAGAACATATCCAGGCAGCGATAGTCTCATACGTGTTGTAGATATAAAAACACAAACCGGTGAAATTAAACGTCCAATCACTAAGCTTTGTTTACTTCCGATAAATGTAGAATAGTAGTTTCCTCGGCAAAAACTTATGTTAAGTTAGAATTTAGTTGAAGAGGCCAATTTACGCATCCGAAACACTCTCGCGACATAGTTTGAATTATATATTTTTTAACATAAATGTGCAGAACTTCAAAACTAGAATTTATTGAATTCCTTCCAACTCATATCCCTTCTCCCGAAAATTGCGACATCATAATGTTGGAAGCAAAACGAATGTTGAACATCAAAGATGAAACGGGATACTCCACCAATACCAAACTTAGCGGTTCAAGGACGAGAATACAGCAGCTATTTGATAGCAATTGCAATATTGTTGAAAACCACAGGATTTCAAGGCGCGGACAATGTTTGAAAAATCTTAAAATTCATCCCATCGAACGAGGTTGTCATCACTGCCATCGATCTCTTTGCAGTTGTTTGTCGAAATAAAACGGGAAGCTGCATTCGTAATCATCAGCAAAGGCATCATTTTTCTCCTCTCGTATCAGAGACAAGTGGGAACCTGTACCGTAACAGTTGTTTTTTGGTTTGTGTTTCATCTGACTAGCTCAACATCAACAGCAGAAGCCAGATCGATTGTGTACTCCGGATTGATTGACTCAAAATACTCAATAAATGTATCATTGAAATTAGTACAAGAGTGCAGTTTGTTCAAAAATAGTTTACTCCAATATACCTCACGATAAATCCCTTCTAAACCCATCTTCCCAAAAACTTAAATATTGGTCCTTCGAAGCCGGATACCCGTCTCAATATTTCTGGTAAGCGAAATTGTGCACATTTATTTAATTTATAATCTGTTTATCTCACACCGTAAAAAGAAGTGAATAAAGGTGTGCAAAGTGTTTCAGTTGTGTAAATTAGAGCGTCATTAATTAAAGCGTTTGATTTTTTGGAAGTATAATTTTGCAGTTAACGGAAGTACACAAGGCCCCGCATTAGTCATACATTACGCAGTTATATGCCCTATTGTGTGCAGGCAGTGAAATCCTACGAGTCATCGCTTCTTCGATATGCCAATATGAACAAGCCTGTTTTTAGTATTGTATTGCGGTTAATCAAATCGATTTAATAATATAAATTATTGAAAGTTTAGTTCTTTGTGCAGCACTCTAAGCCCAGTCTAAGGTGTAGGACAATTATAAAATTTCAAATTAATAAAAATAAAATAAAATTGGAAAAAAAAACTATAAATCAAGTCCAGATTTTGCCAAGCTGAGAACAGTGGCGTCATATTAAAATTATTAAGGTGTTTTCCAGCAATAGTTCTCTGATTGCTTTCCCGAAATCTTTGTAATTGCTCTCATCTCTTCTCCGCAAAGCCTCGTGGGTTACCTCTTACCATCACAAAATTTTGCACTTGATAAAATGAGTACTATAGCAGATCAAATAAGAGTACAAACGGCATTAGTAGAACAAGTTGAAAATTTTATTAAAAATTTCAAGAAATCTCCTAAAGAAAGGCTAAATAATCTCGGTCACATAAAGGGTAGAATAGATATATTAAATAACATATGGCAAGATTTTAATGCGAATGACATTACAATTCGTACATCAGCTACAATTGAAGATAGGTCAGACGTGTATTTCATGAAACCTGTGATAAATTAGGTGATCTGTATTATGAGTACATAGGAATTTTAAATGAGATATATGATAGGCTAACAGCACCTCAGCGTGCCAGCGATGCAAGTTGTTCAAACCCATTAGGAAAAAACACCATCGAAATAAATAGCGGAGAGCCAGGAGGTCGGTCGCAAGACGATACTAGCTTTCTACATAATCAGACCGTGTTGTTGCAAAATGAGTTCAAGCTACCACCAATAACCATCCCGAAATTTTCTGGAGACTATAGTTCGTGGCCGTCCTTCTATGATTTGTTTAAATGCATGGTTCATGAAAGGGAAAATTTACTGGCAGTGCAAAAAATGCATTATTTAAAATCGTGCTTAGTCGGTGAAGCCGAGCATCTTATACGCCATTTAACAATTACTCAGGATAACTATAATGTCGCATGGACCATGTTATGTAAACGATTCCAAAATAACCGGGTACTAGTAAACAACAACCTGAGGATTCTTTTTTCTCAACCTAATATACAAAATGAAAACAGTGTTCAAATTAGAAAATTGCTTGATTCCACAAATGAATGTTTAGCCGCTCTCAAAAACTTAGGGGTCAAAACAGAAGAATGGGATCCGATCATAATATTTCTGATGGTTGAGCGGTTACCTCTGCAGACTCGGCAATTATGGGAACAAAGTCGAGGTTCAAATACATCACTTCCTAAGCTAGTTGAGGTGCAAGATTTTTTAGAAGCAAGATTTAGATCCCTTGAAGCTTTACCTGTAAATAAAATTCAAAGGGTAATGCCTCGGTCTCAACCAAACAGAACACGTGCTCTTTACATTACCAAATTCAAATGTCCTGTATGCAAAGGTCCTCACGCACTCAAAACCTGCTTTAAATTTGGTAAAATGAACCTTCAAGAAAGATGGCAGGTAGTCTCTTCGAATGCGATATGTTGCAATTGTCTAGCTCAGAGTCATACCATAGATAACTGCTCAAATGTACAAGTCTGTCGTATATGTCAGAAAAGACATAATACTCTTCTCCATAATTATAATACTCAAAGGGAATGCCCCCGTTAAATTCTCCACCAACAAACATCTCTCATACCTCAATTTCTACGGTCGATATACCCTCAACTTCGGATACCTCGAACTCCAGTCGTAATATCCCTTCTCAAGTGAAGACATACTTTGCTCGCAAACAAAGGAAAGTTTTACTCGCTACAATTTTAGTAAAGGTATTCTCAAAAGATGGAGAGCCTCATATCCTTAGAGCCTTAGTTGATTTTGGATCAGAAGCTACATTTATTACCAACAAAATGGTTCGAAGCGTAGGTTTAAAATCAGTCAAGGATCTAACCCACGTTACCGGGTTGGGTAATGTGCTTACTGCAAAATCCCAAGGGACAGTCTTTCTTACAATACAGCCACATTCTCGCGACATTCCGGCTATTGATTTGAAAGCGAGTACCCTTAGTTCCCTAACCGACTTATTGCCTCCTACGAATCTCGAGATAACTGAATGGACTCACATTAAAGATTTACCTCTTGCAGACCCTACTTTTTATCAGTCTGGAAGGATTGACATGATTCTTGATGCTTCGATTTATGGACGAATTATTCAAAGTGGCATACTGCGTGGAGGACCAGACATGCCCGTAGCCCAAAACACATCTTTTGGGTGGATCATATTTGGAGAAATTCCCCTCAAAGAAACCGCAACCGTTTCGAATAGTCCTTCGGAATTCTCTTGTTATTCATTCTGTACTCAAATTTCAGAAGTGTGCGATGATGTTTTAAAACGATTCTGGGAGCTTGAAGAAGTGTCCTTTCCAGAACCGCGCACAAATGAAGATACGTTTTGTGAAGATCATTTCAAGAGAACACATAGTCGCAATTCTGATGGACGCTACGTAGTAAGGTTACCTTTCAACCCCCTGTATAAGGATAACCTACAATTCACTCATTCTCGTGATATTGCCATGAAAAGATATAAAGGTCTCGAAAGGCGTCTCAATTCAAATCCTTCCATGAAAACAGACTACGTTGAGTGTATACAGGAATATGTAGAAAAGAAACAAATCGAAAGGGTACCTCCTTCAGAAATCTCGAACCTTGAATTTAAGAACTATTACCTCCCCCACCACGCTGTCATTAAAACCGATAGTTTAACTACGAAAACTAGAGTCGTTTTCGATGCAAGTTGCAAGGCATCCAACAATCTCTCTCTTAATGATTTGTTGTTAGCAGGACCCGCTCTTCAACGAGATATATCTCTTCTCTTATGTGAATGGCGTCAGAAAAAATTCGTTTTTACAGCTGACATAGCTAGAATGTACCGGCAGATACTCCTCCACCCAAAGGATTGTGATTTTCAAAGAATTCTTTGGCGGCGCCCTTCTCATGACTCAGTGGAAGATTTTCGGCTATTAACGGTGACATTTGGTGTTCGAAGTTCTCCCTTTCTTGCGATCCGGACAATGCAACAACTCGCGGAGGATGAAGCTCATCGATTTCCTTTGGGGGCCAGTATTCTCTCAAAGGATCTTTACGTTGATGATGTTCTGTCTGGCGGTAACACATTAGAAGAAGCCATAGACAGCAGATATCAGATCGATAATATTATGAGAGCTGGAAAATTCGAATTACGAAAATGGGCTTCTAACGATCCGAAGATCGTAGAAGACATTCCCGAGTCAAACCGACTCAATACTCCTTCTCTTCATTTTGACAAGAATAGTATAGTGAAGACGCTGGGACTACTGTGGAATCCATCCGACGACTTCTTCTCTTATAATATTGATATTAAACCTGTCGAAACTCCATTTACGAAAAGAAAAGTATTATCCACAATCGCTCATATCTACGACCCTCTCGGATGGTTATCCCCAATCACCATTACATCAAAAATCTTCTTGCAAACTTTATGGCAGAGAAAGGTTGGTTGGGATGAACCTCTTCCCGAAGATCTCGCAACGAAATGGTTTGATTATCTAAATCTACTTCCCCAGTTGAAGGAGATCACTATACCACGATTCCTATGCACATACCCTTATTGTAGTTTACAGATGCATGGGTTTTGTGATGCTTCAGAACGCGCATATGGAGCTGTTTTGTATATCCGCTGTGAAATGAATGGAGCGGTTTCAGTTCGCCTAGTGAGTGCTAAGACAAAGGTCGCGCCTTTAAAGGCGATAAGCCTCCCCCGATTAGAACTGTGTGGGACAGTCTTACTCTCGAAATTGGTGAAAAAATTTCAACCATGCATTCGGTGTAATCATATTGATGTCTTCACATGGACCGACTCCACTATAGTCCTTTCTTGGATAAATCGACATCCTAATAACTTTAAACCGTTCATCAGCAACCGGATTTCCGAAATCCTAATGAACGTAGAAACAGCACATTGGAGACATGTGCCATCCTTAGACAATCCAGCCGACGTAGCCAGTCGTGGTCTTAGGAAAGGGAAGCTGGTAGATTTGAAGCCTTGGTGGCAAGGCCCGGACTGGTTACTTCTTTCGCCAGCATGTTGGCCATCTCGATCCGAAGGCCTCCCGGTTCCAGAATCTAACCCCGACGAGTTTGAATTGAAACCTATGAGGAATTTTCTCACCGTCAAATCTGATGGCATGGACGCTTCAGATATATTACAGAAATTTTCCTCGTTATCACGGCTATTTAAGATTACAGTTATCTGTAAAAGATTCATCGAGAAATGCAAAAATAAGGATTTCAAATTCTCATCTTACATTACTCCAAAAGAATTGAAATCTGCACGAGAATTTTGGATTAGACATGAACAGTCTAGACACTTTCCCACAGAGGTAAAGAACTTATCCGCTAAAACTCCTTTACCTAAGTCAAGTAAAATATTATCCCTGAACCCTTTCCTTGATGAATTCGGAGTAATACGTGTGGGAGGTAGGTTACAGCATGCTGCAATCCCTTATAATGAGAGACATCCCGTAATTTTAGCCTCCCACAGTCACTTAACGCAACTTTTTGTTAGGTATGCTCACATTTCTTGCCTTCACGGAGGCCCCACATTAACTCTTGCACTCCTAAGGAAAACGATGTGGATTGTTCACGGTCGTAACACAGTAAAGAAAATCATTGGAAAATACATTATATGCTTCAAGGAAACGGGCAAAACTCAAACTCAACTAATGGGAGCGCTACCTTCACCTAGAGTAAATGTATCGCGTCCTTTTACAAATGTGGGAGTGCATTACACAGGCCCTTTCAATCTCACCATCTCTCGAACGCGTCGTTGTCGAACATATAAAGGTTATTTATCAATTTTTGTTTGCCTCTGTACAAAGGCAATACATATTGAGGTTGTTAGTGACCTCACGTCAGAAGCCTTCTTGGGGGCGTTTAAACGATTTGTGTCTCGCCGTGGGCTCCCTCTTCATGTTTATTCCGACTGTGGCACAAATTTTGTAGGAGCTCGAACTAAATTAGAGAGAGATCTCAAGGTAGCGTATGTTAGAGCAAGTCATGATACTGCTAATGCTGTAAATATACAAGGTATTCAATGGCATTTTATTCCACCAGCTTCCCCCCATTTTGGCGGTCTATGGGAAGCGGGAGTTAAATCAGTAAAACACCATCTAAAGCGGATTGTGGGTAGCACGAATTTGACGTTTGAGGAGATGAGCACATTTGTAACACAGGTAGAAGCGTGCTTAAACTCTCGGCCTCTTTGCCCCCTCAGCAATGACGCAACTGATCTCAGAATACTAACCCCCGGACATTTTTTGATTGGCGATGCTCTTCTAGCACCCCCAGAGGAAGACTACTCTTCCACAAAATTAAGTTCATTAAATCGCTGGAACTTTATTCAAAAAATTAAACAAGATTTCTGGAAGATCTGGAGTACTGAATATTTATCCAGATTGCAGCAGCGTCCAAAATGGCTCCATAATTCGGAAAATTTAAAGGTTGGAGATCTTGTGCTGCTCAAAGATGAAAGGTTATCATGTAGTAAATGGGCTCTAGGAAGAATTACAAGAACATATCCAGGCAGCGATAGTCTCATACGTGTTGTAGATATAAAAACACAAACCGGTGAAATTAAACGTCCAATCACTAAGCTTTGTTTACTTCCGATAAATGTAGAATAGTAGTTTCCTCGGCAAAAACTTATGTTAAGTTAGAATTTAGTTGAAGAGGCCAATTTACGCATCCGAAACACTCTCGCGACATAGTTTGAATTATATATTTTTTAACATAAATGTGCAGAACTTCAAAACTAGAATTTATTGAATTCCTTCCAACTCATATCCCTTCTCCCGAAAATTGCGACATCATAATGTTGGAAGCAAAACGAATGTTGAACATCAAAGATGAAACGGGATACTCCACCAATACCAAACTTAGCGGTTCAAGGACGAGAATACAGCAGCTATTTGATAGCAATTGCAATATTGTTGAAAACCACAGGATTTCAAGGCGCGGACAATGTTTGAAAAATCTTAAAATTCATCCCATCGAACGAGGTTGTCATCACTGCCATCGATCTCTTTGCAGTTGTTTGTCGAAATAAAACGGGAAGCTGCATTCGTAATCATCAGCAAAGGCATCATTTTTCTCCTCTCGTATCAGAGACAAGTGGGAACCTGTACCGTAACAGTTGTTTTTTGGTTTGTGTTTCATCTGACTAGCTCAACATCAACAGCAGAAGCCAGATCGATTGTGTACTCCGGATTGATTGACTCAAAATACTCAATAAATGTATCATTGAAATTAGTACAAGAGTGCAGTTTGTTCAAAAATAGTTTACTCCAATATACCTCACGATAAATCCCTTCTAAACCCATCTTCCCAAAAACTTAAACAACCATCTCTAGCGTGTACACGAAAAGCACGCCAAGACTTACAACACTCGCTGTCAGAATTGTGAAGCGCGTGGGACAGAGCTTATATCAGCTGGAGGACATGCACAAATAAAAACAAAACAACACAACAAATAGGTGTAAATCAGCTACAATAGGAAGTGGTAGTTTTATTTTTAACATAACCGAAATGAGAAATCATAGTATTTCCTTTCTTCTAGCCTAGTTAACGCCCGATGCAAGGAACATAAAAGTCTCAACCAGCCTTGCTTTCCACACCCCCCCCCCCCTTCCCACTCCACCTGTTGGACCACGGAACCTTCCAAACTAGTAATATTTTAGTTCATATAAATGTGAAATTATCAAAAACCAATAAAATTATTATTTTGGTAGTTATTACAGGATCCTCATTGGGACCGCAGATAGACTTAGTCCACCAAGCAGCTTCACGGTCAATTCCGACACCCCAGGGCCTGTCAGGACCGCTCCGGCATAAAGCCGCCTCAAGGCCTAAGTCATAATAATTGCCGATGCATCTCTATCTTCGCTTCATAAGATTTGCTTCAAGGAGGAAAAAGAAAAATATTTCAATCGCAACTAAGTATAAAATTGTGAGACGAGGTAAATTTGTAGTAGAATTTTTTTTTTTTGACCAGATATAAGTAAATGCTTAGCCTAAATATTAGAAAGCTCCATAGTTAATTATTTAAACCACGAAAAAGAAAAAAGGAATTAGTTGATCTATTGTAGAGCTGAATCTTATACGTTATTTTATGAACCGCTGTCAGAGTATATAACATTGCTTGTGCAGAAAGACCTAACAATCAATTGTTCTTTTGATAGTGTAGCCAAAATGAAAACATCATGGTCGTAGGATAAAGATAACTCCATACTGCTTTAATATCCTGCTTAACAAGCATACTAGGATTAAACGTATTATTAATAATTGACCGGATAGTCACTTTTCCCTTTTTTAAATGTTTTAAGATCTGAAAAAAATTCAAAACAAATTGTTCAAAACTCGAGCGGAGCAAGAAATATAATTGTCTTGACAAGAGCGGCGTTTCTAATAAAGAAAAGAAAAATATTTTACCGAAAGGTTAATGTGACAGTGTTAGTGATCTTGTGATACTGCTGTCTAGTTCCGTGTTTGATTTAGTTGGATTAACATCCAGTTTTCGGTTGATTTCGAAGGCGTCCAGCAGCTAAAGAAAATCTAACCCTTTGGTGCTGCTGCTGTTGAAGAGCCAAAGGGATTTAGATTTTCTTTATTAGAAACGCCGCTCTTGTCAAGAAAATTATATTTCTTGCTCTGCTCGAGTTTGAACAATTTGTTTTGAATTTTTTCGTAAATTTCACTCGGGTCAAGTGATTTTCTGTACATTATTTGTACTTTTTGTTTTAAGATCTCCTTTTGCTGATGTCAATTGAGGCAGACAGCTTAGATAATTTCAAACTAAGATAATAATATTAAGATAAACATTTAAAAACTTTTGTTGACTACGGTTTAAGTTTGCCTACAATTATAAAGAAAAAAACAAGTGAGCTAATCGATGTTCTATGAAATAATCCACGTCCAATCATATTAGATTCCTCGTCATCTAAAGATTTTGTTGGTGTCTGCTGTCAACGTGAAGCAGCTAAAAGACAATGCACGTAGTAAAGAATTATTGAGCTACACAAAAACCTATAATGAATTAAAAAGTTAAATTGAAAGTAAGAAAGGAAAATTTAATGAATCATAAGCAATTTACAGCACAAATTCAAACCGCAAGTATTAGCGGTTTTTTTTAGTTTTGATAGACATAAGGCAATATCCTGACAAGGAAGAAAAAATGTTTGTTTGGGTTTGCATTCACTGATGGGAATTAATTAATTAATTAACAAAAGTGTCCACTTTATCGGAATTAGGCGGCCGAAAATTAGGTCTAACTTGTGCACAATTTGTTCCTAGGGTCGCGGTTAAATAAAATACCAATCAGAAAGTTTCCTTCCAGCAGCACTTGGTGGAAGTCATTTATTTAAAAATGAAAAGTAAAAAATAGTTTTTAAAAAAAAGTTGAACCGACTTCACAAAAAGCGCTAAAAAGCATAAAATAATTTTTAATATTATATCTATTACGACTTTTTGAAGTCGGTGCAAATCAAACAAACCAAATAACTACAACAAAAATATTTAATCGTCATTTCTTATGATCCCGTAAGCTGAAACGTTCAGGTAGTATTATGTATTATTTTCAATTGTAGTACTGTAGTTGTTTTATTTGTTTAATTTGCACCGACTTCAAAATGTCGTAATAGATATAAAATTAAAAATTATTTTATGCTTTTTGCGCTTTTTGTGAAGTCGGTTAAACTTTTTTTTTATAAAAACTATTTTATTTTTTACTTTTTAGTGTCTTCTACTCTATACAACGAAGAAAGAACCATCCAGTTACTACCCCTCCCCCTCCCCCACCCACCATAGGACCAAATTATTCTCCTATTAGCAATGGGGGATCTTACTCTATACAACAGCAAAAGAACCATCCAAATCGGTCCACGCGTTACAAAGTTAGGTTCCACCTCCCTTCTCCCACCCCAACCACACCAACAATTTTTTTTTTCGTGGTATGAACCAGCGAGCATACTCTACCCAAAAGAAAAAGAATTATCCAAATCGGTCCACGCGTTACAAAGTTAGACTACTCCTCCCCCCACCATGGGCCAAATTATTCTGCTATTAGCAATGGGTGATCACACTCTATACAACAGCAAAAGAACCATCCAAATCGGTCTACGTGTTACAAGGTTAGGTTCCACCCTCCACCCCCACCCCACCAACATTTGTTTTCTCGTAGTATCAACCAAGAATCATATTCTACCCCATAAAAAAAAATTATCCAAATCGGTTCACACGTTACGAAGTTAGACTACCCCTCCCCCCCCCCCACCTTTTACCATAGGACCAAATTATTCTCCTATTAGCAATAGGGGATCATACTCTATACAACAGAAAAAGAACCATCGAAAACGGACTACGCGTTACAAGGTTAGGTTTCACCCCTACCTCCCACCACCATCCCACCAAAATTTTTTTCTAATGGTATCAACCACGGAACATACTCTACCCAACAGAAAAGAATTATCTAAATCGATCCACGCGTTACAAAGTTAGACTACCCCCCCCCCCCCCCCCCCCAACCCTATTCCAAATTTTTTTTCTCCTATTAGCAATGGGGGTCATACAACAAAAAAAGAACCATCCAAATCGTTACCAAAGTTACCCCACCCCCACCCTACCAAAAATTTTTACATGGTACCAATCGGTGAACATACTCTACCCAACAAAAAAAGAATCATCAAAATCGGTCGACGCGTTACGAAGTTATGCCCGGTCAGACATAAAAAAAGCTATTCATCATCAGCGTGGTACTTGTACTTTTCACGTGGAGAAAACTTTTCACTTTTGGTCGAAACATCCATCATCTTTCTTTGAGCGCTGATATTTTTCTATTATATTTTCTCGGTACATTCAACCAGTCTATCGCTTTGAAGATAAATTAAGATTGTAAGCTCGAAGAAGATCGATTGTAAAGCAAGTTTATTTACCATATACTCGAATTAATATGATGTTATTGAAGATGTAGCACACAGTACTTGTAGGTATTGTTCATTAGTATATCACAGGATAGATAGAAGATATCTTAATGAATTTTTTTGCAATTAAAAGGGAATCGTGCATGATGAATTTTTAGTTTGAACTTCAGGGAACCCTATGAGACTTCTTCTCCTCCCTCTTGCATCCTTATCCCCATTCCATCTCCCCTCATGTTTTGATTGTGTGTAATTTTATTCTATTTCAGCTTTCGTTGTTTTTTTTTTTTTTTGGTTGGGCCTGCCAAGTGCAGGGTAGGTGTGGGTTAGAGACTGAACCATCGCATAAGGGGTAGATTTTTTTTTGCGACTTCCATGATGGTTCAGCTTGGCTAAAAGTAACAGGAGTCACCATGCCTGTTGCTCTCACTTCTTTGTCTGATCTCTTGTTTTTTTTTTCGTGGCAGACCTGAAAGAAGGATTTCACAACCTTCTTTCACCACAGGCACGGAACTTCTGTTTGCTGATGTGTGATAAGATGCCCAAGAACCCAACCCCATACCGACGAGCTATGCACGTGCTGCCAGCTAGACGTGCTACTTATACATCTCGTGGCAACTTCACGTTGCACATACCGCACACACATTACAATGTTACTCTTGTGAAACTACTCTGAAATTTGGGAAGCAGAAAGTAGATGATCGCAACTACATTATACCTGTGGTTCTTGAGCTTAAACTAGCATTTGAAGTAATTAATCGATCAATATTACTAAATATACTAGTAAATTATGGAGTTAAAGATAATGAACTAAAATGGTACTCATCATTTCTGCATGGAGATTGCAAGACTAAAGTAAATGGCGTACTTTCAGGAGGAGCTGAAACAAAATTGAGAGTTCTACAAGGAACTGTGTAAACTGTTTTATTATTTATTATATATATTAATGATAATGCTTAAGTGTTAAAAAATTCGGTTCTAAGACTTTTTGCCGATTGCATCATCGGATATATATTATATATCATATATATTTCGGGATCGGACTATAATGTATGTGAAAGGTTATTATGTTGTGCAAGTGGTTAAAAATGAATAAACTGAAATTAAATATGAATAAGACTAAGTGCATGTGAATTAATTCAAATATGAATAATCATAATGGATAACTACAAATTGAGGTAGTAGTTACTGATATGAAATATTTAGGAGTAATATTCGATAATAAACTTAAGTTTAAGAAGCATATTGACTACATATGTAAAAAGGTGATGAAAAAAATCGCATATTTTAGAAGAACTCGCAATTATTTAACAACGTGAAGTCCAATTGAAGTATACAATACAATAGTGAAATATCACTTTGAGTACTGTGCAGCAATTATTTTTATGAGTTCTAACGATAACTGGAATAGGCTACAGAAGCAACAGAACATGATTATGTATAATGGTTTAAAAATGTTTAATGAATTGCCTATAATGTTAAGTCAACATAATTAAATCATTTAAAAAAAAATTTATTGAATTTATTAGATTACACCTCCCTATTGTGTAAATTATGTAATACTTTTAGTCAAATAGTTGTATCAAAGCATGAATCTTGGGTAATAAATAAATATATAAATAATTATATTAATATTTATTACAGCTTGAAACAATTAACAAATTGTTTTAGGCTTTGTGAGTTGGATCATATTTTGGTGACAACGTACAATTGTAGGTCCACTTGCAATTGTTGTCTCGGATGGGATGAAAAATTGTAACTGGCATAGCATCGATCGATCGTTCGAATTTACACACGGATAGGCAAAAAATAAATTCAAAAAAAGCAACAAACATGAAAGAAATAGTCAATAGGTTCAGCCTTAACGAGTACATTCGAAGTAATTTCGAGTTTGCTTTTCGCTTATTTCATGTAGCAACAAACTCGATACAAGTTGCATGCTACCAAGGTTGTCTTTTCTACAAGAAATTGCATAATATAGATAAATTTTGTTATCTCGAAACAATATTAACAGGCTAATCTACAGACCCGCATAAATAGGTTATAAGTAGATTTAGTACCCCCAATGAAAAATACGCAATAACAATATTTTCAGACGCATTAAACAGTGTGGATCTTTGAATCGAACGTAAAATCTGAGGTCAGATTATGGAGGCAGAACAAATCGTCGTTATAGATCGAGAAGTCATTAAGTGCAAAAAGCTGGTTTCGAGATAATCGCGTTCTCAAAAATTATAAAGTTTTATTATAAAGTTTACTGAGCGAGATTAGGTACCTGATTATGATTAGGTTTCATTCTCTTCTTCTCATAAGGTAGATAATGGGTTTAAAAACACTTTGACATCATTAAATTATTTTGGCTAAAAAGCACTTAGTAATTTCTCATGCTATGCAATTTCTATATGCTCTTACGATTTCTATATATAAAAGTATACTTACTTATATTTTTTATATTCAAATCAAAAGAGAGAGTGCTGATAGTTTCTGTAACTCGCGTAACTTTCTCATTCGCAATGACGTAAAACTAAAAGTTGTTGTGGACATCAAAAATCTCGATTAGTTTTACGTCACTGCGAAGGAGAAAATATTCACGTCAGGACATCTGTGATTGCAAAAGTGCCAATTCAAAAATGATCAAATATACTGTGGCGACAAATTAAATAGCACACTTGTAGATATAAAAATATTCTCCTCGAAAAAAACCCACTTTAACGTATTTAAATTATAATCTTTAGGTTGTCTCAATTCTAACTGTGCTTCTATCTTGTATCGCTTTGAGTACACTTTATACAGCAATTTTGCAAGCATTTCATTGCACAAGTGCGCTCGAGAGAGACAATATAAACAGAGCAGGGTCAATCCATATCAAATCGACCAATGATTGTCCCTGACAAAATTTATTTATTTTTTTAACTAAATTTGTACTATACTTAGAGAGTTGAAAAAAGATATTCATAAATTTTTTAGATGTTTAGTTTTTTTGAGCCGCCATTTTGTGTTGGTGCCTCAGCCTATTTTGCATTTTACAGAGGTTTGTGCTAAACGCTGGAACTTCTTGCTTTTTAAAGATATTCCGTTCAAACAAAAACCATGTTAAAGTGCATAAAATGTACAATCTGTCTTGTATATATTTAGGCCAACTTAACTGTAAATACGAACTGCTTCAAGCGGCTCGGCATATTATCTCCTTGCCACCCTAGAAAGCCAACGCAGGCTAACCCCGAAGGAGAAACCACCAAAAATCTCCACAGTAAGTAGCATTTTCAATAAAGAATATCCGCGTATGTGAAACATTAAATTTCTGCTTCACCTAACAGATATATCGTATTAACCACTTGGAGGGAAACTCCACGCTCAAGGGAAGTCATTAGCTGAGGTGTTTCCCAGGTTTTAGTCAGTGGCAGCACTCCAAATTAAAGATACAGGCAGAAAATTGGCAGTCCACCCCGTTTTGATAACAACGTGACAAAATTAGAGGCCCCAGCAAGGCCCCAAAAGGCGAAAGGAACAGTGAAAAGGGATATTTTCAGCAGGGTTTTATTGAAATTTTTGTGTGCTTTCATAATTAGATGTCCTTAAATATGTATAAAATTATCGATAAGTTAGTTATGCTAATCCCCTTTTTATGTTAAGGGGTTGAATACATAAGTGCACCCATTTTCAGGTTGTCTCTATCAGCATATCAGTTTTTTTTTGATCATGCGATTTCGTCAGGAATCTTTTTCTTAATTATGTTACAGATACCTAAAATATGTATATTCTCACATAGGCACACTAATATAGGTCACCGACCTTTTCTTCTTAAGTAAGATATATCGGAATAGAGTAATTAGTGAGATCACACAATGTTATAGTTTTTTTAGGTATACCAAAAATATAGGTCAAAATTGACCGAAAGATATGAGGAGTACATTTAAAGTTTAGTTAACGTATATTGGCGCTTGAAACCTTAAAAGAAATGTCCCACTTATTACTATATTAGTCAAATTATCTGCAGTTTTCGCCTGATTTAGTATTAACCGTCTCATATTAATATTATTAAAAGAAGAGCATAGATTTTTGAGCTATTAGTCCTGCTAGTATTACTGTTTAGGTGCTTTCTTTTTCTCTCCTTGTTTTAATTATCCCCCGAAGTCCAGATTCAATAGCAATAATTTATAACCATGGTTTTGCACAACGCACTGTGCGGTCATTTTTTTACACTTTGTTTCCTCTTAGTGATTGATGAAGTGGCAACTACTCGAAATATTATATGGTGGTACAAATTTTTTTTTCTCTTTAATTAAAAGTCCATGTTGCATATTCAAAAAGAAGTACGTTTACCCCAATTAATAAAGCTATTTTCCTTTTTAATGAATTTTATGGTAGGTATCTGTTGTTTAAAGTCAACCAGGTATTAATACTAAGCGTCTGTTAGTAGCTAAACCTATTTTGTTTATTGTTATATTTCCATAGAACAAAGTCCTTTAGGGTATTTGTTTGCGTGTGCTCGCGAGCATGGATCTAGCTAGATACATACCTCGAAGAAAAAAAAAACTTTAACTATTCTCGATCTTGTTTGATTGCATAGAGTCAACTGAAATTTGTTGTGCAACGTAGACATGCCATATAGATAATTTATTCTCTTATTCCAAATAAATACGCATATGAAGTACACTACCCAGCCGATTGTGGCATAATTACTTTAACCTAGTGAGCAAGAGAAATAATAATATATAAGAATATACCTGAGTGTTCGTTGTAAGATAGTTTAAAACTAGGAGAGTTGTTCGTAGCCAAAACCATAACTTAGTTTTTTTATACACTTAGTATGTATAATATCCTTATGTTTAGATATATAAATTGAAGTCCTAGTTATAAAAATAAATTATATGAGATAAATTGATCTTTTAATTTCAGGAATCCCCAATGAAGCTTCTTGTCCTTGCTTCCCTCATCCCCTTTCCTTGCTTCCCCCATCCCCCTTCCCACTCTTTACCCATGTTTTTAATTTGATTTAATTTTGATTCTTTTTCAGCACCCTTTATAGGTTGGGCCTACACCCTAGCCAGGTGTAGTGATGGAGTGGGTTGATACCTGAACTATCGATTAAGGTAAATTTTCTAGTTTGTGTTTTCAAGATAGTTCAGGGCGGCTAGGAACAACAGGTGACACCAGACCTGTTATTCTTCCTTCAATGTCTTTTTTATGTTTTTATCCTTTGTGGCAGACCTCACAGAGGGAGTCCACAACCTTCTGTCGCCACAGGCACGCGAATTTCAGTGATGAAATGTGTGATTGGATATTCACACCCCATACCGACGAGCTAGGACGTGCTGCCAGCTAGCGCGTTGCCAGCTAGCGCGTGCCCCTTGAACATCCCGCGGCAGCTTCATGTTGCTAAATCACGCGCACACATTACATACAACCACGCTAGATATGAAGATCCGTAAAGTGATAGTTACCCAAATAAGTAAACCATTGCAGAAGCTAAACACATTAGAAGTGAGAATCTGTTTAGTAGGCGGCCTGTGTCGCAAAAAGAGATAAAAGAAACAGATATCAATATTGGCAATAACAACTATTTTTATTTGTTTTTTTTTTGATGAGAAGTTATAACAAATCACTATGCGGATAAATACATCGGAACTTATTCTAAAGTGGAATTTCATCCAACTATAACGTTAAAGCCTTGATAGCTGCTGGTCTTGAGACCAAGTCCAAATATACTTTATTATCGATTTTATTTTGGCTCTCAAACTGTAAAATAAGACGAGTTGAGCCTGCGCTGCTGCTGATGCTTAATAACTGAGTTTTGAGCTGCCACCACTATTGCTGCCGTTGTCTGTTTTGTTTCTAGCTTTATTCAGGGAAAGGCACTTACAATTGCACAAACACGAATCCTAGTCGTGTTAAAAACTGACCGATGTTCGTCTAAATGATGTCCTAGTAGGGCCTAGTCCACTGAAAAAAACATGGTGGAGGTCATAATAAAGCCTAGAAGATATGCTTAAATGTATATAAACAACTCCTACTGTATACTTCTACCATAGCAGTCTTGTTTTCGAGAAATTTGAACAATCACGTTCTAATACACGATTCTCAAATGCCCTTTAGTGCAGTCTGCTAAGAATAAAACAACAGATATTAAAGCAGCAGTTAAATTTCATCTTAAGGCCAAAACACATCTGCAGCGGTTTTAATGCAACACAGTGATCAGCGCAACACTGGATGCCCTGCACAACCCAATGACAGCATCGTAATTAAGAAGAATAGCATAAGTTTGCCCCCATTCCTTTCTTAGATTATTTTTATAATCCCTTTGTCTTTAAATAAATACCGGGATCTTCGCGAACAAATTTCGCCAGCTTTTCCTCGAAATTCATTTTTCACAATATACCGTTTAATCTAAACCCTGTGATGCTGCATCAGAAATCATCAACACTGTGCACCGAACGAAGCAACCATTGGGTTAAGTAGTAATGCCCTCTTAGATTATAGAATAAACAGGATATGCCAATACGTGTATGAACCGTGTACGTGAGACCAGCCATTTTGCTCATAAGAAACGTGAAGACGGGCAAGGAGGTGAAGCTCACTAATTTGAGCTGTCAAGTGTTGCTTTCGGTGATTTCTGTCTAAAGCGTTTGTGAGAAAAGATTTTTTGAGTTTATATGCAAATAAGAAGAGAATTATTAAAGCTGATTGTCTAAAAAGAGAAAATAAGTTTCACAATAAAATGCTGTTTTGTGCTTTAACAATAATCGCTGAAATTCGTCAAAAATATCATTTTGTAGAAAAGGTTTAGCTTACATATAACTGCTTATGGTTGTTTATTGTCTTAATATACCGAAAAAAGTGTTAGTTCTGGAAAAGAAGTGATAATAAATAAATGTTTATTACAATGTCCAGTTTGTTTACATCTGAAGTATTTTCATTTTTACTTGTTCAAAGGCAGTTCTTGGTTGTTTTGAAAAGGGACACGCACGATTCAATAGATAATTTTTTCTTCCCCAATATAAATATTAATTCCTAAATTATTAAAATATGCTAATTAATAGATGGAAAAAAATAGATGAATCTAACAATATGAATTATTAAATAGTTAATAATGTAATTTTTCCCGACTTCACTGGTGCACTCACACAAAACATGGTCAGAAGTATGCTGAAGTTTTCTGAGCTTATAGCACTTCCTTATTAGTTCTATATTCTAATAGCGTTTTCGATGGGATATTTGCAGCACAATTTCCGTGGCGCACTGTTTCTGACGTTTTCTTGTAGTGGCCCACTGATAATAAAACGACAGCAAATATGTATTATAAAACATTTTAAAATTTTGTTAAGTGAAATTATATGGGTTGGATAACGCTTTAAGCATAGCTGGTCAATAAACCTATTTGTAAACCACTAAAAAATTGTCTGACAATTCAAACTGTCAAAACATTTTACGTTTGTAGTTGTAAAACTGGCTCCACTAGGGGTGTTTTCGATTTTGCTTCGGGGTTAACACTTGTCCCTTGAAGAAGGAAATACGTGTTCCAGATTGCGGTGTCATTCATGACTCGAGTTTTGCTTCGGATTGTTCGTTTTTGCTGCCTTTTACCCTTGATGCTAGCACCGGTTGCCCCTGGTTTGGACCAGGAACTGCTGTGACACTACTAACACAAATGAAGTAGATGAGTAAAAGTAACTGGCATTGTGCTTCTGCTGCGAGTTTTTATATTTAATTAATTATTTTTACTGTCCATTACATTTTAGTCCATTTACATTTTAGTGTAATTTTCTATCAATAATATTTAACGGAACGTGTTTTGGTTAATACACAATCACAAATAAAGCGAAAAATAATATATTGCCGACTTTAATGCAAGAAATTATGTGTGAGACTCCTCTGATAATTAATTAAAATCATTTCCATTAAGACCGGCTTTGTTTGACAATTGCCTGAGAAATGTCAAATATCTGCCTGCACTCACGGCAGGCACCACTTTTTTGCAGCGAAACAAACGTTGTGCAGTTGCACTAAGTTTACATCGAGAGCGAAACAAACGCCGATTGACGTCAATTTTGCACAAAGTGCAGGCAGTGCAGAAAAAGTGGAGCGAAACAAACAGACCTACTGGGTGTTTTCGAGTTTGCTTCGGAGTTAACTCCGGAGACAATTAATGTCAATGTACTGAATATTTTTGCGTATAGCAGTCATATTCAAGTTTGACGTTGCTTGACTCCGTCAAACAAAATAACAAACCGTGCCGCTTGGAGTCAGGAGCTGTGTTGGAAGCAATTCATGCGGTTCTGACATGTCCCTGATGTCCCCCGGAGTCCTGCTTCGGTAGCAAACTCGAAAACACCCACTGAAACCGAACCACATAGCGTTTTCGATGGGACTTCAGTGCGAAACGAGTTTCGATTTTTTCTAGCAGTGTCGCTGTCAAAACATGTTCGATGGGAGTTTTGACAGCAAAACTGCTAGACTCAGTGGTCCACTGATTTCCCCTGCCTGGCACTGTGGTTTGCTTTCAGTGGAGCCAGTTTTACAACTACAAACGTAAAATGTTTTGATGTTTTGACAGTTCGAATTGTCAGACGGTTTTTTAGTGGTTTACAAATTGGTTGGTTGACCAGCTCTGCCTAAAACGTTCTCCAAGCGATATAATTTCATATAACAATATTTTAAAATGTTTTATAATAGACTTTTGTTGTCATTTTATTAAAATATTTTTTTATTGGTGCGCACACATTGACAAAGTCGGAAAAAAATGTTTCATTGATCAGTGGGCCACTACAAGAAAACGTCAGAAACAGTGCGCCACGGAAACCGTGCTGAAAAAGTCCCATCGAAAACGCTAACAGTGTCAGAAAGGGGAAATCAGTGGTCCACTGAGTCTAGCAGTTTCGCTGTCAAAACTCCCATCGAACATGTTTTGACAGCGACACTGCTGGAATAGATCGAAACTCGTTGTGCACTGAAGTCCCATCGAAAACGCTATAAGATTACCCTACTAACATTTGATTTTGACAGGTGCTTTAGCCGATGCCGCTGCCTACATTGGATTTTGGCCTTGGATTAACTAATTACATTGATATTAATTATTTTCATTGACTGTTTACAACCAATATACAAATAAACACTTAGAATTATTTGTAAACCCGTCAAACCGGTCCTTTTCTACAGTATACAGTCAAAGCAATTAAAGATTAGTGATAAATAAACCGAACGTTAATACGATGATATCTCGATCAGATGAGCTAAAACGTTCCATGGTTAAATTATGTTTTCACTAGAGATAGGTATATCACGTTTAAATAGAAGTGACATTTAATTCATCTAAGTAGTTATAGATACAGAATTTAAAACCAGACTTACTTGTAAATCCGGCCAACGCCATAATCTACAATAAATTACATGTGGTAAACCCTTCCGGAGGGCCGCTCCATTATCGCCGTTTACGGGTTTGCTCCTGAAATAAAGAAAATAAAACAATTTTTACCTCATAGCAAAATGAAAATGAAAGTATCGATCTTGCACTACATACTTTCAACCATCTTTTCAGCAAAGCTTTCATTTATGCAATGCCTACAAGAATAGGTTCATTAAGAAATTGTAGCCATTTAAAGCTTAGTCAACATTTGTTTGCTCTTATAACAAATTAACGTAAATATGGCTCCAATCGTGTATTGTACTTGTGAAAAGAAAACTACTATTTATAACCCAGAAAACTAAAATTCGGGCATTAAATAAAGGAATTTGTTTTCAAAGTATGACTTAGCGACCATAGACTGCACACACATACACAGGAGACGCGCTTTGTGTTTGCAAAACGTTCAAAAGTCGGGTCGGAAATAAAAGGCAATTCAATTCGGATTGGTCATAACCTTAAACATGCGTTTCAAATTTTCCTTGTTCAGACCAGTAACTTGTTTTACGCCTTGTCAAAAATTAAGGAAAGTAAATTAATTTAGCTACTGCAAATATATTTATTACCTTGGTATTGTAACGCACTTGGTATTATAGTTTTGTGTAGAAATGGCTTTCTCCAACTCTTCTAAAGCGCCGGACTTCTTTAACTTCTTCACCAGACTTTTGACAGCTTTTTCAGACCACTTTCCTTCCACTGAATCTTCGTTTCCCTTTTTCAGAGCTAATAAACGCTTAACTATTTGAGGCGTGAAAGGGAGCATAATAACAAAATATTAGAGACGTTTAAACTCAAAAGCAGCTCAAATAAAATATTCTAATCGTTATTTTTACATAGCCACAATAGATACTCAAGTAATCAAATTCACCATCAATCTTCTTGGTAGTGCCATGCAGTTAATCATTGACAACAAACGTCAAAAAAACAAACTTGGCTGCGTTCGTCACCGTACGTTTTATATATAACGAAGATATAACGAAGCACATTCGAAAACTATGAGTGTATTTCGTTGAAATAACAGAATACGAACCGGAATAAACGGAGTGAAAGTAATATTTAAACATAAGGGAATATTCCTGTGAATTAAAGGCGAAAGTAGATTTAAGCAAATATACAATAAATAATTTATGAGGTTTCAGTTTTTTATAATATTTAAAATGATTGCAAAAGATAAGGTCTGTTCTTTACAGCCACTCCGAGTCAAAAAGAGCCAAAAAGAGCCATTTGGTACTCTAGTCGGTGTTCTTTGAGAAAAGAGTAGAAATCTTCTTGCGCTTTTTATGTTCTTTGAGAAAAGAGCAGCAATCTAGAGTGTTTAAGAGCCAACTTTTCTGCTCCTACTTTAAACAAGGTGCAGCTTTCTGACGTTTAATATCAAGTTATTTGAAGTTAAACTTTTTGACGTTTCAGATCGATCTATGGAAGTATTTGAACTTTTATTAATTAAGTGTAAATTAAAAGCAGTCTTTTACGAAATGCATAAAGGTACAATCGTTAATTCGTTTGGAAAGATATTTTGTGTGTCATGCTCACCAAACACTAAGAAATTGAAGACAGCCCTCTAAACATGACGAGTCGTAAACGTAACGCCGGCGAAGTCTAATTTTCATAGAACTCTTCGCCAACGTTACGCCGCCGGCGTAACAGAAACGAGTCGTTAACGTTTCACTTGACCAAAGAGAAGTGAAACAAAACGGCGAAGAGTTGTTTATGTGTTGGTACTTCGCTAACTCTACGCCGGAGGCGTACCGTTTGCGTAATACTTTAGTGTGTCGTTTACGAAATGCCTAGAACGTGTCTTTAACGAAATGCTTTCAGCGTAATGTAAACGAAGTAATTTTAACCGCTGATAAATCCTTTTCATAAAGTTCACTTTGAGACTTTTCACTGTAAAAATTTTTGCACGAGATGTATGTTGAAGTTTAACGGTTGAACTCCACTTCATCTTTGGCGCAAAAGTTCTGACAGTGAAGGGTCCCGTAGCGAACTGTAAAGGCCAAAACACAATGAGATACGACACGTCTGCGACACGACACCATATGATTTTGCTGTCGCAGCCGTGACGCATGATGTCGCATTCGATAACACAATGAACTTATGATGCGCCATTTTGACAAGTGTATTAAATAAGTTTGGTTCAGTTTGGTTTAGGCTAAAAAGTTGTGTAAATCTTTATAAAAGGCTTTCTGAAGAATGGTGCTTACTATAAAAAAAAAGAAAAAAATTACTAATGTGTATGTTCCGAAATATTTTGTCATGATTGATCCTTATATTTGTTATCTTTGTATTTTTTTGACTTTTTATTATATTGGCATTCATATTCTCTAACATAATTTATTAATAGATCTTCAAATTCGCTCATTTTAAATTTTATTTATATTTTCTTGCTAACTGTCAAAGTGTCGCAGCGTCAAATTCCAACGGTGTTGAAAATTTTTAGCAAGCAGTGCGACACGTCAATGTCGCATTGCGACCATTGTGTTACCATCAATGGTTTTGCACATGTTGGAACTTTTGACAGTCGCATAGGTGTCGTGTCGCATCTCATTGTGTTTTGGCCTTAACTGTAAAATAAATTAATAATGTTAATCGTTTTTGAAAATTTGGAGAGGAGAATAGAAAACTAATTCATTCATTCTTTTATTTTTATATTTAAAATATTTTCATTAACTTATATATGTACATTTATTTGTAGACAATTTTAACCTAATTATCTATTGTCTATATTATCCACTTATCGCAATTCACTAATTGTCTCATATCAAAATCAACTATCGCAATTAATAAAACTATTTTAATCACTTTATAATTAAAATAACATTGCAAAATTTTTATAAACACTTTGAAGACAACTCAAGATGACCACAAACTGTGAGTAAACATGACAGATTTATTTTTATTTGGCACGCTTCGATACATTAGTGTTGGTGTCAGAGCGACTCGTAAACATTACGTTTACGTTTCTCCTAGAGCGAATTCGCCAAAATGCTTAGAGGGAGGTTTATTATTATTATTATTCTAAAATTGAAATGTCAGTCAGTTGTCAACAGTGCATTCTGGTTTTGCTACTCGGATTGGAGCAGAGCTCTGCGCTGCTATTTTATTTCCTGCTCTTTTTGCCTCCGAGCCGAGATCTACTCTACTCGGAGTGGCTGTAAAGAACAGACCTATAATTCAACAACAAATTGTGTATTTATTTACAAATATGACCTTCATGTCTTTCCGTTTCTATCAAAGAATACTTTTCTGGAAGTCACCGGTGTCACCGGCTTAGAACCTTAAAATAAAGAACGAGAGGAAAGGCTATCTTAAGTAAAAACCCTGTACGTGTGATAAGCATTTTTGCTTCAACGCCAAGTGGCGAGTGGGTTAAGGGGGAATGACGCCTGAAATGTCAAATTGGACCGAATGTCGCCTTGAAATCAAAGTCGTCTCCGTAGTACTGAAATATTTGGGGGCATAAGCAAGGTGTTTTTAAATAGTAAAATTAAGTAAATTAATAAAATATGGTCGGGCAAAATTATATTATATTAAAAGTGTTATAAGAATATATTTTAAAAACACCTAATTTAGATTATTATCAAAATGAGTTGGCCCCTCCTGTATACAAGCATAATTTTACTACTTTCATGTCGAAATGCATACATCGCTTGGGTTCTACTACATATAGCAAAATGCTTACATTTTTCCGAATGATGTCCTTTCCTCTAGTTCTTTATTCTAAGCTTAGAACAGAAAACGAAAGGAAGTGCACCATGCTAAAAAATTTTCCGAATTTTCCGTATGTGTTTGAAATGTGTGAATGGGTTAGTTTACACCATGAAAGGAGTAAAATTGAGACTCATTCGAAAGGGTCACTGTTTTAATTTCAATTATGTTTAATAAAAATAATCAGTTCTACCGATGTATTTTAACCACAGTTCTCTGAAGTCTTTATCTTTTGGAAACCTAAAATACCACAAAGTAGAAAAATCTTTTAATATTTTTAAAATTTTATTGGATCCCCCAAGCAAAAACTTCCGGCAGCTGTCGCTGAAACCACCAAGGCGACCCAAAACCAAAGATTACTTACTCAAAGCTCTGATGAATCTCACATGTAAACAAATGAGCACCATCAAGAGAAATGTTTATATTTTTTGGAATTTAGCTTTTATTTATACAGCTTTTACACATATTTAAAAGAAAATGCTGTATAATTGCTTATTATATTGTTTAACTTCCCTGTAAAATTATTTTCTACACACAATGCAATTTACCAACAAAAGTCGAAGCACTAGTACCACATATTTTCACCACATCACAAAACTATTATATTATTACTTATAATAGAGTTAAACATAATTTCTTTCACTTTTATAAGTAATTGAGAGTTGTTTACATCTGCTTGATTGAAGGGCGGACGTCAGAGTGAACCGTATAAAGAGAAGAGTAATTTGCGGTAAAAGTTTTGTGACATTCAAGTGGCGAAGTGTATATATTTTTTAGTTAAAGTGAAAATTTCGGCTAATTCGCCTCGGACTTTAAAGTAATATTGTGTGTGTTTCAGACATTATTTCAGTGAAATAATTAGTGTATGATAAAATTAACTTGTGAGGTAATGTCGTGATAAAAGTTTCGTTTAGATCTATTTAATTATGTGTGAGTTATCGCCGGTCAAAATATATTGGCAATATCCAAAAGAAATGTCAAATGGAGGGAAGTAACTCTTCAACTTAGCGGATGTAGACAACTCTCAATTGCATTAAAAAGTTTAAGAAATTACGTTTAACTTTATTATAAGTAATTATATAATAGTTTTGTGATGTTGTGAGAATATGTGGTACTAGTTATTCGAGTTTTGTTGGGGACAAATCTATTGACAACTTGGCTTAGATTTTTCTCTAATTATTATACAACAAATTGTACGATAAATATGAAGTGATCTGATTTAAAAATTTATTCGGGAGAATATGTTAAAATAGTGATTTGCAATTCTTACAATTTTTGGCAAATGGGGATACATATATGTGGGAGCGAGAGAATAACGGCAGCTTTTAAAACTGTTTTGTTTTGAGGAGTAATAAAAGTTTGTTCGCAAAAGTGCTAATCACTCTCGGTTAAGTATTCGCTAAGTACAGACCACTAGAAGTCAAACGGTTAAATCTGTAAAGTAGAGTCAACGCTAAGTAATTAGTTTTCGGATTTTTATTGTTATTAAATTCCAAATAACTTTTATATTGAATTTCCTTGTTTGAATTATCGTGGCTAATAAAATTGAATTCTGCCAAAATATTTTTCTTTAAAGAAAAAATCTAAAACAACTATCCCATCCTACAAAATTGGTGTCAGAAGTGGGATCGTGGCAGAATTTTCGGGAACCGGTAATTTTAAAGCCATAGGAAAAACGTGAAAAACTATTTAGACTTGAGGTGTGTGATAAGTTAATATTGACTTGGACAGTGATTTTTAAGAAAAGAAAAGTGGACACCTGACATCGCTATTGAATTTTTGGCAACGAGTTTGAATCATCAAATGGGTGAGATCTTTCCATTGTTTCATTTTATCATGATTATGCTAGAAAAGTTTTACGATAACATTTTCAATAAAAACAAACAAACATTTTAACAAATTAGAAAACTTATTACGAAAAGGAAGAAACCGCGTGGAAGAATTTGCTGCGAACTAATATTACCTCTTACCGTTATTTACCGTTACCTCCTATGCATTCACAAAGGTTGTCCATAGACAAGTTCTGCTGGAGAACATTGCAAGTCTACTTTAATCGTGGTTCGGAAACCTAAGAGGACTGCAGGTAATTGTGTGACCCAATTATTTTGGGCGTCACGAGCGCGTATGGCTGCTTTTAATTGTCGATGAAATCGTTCTATCATTCCGTTTGATAGTGGATGATAAGGAGTAGTACAGATTCGATGTGATCCTAAAATTTTTGTAAATTCTTCGAATAATTTGGATTCGAATTGAGTACCTTGATCTGTGGTAATTTCTAGAGGAATACCAAAACGTGGAAAATATTGTTCGTATAACGTATTGATAACTGTGCTTGCCTGTATATCTTTGATTGGATAAGCTTCTGGCCATCGAGTAAATCTATCTATTATTGTTAAAATATAAGAATATCCATTTGAAGACGGTAAAGGACCTACCAAATCTAAATGGATATGTTCAAATCTTGTTTTGGGTAGTTCGAATTTACCGATTTCTGATTTTGTGTGTTTAGTTATTTTTTCTTTTTGGCAGTTGACACAATTTCTAGTCCATTTGTTAATATCTGTATTCATTCCAGGCCAAAGGTACTTTGAAATCAAATTTGGTATTGTTATGCTTTATGTTGCTTCGATAGAAATTCTAGATAAAGTATCTGCTACTGTGTTTGATTTGCCTTTGATATGTCTGATATCTGAGGTAAATTGAGTTATGTAGTCCAGATGTCTAGTTTGTCTTGGACTCCTTTCTGTTTTAGACCATATTGCTGTAATGAGCGGTTTGTGGTCTGTAAAAGCTGTAAATTCTCGACCTTCTAGAAAATGTCTAAAATGTTTGATGGCTAGATATAATGCCAAAAGTTCTCGGTCGAATGCTGAATATTTGATTTCTGCTTCTTTTAATTTTTTAGAGAAAAATGCAATGGGTTCCCAATGATTTGCATTGGATTGTTGGAGAACTGCACCAACAGCGCTAGCAGAAGCGTCTACAGTTAAATTGAATTTTGCATTTTCAATAGGATGAATTAATAAAGTTGCTTTTGAAAATGATTGTTTAATTTTGTTAAGTTGATCTTCACATTCTGTTGGCCAAGAAATTTTTTTAGTGTTATTTGGTTTCTTATTGAGAAGTAGGGCCAAATGAGTGTGAATTGGGTTTAGTAAATTTGGCAAGATTTGGAATAAATCTATGGTATTAATTAACCATGCCTATAAATTTTTGAATTTGTTTAATAGAATTTGGAGAAGGAAAATTGTTAATAATTTGGACTCTGTCTTCTGAAGGTAAGATCCCTTATTTTGTTATTTTATGACTGAGGAAGTCCAAAGATCCAACTCCGAAAATGCATTTGGATGGATTGATATTGATTCCGAAATCTGATAGTTGTTTAAAAATTTGGTTTAAATGATTTTGATGTTCGGATTCAGATTTTCTGGCAACTAAAATATCGTCAATGTAGACAAAAGCGAAATCTAAATTTTTAATGATTTGGTCCATGAATCGTTGAAATGTTTGTGCAGCATTTCTTAGACCAAAAGGCATTCTTGTGAATTCAAATAATCCGAAAGGAGTTGTAATGGCTGTTTTATGTATGTCATCTTTAGCCATTGGAATTTGGTGGTAAGCTCTTATCAAATCAATTTTTGAGAAAATGGTGCAACCGTTTAAGTTCATTGAAAAATTTTGTATGTGTGGTAATGGGTATCTATCCGGAACTGTGATTGCGTTGAGTCTGCGATAATCTCCACATGGTCGCCAATCTGTAGAATTTTTCTTTGCTACTAGATGTAGTGCAGAAGATACTGAAGAAGATGATAATTGGCACAGACCTAATTTAACCATGTGATCAAATTCTAATTTTGCAATTTTGTATTTATGTCCATCTAAACGTCTTGGACGAGAAAAAGGAAGTAGTCCTTTAGTTTCTATGTGATGTACAACGTTATGTTTAACTGGGATATCATAACGAGGTGGTTGTGTTAATGTGGGAAATCTTTGCAAAATTTTACCGTACTCATTACTGATTGCGTAGTAACGAGGAGTTGGAGTATTTGCGTTTACCGTGATTCCACTAACACTTAATGTTGTTGTACCGTCGAGTAATCTTTTGTTTTTTAAATCGACCAGTAAATTAAATTTTGTTAAAAAGTCTGCTCCGATGATGGGCTTGTTGACATTAGCAATTATAAATGGGAAAATGAATTCCCTCCTAAGACCGAAATCTACTTTAAGTAGTTTTGTACCATAAGTGTTAATGGTAGAACCGTTTGCTGCGGATAAATATAAGTTAGGGTCTTTGTTAAATTTTTTAAAGAATTCATTAGGTACTACTGAAATATCTGCACCTGTATCTATTAGAAATTTGAATTTGTTTTCTTTGTCAAAAATGAATAAACGTTTAGAAATATTATTGTTAAATATATTGTTCACTGAGGGATTAATTAGTTTTTTTGATTATTAATAGTTTTGTAAGAACACGGCGAAATGCATTTATTCGCTTTGGTACCATATTTATTGTGGTACCAACAATAAGAATTATTATCTCTAGATTTTGAAACTTATCTATTATGCGAATTGTTTCTAGAGAATGAAGAATGATCTCTCGATCTGTTTCTAGACTGTGAGTGAGAAAATTGGTTTTGACATGATAATCCTTTTATCAAATTTTCGAGATTTTCTAATTTATTTTCTAAATTATTTATTTTTGTTAAAAGGAAGTTGTTATCTATAAAATTGTAATTTGGTTTTGGTAGATTTTTGTTTATTTCCGATATAAATTGAATTTTGGAAATATCGTATATATTATCTGCCAAATCTAAAAGTTCTTTAATATCTTGTTTTCCGGAAGATATTAAGGCTATGTTTATATTTGCCGGCAATTTTCTCATCGATAATTTTTTAATTAAAGATTTTCTAAATGTGGATGAATTGCCTGCAAGAATTTCCATGGCGCGATAGAATTCGGAAGGTCTTCTATCTCCGATTTCGGTAGTAGATAGAAGTTGTTCTAACTTTTTTTTCTTCCAATTCAGTAAATCGTTTGATTAGAGTATTCTTCAAACTTTCATATTTATTGAGAAGTGGAGGATTTTGTAAAAAATCTAAGACATTTGTTATGACGTCCACTGGTAAAGATTGAACAACGTGACTGTATTTTGTCTCGTCTACCGTTATTCGTTTAAAAGCAAATTGGGCTTCGGCTTGAATGAACCAAGCTTCTGGATATGGAGTCCAAAAGCTTGGTAGTTTGATTGAAGTTGTGGCTACATAATTGTTTTCATTGTAATTTGTAGCGTTTGTATGTAAACTTTGTTGTGAAAAGTTTGACTCATTTTGACTAGTCATCATAATTGTATTTATGTACTTTTTGTGAAAGTAAAATTTCACTTTTTTTTTAAATTGCACACTGATTTTAACGAAACTTAACTTCGCGAATCACCAAAATGAAAGAACAACCCTTTATTATAACTTTTAAGTTATATTAATATTTCGAGAATGATTATATATTGAGAAAAAAAAATATTATTTTTAGTAGAAAAGACAAATAATATTTTATTAAGATAAATATTTTGAAAATGTGAGGAAATGTTGTTTATGATTTTTTAATTATGTAGTTGTGGTACAATGAAAATAGTTTTAATTATAAAAACACGTACCGTTGTTGTCTTTGTGTTACGGTGTTGTCTTTTCTTCTTTCTTCCTATAGATGTAATCTTCTCTTTGATGTGTTGATTCGTTGGTGATTTTTAAACTAGAGGATGCCTTACTCTGGGTGGGGGGCACCTCATAGTTCAAATATTGTTGATCTTGATTGTTGGTTTGTAATAATGAGGATGCCTTACCCTGGGTGGGGGGCACCTCTTATTAAAATTTTGTTTCTTGAGTTGTTAAATCTTCGTTGTCTTCTTTTTTTAAAATGAGGGAATATCTTTGGTAGGGGGTATTTCTATTTTAAAATGTTGTTTCTTTTTTCTTTTTCTTTTTTGAGGATTGTTGATTCTTCGTTGTACGTCCTAGTTTTTTTTTTTTTTAAAGCAGAAAGGACCTTACCTTGGGTAGGGGGTACTTCTGTTTTTAAAAAAATGTTCAGGGTCACCAATGAAGTGGTTAGGTGTATAGAGCTCCTTTTTAATATGGGGCGTAGTACCAGAGCCCTAAATCCTAGAACTTCCTTTTGTATCTGAAGTCCTTGAGATACATTATATTTCAAATTAAAAAAAGTATTTTTTAATTTTATTTATTTTAAACTTTTATTTTTTATTAATTTTAATGCTTTCAGATCGGCAGATCTGGTTAGACTAAAATTCTATTTACATTTTTTTTGTATCCTACTTTACATTTAAAACATAGATAATTTGTTCAATATTTTCTCTGTATAGAGTACAGTATTTTATTATCAATGAATAAATGATTATTATATATTTCAAAGTGTTTGTGTTTCACACTATTCAAAATTTATCGAAGTGTACAGGTTGACTAAAATGTATTTGACAGTACAGTCTGATTGGATATTATTAAAGTGGATTTTAATAAAGATATTTTATTAATAATATAATCAAACTTATGAAATTTTAATTAAAAATTAAAAATTAAATTTGTAGCTACTGCTACAGTAGGAGTTAGATCAACATTGTTAACAATTTTAAAAAGGTCATTGGGATAGTAGTTTTTTAGCGTTTGTTTGAAGTCGCTGTGTTGGGTAGATCAAAAGATAAAAATAAAAATGCCATACAATTTTTTGTTTATCTAGATGAGATCTATCACCCCACTCATTTTGGCACGTCAGTTCTGAAACACCCTGTATAGTTGGGATTAGAACAGAAAACGAAAGGAAGTGCAATACCGTGTATAAACCGTGTACGTGTTTTTGATGTTTTATGCGTAAGCAAGGTATGGGAAGGAAGATAGGAAATACCGCTTCGAAATGTCAATTTGACGTGGACTTTCTGAAGAGTGCGCGTTCAAGTAATTGAATAATTTTCAGTGTTCACTTGTTAAAAGTGGTGTAATTTTACAAATAAAGATAATTAACATTTAAAATACTGTCTTGGTTTACTTAGAATCTGACGTGCTTAATTTGAACATTTTTCTTGATGTAGTGTGTGGTATTTTGTTGTGAAAATAATCGGCGCATTGTGTGTGGAAAATCATTTTTCAGGAAAGTTAAATAATATAATAAGCAATTATACAGCATTTCCTTTGAAAAATGTGCAAAAGCTGTATCAATAAAAGCTAAATTATCAAAAAATATAAATATTTCCCTTGATGGTGCTCGTTTGTTTACATTTGCGATTCATCAGAGTTTTGGTTCGCCTTGGTGATTTCAGCAACAGCTGACGGAACTTTTTGCCTGGGCGCTCTAATAAAATTTTTTAGATATTAAAATATTTTTTCTACTTTTTTGTATTTTAGGTTTCCAAACGATAAAGACGTCAGAGAACTGTGGTTAAAAGCCATCGGTAGAACTGATTATATACCATCCAATGGTAGTAATGTTTGCGAGGACCACCTTGAATCAGTCAAAACTTTACTACTTCCATGGTGAAAACTAACACATTCACACCTTTCAAACACATAAGGAAAATTCGGAAACTTTTTGAGCATGGTGCACTTCCTTTCGTTTTCTGTTCTAAATAGTTGGGTTACTTCTTGTAATCGTGTTGTTCTAAATTTTTAGTACAAAAACTCAATTGCTCTGATAACCGGAAGAAGAGTATAAATATTATGAGCGGAAACTTTCCAAAGATCAGAAAGAGATATTCATATATGTGTTTCAACTGCTACTGTCAAAATTAAGTTGTAAACCAGCGATTGCAATCACTAATTTCAAATAAATTTATTTGTATTTGTAAAGGGAAATATTCTTATTTAATGAAGGGAAATTTCGTTTATTTACAAAAGTTGTTTTGTTTTCCTTTTGGCGTGGAAACCCAACCACAAATAACAAAATTTTTAAAATAAAATATAGTAAACACATAATGTTGCTAGTTTATGACTTTAACAGAAGTAAACGAAATATTTGTGAACCTTATTTGTGTCATATATGTGCATTGCAAAGTGCTTATTTCGTTGAATAGAGAAACTAAGACCTTTCTATAACTTTGAAAAGTTATGTAGAGTTTAATCTTCAATTAACTTTCAATTAATATACTTTATTAAAAGAATTACTGGTAGCTAAGGTTAATCTTTTGACAGTTTTTAAAATTGATAAATTGTCTTAGACTTTTCCTGTTCTGCTGGAAATTTTCTTCAAAGTTATCATTGAATAAAGCTAAAATATGTACTTTTAAATAAAATATAATAAAGCGATTCGCATTTTCATTCTAATTTAGCGTAATAGTTTAGCTTTTATTCTTTTATTTTATTATAAATTTTTATAATTTTTTTTGTGAAGTTTACCGCGCAAACTTGTGTCAAGTCAAAGTTTAGAAACTTGGATAACGTGCGAGTCCATTACTAGTGTGTTGCAAGAGATTACCCAAATTTCAAAATATCAGGAGTAATGAAGAAGTTCTTTAAGGTCCCTGACGATGAATAAAGGTATGGTATTTAATTGAAATGTATTAAACTTCTAATACGAATCGTTTAGGGCTAAAATTTTGATGGAGGCTCTAGTTCGACCAAACATACCTCTTGGAAAGAGAAGGATGATGGTATGCTAGGACCACTTCTTCAAGGAGATGATTTTAGGAGGCGCGGGAAAAGTATCTTCGGTCTCTGTGCCATTCCTGCAATCGGATTCTTCAACGAGGGAAAACGTAACCTTAGAATAGATACCATATCATATCTATACTATGACGTAACTTTAAAGATTGCTGAGGAAAATCAACTAGGCAAAAGGCCTCATTTGCAACAAATTAATGCGGTAATAACAAAATTATTAATTAAAATATAGAATTGTAGTTTTCTAGACGATTTGTTTGCGTAATTAGCTATTAATTTTCAATAATAATGTTGACATTCCAATTGGTAGTGTACATAAAGCCCGGCAACATACCATGTTTTAATTTGTGTTAACTTTTATTTGATATGTCCGTAAAGTTAAGTTAGAGATTACATAATCGATTAGAGTTTTTGACTATCAGTACGTTTACATGCATACTTGAGTACTTGACTTGAAATTTACTCAAAACTCAAGTAGGTTCTTTGACTGATTTACTTCAATACTTCACTTCAAATTTTCTTGAAATGACATTTAAGATTTGACCTTTTGTGTTGTGAAATCGTCTTGTCTGTTTGCTACTTAACTCAAATAAACCTATAAATCGCAAAACGCAAAACCGACCACACTCTTTATTTACAATCTTCTTCTATTTTATCTTTCATTTTCTCCATTTTCAGCTTTGCATTTTTCCAAGTGCTCAAGTCACGTTTACATGGTAATTTTTAAGTGATTTAAATTTTTAATTCAACTCTTTGAACTATGTATTAATCACCCAGTTTCTCGTTTACTTACCTAGTAACTTTATCTACTGATTCCTTGTTAAAAATTATTATTAAACAAATTTTTTTTCTTTAGTATATTTTCAGATACACTTTACTTATAAAGTTATAATTTAATCAATCCAAATCATGTAAAATTCCTTTTAATCCTATTATTTTTTTGTGTTTCTGCCTTATACCAATTTTCTGGCGTTAATTTTTTGTTATAAAATTTTGGTTCAATTGGTCATAAAAGGAAAATGAAGTAAATAAGTCCTGTAGCAAGGAAAACTTATAGGCGATAAAAACATCATCCAACGAGGGCATCGCAAATATTGCTTTTATGAAAATTTTTAAAAAAGACCCAAATCAGGATAATAAGGAAACAAATTACCGTACAAGCTCAACAATAAAGTCGTTAAAAAAAAGTCAACTTCAGTTTAAGCAACAGGGAACTACAGCAACTCAAACGGGATCGCGAATGTCATTGCATAGCCCACGAAAACCTACGAAATGGAGTGGCCCAACAGTAGAGATTTCTGCAGCCAATTCTAAAATGTGTGAGTTGACACGCACCCCAGAAAAACAGCGCAGGACAGGCTGAAGAAAAAATCTTTATATGGGGGTGCTTTGGTGCAATTTTTAAACTTCTGGAGAAATCTGTTTAAAATTGCAATTTAAAAGCAGCTTATTCACTCAAATTTGTTATTACGGTTTTTTATCACATTAATATATTGTTAAAACAAGAAATTTAACTTATTAATTTGCAAATCAGTAAACACTTCAATAATAAAGTTTTCATCTACTAACTCATTACTACATTTGATTACACCACCGCCTTTGGTAGTGGTAACTCACGAAAATATGGCTGCTGAACCAAAGGTAAATAAAGTCTACCTTAACACAAAAAGTGAGTATTTTACAAGTTAATAGTGTGTTTAACACCGCCTCAAATACTCTTATCACAAAAGAAAGTTATTTTCTCTACTTTACCTGTGAAATGAAATCCCGGAGTGTTTTAAATAACTTGAATTTTTGCAAAATTGCACTACTTACTTCATTGTCACAATCGTTTAAAATTTGAACTTTTGTCAAATAGTTTTGACACAGCACGCAATAGCTTTATATTTTTGGCCTTCACAATCAATTTAATTCTTACTTCAACTTTACAGGACAAACAAAGAATGCTCAATTTAGAAAAAGAAAATTTCGAATTTCGAAACAGGCAACAAAACCTATTGAAAGAAAACAAAGAACTAAAATGCGAGAACAGCCAAACTTTCAACTGAAGTAAATAATATAATTAAAAATGAGGTAAATAACTCCAAGAAAGTGAAGAGTGGTCGAAGATATTCACAAGCTACAAAAAAGGCTCGCACTAGCATTACAGTATATTGCTCCCACTACATATAATTTTGTTACAGATGTGTTTACACTGCCAAGTAAAATCATTACAGCAACTAACTAAAGGATTTCCGTTAGGTCCTAGGATTCATAACACCTACTTTGAAAACTTGAGAATAAAAGGAATTTCAATGAAGGAAGATGAAAAGAACTGTGTAATATGTATGGACGAAATGTCGATTAAAGCTCATTTATATTACGACGCAAATAAGGATGTAATTGTTGGTGTACAATATGATTGTATGTTTGGTACTCCTCATTTACTGAAAAGTGTAAGAAAAAACTTCCAGAAAAGTGTTATAAAATTTGATGGCAATAAGAAAGCCGATTTTTCACATGTAGAACAATTTTATGAAATAGATTCAAAATGTGATTATAAACTTACCCATAAAATAACTCAAGCACACATGGCGCCTAATAATTTTGAAAAAATGTAACTGATATTGGCTACCCAACTAATCAGTTTAAGGGCTTGTTCATAAGCGCGATACGACTAAGTGCGATTGTTTCGTTCATCTTACTTTTTGAATACTTTTGTTTCAGCCTGCGATTATATTTCGTTGTATGCCCGTTCAAAAGGTTGACAAACGAAAATTTGTTTTTTACATTTGAATTAGTGCTTTTAAGTAATATATGTCATTCCAAATATAAATATTTACAGTGAATCGGGAACGCGAATTTAGGTTAATGATTTTTTTAAAGAAGAAAAGGGAATATTTGTTTTAGTGCTATTTCCTCATTTGCTGTAAAATAATTATAATTAATTTGTATAACTAATAATACGTATTACATACATATTTGTTATGTTCTCAAAATCCTGGTGATTTTAGTCCATGTTATGTTCGTCAAAATAGGAACTATTGATTCTGCAGATTTCGGTCTCTTTCAAGTACTCGAATTTATTTACTCCGTGGGAATGTGACCGCCATACGAACAGCTGTTAGTTCGACTAAGATATTTGCACTGGACTGAAACTATGTTAAGATATGGGGGATAAATTTTCGATAGTTGAATGGGATTCTGGGATATTCTAATTTCATCACACTGTATCTTCCATATTTTAATGGGACACTGGGAAATTTTGTACTCATCATCGATACAATCGTTTACTTGGTCGAATAATTTTATATATTCATTATGATGGCTCATGCTGATATAAAGACTCATAAATTCAGTAATTAGCCCCGAAAGAAAAGCTATTTACATGAAACCATACTGGAGAAGACGACCGGAGGATACGTAGTTAAGATTCTAACTTGTAAATTATCTTTATATTCATTATTGTTATTCTTTCATAGCGATTAGTTTATTAGTAGCGTTTTATAAATTATAATTGCATAAGCCTATATTCAAAACTAGTATACCTTTTTTTTTATTCACGCAATATTAACATTTAGTATTTGAATTCTACTTCCAAATTGAAGCGATTGAGCTATATTGTTTTGTTGCAGTATATTTTGGATGAATTTGAAAATGTTCTATATCATTGATTTATGAATTAGAGTCTTACAATGTACTATTTTTAGGAAGACAAACCAACAAGCCACGTTTTATTCAAATAATGACATTTATGGATGTCCGTGAAGTTCCTTTTTCCACGCGTGAAGTTTCGAGTCGAAATACAGAATTTTATTTAAAATAAAACCAAAATCCAGACTTACAAAAAAAACAAGCTAAAAGAAATTATAATACTACAACTGAGAGACGTTATAAGTTATAAAAACGAAACATCACTTGGAAGAAGCTCTAAATTACGCTAAATTAAAGTGCAAAGACTGAGTCATAAAATACTCTGAAATAATATGAATAAATATTATAAAAGTTTGAAGACAATTGATAACCTAAATGATAATAAAAGTTATAGGAGATGAGCAATCTCTTTTTTTTTTGGTTCCAGCTGCTACAGTGAAGACGCAGCGTCACCAGTGAATATAAAAAAGTTTTGGGAAGAGTGCAACTGCGCGAGTATTAATAAAAGAAAAACAGCAAGTAAAATATAACGAAAAGATACAAAAGAACCATAATTGAAGTGTTGAGGAAAAAAGCAAGTAAAATATAACGAAAAGATACAAAAGAACCGTAATTGAAGTGTTGAGGAAAAAGCAAAAGCGAGAGCCTGGATATGGATCGGGTGGATAAGGAGTAAGGAACACGTGGAGAAAAGGGAACTTAAAAAAAGGCAAAGTTAAGTAAATAATTGAAATTTTTTTATATATTCGGGTATATGACATATATATATTTTGTTCTTTTATAAAACGCGGCTGGAAGGTAGGGAAACAAAACTTTTTTTTAATGAATTCCTAATAAATCTTTTATGTAATAAATTTACGTTAGTTAAGTATTTTTGAGTTTAATTGATAGGTTTCGTGGTCAAACCTGCGTTTGCAAAAGACCACGCTCATTATATTTTCACCTTAATTTTTTTTTGCAATAGCCACACCTTTTCTCCTGAGCTGGTATCTATACACCTGAGGCGTGTATAGCAGAACATATTGTATTTATTTAAGCCGTTTTTCATTCAACAAACACTTTTCAAAAAGATAAACAAATAAATTATATTTGGTTATGTTCAACAATCGCACCAAATCAAAAGCATTGGTGCGATTATTTTTAATATCGCAGCGACGTTAGACAAAGCCAGCATGTCCAGTACCAGGTATATAACTTGAGCCAATCAAATCACAGACGAATCGCACTCGTGAACGAGGGTTAACGGTGGCTGCAGGTTTAAGAACTCTCGTGACAGGAAAAATCATACCAATTGAGGTCATTGAAACAGCTGAATTTATTGAAGCCAAAAAAAATTATAAACAAAAAATTTTAAATGTTCAACATTTGTAGTTTTTTTTTTAAATATGCAAAAACAATAAAATTTGTAAGTGTAGGTAGTTTCAATATAGTTGATATATATAAGTACATAAAAGCCTTTTGTTTAATTTGCCTTATTTTATTAGAAACATATATATTAATGTTATGAAGGCTTATTCTAATATTCATACCGAGTTGCTACCAGTGTTATTATTATTGATAATGAATCGCTATGATTAATAGAAAAAGCTAATTATCTGCTTACATCATCACAAAACTCGTTCCCTTTTAAATACCCGAATTATTATTTTAGTTAAATAGTGTTTATTAAGGTGTTAAAAAAATCTCAGTATACTTAGTAAAATATTCTGGCCGCCGTGGGATTTTAGAAGCTTTAAAGCTCTGTTTGTAGTTGTCAAACCTCCTATATATTTAACAGATGGAAATAAGAATAGAGTAAATATTAGTATTTAAAGCATTTTGGTACATGTATATAGTATTTATTACGTCCCTGTGTTACTGTTCATTGCCTTTTTGTTAATCCATTATTGCTATTATAAGATATAATTAAAAAGCAAGTCCTTCAAATGTTTGTTTTTGTTTGTAGTTATCGTTTGAAGTCATTTATAGCAACGAATTATAAATTTACAAAATGATGTATTATCTTTATTTTCTTGTTATATTGTTTGAAGTATAGAGTTTATTTAGTAGTACAGTTTAATAGAGTTGTGGTTCGGATCCCACTTAAAACTGTAGGTCCAATTTCAGAAAAATAGCATTTTTCAATGCTTTTGATTATTCAAAGAGTTAATTTTTACTTACTTGAAATTAAATAATACCTTTAAATAAAAAAACTGTGTTCATTTTTTTACACTAAATTCCTTTTACCAAATAATTTTCCCATTTACAATGGTTCCTTTTTTGAATTAAATGTTTTAAAATGTAGTTTATATCAAATAGTTGTGCTTGATGATATAATATTATAAATTAAGAAGTAACATTACTGCGTTTTATTAAATTCACAGTGTTCCAGATCTTAGTGCTGGCATTTCAGTGATTTAATGCTGTCTCCACTAGCCAGGTACCTGTAACGTAATAGGAAAATTATGTTTTTTTGCGAGTAACTATATGAAAGAATTAATTGTATTTAAGTACGATTTTTTGAACTCTTTTACTTTCAGTCCAAAAATGTAAACAGAGATAGACTACTTTACCCAATACTTATTCTAGAGCTGGATCTGCGTTTTCAAAGCAGAGATTCTAAACATTTGAAATGGATATTTGGAAATGGAAGACTTTGACAGGCCAACAGAATCTCTGTGTTCTTCAAAATCAGTTCAAAGTCCATCTACCATGTCTACCACGAAGTCTAGCTATCATCCAGCTGGTGATCAAGCCCACCAAGAACTGTTTAGATTTAGCATCATAAAATTCAATTAGAATTAAAAAATGTTAAGTTAAAATAACAACAAGCCAGTTACCATTTCCAGACCTTTTATATTCCATTATGTATAACACTGCACCAAACCAAAATATGCGTTTCAGATTAACGATACTTTGCCACAGGTTCAACATTTAAAAAATAAACTGTTTACGCAAGTGATGGATTTTGATGGCATGATCTTTGCTGCATATACCAGCAGTATTCCTGAGGAAGAAGATTTTACTTTTAACTTGTTTGTAACAAAATAAAAGCTTTTTACTAAAATTGTCTTTTGTTTTTTTATTCACTTCCAACTAAGGCAAATATTATTAAGGTCTTTCAAAGGTGGCATATGGTATCTGCTCTTCTAAATAGCTCTTTTTAAAAAATATTTCGTAAATTATCTTCAGTGTATCTGAAATGCTTAAATAGGTATGAGAGAAGTATAAATTGCTTAAGTAATCTTTCCTTTGCGAAATTACTAAACCCTCGCCTTATAAAACCCTACTAAAGAAAAATTTCACCAAAATTCAGTGTGATTATACCAAAGCTTACTTCGATTCTTGAGGTTGTGAGATCTTTGACAAACGTCTCCGATAAATTTTGATTTAATTGCTTTAGGTAGGGTGCATGGAGCAAATTTTCGCTAACGACACAATTAAGTGTAATCGACACGTCGCCAGCATTCATAGTGCCAAATATAAAAGAGTATTTATAATACAATTTTCAATATCTACAGAGGCCTTCGGAGTTTCGATAAACTATCAGTAACATTGGTGCACGCATTGATGAAATATATTATTTAGTTTAAAAGATATTTGATCCTACCTTAGCAAATAAAAGTTGAAATAAATTTCTATAACTACGATATCTCCTTTTCGGTGAATTTTGTAATTTGGGAACCAATACTAACCTCTTGAAATTCGCTCTGCTGTTCTGTCTCAAAATCTTGGTTGAATGTTGGACTGTTTGTGAAGAAAATCTACACGAATAGTTTGTCATGGAGAGAGACAGTAGAAAATAAATCGTTTAGTTTAAGTGTAGATGTAAAAATTGTATGTATTGAACTAACAGTAGTAGAATTGAATTGTTGTTTTTGAATAAGAATTAGTTACCACAAGACGGTGTTTGAGAACGGAGAAAATAAAATTTAATGAAGTGAAGAACGTAAATCTTTAAGTTCAAACCTTTTTTTTACATGGTGCCGAAACCCGGGACCGTCATAAGTAGCGTGTGGTAATAGGAATCAGGATTGGCTGGAAATTAGCGTCGTGATAAAGGGAGTTTTTTGAAATGGAAGCCACTTATCGTGCTTCGTGCAGGGGTCAGGTAACAAAATTGTGCAATTCAATAGCGGAATACCTAGAAAAAGTGAAATTATCCGAGCCTACAGAGGATTCAGAAAGCGTGGAAGAGGAAATTGTTATTTATTTGGATCGATTAAAGAACGCGCATAGTAACCTACGAAAAGCGGACGAAGCTGCTCGCAGAAGCGTTAAGGAGGAAGAAGCGAAAAAGGAGTGTGAATCAGTAATCGAATACGATGATAAAGCTGTTCGCACTATTTCAAAGCTGGAGTATATTCTGCGAACAAAATTCAAGATCCAGTCTCAACATCAAACGTCATCAGAGGAGCGCAATGGAAGTCATAATCTTTCATTACATGGTAGTGGTGGTTGAAATGCATATAACGGCGTAAGACTGAAGAGCTTTGAGCTGAAGAAATTCGATGGGGCACTAGAAAATTGGACTCCATTTTGGGAACAATTTAGGAGAGCTGTGCATGAAAATCCACAGTTTAACGCTGCAACCAAATTTTTTCAGTAGTGCATTAGTCGGGAAAGCCCAAGCAACAATAGCAGGATTTACCCCCACTGAGAAGTTCTATATGGACGCCATTTCTCTCCTTCTAGAAGAATATGGAAATAGCGAACAAATTGTCGAAAAATACATACAAAGACTAATGTCTATCAAACCGGTAAATTCATCCACCGATATCACAAGGCTAAGATACCTATACAACGAAACGACTGCAACGATGAGAAGTTTATCTGCATTGCAAGTTCCGTCATCACAGTACAATATTGTTCTGAGATCAATACTATTAAGAGCGTTGCCTCCTCAGCTACGAGTTGAATTTCACCGATCTTTAAAGAGAACCTCTCCTAATTCAGAAGGGAAATTTAGTTCAGCAGATTCAGCAGTATCTGATTCGAGCGACTTTGATGGAGATGAACGCCTGAAAGTCTTGATCTCCTACATTAAATGTGAAGTCGAAGCTTTAGAGATCTCCAAGTTGTCCGAGCAGGAAAGTTTTAGGGAGAATAAAAGGGAGATCTATAGTAAGCGCAATACAGACCAAACCACAGGTTAGGAGTCAGTTTAATTATGAATTAGTAAACATAACTGCATTAGAAGTGCCATTAATTTGTGCGGATGTATTACCATTGCCAGACGGAGACCAAATGGGAATAAGGCATTTAAAATTAGCTGACACTATCGCGTGTGAAGTAAATTACGTGAGCGGAATTAACTTGTTAATTGGTCAGGACTATTACTGGCAGTTTAATACGCGCGAAATCAAACTGCTATCAAATAATTTAGCGGCCGTAAATACATTCTTCGGTTGGACCTTGCAAGGAAGTAGTGGCGGTGAGTTGTGTAACCAGGAAGGTGGCTCATGCGTATTTCTGATAAGTGACGGCAAAGAAAGGGATTTTGATTTATCGAAATTTTGGGACTTGGAACAAATCGGAATTGATAAATTGGAAAAAAGTGATAATAAATTAAAAACTGTCGATGTGATTAACAAGATTGAATCAAATAAAGACGGCAGATATGAGGTTTCTTTGCCTTGGAAAACCAACGAAAAGTTAAATGACAACAAAATTGTGGCGTTATCTCGTCTAAAAAGTTTAACTATTCGGTTAATGAGACAGGGTGATGGGCTGAGGAATTATGACGACGGTATTCGCGAGCTTATTAAAGCAGGTATTGCTGAGGAAGCAAGTGCTGTAAGTGGTCAACAATGGCATGTGTATTATATGCCCCATAAAGCCGTTTATCGAGAGGACAAGACTACTAGTAAACAAAGGATCGTTTTCGATGCCTCCTCTAGCGAAGCAGGTTACTCGTCACTGAACGATTGTTTATATCCCGGAGATTATTTGACACCAGACCTTTTAACTTCGCTCCTAAGTTTCCGTTCTAATGCAATTGCTATTATATCTGACATTGAAAAAGCATTTTTACAGATTTCCCTAGCAGCAAGCGAGAGAGACTCACACAGATTCCTATGGTATGAGACAACGCCAGTACCGCATAAAGGGATGCCCATTATAAAGGAATTTCGAATGACAAGGATTACTTTTGGCGTAACATGCAGTCCGTTCTTATTAGCAGCCACTCTACAAAAACATTTAGAGAAATGTGAATCAATTTATGGTCCGGTTTGCAGGAAATTGAGTAAGTCATTTTATATTGACGATTTAGTATTAAGCGTGGAAAACGTAGAATTAGCTAAAGAAATCTTTTATAAATCAATAAACATTATGAAAGAAGCTAACATGAATTTGCGAAAATGGAACACAAACCATGTTGAATTAAAACAAGAGTTTCTTAACCAAGAGATAGAAGCACTGATCGAACAAAAGGTACTGGGAATAGTATGGAACACAGCTAGTGATGAAGTTAGAATTGATGTGGATGGCCAATTAGAGTATATCCGTTCATTAAGAGGAACAAAGCGTAATGTGATGAGAGCGATGGCAAGGATTTTCGATCCAATGGGCTTTCTAGGTCCATTTACCGTAAGGATTAAAATTTTGTTGCAAGATATTTGGAAGGCGAGCCCAGAATGGGATGAAGCTCTACATGGAGAATTTCTAACGAGGTGGCATGAGTGGCAAGATGAGTTGAGCGATCTAAATGAATACACTATACAGCGATGCATTTCTAAAAGTTTAAATAGTACAATTGTTAATAGACAATTACATGTTTTCGCAGATGCGAGTCCGAAGGCATATGGCGCGGTTGCTTATGTCAGAACCGAATCAGCAGACCATAGCGTAGCAGTTTCTTTCGTCTGTTCTAAAAATAGGATAAGTCCACTGGGAAAAACTAAGGAAAGCGAATTAACTTTACCAAAGTTGGAACTGACAGCAACACTAATGGCAGCGCGACTTAAGGAGTTTTTATTAAAAGGTCTTGATTTCGACATTGATTCGATTCATTTGTGGACTGATTCCACAATTGCTTTAAATTGGATTATGGGACAATCAATTAAAACTAAGCCATATATTTCAAATCGAGTGAAAGAAATAAATGAGCTCTCTAATATTTATCATTGGGGTCATTGTAGTGGTAAAGAAAATCCAGCAGATTTATTAACAAGAGGTATTAATGCAAGGACTTTAACAAAATCAAAATTGTGGAAATTCGGACCTGAATGGTTAAGCGATTCTAAATTTAGTTGGCCACAAAAGCTAATAAGTGAAAGTTCCCTCGTTTTACAACAGTATAGCATGAAAGCTAATAATGACGTGGAAGAAATGGCGTGTAGAAATAATCCAACAGTAGCAATTTTGGATCTTGGGAACTTTAGTAATTTGAGCAGATTGCTGAGAATAACTGGATATGTCATGAGATTTGTAAATCGAGCGAGAAAGGGAATAGTATCTACTGGAGAATTAACGGCCGAAGAGATTAATGAAGCGGAAATGTACTGGATTAAAAGTTGTCAGCACAGCGATTTTTGTTCAGAAATCAATGCGCTCTCGCAGGGAAACCCACTTCCAAAAGATTCATCCATTTTATCATTAAATCCTATCTTGATTGAAGACATCTTGCGACTGAAGGGACGTTTACCCGAAACCAAATTCGACTTCAACATTTGTAACCCTATTATATTAGCGAAGACTTCTCACTTCAGTCGCTTGCTAGTTTTGGATGCGCATAAACGTACCTTACATGGAGGTATAAGCCTAGTATTAGCGAAATTGAGAGAGAAATACTGGATCGTCCAAGGCCGGCAGCTTATTAAATCTGTATTACGGCATTGTGTTATCTGCAAACGCTTACATGGAAAAAGCGCTTCAGAACCTTGGGCATCGTTACCTAGAGAAAGAGTTATAACGTCAAGACCATTTGAAACTGCTGGTGTGGATTTCGCTGGACCGCTATACACTAAAGATTCTGTAGAAAAGGATGATAAACGAAAAGTATATATCATGCTATTTACTTGTGCAGCGATTCGGGCAATACACTTAGAGTTAATACCCGACATGTCAGTGAAGAGCTGTATTGGTGCGTTGAGGCGATTTATTGCGAGAAGAGGAGTACCGAAAGTGATCATTTCCGATAACGCGAAAACATTTAAACGAACAGACTTAGAGCTTCGTAAACTGGAGGAATTGCTGAAGGCTACAGATGTGCAAGGGCTGGCTGTCAATAATAATATACGCTGGAAATATATTCCTGAGCGGGCAGCATGGTGGGGAGGATTTTGGGAGCGATTGGTTCGGAGCGTGAAGAATGCCTTGAAGTCAGCGATAGGAAAAGCAAACCTCGATTATGAAGATCTACGAACATTGTTGTCTGAAGTTGAGGCTGTTGTAAACTCTAGGCCCCTTACCTACATAACCGATGATCCCAATGACCTGCATCCTTTGACTCCATCCCATTTTCTTAATCATTCGAACTCTATTTTGTTCTCAGATTTCCATAGCGACGGGTCGGCAATAGCGAATTCCTGGAAGTTCCGTCAAAATGTTTTGAGGCGCTATATTAAACGATGGCAACAAGAGTATTTAACTCAACTGCGTACAATACATCAGGGTAAAGTTGACCCTTCTAGAAGCGTTAAAGCGGGGGATGTTGTATTGGTACACGAGGATAACAAACCAAGGCTGCAGTGGCGATTAGCAATAGTACAAAATACCTTTCAAGGACGTGATGGAAGAGTTAGGACTTGCCAGGTTCGACTTGCAGATCAACAAATCCTGAGAAGACCAGTTCAGCTGCTATTTCCTCTGGAGATATCAGCTTCCGAGGGCGGGGCCCAGGATGAAGAAAATCTACACGAATAGTTTGTCATGGAGAGAGACAGTAGAAAATAAATCGTTTAGTTTAAGTGTAGATGTAAAAATTGTATGTATTGAACTAACAGTAGTAGAATTGAATTGTTGTTTTTGAATAAGAATTAGTTACCACAAGACGGTGTTTGAGAACGGAGAAAATAAAATTTAATGAAGTGAAGAACGTAAATCTTTAAGTTTAAACCTTTTTTTTACAGTTTGTAATATTAGGCGCAGAGGAAAGAGAACCGAAACACTCGGTTTCAGCATTATCATTTTCATCTTCATAAATGTGGTCATCGTTAAAACTAATATTAGTATGATTGTTGCTATCACAATTAGAATAATCAATATTCTCCTTAGACTGAAGGCGGTGATTGCAATTTGATTATATTTTCTAATGCCACTTTCACCGACAGGAACAAAGCGTTCACCAATTTCAACTAGATACAGTGTCCGATTTGCATTTGAACGAAACCCCTGATCTGGATGATTAGGCTGCCAGTAGTGAACTACATACCCAACGATTCCTTCTTTAGGCAACCAATCTTTTCATGACGATTGACCTCCCCAAGCACGCATTCTTTTGTTTCGCCGGCCAAGATCAAGGCAGTCATATATCTAAAATATAACACAATAAAAATTTGTTAAGTACATATTGCAATAAAGTACCTCAGTTCCATCAACAATTATCACTTTTTTATTCAGTTCGATCAATGAATACATGATCTCCATTGGCGCAAATTAATCTTTTTCGTGACTAGTTCCAGATTGCTCGCTGCTGCTCCGTTTAGGTGTGTCACCAGTAATGCCCTTTAAACCGTCTGAACCAAACCTTAGTTTGTAATACCAATTCCCTCTTTGAACAAAACAAAATCCTTTATACTTTCACTAGCAGCTGAGGACGCAATTGGCAAGGTCGCTCTTCTCTCGCTTTCACGTCTTGACTGAACATTTTTTTTACGAACATTCTCTCGTTCATGATCACGTTCGCGATTTAAGAACCCAGCAATAAGTGTTGAGCTCGTAGACTTATTCATACACAGGATGAATTAATAATATTGCGTAAAGCTTGCTTATCATTTTGAATGCTGCCTCGTTCGGGATTTCTATTATGTAAGCATATTAGCTTTTGTTGTTGCCCAGCCCACAGGCCTCGAACACACTCGCGATTTAATTTAATTACCCGAAAATTAAGAAAACGTTTGGTGAAACGAATTATCCTATAATCATCGGATCCGTCCTCCATTACATGACGTAGAGCCAATAAATTTGGAGCTCCTTTAAGCACCGCACTTCGCCACATAGTGATATTACTAAATGTTTTGAATGTGAAGTATGTAATTGCATCATATAAAACAGCAGGATCTAAATACTCGTCCGGACTAGAAAAGTAGTCTTGATGCAATTTTAGGGCCATTTTCACTGCTGGTGCTACAACACCGTGAAGTAGTTCCATATCTACAAAAACCCATTCATCTCTTGATGTGATCCTGAAATCTTCTTTAAATAAGGCATACAAACCGTGTAGAAACAACTCTACGCCAGATAATGAACTATGACTTTTTGTTGCTAAAGTTCTTCCAGCTAATAAACCTAGAGCAAGACATAAAGAAACTAAAGATGAATCCTGTTTTACAAGGAAATTTACTTTACTAGTTCTAAAAATGGTAATTTTTCGTACTAATTGAACTTTTCCGGAAGTTTGAAAGAGAGAGAGTGATCCAACTATAAACTCTTTAAACAATGAGAAAGTTCAAAACTATTGAAATGTGAAGCTGCGACATTGACAGTTATAAGTAAGAAATTTTAAATAAAAGAGTTTGAATAGATACAAATACAAAGACAAAAAGTATAAAGACCAATTATGACAAAAAAGTCTCGCAAAATGCAATAGTTAGTTAGTGAGCTTATGAGCCTATGTAGGCCGTAGGAATTTAGAGTAAGTAAGTCGATTTACGTAATGCTAATCCGGCTGCGTTTAGTCCGCTTGTATTAAAACTTTACCTATTTGAATTTCCTGTCTCTTCTTTTCTCCAATTTGTGCGGTTTTTTCTTTTCACTACCCATTATTTGCTTAAACAATATTATTGCACTGTAAATAACAGCAAATATTTGTCCACTTTGTTGTTAAGCACTTCAGTATGAAGTAGTATGGCATTAGATGATGACTTAAATTAGGACTAGTATATGCTAGTTCAGGACGTTTAGATCAGACAAAACTAGTATAATGTAATTCGAACTACGTAAAATTAGTCCTAAATGAGCCTATTTAGACCGTAGAAATTTAGAACTAGTTATACATAAGTCGATTTACGGAATACTAATTCTCTCCAATTTGCACTATTTTCCCTTTTTAAATGTAAATGATTACAAACATTATTCCACTTTGTTGTTAAGCAATTCAAAATGTAAGGCTATATGTCGCATCAGACGGTGACTTTAAGTAGTACTAGTATTTGCTAATTTATTGGATGTTTAGATCAAACCAAATTAGTACTACGTAATTCGAATAGCTAAAACTAGTCCCAAATGGTACGGTACCGTATCAATTTAAAACTAGTTTTACGTTATACTAATCCGGCTGCGTTTAGTCCGCTCATATTACAACTCTGGCAGCTATCAAATTTTATCCTATTTTTAGAATATAAGACAAATTAGGAATGAGGACGGCTGAAATTAAGCGACCACTATCCAGGTTGTGTTGGAAAGCATTTACGTTTTTGTGCGAAGTTCAGAACAGGTGTAATTATTAATGAAGGTAAGAAACGGAGCATTGTAATTAAATTTAAAAGTAGTTAAACGTTAAAAGTTTTTTTCGCTTAATCAAATGTTTATAGTCTTAAGAATATATGGTTCAAGCCGTTTTTTGATAGCTGCATTATTTCTCCCTCAAAAGAGAGGTACGCGTATCTGACGCTCAAAGTTCTGCGGCAAGTAAATTGGCACGAATGGAGGCAGACGAGGGCTTACTGTATGGTCCGGGAATCGCGGATTAGGTGTAAGTTCAAAAAAAAAGTTAAAAAAAGCGTAACGAAATGACCAAACGCGGCGCGTCACAATTTCCGGCGAGCCGAACGGCACCGTCAACTTTGAGATCAATTTGCCAGAGTTCCAGAATTTGAAACTGGTGTGCGCGATTGAGAGAAAACCGTTGAAGATTTTTTAGCGGGATTTTTTTTTAGCTTCAAGAAAACTGTTTTCTTGATACCCTCACGGGCCGAAATTATTTTTTTTATTTTTTTTATTATTTTTTACAGCCCCTCAAACACGAAAAAAATGGCCGAAAAAATTAGATTTTTTTTGACAGCGCGCTATAACTAAGAAAAAAAAACTTTCTTAAAACTTTCTCGCCGTGAGGGTATCAAGAATTTCATCTATTTTCATAATCTGAAAGGTTTTTTTATTCCAGGTAAACCATTCGACCTGTATCGTGCACACCAGATGGACGTGCGCGCCGTGAACGCGCGAGGGGCGGTTCACCCCACACGGCTCCCTTCATTAATTTTCGTTCGAAAAAATTCATATGTGTAGTTAAATATATGAACTTTATTGTAGAAAAAAAAATCAAGGTCTTAATATTTATTCCCTGAACAAAAAAAAATCAAGAAAATAGGCTACTTTTTCTTCTCGTAAACTTGAAAAGTGCCTTAATTTTTTTTTTATTAAAGTAATTATCGACATCACTTAAGATGGTATTATATCATCTACAATATAATGCAAAATAGTTTGAGTTGAACTACTGATGGGGACAGATGTGCCGCCGTGTCTTGCTCCCCAAAATAAATTTAAATTCGGTTGCGAAAGCAAACTAATAAATTAAAATTATTAAAAGTGCTAGTGCAATCTTCGACGAAGCGAAGGGCTTTTATGCTCTATTTAAAAGCACAGTCTGGTGAGTCCGTTCCGTTTTATATCTTTTCTCTTCCATCCTTAGAGTATAGAACTATAAGCAGCAGTAAAACAGCGACATTTCTAGAGGAGGGCCAAAATAAATTGGAAATTAGAGCGTAATCGCATTTTACAATTGCCTCAAGGATTTGCGAATGATTTTATTTTTTTTTAGCGAATCTACATCACAAAATTAAATAAAAACTTTTAAAAATTTTAATCACGAATTTGAGTTTTTAGTGTCCTTTTATAAAAGTTAAATCACGAGCCACTGGGTTAGCTAAGGAGAAGCAAAAAATGCGATCTTAGAAAATGTAAACAAACTAAGAGCACCAAGAAAACTTCACTTCTCTTTACTTTCCATTCCTGTTCTTAGCGTGTCAATGCAATCATATCAAGCTTAAGAACTAACAAAACATTATTTTAATCAAAAACTTCCATGAAAAAACGATATCCCACGTTTGCAACGCCGATTTTTTGCACAACACAAAACCGCGCACTTCATTTCAAATATGACACTATTAAAGTACACTGTCTACACTTTAAAAAGTTGAGAGCTAACTAAAACTAAACTAAACTAACTAAACTAAAAACAACACTTGTTAAACTCGAGCAACGTAAGAAATATGGTATAAGAATTTCTTAACAAGATCTGCGTTTCTAATGAAGAAAAATTAAGCTCCCTTGGCTCATTATCAACAGCAGCACCAAAGGGTTAACTTTCCTTCAGCTGCTGGACGCCTTCGCGACAAAACGAAAACTAGATAAAACTCCAACAAAATTTAACACCGAACTAGACAGCTGTATCAATTTATTTATTTACAAAGAATTCGCAAAATATAAATACAGAAAATAAAAGTGCTAAAGTGTATAAAAGGTACATAAAAAGCAAAAAGTACATAAAGTGAAAAGTAAAAAGTAACCTCACATGAGATACTGTTTTACTAAGGGCACTGCTTGACCAGGGTTCTCAGGCAACGTTTATTAATGAAGATGCGGCGCAATCATTAAGGTTTCCTAGACGAAAAATGCAAGCTTCTGTTTCCGGACTAGGTTGTTCCAATCCAGGGACAACAAAATCAAGCATAGAGGTTACTCTAATACCACGATTCCAATCGCGATTTTCTGTCACAACTACAGCTCTCGTACTTAAAAATTTTACGATAAAATTGCCGGCAAAGAAAGTCATCCAAAACTGGAAGCATACAGAGAACCTAATTTTGGCTGATCCTACCTTCAATATGCCCGGAAAGATTGATATCATCCTAGGAGCAGAAATGTTCGGAAAGTTAATACTAGGAAATATATTGCATGGCAGCGAAGAAACTCCTCTTGCTCAAGAAACCGAATTAGGATGGATAATGTAATGATGATATCAGAGATCGATATAACCACTGAATTACAAAGATTTTGGGAATGCGAAGAACTGTCATGCGAAACTATCACCACTCCAGAGGATACAGCCTGTGAAAGTTATTACCAACAAACGCTAAGAAGAGATGAAAGTTGTCGATATATTGTACGAATTCCATTTAAACAAGATCCTAAAGAAATCAATGTGAGCGGATCAAGAGAACTAGCTCTCGCCCGGCTATTTCAAATGGAGCGGAAGTCCAATACTAACAAAGTATTTGAGACAATGTATAAGGACTTCATGACGGAATACAAACGATTAGGACAAATGGTTCCAGTAAATGATAATGACGAGAAACACTATTACATACCTCAACATGCTGTTTGAAGCAAGATAGTACGACTACCAAATTACGAGTGGTGTTCGATGTTGGTCAAAAGAAGTAATACAACATGATTAAATAACATCATGCTAAAAGGTCCACAATTATAACAGAATTTAATCTCCATATTGCTACGATCGAGAAAACATAAGGTAGTACTCACTGCGGACATTGAGAAAATGTACCGACAAATAAAGGTGGACGTTAGAGATCAACAGTATCAATGCATTCTCTGGAGAGAGTCATCGGAACAGCCTATAAAGAAGTATAAACTAACGACTGTTACCTACGGAACAACATCAGCACCCTTTCTCGCAATACGCACATTGCAACAACTTGCTAAAGACGAGGCAAGGTCCTATCCTAGAGGCATCGATAATTATTCTGAACGACACCTATGTTGATGTCAAGAGAGCAAGAGAATCCAGTAAACAGCTAATGAACATGCTCAAACAAGGAGGTTTTCAGCTTCGTAAATGGACAAGCAATAAATTTAGAGTCATTAAGGATATACCGTATGAATTTCGAGAACAACCAAGCTCTATAGATTTCCAACATGAACAGACAACTAAAGCACTAGGAGTTCACTGGAATCCCATTACAGACACCTTCAAAATTCATGTATCGATAAACATGAACGACCATCCTACTATAAAATGAGATGTAGCATCAGAGGCAGCGAAGATCTTTGATCCTGTGGGACTACTATCACCGGTAGTTATGACAATAAAAATTCTCCTTCAAAATATTTGGCTAGAGAGTCCTTCATGGGATGAACCACTATCAAAGGCATTATTAATTCAGTGGTTACAAATAAAGTCCAAACTCCCACAACTAGGTGAAATCGAGATCCCAAGACGGATTGGGTTTACAGGAATACTAGTTATGAATTGCATGGATTCTCAGATGCCTCCGAAAAAGGTTATAGTGCGGCATTATATCTTCGAATTGTACGAAAAACGCTAGTGCACACAACCTTAATAACTGCAAAACTAAGGTAGCGCCATTAAAAGCAAAGCTTTCATTCCCAGATTAGAATTATATGGAGCAACGCTTCTTGCTAATCTTATAAAGGGAAAGAAAAATAGTTTGTATATTGCTAATCTACAATTTTATGCCTGGACTGATTCAACAATCGTGCTATCTTGGTTACAGGAAGACGCGCACATAAATGCAAACATTTGTTGGTAATTGAGTTGCTCAAATACATGGCATTCTAGATCGAAAGTACTGGCATTATGTGAAATCCTGTAAAAATCCGTGCTTCTAGAGATATTTTTCCATCACTACTGAAAGATCATATTCTCTGGTGGGAAGGACCTTTATGGATAAAAGATAAAATAATTCACTATCCACCAATCCCTAGAAAGCCGATTGATTTAGAAAAGAAATTGTTCGCCGTACATTCCAGTACAAAAATTGAGTGCGAAAAACCGAAACAACCGGAAAAAAACGTATGCGAAGATCTACTACAGAAATATTCATCATTAGGAAAACTCCAACGAACAGTATCATACATTAATAGATTCATACAAAATTGCAAACACAATACTGAGATTCTAGAAGTGTTAACACCAGGACATTTTCTGACAGGATTTCCACTACTCACTGTTCCTGAAAGAAATCATCTCGAAGATAATCCAAACATACTTGATAAATGGCAAAGTGTCGGAAGGATGCACCAGGAATTTTGAAAAAATGGTCCTCCGAGTATTTGTCAAGATTACAACAACGTTCCAAGTGGACTCAAAAGCAGCCGAATTTGAAAGTTGGCAATCTCGTATTGATAAAGGACGAACAACGTCCACCAAATGGGCACTTGGCAGAGTAATCGAAACACATCTTGGGTCCGACGGCTTGACTAGAGATGTCACTATTCAAACAAAGGGATCTAAAATAAAGCGTCCAGTAACAAAGATCTCCCTGCTACCTATCATCGACAATCACATGAGCGAGTCTGCTGATCCAGAAAGAATAGTTGACACAGCGAACGAAACAGTACGTGACCTCGATTTAAGAAGATCAGCTGAAGACAAAGTGCGGACAAACGTTAAACGCACATGCTCAGAGACTGCACAAGAGTCAATAAATCCTAGACGTAGAAGACAACAACGTACAGTACCTGACTTTAATAATAGATTATGGCTCTCCTTCATGACACTTGCTCTTCTTACTCTAGTAGTTACTGGACGTCAAGCGGACTAGCCATATAGCATAACTAGGTTCAACCAACAGGATGGCATATATTTTGAAGACATATCAGAGATACAATTGTATTCAAGTGAATGAAACTTGATAATTTACTATGACCTGTCATCCTTTTGGAAGGAGTTTATCGGAATAAGAAAATCCATTCAGAAATTAAGTGAAATCTGCCAGAAACCTGGACAACTCACCATACCGCAAGAATTATGTAATGCAACGATACTACAATTGCAGCATCAATTCAGCGAATCGACTCACATAAATAAGGTCTTATACTAGCAGAATGAAAATCTAAAATTCCGAATGAAACGGGCTCCTATTGAAATAATTGGTTCAATTGCAAATGGATTGTTTGGTATTATAGATCAAGATTTTGCTGACAGATACGAAGAACAAATAAAGAGTATCAAGGAAAACGAAGATCTATTGAAGAATCTTCTAATGAATCAAACCTCTATTGCAGAACATACTATCAACGTTATCAGTAAAAATAGCGAAACTGTGCATCACCAATTGGAGATTTTTGAAAATCATATGGAAACAATTGTAAACGGAATCAATAAGGCCGAAGAAGACATAAAATCAACACAAGCATTTACATAGGCAGTTGTCTCAGTTATGTTAAATCTTCTTAATTTCCAACACATGCAGAAAGGTCTGCCAAACATGGACGGTTGAATACATTGTTACTAACACCAAAACAACTTTGTGAGCAATTGATAATCATAAAGGAACATCTGCCACCAAATCTTAGAGTCCCAGGAAATGGCAGTTCAACATAATTATTATCTATATACAACTCAATGCATGTCAAAATGCGCATAACCATGAAAAATGTACTATTTGACATTCGGATCCTTTTGCTTAGTACAGAAATCTACCATCTGTATAAATTAATCCCAATTCCTGTCCAACAAAATGGTACGTTTATCTACATCGACGCAATACCTGGCCGTTAATTTACATAAGGATCGCTTCACTCCTCTCACAAGAGATGATCTCAAGGACTACATGCACTTAAACAACAATCAACTAATATGCAATCTGAAACATCCAATATATAGCTTGCAATCCAATCAGAGCAGATGTGAGCTTGAGTTACTAAACCACCAGAAGAAATTATCACCCTTATGCCAATTACGTAGTAGCCCTGCAACAAAGAGGTGGTATAAACTGCATACTCTAAGTATGTAGATTTTCACTATGGATGAAGATAGTCAGTTTAATACTTACCCCGTAATACATGCAAGGTTTAACCTAGGTTGAACCTAAGTTCAACTTCATGTATACGCGGATCAAGTCGAAGTAGGGTTGACTCAACTCAACTCCGCTTAGCAGGCTGGGTCCAGTTCAAATGACAGCTGTGATTGCCGTATGGACGCGGGTTGAGTAGTCGAGTTTGGGACGGAATTTTTCTTGCTATGTTTTTAGGTTAAACTATTTGTTTTTTTTTTGTTTTTTTTTTTGTAATCTGTTTTTCGTGCTGCGATATAAGAAATGGCCAGAGAAACATTTGGGATATTAATTATTAATAGGCGATATTAATTGTCTTTGGATTAATTTTAAATAACTCGCCCAAGCATTAACAATAATATCGTAATCATCACTGATAATTTTTACATAAAATATTTCAATAAAATCACACAAAAATCAACTCAAACTTTTGAAGGTTACTTTCGTCTGTCACTTCAACTATATTTCAACTAGAACTCAACTCGATCTTTCAACCCTGTGTTGCCATATACGCGGGTCGAAAACTCAACCCAATCATGTATACGTGGTAATTGTCTACAAATCTGTCACATATCCGGTAGTGCTGAACGGAAGTGGAATCATACAAGTACAGCCTAGCTGAATGATAAAACATCCAACGTTGTTTATAAGTTCCAACAATCAACGACCAAGATCGCTCAACGCATCATTTATTACACAAAATGAAGTCATCTCTAATCATATCAGTGATTTCTTTAGAAGGGAAGATAGTCAAATAAATCAATCCCTCTGCTTATCACAGAAATTAAAGCCAATGATCTAGACAAACTACATCTGGCAATCAAGGAGCAACAACATCAGATAAACAAACTTCCAAACCTAAACAAGCATGAGCTACATCACTATGTACGCTTACTTTCTACTACTACTTTCTGATGGTAATTATGACTATTCTGAGATCCTATTACTTATGACATGATTATTAATCTACCTCAACCGGCACCAAGAAGACCAAGGTCGCAAGAACAAACCAGTGTAATGTTGGAGGTACCTGTATTGAAAATTTTATTTTTTTTTGTTATTTAACTGTTTAATTATTTGATTGCTTTCCTTTGCACTTTTATAAATTTATTAAATTTGTAGACTTTGCAATTTAGGTACAAGAAATTTGTATATATGTCTGGTTCATTTAATAAAGTTTTCATTTTTATTGTGCCGTGAATAAGAGTGTTTCATTTTAAGCTTATGCACATCACACAACCGGCACTTTACAAAATGCCATACGCTCTTAGTACCTATTCCTTTGCTTAAGTAATTGTCTTAAGATATATTATTCTATAGATGTTTGACTACGCGATAGACACACTATCTTATTAGATACCTTATCGACTGTATTGTAAGGTAATAAATCAAGATAAATTGAAAAGAGAAAGACTTAACTAACTTGATTTGCTGTTTTCGGTCTTAATACCTCCGTTTCCAATTATGTAGCTCAAATAACGCGTCTCCTTAAGGGAGAATTTACTCTTCTCTACATTGATAGTGAGTCCCGCCTCCTTCAAGCATTCCGCGACTCGTGCTAGCAGCTTCGGCTGCGACTGGAAATCTTGATAGTACATTAAGTCGTCCAAGTATACAACAACATTGTCGCGTAGGTCATAGGGGATCGTTTTATCCATAAGTCGGCACATTGTTTAAGGCGCATTGCAAAGATAAAATGGCATAACCATGAACTGGTATAGAGGGTGGCCAGGCACAGTGAAAGCGGTATTTTCCCGGGAGCTCTCGTCTAGAGGGATTTGCCAAAATGCGTCCTTCAGATCCAGGCTGGAAATGTACTTGGCAGGAGGGAGTCTGCTAAGGATGCCGCCGATATGCGGCAACGGGTATGCATCCTTTTCCGTTACAGCGTTGACTCTCGTCTCGTCAAAGCACAGCCTTCCCTGGCTTCCGCACTAGTACGACCGGACAACTCCACAGGCTAAATTTATAATAAAAACCCAAACAAACAGCCCTATCATCGCATTTCATAGATATGCAATATTGATTACTTTTTTATTAATTCATAATAAAACCGCAAACAAAACAGCTCTATCATCGCATTGCATAGATATGCAACATACCCCAGACTTCAACAATGTAGAGATCTTGGCAAGGGAGAGTAACTGGAACAAACGGCACATTCTCGAGGCACTATATATATAATACAAACAATACCATCAACAAGAAAACTGACACGGACAACATCAACTCTACTAATTGCTCATTATTGGATGACTGGTCGCGAAGGAGATGACGTTAAATTTCGTATTTACAACATAATAGGTTTTTTTGTATAGTTTTTGGTTTTTAATCGTGATGTCATGTAAAGTGTAAAATCATGAGTTATTTTAGTTTTAAATGTGTGACTCTTACAAAAAATTGAAATTTTTTGTTTTTATTTAAGTTAACGCAGTAAGTTTGGCAGAGTGTGTAATTAAAATCTAAAGTTGATAATTTGTGACAACGAGCGAAACGTTAAGGCAAAATAAATGTCTAAGAAAAACTTAAACCAATAGTTTTCCATTTTAACGCCTGGACTCTTCATTCGTCCGAGCTCTGCGTCCATCAGTGCCTGTACAGTGCCTCTCCGACATCTACAGCGTGCTGCAACAAATGAGTCTTCCCTTAGCCTTATTTTCTATACGAGGGAATGAAGCATTTTATAAGTTCAAAACGAGCTTGATCCTCGCTTGACAGACGGTGGGTGTTGCCATCAACGGGTGTTCCATTCGCGGTGGACGGTGCAAGAGAGCTAATGATGTCTGGGGCCAGCTGGAAGGCTCTCCAGAAATCTACGCCCAGATATAGGTCTTGTGACAGTATGACATATAACCGAATAATATGTCTGCTGTCACGAAAATCTATATCGGCGGCCTGCTAGGAGTCACTCTAGGTGTTCGTGATATGGCAGTGTCTCTCGGCGTAATGATAATTCGTCCCACATATCGAGTCTCTGTCTGAGTCGGTGTTGTCATATTAGGCTAGTTTTCGTCACTCATTGAAGTGGTTTCGGCCAGTCGCTGGCTTGACGGCTCGTAGCCTAGCCTGCTAGTAGACGGGTCTGATGGCCAACTTGCCTGTTGATCTTCGTTTATTTTCTCCAGTATTCTTATGTTTTGATACCTCACCGCCCTATTCCTGTAAAGGACTCCTTCAATGGGCATCACAAGAGCTTGCAGTTGAGCAATGCTATAAACAGGATGGATGCATATCTGTTGTTGTGTCGCTGGCAGTAAATTGTCTTTGGCAATTTCAACAAACTATGATTCCGGCATGGACAGTCGGAGTCTCTGCCTGAGGGACAATAGATCGTGCAGATAAAATTTAAATGGTTCCCCTGTTTGTTGTCTTTTGGAAACATTTTATTATTTAATACTCTTGTTATAGTTTATCGGGGTACTCCACCTGACCGCAACACCAACATTAAAACAAATACTTCCTTTTCTGTTTTTTCTTTATTCACATTTAATTTAACTCTACCGTACAGTCACTTAAATTAGTTTAACTTAACAATGCGATATTAAATTTAATTCTCCTTCGTACACTCACTTAAATTATTTTAACTTAATCTACCGACACTCGCCTTATCATACTGCCACTTAATTTAGTTTTTTGCTGATCCACCGATACTAACTTTAACTCGATTATCGTATTGCCACTTTAGCTGTTTAAATGTCACGATCAGACGCTCTCGTACTTAAAACCAGACTTCTCTGTTAAATATTTTTTCCACGACCACTTACCTGTTTTTTCGACTTGAACTTTTTGATCAAGAAAGCTTTCGCTCTCGATCGTATAACTTCCGTTCAGTCGTTAAACATTAGGTAGGCTTTTGGTCGTGTGTGTAAGAGCTTTTTCCTCTCACTTAATGGCTTGATCAAGTTCAAACACCGATAGACCTTAAGCAAGGCGATGTACTTATCGGAATTTGATTGCGAGGCGCTTTTAGCCTGAGAACTTTGATTCTTATTCAGGTGCTTCGCCATCATTTTTCATGTACTTTCGACTTGCTTTGTTTTTTATGAAAATTTACCCGTTAGCCACTTCGTGGAAGAGGATATGCAATTTCCTCTGGAATTTGCTTACGAAGTGGCTACTTGCGGATAAATTTTTATGTTATTTGTTTGTGGTCATATCCGTTATCCGATGTTTTGACCAAAATATCCAGCATCGGATTTCGGATCTAACCTGTAACATTCTTTCCTTCTGGGAAAAAGATAACTATTCTTTGGAGAGGAATATTTATCATTTAGAAAATATTTGGTCAGGAATATTTTCGCAATAAAGGTCCGTGTTTTGAAGATAGTTTTCGTATTTCCAGTTGTACTTTTGCCAAGGTGTTAATATGAGTTTTACGGAAATTATTTCATCTGAAGGGTTTCGAGTCAGCCCCCCTCATGTCTTAAGAGTATACGGTGTGTTTGTACTTAGTGTCCGGCGTGGGTGGCGGGGACCTGTGTGGATGCTGCTCAAAAGACCAGGGAAGCCTCCCGATGGTTTCTTGGGTGCTCCGGCGGAGGTCGGGATTTATCATTCCTTTAGTTTTATACTCCTGAGTAAGGATACTTGGGTGGCTGCAGGTAAGGTTTTGTTTTTTTGTTTTGTTTTATAATGTAATAATATTTTTTTTGTTTAGGTGGAAAATTGGTTATCACCGAGGAGTATGATGCGCTTCCTTCGTTGGCGCCTTCGATTATTGGAGCGGGCGATGACCCTGAGGAGGAGGATGAAGTGGCTGGAGTGGTGGGGTTTTTTAGTTTTTTTTTTGGAAAGTAAATTTTTATTTTGAAAAATAGTTTGGGTTTTAATAAAAAAAAATTTTTTTTTGAGTTTTTATGGTTGTGTTAGTGGTGGGGTTTTTAGTGGTTTCTTCTTTGGTGTACTTGGGTAAAATCTGCTTTAGGAAGAAAGAGTTTCTATTGTTTTCTCACTATTTTTTTCGGAGTTTGAAGGAGGAGATCGCGGTTTAAGGATTGGTTCATTAATCGGCATTTTGCTTACGCGTTTTAAACGGCGTTAGAAAAAATTTTAATATAAAAGGGGGTGGATAAAAGTTTTATTGAATTTCAATTATTTAATCGGCGTTGAAAAACTTCTGAGCTTATATGGTGTCAGTGAATTTAAACTTAGAAATTTTTCGTTTTTGGAAAATTAAATCTGGAAAATTTTTGTTTTTGAACTTAAACTGCGGATAAGAAGGGGATTAAAAAAAATAGTTGTATTTGGTCGTACTGGGCTTTAATAAAATTGATTTGGTGTTTTTATAATGGGCAACTGTTGTTAATGCGGGAATTTTCCGCCATTGGGGGAAAAGAAACTTTAAAAGTTATGAAGCTTGTTGCTTTATTATATAATTTTTTTTTGTATCTCGTAGTAAATGTTTCCTAGTTTCATTATTTATACGAGTTGAATGGATTTAACTCTGGGAAGCATTTGGGGCCTTTGAAGTGTTTGTGTTTTCGGGGGTATTTGGGATTTGGTTGTTGTTTCTTGGGGAATCGTATAGAGAAAGCGGTGTGTTCCGCTGGTTGATCCATAGCGTGACTTTAGGTGCCACATATTTAATTATAATGTACCCTGTTACGACCAATAGCAGTATTCCTGAGAGGGATAAGGAAGTGGTGGATAAAGTATGGGTAGTCTTGGCATTAATGTTAATACGAACTTTCTCTACCTGGGTGCGAATCTCTTCTAGGGATTTTGTGCCTTGGTGTATTAATTCGTTCGTATGAATAGAATTAACCCTTCTAACTCAGAAGGCGCACTTCGCAGGCAGAGGCCTGGAATCAATTGACCTATTCACCAGAATATAACAAATATTGAGGTGAATGAGGCTCCCATAACCCATGCAATAAAGTATTAGTAAACAAAAAAAGAGAAAACACTCCCAAACACTACAAAAGGGGTGCAAAGACAACAGAGATCGTTTAAGCAAAACCTTAGTCAAAAGTTACCCTAGAAATCGTGCCGCCTACATACTACATTTCGCTTTCAAAGGCTTATCCAAAGCATTTCGAACAAAAAGAAGCAGCACAAACAAAACAAGGAAACTCAGCAACACAACATACAAACAGAGAGTCACGGCAGCACAGAAAATAGATAGTTCTTAAACAACACCTTACTAAGGGTTAAATCAAAATTAGGACAAGAATTAACAGCCCTACATAAACGATTCATTGGTTCATGCATGCCATAATTTGATCTGGATGGTTCAACATGCAACAAAGGCGGTCTTCGAAGGTTATGTTGGGACTGTCTGAAGAAAACCCTGCTAACAAGCGAACTTGAGTCTATATTAGAGTTCAAGAGTTGGTGAATAAACACCAAGTCAGGGACTTTGCGCCTTTTCTCAAGCGAGGGCAAATCGAGCAACTGGAGGCGGTCGGTGTAGGGCGGGAGTCTAAGTGGATCGTCCCATGGGAGCCCTCTTAGCGCAAATCTTAGAAAATTACGCTGCACCGATTCGATACGCTTGGAATGAACAGCGTAGTAGGGCGACCAGACCTGAGATGCATACTCAAGAATAGGTCTAACTAAGGAGCAGTACAAATGCATCAATGTTGGTATATCCGAGAACTCTCTAGACCATCGCTTAACAAAGCCCAAGATTAAACTGCCCCTAGACACGATATAGTTAATATGCAGAGTAAAGTCAAGCTTCCTATCAAGCTTTACTCCAAGGTCAGTTACGGACAGCACGCGACGGAGACCATTCATCGCAAAGTTGTAATCATAAACTTGAGAATTAGGGCTCCTAGAGAAAGTCATAGCTTCGCATTTCTCAAAATTGAGGTGTAAGCCGTTATGCTCGCACCACGCCAGAAACGTATCTAAGTCCTTTTGAATAAGGGCGGCGTCACCACCATCCTTAATATAAGAGAAGATCTTCATGTCATCAGCGTAGATTAGAACATTAGAGTACGTGATCAGAGGGACAATGTCGTCAATGGCAAGAACGAAAAGTAGAGGACCGAGATGACTGCCTTGTGGTACACCAGATGAAGCCTTGAAGATTCTAGAGGTAGAACCGCGGAACGACACACGGTAAGATCTGCCACTAAGATAGGATGAAACCCAGTCGAGAAGAACAGGGGGGAAGCCCAGCCTCCCGAGTTTAAATATTATTACGGAGTGAGGAAGTTTATCAAAGGCCTTACTGAAATCCGTGTATATGCAGTCAGTCTGCATGCCTTGCTGGAAGCAAGAAATAATATGGAAGGTAAATTCAAGTAAGTTAGTAGTCGTTGATCTACCGGGCAAAAACCCGTGCTGATTGGGAGAGATCAAGCCAATACACCGCTCCATAAGCTGCGAATACACAACTGATTCAAACAATTTAGGTATGCAAGATAACTTAGCGATAGGTCTATAATTAGTTATAATATTCTTATGGAATTTTTTATGAACAGGGACTATAAAAGAGCACTTCAACAATGTAGGAAATTTACCGGCTTGAAGAGACCTATTAAAGAGAATCGCCAGTGGAGTAAGAAGGGCATTGGAACAGGACTTGACGAAGGCTGGAGGGATGCCGTCAGGACCAGAGGAAAAGTCCGATTTGAGTTCATTGATTTTTTCCGAAATATGATCCCTTGATATAAACGGCAGAAAATCGGGTGAAGCGGGACGATTCAAAATATGATCAAAATTATTCGCACATGGCTCAAAGTTAACTGACGAAAAGGCGCTCTCAAAGTATGTAGCAAAATTGTTAACTATGACGGACACGTTATTACTAGAAGATCCCTCATACCACATCGTAGATGGGTAGCTGTTCGATTTCTTCTTCATATTAACAAATTTAAAGAAATTTCGAGGGTTATTGTGCATATTTTCGAGAACACTAACAAGGTATTCATTATAGAGCGAAGAGGATAGTGCCTTAAAACTTTCATAACAGGTCACAAAGTCAGAATATGCTATAGCGCTATTACAACGCAAGTAATTTTTCCAGAGTTTGTTCTTCCTGTTCCTAAGACTGCGGAGTTCGGCATTATACCATGGGGGAGAGGAGCATGTAGACCTAATCCGTTTTAATGGAACAAGGGAGTTAAACAAATCATATATCTTGTTATAAAATAGGGAGGCGCAGACGTCAATATCATTATTATTCAGTAATGCCGAAAAATCTACTGAAAGGAGATTAGACGTTATCTCAGAAAAGTTCGATCTCTTAAAGTCATAAGTATGGTGTTCGAGATTAGGATCTGCAATACTAGCACCATCGTAACAGAAGGAGACAAAGATGGGTGGATGAAAACTATCAATAGCAGATAACTGATCAGAAGCTAATTCAACTATAGTGTTAGTTGAATCAGAAGAAAACACAAGATCCAACTGCCTTCCCATAGAATTCTTTACATTACTCATTTGGTGCAAACCAGAGGAAGCAATGGTGTCAAGAAATGTAGAGACCGCAGATGTGGGACAACATGAGGGAAGGAAGTCATCGTCATCACAGTTAGGTACCCATAGAACATTGGGTAGATTAAAGTCACCAAGAAGAAGAATTTCATCTTCAGGGTTCGTCCTATTATAAATGAAGTCTAAACTAAGGGTTAGTGTATCGTAGAGACTGCGCCCTTCAGTATCAACGACGTTTACCAAGTTAGGGGAAATATAGCAACAGAGCAAATATATATTGAGCTTAGGCAGCGAAAGCCTAAGAACCAAGAGTTCAATAGCGAGTGAGTCAGAGAAGGCAGGAACATCAATTAAGCTGCAGTTAAAGTCTGATTTGCAGGCAACCAGCACTCCACCACCACGACACAGAGATTCAGAATGTCTATCCCTACGAAAAATCTGATAGGAATCATGAAGAATCTCTGCATCACAAAAACCATGATGAAGCCAAGTCTCAGTCAACATGATAATATCGTAGCAGCAAGCAAGGGATACTTGAAAGAGATGATTAGTTTTAGTTCTTAGTCCCCTTACATTCTGATAGTAAAGGGACAGCGTGCTTAGTTTTTTGGAGCATTAGTTAATACCCTGTCATGTGTTCCGTTATTAACCCTGCCTCGAGGCACAAATTCGTGTGCGATAGTATTCTTGGGCCAGAAGTCCGGACTAGAAATAATCTCAAAAAGAGCCGGGGAAGTTGTCAGCTTGAAAGACGATACATATCCCTGAGACAGGCGAGAATTGAGACGCTGACAGTGAAGTGGTAAAGAGTCATCACTTTTGGACCTCATTCTTACATAATTAAGAACATCATCAGTAGAAGTAGAAGGGTCCAGCCGAGAGACAAAAAAAACTTAGGCATTGGGGCAGTCCTCAGAGTGAAGACCGTGCTCTGCGCTAGGTCAAATGACCTAACCAGAGGTGCGCACTGTAGGTAAGAAAGATCAGCCTGCAAGGTAGTACCGGAAGCAATAATAGAAGGGTTCGAAACATCATCCGATGTGCTAGGTACACCATTAGCAGGCTCAGGGTTCAACTGGTCCACAACGGGCACAGCATCAGGATAAACAACACGGTCCCCCGAGATCGGGGAAGATCCAGTAATAACACCCTTCCGGCGTCTGACATTGCCCCTACAACGATGGTGAGATGCAGAGGGGGGAGGGGCAGGGGCCACAGAGACGGCAGGGATCACAGACGAATCAGAAGGGACCCCAACCGGATGGGCAGACACCTTGGAGACCAAACTCCTAACCTCCGTAGCTACAAAAGAAATGAGTTCAGAATCCCTGGAGACAGTGGCTGACCAGGACTCAATACCACCTCTCAGATGCTTAACATCCCTCCGCATGTCGTCCAGGGCTGGTTTAAACTAAGAGAACTCAATAAAAGGGGAGGAGGATGACTGGCCAGGATGGAGAGATGCAGCCTGAAGATCATCAACAGCCGCAGTGAGGGTAGAGAACCTGGAATTAACCTCGTTTGATCTGGACAAAATCATTTCAGAATTGTCGCAGAGAGATTTAATAGAACTAGCAATATTGTCCAGTTTGAAATTAAACAAATTAACGTCATCGGATAATTGTTGAAGAGAGGCTAGATGTTGGGAAAACGAGCAGACCTTGTCCGCCACAATAGATAAATTACTGGACAAAGGGGCAAAGATATCACGCAACATACGAAGGACGTGACAGGGCTTAAAATCTACACACTCCGCACAAGTAGTAGGCCCAACAGAAGATCTAGAGCTGCGTTTAATGCATTTGGAATGGTATGAGCCACCGCAGATACCGTCGCAAACCACGGTCTCCTCAATAATCGCGGAGGCGCATGCTCTACAAACCGTCATAATTATAAATTGAAACGAAAAATGAGAAAAGGTGTAAAACGAGAAAAGGTGCAAAAAAGTAGATTAACCAGAAAATATTAAAATGAACCTGGCACAATAAGGGACAAACAAAATAATAAGGTTACTTAGACAGAATAAACAAATATACGAGATAATGCGCACGCAGAAAGTTAAAATAGAAAGTATCACAGCAAATTCACAGAATAAATAATGCACTGAATAAATAAAAAATAAATAAAATAAAATAAATAAATAAAATTTACTGAATAAATAAAAACAGAAATAAAAGGTCAAATAAATAATGAACAAAACAAAGCAATTGAACGGCAAACGCAAAAAGAGCCCTAGGTGTACCAACAATGATACCTGCTGTAAAGAACGAAGAAGTACATCTGTACTTCTGTAAACAGAAAATATCGGTAGGTGCGACAGTTACACAAAGCAATGACCGGCAGAGTCGAAAGGGACAGTTATGCCAAAAATACTAATACGTATTTAAGAGTGCAGAAAAAAATCGCACGATCGCAAAAGAGCAAAATATAACTAAACAACAAGAAGAGAAAACAAGAGTGCACGAAGAGTGTACCAAATCACACGATCACAAGTATGGAGCAGATCATTAAATGAGAAATGAAAATAAAAGCCGGAGCCAAATCTAAGAGCACGCAGTTACAACAAAAACGCACATTAACAGATATAAAGAGAATAGAAGAATACAGAATCCACACAATAAATAAAAACAGACAAAATCAAAACGAAATAGAAATTAGAACAGAAACATAAACACAATTTGAAACCTAGCTGGACAGCACACTTAAAACTTGAAACTTAGCTGGACAATTATAGCACAGAAAACTTCAAATACACAACGAGAACACATCCGCACAATACGACCACAGAAACTGTCCCCAAGGAGCAATAAGGGAGTGTGGCCATGAAATTTTCCAACTCTATTTGTTTGTGTTTGGGAAGTAATCCGGTTGGGAGATTTTTAAGGGATGAAGATTTGTTGCCTCCTAATATGTAGTGTTTGTAGTTGACAAGGTTCGTTAATTACTAATATTCCTTGTCTGCTTAGGCGGTTAGTGAGTAACCGTTGGGTACAGGTGATATGCACTATTGTTGTGAAGGCTAAGGAATATAACCAAGTATTGGGTCTTTTTAATTTGATAAGGGGGGTTAATTGTGCCCTTAATTGACATCGGCTTCTAGCGGGTTAAATAGTAGTTTGATAACACATTCAGTGGACAAGGTTGCTTTCGTTATCGGGGTGTTTAGTCTGCCAATATATGTGTCTTCTTCTATGTCTTTGGACACCTTTTGATATTGGCGAATATTTGATGGTTTGAGGAGTAAGAATTCCTGAGTTTGTATTTGGCTTGCTATGTGTGAGTAAGCAATCTCTGGGATTAGAGTATGGTTATTTTCCGTATGGATGGGGAATCATCGGATTTGTTGTAGTTTAAATTTGGGAATGTCGAATATAGGGAGGGTGAGGCGAATTACAAGTTTTTCTAATAACAAATGGGTTCGAATTTTGGTTGTCTGGTAAAGAATCGAGAGGCAGTTTTGGGGGTTTTTGCAGGCTGAGTGGGATTTATGTTAAATTTCTAACAGCCCACCGGGTGAAATTAGTAATGGATGGATTTGGTTATTCCTACTTGATGCTATTATATCTAATAGGGCCTGCTGTCTAAAATCTAGTTCGACCATTTGGAGAAGGAGACTAAAAATAATTTCCTGTCTTAACTGTCTAGCTTGTAGTTCATCCGTCAAGTCGTGCAGATCATTCATTTGAAGAGTTATTTGCCTTTGACGTTCTGCCAGTGACGTTAAGGGTTTCTGAATTCTATCAAAGGTTGTTTCTCTAGGTCGGTGAGTGCTTGGGTATTTGTTTCGATTCGTCCAAGCGACTGTACACCTCGCGTTGGTTTCCGCTATCCAGCCTCCTTGATGACGTTGGTGCGTCCATCAGGGCATGGACATGTTTCGTACTCCCGTGTTGTTCAGTGGAGTTATCGTGTATGGCTCTATCTCGTCTTTGGCCACAGGGGACATTATACATATTACATTAAATGTAGTGGTTGAAATGTTTAACATCTACGGTATATTTATTGGGTTTAGTCATAATAAGGCTTTAGCCTGTTATTATGGACTGTGATTATTCTCTTACCAACTCGTATCGCGGTATTTACTGCACTGGGAACGCCGGTTACCAAATAAGGTCCTACCTAGTTTTGTCGTAATAGCCCTTCGAGCTGTTGCATAAGACTTTTGAAGCTTATACCGTAAAATGTGGTAATAGGCTGTTTTATCTCAGTAACAGGTTGTTTTCTCTCAGTCCGCCAGATTTTTTCCGAAGATGACTATGTCATCTAGGTATTCGTAGTGTCCATAGTTTGTGCTGAAAGCCGTCTTTGGTCTATCTTTGGGATCGACTAATACTTGGTGATAACCATTGGCCGTCGAGGGTAGTAAAGTATCGGGAATGACCTAGTTGGTCGAGTATGTTCTAGATACGAGGTAGCGGATAGGCGTCGCCAATCGTTTTTTCGTTAAGTTTGCGAAAGTCGACGACGACGCGCCACCTTTTTTCACCATCAGGTTCCGCTTTCTTGGGGACGACTATGAGAGGTGAATTCCATGGACTCTTGCTCGGCTGGACTATGTCATTATCCAACATTTCTCGGAGCTGCTCGTTGATTACATTGCGTTGGGTTTCAGGCAATCGGTAAATTTATTGATTAATGGGTGCTTGGTCTTGCACCAGGGGAATGTCGTGGGTGATGGCGTTGGTATGAGTGAGCCTATCACCTTTTAAGAAGAAAACATCATCGTACTCATAACATAGTTTGGTTATGGCAGATGACTCTTCCGCGCTTAGGGTGTCGTCCAGGTTGAGTTCTTGTACTAACCTGGCGAGGCGCGGGTTACTTTGGGGGGCCTCCGGATCGTCACTGTCCCGATATAGGTATTTAATGTGCTGTAGAGTGGCCATCTTATCGGCTCTAGTAACTCTGTTTTTGTCTTTTATTTTCTTAAAACTATTGCTTTTGAACGTTGGAGTTTTGTGGTCCGTGATACCTACGGGTTCAGGCATTTGTTGGAACTCGCAATCGTTTGTCGTTTGTATAATTGTGTTTGAGTCAATTGGCGATGGAGCTTGTCGATCTGGGCTTTCCTTGGGTGCCAGATATTTGTTGTACTCACAAGCGCCAGACGTTGGGGTTTTCGTGAGGGACCCGCAAGCGTCTCTGGAGGGGCTCTTATGCCATCTTACATGTTTGGACGTGTTCTTACCTCTAATTGGCGTTGTAGCTACTGGGTCTTTGTGACCGATTAGTGTAGACCTTTTGTGGGGTTTTCCAGCACCATTATTCCGGCTCATGGACCGTGTCTCTGCATTCTGTATTCTAGTTTTGTTTGATCCGATCCATTGGCGATAGGGATAACGGTGTAGTCTTTAGTGTGGACGAGCTTTATGTCGAGGCTTGTCAGGATTACTTGAAAATTGTAAGCGTTGAGGATTCCAATGGCTGCTACCTTGATTACCGATGAGAGTAAGCTATTTGCTAGGAAGACTCCCTTGCAGGTATGCAAACAGGTTCGTCTAGGACTATCTGGTGCTGCCTCATTTCGCAAGCCGGATCTTTGGTAGTTCCTTTATCCGAGTGGTGTTCTTGTATGCTGCAGCCACAGCAGATGCCTTGAGGACACTGCAAGTAGACAGCTTGACCTCTGAGGCCTCCGTGCTACCTGTTAGTGTTTCTACTTCAACTGCGTTCTGTGAACACGCATCATCCGATGCAAATGTTAGGGGTATAGTGAACTCTTCGAGGTTAGTTTCCGTGCGAGGAAACCGGAGTGCCATATTTGCACCTTCAACATTACAATTCTTCGCTAGGAAGTCATTTCCTAAGAAACCGTCGTTTTGAATGACTTGGAAATTGCAGGGTATTTTGTGCTTCGGTGTGAAGTTTCCCTGGCAGCTTCCCAAGGTTTTTCCAGTGCTAAACGGCGTTTGAAGTGTATACACTTCCTCGGTATTGATGTCGTCGAGGGACTGTAATGCCTTTTCCTTAATAATACTAACCTCAGCGCCAGTATCCACTACTAATTTGGTTTGGCCGTGTTAGAGATACTAGTCTTGGGAGTCTGAGGTGACCCTTGTTTGTTTTGCGGAACGTTTATAGTCGAGCCGGGGAGTTTTGGGTCGACGGTATGTCGTTTCCCTGACTTTGAGACTCCCATTTCTGTTTCTGTTGACAAACGTCAACAGTGTGTCCGCGTCGGCCACAGAAATTACATTTGAGGCTTATGTTAAACACTCGGGGGCCGCTAGATGAACGTTGTTCTGGGGTCGGTCTGTTTTCTCTTGGGGGGCCCTCTTGCATGACCTGTATCTTGGATTCTAGCAGAACGATTTGTTCTGCAATCGCGAACATCATGCCCATTTTTGCAATTCACGCAGAAAGGTGAGACAGTCGGAGTACGTATGACCCCGTTTTTGACAGAAGCTACATGTAATGTTCTGTGCCGGTGTACTGGGGTTCGGTCGTCTGTTTCCAAACCTGTGGTCCCTTGGCTGAAATTGTGGGCGTTGTGATGGGTTGGGAGTGTATGGTTGGTTTTGGTAATGTAGTGGTGCTGTCCTAGGGAGTACCTGTAAAAAGTTTATTTGACCATGGGTTTGTTGGCTGGTCCCTGTACGTGTGTTACAATTTTGTGTTGAGGGAAGTACTGGCATTTGTGAAAGTGGGGATTGTATGAATAGGGCGCTTTGCTGGAGCCTCTCCATGTCCAGTGCCTTTTGTATTAGCTCGTCCATTGTTGCATCTCCTATTGTGAGGAGATACTGGTACAAATGCGGGTTACCTACTCCGCTTTTTAGTGCATTTTCAGCGAAGTCCTCTAACTGAGTCTTTACCGTATTTAAAGCTTCTCTGCACAGGACCAACAATTGTTTGAGTCTGGTCGTGTATGCATTTAAAGTTTCTAGGGGTAGCTGTCGGGTTGTGATCAGTTTATTTACCAACTCTCGGTACGTTTCCCTAGGTAAATATGCCCTGTTTAGACGTTCCTCCACTTCTTTGAAGGTGGGGGGAACGTCTGAGGCGAAGAGTTGATACGCTTCACCCCGGAGTCTGGTAGGCGAAATTTGTAGGAAAGCGGATTGTTTTTGAGATTAGGCATTGCTGTGTCTGTTTACAGCAACCTATGAAGGTAAAAAAACTAGTGGGGTGGGTCCAGATTCTGGGTGTCGCATCATTGGTGCGACCCTTGAGGTCCACACGAAGAACTTCCCAGTTAATAAAAATCTTCAATTGTTATTAACAATATTCAATTATATTACGAGTAAGTGAAAACTCAATAAAATTCCTACTATTCGATTTATCGTTTTATTTATCATTAATATCAACTATTTATGGTTTTTTTAACATTTTTTTAATGTTACAAAAAACTATAAAAGTTCTGGATTTTTTTTAAGTATCGAGTTGTATCAGAACCAATTAGATCAGATGAATCTTTTTCAAAAAAACATTTTCGCCCACTTGTATCTCATTTAAAAAAAATAAAAAATTTATATTTTAAATTTATAAATAAATAAATTAATGAATTTAATTTATCATGATAATTTCGTTGTAATTAGATGCAAAAATTTTTTAAAAAAATTATTTCGTTATAGCACTATTTTTTAATGAAAACCAAATAAATGCACTCTGTTTGGAATTCATTTGTTATTAATAATTTTGAATGGTTATAAAAAATTTATAATTGATATAAACAATTCTTAATTGTTATAGACCATTTTTAATTGATATAAACAAAGTTTATTCATAAAAGAAATTTTTTATGGTAACAAAAATTTCAATTGTTTATAAGAATTTTCAGTTGCTTTGAACAATCTGCAATTTTGTATTCAATTTCCAATTTTCATAACCAATTTTCAACCAGGTAAAACCATTTTTTATAATTATAAATTTAGTATTGTTATAAACAATTTTTCATCATTATAAACAACTTCTTTTCATAATAAATTGTTATTATCCGACATTTTGACGTCCCGATCGTCATCAGAACAAATTATATCGGAGAAATCCTTTTCAACAAAGTCTGAAATCAACTTTTTTTCAGTTTTTTTGTTTAAACAAAAAAACGGCTGAACCGAAATTGATTAAATTTCTTTCAGCTCTTATTGACAATAATACGCTTCGAATGGCACCATAGCGAAGTCATTATCGTTTTTTGTTCGCGAGATTTCGCTGTCGAAAAAAGTGGGTCCGAACGTACATACGTACGTACGTACACACACACACACACATACATGTGTTCAAAAACATGCGTAAAACACTATGGTGACTTCGAAATGTAAAAAAAAATTAAAACTAAAAATTTTGAAAATCGGGCCCATTACAATAACTTCCTATATGTGGGAAGTTAAAAATGTAAAATAAAAAAATATATTCTTTCGCACAACTGGAAATATATTCTTATACACCTCTTCCTCCCAGAAAGTTTAATAAAAAAGTTCGCGCTATCTTTAAGTTCGGCCGTTTTGACAAATTTCAAGATCGAATATCTTGAAATCTAAGCCAGATATCAATGTATTTAATATTTTCGTTTTATTTTGCGGTGTTTTATCGAAATTCATAAAAAAGTTCGCGTCATAATGTATCATGTTTTATCGAAATTCATCGTCAAATCGGCGTGCCACGGAAACTAAAATCGTGCCACGGAAACTAAAATCGTGCCACAAAATTACCTTCTTAGCCCAGATATAGTAAGAAAAGGCAATTACAACTGCAAATGTACAACTAAAAGTAGCTTCGGCATAAAAAAATTACGACATAAGCGGCGCCTATGTTCATCTAATTAATTCATTTCATTAATGTAGAAGGAATGCTAGTATGAAAAAAATCTATATTTTTGGATACAAGTGAAATATATTTAATTGCAATTTCCGTCTGCCGATTACTGTTATAGAAAAGTTAATACGGTCCTACCTGACCACATGGTTTTCGGTTTTCCTCCAAATTGCTTTTGGCAAAATTAAATTTTTACAACGATACCTTTATCCCAGTATGGCAGAGTTACTTGCGGGATTATTTGTCTACTCAAATCCTTTTCGGCACACTTCACATCTATATTACACTTTTACTTTTCCTTTCCTTTCCACTTTTCTTTGATCTTGATCTACATCACGCTCCACACTTCTGCCACAACCAAAAGAAAAAATTACCTTCCTCCCCGGATCTCATCTTCTCTCGCTCGATTTTTGTTCCCCCAATATCGCAGAGGTGGACTGCCATAGTTGCAGGAGTTTACCATATTTAAATTAATTTTCCATCGAAAAAAGGCGCACAAATTTCTGAGTTGAAGTGCTTGTATAAGAAACTAAATGGAGCGGCCAAAGCGTGTAAAAACCGTGTACATGAGCGTGTCGATTTCAACGACTTTTTTGCTCTCATGATGTCATCCTGCTCTCACTTTTGTTTACGGTTTTCTTTCTTTTCACGGCGGCCATATTTTATTATTAAGTCAAAACCAAAGGCGGAGGTGTAATTAAATTTTGCAAGGAGTTAATAGATGAAACCTTTTTTATTTAGTTTACTGATTTGCAAATTAATTAGTTAATTCTCTTGTTTTAACAATATATTAATGTGCAGAAAAAGGTTAATAAGAATTACAAATTTTAATGATTTAAATTTCATTTTTAAACATATTTCTCCAGAATTTCAAAAACTCCGCCAAAGCACCCCATAACATCGTTTTTTTTCAGCCTCTCTGTACTGTTTTTGTTTTGTGCGTGTTAACTTACACACCTTTAGTATTGGCACGGAAGTTTTAGCTGTTAGGCCACTCCATTTAGTTTCTTAAGCCCAAACTACAGTGAGGCCGACACGACTTTTTGGTCGACAAAACTGTCTTATATTGCTACAAGTCGAGTGCGGACCGAGCGTTTTTAATAAATTGTCAATTATAATCTTTTTTGATTCCGGATGGTTTCCTTTTTCCTAGAGGCTTATATTCGACCTTTAATTCGATTTGTTGTCGTCCTTCGTTGTTCTTTTGCGATGTTTGTCTTCTTGATGAACTTCTCGTTGCGTTGTCTTTCTTCGATACGGTTGTTGCGCTACATCAGCCGTAGGTTTGTCGTTCTATTATTGAGTTAGTAATTAAGGAAGGGTGTAGGAATAGGATTTGGGAATTTGCAGGATGCTTAGGGGCAGTTGGGTCCTAATAAATGGTGAGCTTTAGATTTTGGACTACCCTCGGTAGTGAATTCCTTTGGTATCATAAAAGGTTACTCTTCCATTGTGTAAATAAATGTCTGAGTTTTCGGGCTTAGTGGGAAGCAGGGGTGAGAGGTATCTGAAATCTTTGGTATGAGAAGGTCCGGTAAGTTATTTATGAGGGAATTGGGATGAAATGGAATCTTTTCCATTTGTTTTGTCGCTAGGTGGACTAGGTATTCCTTGATAGGAGTGATGTTTGCGGCTTCATATAGCTCGCTATTGGAGTAGTATTTTTGAGGCTCCTTTCTGTAGAGTACTGTGCATGCACGCAGAATTTTCCTCTCGAGATTACCGAGACGTTGCATGTAGGTTGGGGAGATGGTGTGCCAAATAGGGAAACAGTACGTAATGACGAGTCTAGTAAGTTGCTTGTACTTTGGTTTTGATTGAGAGTCCATTCCTGACATTGATGATTGGGCTGAGTAGGCTGTAGGTGAAATTTGCATTGGTAATAACAGCTTTGGCATGAGCATTGAATCTTAGGAGTTCATTGAAATTCACTCCTAGTTATTTTGCCGTCTGGGTCGAGGCAATAATTCCCCCATTGTAGGCGGCTTTGATTTGCCTGGATTTTGAGACTTGCCGGTTTCGCCCGGCTGAGGATTTTCGAATACAGATAAGTTCAGATTTTGAGACATTTATTTTGATTCCCCACTTTTTATAGTAAGTTTGGAGCTTGACCTTATTTACGACCAAAATCGGGCAGCGTGATTGGAGCATTAAGGAGTTATCTGCGTACAGAAGTGTTGTGAGATTTTCATTTACAGGTTGGTCAGACGTGAACAGATTGAAGAGTATGTGGTCTAAGATTGATCCTTGTGGGACGCCTGCCTCTATCGGCTTTAGTGCTGATTTTTGTCTAGAAAGCCACGTAGAAGTTTCTTTCCGTTAGGAAACCGTGGATTAGTTTGTTGAGGTGGGATGGGAAACCGAATTGGTTTAGTTTAAAAATTAGGCCATTGGTCCAAACAGAGTCGAATGCTTTTTCAACATCAAGAAAGCAGCTGACTGGGCATTCATTTTTGTTTAGAGTACTAGTAGCGTTAGTATGAAATTTCAGCAGTGGATGTAATGTTGTAATGTTGACTATCGATCTTAACTTCTTGGAATTTTAGGTGGTTTTTTATTAGGACAGCTGTACCTAAGGTTGTTTCCGATTTATCAGTTCGAACTGCTGAGAAATTTTCAAAAACTAATCTGTGTCTGGGGTTTAGATGCATCTCTTGCAAGAGAACGAAATGTGGGAATTGCTCACCAAGGATGGAGTTCGGGGTTATTCTTTTATTGTGTTGTACTAGGGAGTTACAATTGAGTGTTAGAAATTTTAGTTTTTTTAGTTCCCTAGACATAGGTTCAACGCAAATTGTAAGTAAGCACTTTGATGTTCCGCGAGGGTGGTAAGTTTCCTGTATTGAGAAATAATATGATTTAATTTGCCCATAAGAGGTCACACCTGTACCTGGGGCACCTTGTACCTGGGGCATCCTCTGTAGCTGGCTGGGTGTCCTTCTTTCTGGCAGTTCACGCAGGAACGCTTCGCTGTCTCGTCGTTCTAGATGCGTCCTGATCCATGATTTTGCGCCCATTTCACGCATCTATAGAATTGAGCGCAGTTGCTTGCTACATGGCCGAATCGCTGGCATCGTTTTCACTGTGAAATCCCTTTCACATTGTGCTTCTCCCAGTGCACAATTCGGTTCATGAGGCGGACCATCTTCATTATTATCCCCGACTTCATGTTTTCCGTCAAAGGTGGCGATAAAAGCATTTATCTGCTTTCCTGCAGCTTTGCTGTGTGGAGTTATCAGCCTCCCCACGCTCTTCATTTGGATACCCTTCTGCTCACGTTCCAGTGCATCCTTGACATCTTCCTCGTCGAAGGTGTGTTGCACACCTTTGAGGATCAGCGTAATCTTACTCTCCTCCTTCGGGGTGAAGGCGTAGGATTCCACCTTAATACGGTTGAGGAAAAAAAATTACTTTTCGGTCATCTTCCGTCGCAGGCTTAATTGTGTACTTCCGTCCGCTGCTCATCTTTATGAAGAACTTTGCCCTGTTCTCCAACGTGTTGAGTGCCTTTTTGAATTCATTATAGTTCAGGCCATGCGCTATTATTGGCGGTGGCCATGTTGCCGGTTTTCCATTATTTGCTTCAACTGGCTGTTTTTCCTTGGACGGTACGATAAATCTGTTTTCCGTTTGCAGCGCCTGGCTGGTAGTGGCTGCTCTTCCTTGGCTCTCCTGGTGTCGCTTCTTTGGCTTTCTTTTTGGCTGCTTCCTCCTGCGTCTGTGCGTCTGGAAGCTCGGGAAATTCTTCCTCGCTCATGGCTTCTCCCGCGTTGTCGCTGTCGGTGATGCTGGAACCGCTGCTTCTGCTGCTATCGCTGGTTGTCGAACTTTCCACGTTTAATTTCCCGTTTAGTATTCGCTTCGCGATAATTTCAACGATGTCTTCTGCGAAATGCGTTGTATTGTTTTCCGCGAACACTTCACAACACATTTTCTTTCACTTCTGTAAAAATGTCTATTCTGTTCCCACTTATTGTATGCGTTGTCTTTTGTTTACATACCACTATCGCCGTCACTGGTAATCCACTCTTTTTATAACGCTACCATACTTCTGGATACAATGACAAGAAACTTGTCCGACAAATTTCGAAAAAATGTTCGGTGTCGAAAACAAAATTTTAGTTTGACATTTCATTTTCTGAGAGGTAATCTTGGCGCGTTAAGTTTAAAAGCGATTTATTAATAATGAATTTTGAGAAAAAGTTCGTTGATTTAGTGCGAAAAGTGGATTTTAACTACAATAAAAAACATAAGCAATACAGGAATACAATTCTGAAGCAAAAAAAATGGAAAGAAATCTCACAAATATTGGGAATTGTTCTCACGATTACCAATATTAATAACTTAAATATTTAATTTGGTAATTATACACTTTCACGGTCACCTGGTTTTGTGGCGATAAAAAATCCAAAATTAGGCCGATCTTCATGATTTGTTTTAAAATGTTCGTTTTTACGGTGAATTTACTATAAGAAATACGAAAATGATCACAATTCAATATTTGTAATAGTTTCAGAGCTTTAAATGTTAAAAAAACGACTTTTTACAAATAAGTCTGTATAATTTTCTTTTATTTATTTATTTATTTTCTCAAAAAATCTGACAAAAAAATGTTTAACGATTATTTGTAAAAAGTAGATCTTTTAAAGCATTCAACAATTTTTAACGCTCATTTTCTATTTATTCTTCCCATTTCTTAATTTTACAAATAAAAGTCAATATTATTATCTGCAATTAAATTCGCTGTCAGACAATAAATGTCAGCGGCATCATTGTATTATAACCCCAATTTTTTTCGCCGACAAAGTTTGACAATATTTCTTGTCGGCCTCATTATATTTTGGCATTTACTCGTAGCCGTAGGGCGCATCGCAGAATGGCGATGCCGGTGGCAGCACCGGCGTTGTTAACCTGTCAAATTCCAGAATACTTTGAATGATGCTCGGAGCTGTTGTTAAGTGCTACCTAAACGAAGGAGTAACTATAAGAACACTTCAACGGCGAAGAACAGCAAGCAATGCATTTTGCGAGATTGAGAAACAGTCTCGCATCCCAAGAAGCTCAGATCGTAATTTGTTATACAAAAGCACGCAGGAACTTGTTCCTTGAACAAGAACCACTCTGCAATTTCTGCTGCTCAGTAGCCAAATTCTGTGCATAACCATAAACGATGGAATAACTAGCTATTCCTTCGTTTATGGTATAACATAAAGCACACATTCACAATGATATAATTAAACAAGTGTAAGCGCGCAGATTTGTAGTTATTCCTTCGATTATGGAGAGATAATTCGACGATTCCGAGGTATACTGATGTACCGTATCAACGGGTATTAAAACTGATGTGTATTCCGACAGACAATAAAACTTGCAGTAACTCTATTTTGATGTTTTTGAGATGTTAAAGAAGATTTAAAGAGATCTGAAAAATCCACAGTTGAGCTTTACAATTTATATTATATAATTTATCAAATGTTAAAATTCCAGAATGCGTTTTAATTTTATTTTATACGTCGCGTCTCAAAAGCATTAAAATCGAGTTACTAGACATTTTAGTGTCTGCCGAAATATACTTCAGTTTATTTGCTCGCTGAAAAGGTATGTACATACCTCGGAACCGTCGAATTTATTCATCACTTTGGTATCCCTGGTGGCAATTTGATTTTCAGTCATTTTTGTACCTGAAAAAATTTATGAGGATCGAGAGCTTGTTTGTTGAAATAACCTAGACGATTCCAATTTTTAGGGATAAACCGTGTTGTAATCTCTTTTCTTTGTGGAAAATACGAGGACGAGATAATTTTAACCGAAAACATGATGTTTAGTTTATAGGTGAAGCAGTGACTGGATGACAAATAAATAAGTACCCCACTTGATCATCCCTTTTTCCAACTCCTGCCGTCCCCTGTAGCAATTTATTTAAATATTGGACCAATAACTAGTAAGTTAGTTAGTTATTCCTTTGTTTATGGTAACGTGTAACTAAATGCAATGCATTTAATTTCTAATAATCGTTTTTTGTTGTCGTTTTATTTTGTTATATAATGCATTAATTCTGTATCTAGCTTGTACTTCTTAAAGACTATGTCTTAATGTACAAAGTGTTTCTTTAATAATAATAATTTAAAATGCAGAGGTAGCGCTCTTGCTGTTTGCATATGCAGAGTGAGAATCTCTGCGTAAACGATAGAATAATTGCCTCATTATATATACATATTCTAGAAAAATTTGTTTGTTATAATGGACCAGCAACATAATTACGTTGCTGGTCGTGCTTCTTCCAATCTTGAAGTTAATTGCTAAAATTGTAAGAAATCTGCTAGAACTATTGTTGCTGCGCACTGGGACCGACACTGCTGCTGGGGGTTCAAAAAAAAAAGGATGCCATCTCCGCCCGCGGTCGCGCAACAAAAGCAGAAAATCATGCCGAGGATGGGAAGGGTGTGACGAACCGAGCAAAAAAATTTTTTTAAGAAATAGAAGAAGAAGAAAAAGAGAAGAAAAACCGCGAAAATTCTGAAAAAAAAACCAAAGGAAATTTTGAAATTTGAAAAGAAAAAAAAACTGGAAGAATAAAACCAAAACAGGGAAGGAAGGATGCAGGCAGGCGTTGCCAACTTACCGGCTTTCGTTGGGGGAGTCTGATGGTATGATTCCCCTTTCATTGGCCCATGCCCCAACCACCCTATGCATCTAGGGGGCCGATTTCATCTAGATGCCCTATTCCTGCAGGGAGAGAGAGGGTAACTCACCTCATTGTGAGGACCCCGCCCACCGACGTAGCGATGATGTAGCCGCCCTAGGGAAGGACGACGAGGAGAGAGAGAATGAGAAAAGAGACTTAGTTAAAGCTCATAATAAAAACTTATTTATTGAAAAAAAAGAGATACCCCCTCCGTAGGAGGGCACACTACCAACTAGCCTAAGGCTAGGGCCTTTTACCCCTTTGCAATAGGGCTCAGATGGAATGATACATAGAAAAAAAACAAAGTAAACTATATCGATACTAGCTATTCTGAATTATCCTTATAAATTTAAATTTCGCTATACAAATCTAATCCTGTTAAAACGGTTTCTAAAAAAAAAATTTTATATTCAAGGCTGGAAAATGCGCATTCTTTCCCTTGTTGAAAATTATAAATGGAAAGTTTTCAATTTCCTGAACAAATCTTATTTAATTTCTCTTTTTCATTTACTTTACCTTTTTTTAATAATTTACAATTAGCGTAAAATGTTTAAAATATTCAAAATAATTAAACGGCACTGCAGTAGTAGTTTGTATTAAATACTAATTTTCGTTGTAAATTTGTAACCTTTAATAGATTTTAGGCTTGGAAATATCTCAAAGTGATATAATGTCTATCCGAAACTTAATTAATACAACAATTCTCTTTTTAAATTTATAATTAGCACGTTTTGTAATATACCTATAGAATATTGTTTGCGTATTATTTTTCTCAATACACTGTTCAAATTGTTTATAGTTGCTATAGAATATTGTCTGTTTATTATGTTTCTCAATACACTGTTCAAATCTTTTATATTTGCTATAGAATATTGTCTGTTTATTATTTCTCTCAATACACTGCTCGAATTTTTTATATTTGCTGGAAAAATCATATCAATAAAGGAACAAAAGTAGCAATAAATCTAATCGATGTAAAACAAACGATGTACCTTTATATATGTACATAATTAGCAAATTTATTTTTTTTTGATATACCTATAGAATATTGTCTGTCTATTATTTTTCCCAATACACTACTCGAATTTCTTTTATTTGCTGGAAAAATCATATCAATAAAGGAGCAAAAGTGGCAATAAACCTAATCGATGTAAAGCAAAACGATGTACCTTTATACATGTACATAATTAGCACAAATTTCTTTTTTTGTTGATATAGCTATAGAATATTGTCCGTTTATTATCTTTCTCAATACACTTGTTCAAATTGTTTATATATACCTATAGAATATTATCTGTTTATTATTTTTCTCAATACACTTGTTCAAATTGTTTATATTTGCTATAGAATATTGTCTGTTTCTCAATACACTGTTCGAATGGTTTATATTTGCTAGAGAATATTGTCTGTTTGTTACTTTTCTCAATACACTGTTCGAATGGTTTATATTTGCTGGGAAAAATTCATATCAATAAAGCAACAACAGTAGCAATAAACCTAATCGATGTACCTTTATTGTAATGTGTGTGCGCGGATGAGCAACGTGAAGTTGCCGCAAGATGTCCAAGTGGCACGCGCTAGCTGGCAGCACGTCCTAGCTCGTCGGTATGGGGTCAGGGTTATTGGACATCCTATCACACATCGCAAACAGAAGTTCGCGTGCCTGTGGCGAAGAAAGGTTGTGGTATCCTTTCTTCAGGTCTGCCACGAAAAGAAAAAAAACGAGAGAAACAGAAACTAGAAGGAGGAACAACAGGTCTGGTGTCACCAGTTGTTCCTAGCCGCGCTGAACTGTCATAAAAATTGCACTAAAAAAAAATCTACCCCCATATACTGACAGTTCAGCTATCAACCCACTCCATCCCTGTACCTGGCTAGGGTACAGGCCCAACCTAAAAAGAAGAGTGCTGAAAAAAAAACTAAATCAGGACAAAAAAAAATTTGAAATCACATAATCAAGGAGAATGTCCAGGGTAAGGGATTAGATAGGAAGGGTGAGGGAAACAAGAGTAGGAAGAAGCTTCATTAGGTTTCCTGAAATTAAAAATTAACTTCACTCATATAATCACAATATATTAAAGATAAAAAAGAAAATTCACAAAAGTTCATGCTTACTTCATATCGCTTATCTAATGCCTATGCTAATAATACAATTAATTATACATAGTTTATTTAAGTTCCTAAATCGAACCTACATGTATTACCATTCTGGTACTTATCAATTCCAAAAAAAATGGTTATCGTATTTCGTTCAAATATATATGTTCCGCAAAAACGAAGGAAAAAAAATATCAAGGAAGAACTATATCAATTAGCTGGAACAAGAAAAAAAAAATCCGTACTAATTTTAATTAAACTCTAGCATCAGAAGGGATTTCTGTAACTTTAAATGTAGCTGCGGGATATAAATTGCTTGATCTAAGTCATGGTTATTTTGTGCACAAAGTAGCCAGATTCATATTAAAAAAAAAAGATTACTATAACCAGTACAAGCTTACGCCACCGTGTCGTTACTTGGTCGCTATGTAACTGGCAAATCAACATGACCGTAAGTTACCGAAAACCTAAGTGTATGTACCGCGAGTCAAGGATAGTGGTAATTACTTCAACTTTAATGATAATTCGCGTCTACGTCTATGCGCTATCGTTATCTAAATTGAAAAATCGGGCGCAATTAGAACGCGAGTTAGCAAAGCCACAAGTATAATTTTCTTTTGATTAAATGCATTTGAAATCACTTTAAAAAAAACAACACAATTAACAAATCAAACACGTTAACTTTTTTTCGAAAAGAATTAATACAAATACTTTTTATTGAAAAATGTTATTGGTCAGCGGAAAAGGGAGAAAGTGAAATAGAGGGAAAATATTTAAATTAAGTATATATCGACTTTCCTAATAAGTTTTGGTCGCTACTTCTTATCCAAACATAATTTATAGTTTCATCTACTTAAGAAGAACAAATATAAATTCCGGTTTAAACCTGTACTATATAAATGCTTAATACAATTGGAGTTTCAATTGTTAGATACTAAAATAAAACTTTTAATTAAACGTTAATTTAAATCAGACAAAATCTCAGCAACATCAAGCCTGTTCTGAATTGTCCTTCCTTTTTGGTTTTTTTTCTTGCTAGCTAGGTTGAGACACGAAAGCGTACACAGTCTCATTCATGAGAAATGCGCAAACTACAATAACATAATTTCAGGTTTTTAGTTAGGATTATTGCTTTAGGTATCATCTAGCACTTTAGGGCTCTAATGAATTTCCGTGAAAAAAATAAAAAAAACTTCCGCCGTTTATCTAGGGCGTAATAAACAGTCTCAAATTGAACAAGGCATCCCTAAAGGCACCTGACTGTCTATCACTTTTGACGGCACTTCTAACTTTTATAAATTTTAGCTCACCACATTGCAAATATTGATTAGATAATAAGCTTACTAGTTTTTCTTTTTCCTAATTAATTAAATTAAAGTCACTTACAGGTTGGGCAATTACGTCGTTATTCCTATTTGGAAGTGCAGGCTTCTTTGGTTGTTCCTTTCTAGGGGTCCAACGTCAGCGTGATCTACATCGCTTGTCGCGCTCCGTATTGCACCAAGCGTAAAAAAAAATTCCAGCACAGAGTATTTTGGCTTTAGGAGGAGCTCCGGGCTCATAAATTCACTGTCCCTCTTGACGGTATGCTTTTGAACCAGGACCTTTTGTATGTTTGGGGTTAGGTAGGCTTCTTGAAAACAGCCGCCCTTGCTGCTGCCCCGCACAGCCAGTAGCAAATAGTTTTCAGGGGCCGTAAACGATAGCTAAAATATGCAATGGTAACTTTAGGCTGGGTGGTTTCTTTTTTTTCTATTTATTTAGTTCATCAATTATAGATAATTACCGTTTAATTGTGACAATTTCTATCCAAAAAGGGTGTTTGCAGGGTGCCGCTGGGGTGATAGGACTGCACTGTCTCAAACTAGCAATCCATAAGTGGGTGCGCCTGTTTGCCCTGTTCTCGAACTTCCACGACTCACTTATGCTTCCGCTGTGACCCAAGTAGGTCCACTCCAATTGTGGGTGAATTTGGGTTTTTTTTTCTATAATTCTAGCTATAAATAATGAGAGTCACTTTTAGGCACTTGTCGGAATGTGAATATTTCAGACAAATGCGAGTAGGGAATGTTTGGATATAAAAAAAAATTGTTACCTTTGGCTGTCGTCCACCCTCTTGAGATCACAGACTTTTTACAAATGGCCTCCTCCTTTACGGAAGTATCATTCGTGTATCGTGGCGAACGCAGGGGTGCCAACCGTGAAAGTTAAAGAAGAAGGTGCGTTCATTTTTCCCTGAGGGTACGTTCACGACAGGTGAATGAAGAAATGTACTGCACCGTCAGTCTCAGAGTTGGCGCTGACTGGATGTGTAATGTCAAAGCATTCTCACATTACAACACAGGTCTCTCTCTCAAGGCCTGTAGCTCTAGCGATCCGATGAGAGAGGAGCTGAAGAGAGTGAGACATGGTATACACGGACTCATCAGTAGCATGCGGTCACCCCAGGATTTGGCCCCAGCACGTCGCTGTGGCATCACTTCCTTCCCTAATGAGAGGAAGAAGGATAGTCGGTCACTTCCACCTCTAACAGAGAGTCAGATCTGCCCTCTCCAAGCTCTAATGAGAAGCTGGAGAGTTCAGATCTTCCTCACTGTTTGATTGCAACAACGTGTGGCACGACCACGACCCTGAGAGTAAGTCTCATGCTCTACCGACTGAGCTAGCCGGGCATTCCTGTCTAGGACGACGGACGGACGGACTATCACTAAAATTCGGACGGACGGACGATTAAAATTTTTACTGTCTAAAATGTTGAAGATTTTTACTGTCGGATGTCTTTGGCATGGAATGTTCCGATGGACTTGCCTTGCATGTCCTCCAATTGGTATAGGCTCAGCCCAACACGCTTGACAATTCTGGCTTTGTTGAATTTGTTGGCTAGTTTCGCACTGATGCCTTTCTGCATGTCGCTCTGTGTAAAAGCTCTACAGTACACTTCCTGACCAGAGGCGTATGCAACGTTGCGACAGCGAGTGTTATAAGCTTTTTCGTGCTTTTCGTGCGAGCTTTGTAGGTGGTCGGAAATGCGAGAGCGAACCAATTGAAGGCGGTCTTCTACCGGCAATACAGCCACGTCCCCAGACTTCAGCTGATCAAGTTGTCTTAGGATAGGGTAGGCTGAACCATGCTGCACCATGTGATGACCAAAGAGAGCGTAGTACGGGTCCATACCGATTGACTGGTGTATCGCTGTACGTAGCGCGCTACCTATCGCGGGGAGGTGTAAATCCCATGCACTATGATCATCTTGCAGATATGCCCGAATGGCGGATAGTATAGACCTGTTCACTCTTTCCGATGCGTTAGGGTGCGGCGAATATTTGGCGGTTTTTACATGTTTAATTCCATATTCAGTCAGTAACTTCTGAAATTTATTTGAGACGAACTGCTTGCCATTGTCCGAGAAGATCGTCTCGGGGACTCCGAAGACAGACAGGACCTCTTTCTCCAAGAAGGCATTGACTAGGTCTGTTCGCTCAGCACGCATCGGCTTAATCAAAACGAACTTTGTAAAACTGTCTAACACGACGAAAATTACAGTATTTCCACGTTTAGTGCGAGGATATGGTCCGAGGAAGTCAATATAAAGAAATTGGAAGGGACGTTGGGCTTCCAGAGGTTTGCCCATCGGCGGTCGCAAGATGGTATTAGGCGATTTGGTTTCTTTGCATACTTGGCAACTTAACACGTATGCACGTACATGTGTTACCATGCAGGGCCAGTAGTACTTCTCGCGGAGTCTGGCTAACGTTTTGTGAAAGCCTCCATGTGCTGACTGAGGCGACTCATGAGCCTCACGGATCAAACCTTCCACCAGACCTGATGAAACCCAAAGCTTCCAGGCTAAGTCTTTATTTATTTATTTATTTAAGCTTAATACAAGCTATTGCATAAAAAAAATACAAAAATAAAAAAATAAAATACAAGCTATAACTTACTACTAATTCTACAAACTACAATAAATAAAAAGCATAAGCTTCCTGAACCGAATCACCGCTGCGGGGTTGGGTCCTCTTGTATACGTACCCGTCCGAGACAGAGATCACGGGAGTTATGTTGGGTTAGCAAGCAACTGCTCATACTCTTCCATGGAGAAGTATGGCGAATTTAAGTCTACGTCAACTGCACTTACTTTCAACTCCTCTGCCGTTTCAGTGTGTGCTCGGGACAGAGTGTCAGGGACCACATTCTGCGAGCCCTTGCGATGCTCGATCTGGAAGTCAAAAGCCTGCAGCTTTAAACTCCATCGAGCCAATCGTCCGGAGAGATCCGAGTGACTCATCAACCACTTCAGACTAGCATGATCCGTGATGATGGTAAATGGATGTCCTTCTACGTAAGCTCGAAATTTTTTTACACTCAGCACAGCAGCATAGCATTCCAGTTCTGTAATGCTATAATTACGCTGTGCTGGATTTAGCTTCTTTGACCTATACGCTATAGGTCTTTCCGCGCCTGAGTCATCGACTTGGAACAGTACGCTGCCAACACCAGAAGTGCTAGCATCACATTGTATAAAGAACTTCTTAGAAAAGTCAGGTGTTGTTAAAATTGGTGCACTACACATTGCTTCTTTCAAGTTTTCGAACGATTGCTGCGCTTCGTCTGTCCACAAGAAAATTTTGCTCTTTTTTAAGCAGTCCGTGATGGGGGCTGCTAGGGTGGCATAATTGGGGATGAATCTCTGATACCAACCCGTCATTCCGAGAAATCTACGGATTTGTTTAGCAGAGCGGGGTATAGGGAAATCCGCCACCGCTGCTACTTTCTCGGGGTCGGTTTTCAGAGTTCCATCTCCAATCATGAAACCCAAGTAGCGGACTTGCTTGACGCAAAAGCGGCTTTTCTCGATGTTAATTGTGAGCTTGGCGCTACGCAGACAGTCAGCTACTTCTCTCAAGATTTTCAGGTGTGTTGTGAAGTCAGGTGATACGACCAATAAATCGTCCAGGTAGACAAAGACATGTTCGCGTAAACGACCGGGAACTATTTTATCCATCAAGCGACACATTCGTTGTGGGGCATTGCACAACCCAAAAGGCATAACCGTGTATTGGTAGAGTGGCCTACCGGGCACTGTAAACGCTGTCTTCTCCCTTGACTGCTTTTCTAGAGGGATTTGCCAAAACGCATCTTTCAAATCGATGGACGAAATGAAGTGGTATCCTGCAGTCGCCCGAGCAATCCGTCGATGTGAGGTAAGGGGTAGGCATCCTTTTTTGTGACTAGGTTCACCTTGCGAGAGTCCAAACAGAGCCTGACCTTCCCAGGTTTACGTACCAGTACGACTGGGGAATTCCAGGGACTGTTGGACTCTTCAATTACCCCCAACTCCAACATACGGTCGAGTTCGTCGTACATCAGCTTTTGGATTGCTGGAGAAATAGGATAGTGCTTCTGTTTTATTGGCAAGGCATCGCCGGTATCAATAACATGCTCCTCTAGGTGGGTCTTTCCCAAACCTAGAGCTGTAAATGAAGGGAATTGTGCAATGACTGTGTCTAGTTTGGTTCTGTCTGTGTTGTTCAGGGAGTGAAAGTTCGTCTCAACCGGAAAAGAGGACGGGACGTCGAGAGAGGAAATGATGTTTGGCGCAAGTTGAAATGCTCGCCAGAAGTCTACACCTAAATACAGTTGTTGGCTTAAGCCAGGCACTATAAACAGGGTAAGAATTTTGGTCTGTTCGCGATAGGTGACTGCAGTTCTTATTGTGCCGGGGACGGACTGGCTAGTACCGTCGGCGGTACGAACTGAGGCTGACAATGCGGAGAGTTTTAAGCCTGAGCGCTGGACAAACTCTAGGGCTCGTTGTCCTAGACAACTCACGCTGGCACCGCTGTCGAGCAAGCCGAGGATGGATTCATTGCCTATTTCAACTCTTACATAAGGACGACCATCATCTTGACTGGTGATGACCGTTGAGACTAAAGACTGTCGAGTCCTCTTCAATGCGCGTTTTCTCTCTCTGAATCTCTTCCATCTACGTCTTTTCCGATTGAGAGGAAGCCTCACTTCCTCAGCAAAGATACGAGCTCTCACGAGGTCATAATTAAGTTGTCTCTCATGCAAGGACATTCCTCGCATGAGGCAAAAGGGATCTGTCTGGGTACCGCGTTCTCGATGCGTTGGATCAGTCTGTGTTAATTGTGTTTTAGCAGGGGGAATCAGGGGGTTGTCGAAGTCGCCTTGCTGATCATTATCTTCGGCGAGTGGGGTCCCCTGTTTCGACCACTCGCCCTGGCGTTTTCCGGGTTACATTTTTCGCACTTGGGTGACACGATTCCAGGTTGGCCACAGGTGTAGCAGAAAAGTCTCCTGGTCTCACTGGGGCAGGAGTGGAAGGTGTGTCCCACTACGCCACAGTTCCAGCAAGTCATGCGACCGGCAGCCTCAAGGGTGCGCCTCACTTCTTCCACTCCATGATGACCACTAGGGTGGGAAGTGCAGGTGCAGGTATCACTATCAGAGTGGAAGGAGCGTCCCGCAACGCCACAGTTCCTACAAGCCACACGACCTGCAGCTTCTGGGGTGCGCCTCACTTCTTCCATTCCTGTCCCAGGGAAACCAGAGAGATCCTCTGCCTCCTGGGCTGAGTCAAAATCAAGTTCGTGGATGTCTGTTCGCGTAGATCGCCTATATAAGTCACGTCGTTGCAACCAGCGTTCAGCCATACGACCTAAGTTCTGTAATTGGTCCATGGATTGAACAGTGACTGTCGAAAATTGTTGCCCTATTTTGGGGTGCAGATTGTCACGGACAATTTGGACGACGTCAACTTCGCGCGGTGGCGTCTTCATGTGTCCGACTATTGAGTTGGCCTTGCGAAGGTAACTGTCGCAGCTCTCCGAACCCTGACGGAGTTCCATCAGAGTCCGCATCCAATCGAGGTCTGTGTCAGCCGAGCCGAACTCTTGTCTGATGCGAGACCTGAATAGCTCCCAGTCAAAATCCGGAGAGGTTCGGCAAAGTTGATTCCAAAACCACTGCTCTGCATCGTCTTTGAGAAGCAAGTGTATGTTGGCACACAGTTCAGTATCAGACACCTGTGAGCTCACAGCCAATCGCTCTATTCTGAACAGGAAGTCGTCGATGGAAAAGGAAGGGTTTCGTCCAGTGAAGTGCAACCCCCAGGACGCTATGATGGAGGGGCGTCCATTTTGGTACCTTACCATTCGGGGTGCAGACCTCTGCCTCGATGTAAGTGGTGGAGGAGGAGCGTACTCGTAAGCCGGAGGTTGACGACGTGGGCTTGTTTCAGCCTGTAGATGTTGTAATGGACTCGTGGAAGGGACTGGGCAAGCGTTAGCAGCACTGGCCGGACTACTGACAGAACCTGACCTCTCCAACATGGATTGGGCCAGATTTGTCCGTAGCAAACCCAAAATTTCCTTTTTAAAATTGGCCATATGTTCGGCCAGCTGATCGGCCGTGATTAAGGCTGTCTCTGAATTATTGGGAGCTCGAGCTTGGCGAGGGGAAAGCCGAAGTTGGTGTACATCTTCGAGCTGTCGAGCCCGTTCCGGAAGGGGAAACGCCCAAGCCCCGTCCAGTGACTGGCTTGACCCAAAAACAGGCTGTGCGGAATTGGCATTCAAGCTAAGTGATGTTCTTGCTGGCTCGCTTGGAGGCCTACTAGCATCATACACTGGTGGAGGTTTTGAGAAATCGGGCCTTGACGCCTGGACAACACCAGTGGCAGAGTCTGTCGACAGTCTCTCCTGGGCGAAAGTTTGGTTAAGAGGCTTCTGCCTCTTGCTTCTGGTAACCGGAGGAGAGGAGGGAGCTATGGTCTGTTTCGGCCTTGCACCACTAGTCCGATTCGGCGGCCTTTACCACGGGTGAGCGAAACATAATACAAGAAAATTTCTTGCTTCAAACAATAGCGATCGATAAGATTACAATGGGCAATGTAGCCGCGTATATGTAATTGATAATAACTTATGAGACAGAAGGTCTCAGCCAAATGTGCGGGAGATCCAACTCCGAAGGTCGCAGCACAAACCCGAGTTTGCGGGTAGCAAAAAAAAATAAAACAAAAGGTCGCAGCACCAACTCAAGTTTGCGGGTAGCAATAAAAGGAAATCAGCGAGAGAAATAAAAGGACAAAAAAAATTTTTTTTTTTTTTGGGCTATGATAAAAAAATAAAAAACTAATATAAGTGTAAGAATAAAATTCAAGAAAAAAACCTAAGCAGAACTGCATAAAAGCTTAATCAGCAAAAAAAATCAGAAAAAAATATGGATTTAAACAAATCAAAATTCAAAAAAAATGTTCATCACATCCGAAAAAAAACGAAAATAATTTTTGAAAAAAAACCAAAAAAAAATCACTCAAAACCAATTTCAGGTTCCCCCAGAAGCTTCTTCTCCATCTTGCTAGGGATGGGAAAGGGTATGAGGGAAAGGAGGTAAGGAATGAAAAACAAACACAAAATCAAAAATAAAAAAAAATATCAGGAAAAGTAAAAAGAAAAACAAAGGGGGCTTAAAAAAAACTAAAAAGAATTTACGGTATTCACCAAAGAAAAATTTTGAAACCGGAAAAAAAAATCAAAAAAATTTTGGAGTGTGAGAACTCAAAAAGTTCCGAAAACCCACAACATCTGTCCTGCCTGTGGAGCAGGAGTCACCCCTGAACTTAAACAAACTCAACGAGCAAGTTCACGGTCCTACCAAGACGGCATCGGGGCTGTTCAAGCGTAGACGACCAAGTGAAGAGTCACGCTGGCTACTGCCTAAGTCGGGTGTTCGTCAGACTCACCAGCTCCCTACGACATGAGACAGTAATGATCCCGAAGATTAGGCATGTCAGTGCAACATCGGACATCGCTAAAGACATACGCACTAATCCCGAGCATCAGTTCTCCCATGCCGAGGACAGAGCAGAGTTGGCTAACGTGTGTCCCTATTGCTAAAAGCTGACATGCCTATGGACACTCTTAGACAAGACAGGGCAGAGGCACTAGACCTCGAAGGTGCTTTACAAAAAAAAATTAAAGTCGAGATGACTGCCGTGTAGGCTAAATATCGCCTGAGTCCGAGAAAGACTAGCAGATCAGCCTAAGCTGACAAGCCATCTCTTCAGAGGCGCAAAGCCTCCAGAAGATGCTGGAGTGTCTTCCCTAGGGAAGACGTGCTTCGCGTTGGGCGCCATTGTATGTAATGTGTGTGCGCGGATGAGCAACGTGAAGTTGCCGCAAGATGTCCAAGTGGCACGCGCTAGCTGGCAGCACGTCCTAGCTCGTCGGTATGGGGTCAGGGTTATTGGACATCCTATCACACATCGCAAACAGAAGTTCGCGTGCCTGTGGCGAAGAAAGGTTGTGGTATCCTTTCTTCAGGTCTGCCACGAAAAGAAAAAAACGAGAGAAACAGAAACTAGAAGGAGGAACAACAGGTCTGGTGTCACCAGTTGTTCCTAGCCGCGCTGAACTGTCATAAAAATTGCACTAAAAAAAATCTACCCCCATATACTGACAGTTCAGCTATCAACCCACTCCATCCCTGTACCTGGCTAGGGTACAGGCCCAACCTAAAAAGAAGAGTGCTGAAAAAAAAACTAAATCAGGACAAAAAAAAATTTGAAATCACATAATCAAGGAGAATGTCCAGGGTAAGGGATTAGATAGGAAGGGTGAGGGAAACAAGAGTAGGAAGAAGCTTCATTAGGTTTCCTGAAATTAAAAATTAACTTCACTCATATAATCACAATATATTAAAGATAAAAAAGAAAATTCACAAAAGTTCATGCTTACTTCATATCGCTTATCTAATGCCTATGCTAATAATACAATTATTTATACATAGTTTATTTAAGTTCCTAAATCGAACCTACATGTATTACCATTCTGGTACTTATCAATTCCAAAAAAAATGGTTATCGTATTTCGTTCAAATATATATGTTCCGCAAAAACGAAGGAAAAAAAATATCAAGGAAGAACTATATCAATTAGCTGGAACAAGAAAAAAAAATCCGTACTAATTTTAATTAAACTCTAGCATCAGAAGGGATTTCTGTAACTTTAAATGTAGCTGCGGGATATAAATTGCTTGATCTAAGTCATGGTTATTTTGTGCACAAAGTAGCCAGATTCATATTAAAAAAAAAAGATTACTATAACCAGTACAAGCTTACGCCACCGTGTCGTTACTTGGTCGCTATGTAACTGGCAAATCAACATGACCGTAAGTTACCGAAAACCTAAGTGTATGTACCGCGAGTCAAGGATAGTGGTAATTACTTCAACTTTAATGATAATTCGCGTCTACGTCTATGCGCTATCGTTATCTAAATTGAAAAATCGGGCGCAATTAGAACGCGAGTTAGCAAAGCCACAAGTATAATTTTCTTTTGATTAAATGCATTTGAAATCACTTTAAAAAAAACAACACAATTAACAAATCAAACACGTTAACTTTTTTTCGAAAAGAATTAATACAAATACTTTTTATTGAAAAATGTTATTGGTCAGCGGAAAAGGGAGAAAGTGAAATAGAGGGAAAATATTTAAATTAAGTATATATCGACTTTCCTAATAAGTTTTGGTCGCTACTTCTTATCCAAACATAATTTATAGTTTCATCTACTTAAGAAGAACAAATATAAATTCCGGTTTAAACCTGTACTATATAAATGCTTAATACAATTGGAGTTTCAATTGTTAGATACTAAAATAAAACTTTTAATTAAACGTTAATTTAAATCAGACAAAATCTCAGCAACATCAAGCCTGTTCTGAATTGTCCTTCCTTTTTGGTTTTTTTCTTGCTAGCTAGGTTGAGACACGAAAGCGTACACAGTCTCATTCATGAGAAATGCGCAAACTACAATAACATAATTTCAGGTTTTTAGTTAGGATTATTGCTTTAGGTATCATCTAGCACTTTAGGGCTCTAATGAATTCCCGTGTCTATAAAAAAAATAAAAAAACTTCCGCCGTTTATCTAGGGCGTAATAAACAGTCTCAAATTGAACAAGGCATCCCTAAAGGCACCTGACTGTCTATCACTTTTGACGGCAGTTCTAACTTTTATAAATTTTAGCTCACCACATTGCAAATATTGATTAGATAATAAGCTTACTAGTTTTTCTTTTTCCTAATTAATTAAATTAAAGTCACTTACAGGTTGGGCAATTACGTCGTTATTCCTATTTGGAAGTGCAGGCTTCTTTGGTTGTTCCTTTCTAGGGGTCCAACGTCAGCGTGATCTACATCGCTTGTCGCGCTCCGTATTGCACCAAGCGTAAAAAAAAATTCCAGCACAGAGTATTTTGGCTTTAGGAGGAGCTCCGGGCTCATAAATTCACTGTCCCTCTTGACGGTATGCTTTTGAACCAGGACCTTTTGTATGTTTGGGGTTAGGTAGGCTTCTTGAAAACAGCCGCCCTTGCTGCTGCCCCTCACAGCCAGTAGCAAATAGTTTTCAGGGGCCGTAAACGATAGCTAAAATATGCAATGGTAACTTTAGGCTGGGTGGTTTCTTTTTTTTTCTATTTATTTAGTTCATCAATTATAGATAATTACCGTTTAATTGTGACAATTTCTATCCAAAAAGGGTGTTTGCAGGGTGCCGCTGGGGTGATAGGACTGCACTGTCTCAAACTAGCAATCCATAAGTGGGTGCGCCTGTTTGCCCTGTTCTCGAACTTCCACGACTCACTTATGCTTCCGCTGTGACCCAAGTAGGTCCACTCCAATTGTGGGTGAATTTGGGTTTTTTTTTTCTATAATTCTAGCTATAAATAATGAGAGTCACTTTTAGGCACTTGTCGGAATGTGAATATTTCAGACAAATGCGAGTAGGGAATGTTTGGATATAAAAAAAAATTGTTACCTTTGGCTGTCGTCCACCCTCTTGAGATCACAGACTTTTTACAAATGGCCTCCTCCTTTACGGAAGTATCATTCGTGTATCGTGGCGAACGCAGGGGTGCCAACCGTGAAAGTTAAAGAAGAAGGTGCGTTCATTTTTCCCTGAGGGTACGTTCACGACAGGTGAATGAAGAAATGTACTGCACCGTCAGTCTCAGAGTTGGCGCTGACTGGATGTGTAATGTCAAAGCATTCTCACATTACATTATATATGTACATAATTAGCATATATATAACATAGGTGCGCTCATTATTTGTCTTAATACAGTGATCGGATTGTTTATATTTAATGGTACGATCATAGTTGTCACTTTGTCTTTATATAATATTTTCACTAAATAATTAATTTTCATGTTTTTTTTCTTTTCAATAATTGTTTTCTTTTATTTTCTTTTTGAAGTATAGGAATCAATTGAAATAGTTTATTCAATAATTTGTGATATAACATAACTGGTGTAATTGTTCCCTTTGTACACAATAATGAAATTAAGCAAACAAACAAATGTGGTTTTCTTGCAGAGCATGTCGGTTAAACTAAGAAATATTAATTATTTTCCTTTCGAAGATAATTGCATTCTTGGGTTTTGGATAAACACCACTCTGGGATTTGTTGCTGCATAAAACAAAACACAATATTTAGCATGTTGCTTTTCCTGTAAGTAATAAGTGCAAGCGCATTTCGAAATTGTAATTAAAAGTTCCATATCTTCCACAATAATATATTTGTAAGTCCTTTAATTGTGTAAGGCTATTTTATCTTGATACTACCGTCGACAGATTTGCTTTACCTAAATTGACAGTTTTTCGGCACTGGCTGCTGATTTCGTATGGACTTTTGAGTTTACCAACGGTTCTACAATAAATGTTACGTACATTGTAAGCTTTCGTTCAGATTAAAACAATTGCTTTTCACTTTTACATTCAGTCTAAATGTCTACATCACTTTCCGTTTTTGTAACCGCATTAAAGCATCCCGATTTTTTTTTCCCTAATCTTTTTAAAATTTTTATAGCCAACTTACCCAAACGGATTATTCAAATCTATAATTTATCTCATACCACCTTGTCATTTGTCCACTTTATCAGTCTCCTTTCACTTCCACCGGAAAGAAAAACACAACTCTCTGGCACTTTCCAAAGTTCTCCTGTGCAACATCTGCTGGTGATTTTTTTGTTGATAGAATTTTTGACAGATGAGCTGATGCCATTACTGAAGATTCCAAAGATTTTTCACAAAAATCCACAAAACACGAGAATCAACTGAAAGAGAAGAGAACTGAATATACATTTTTAGAGACACTTATCGCGGTCGGATTAGTTTTTCACACAATTAAGAAACAATAAAACTCGTATCAAAAATTTAATTAAGTCCAGGGAGTTCTTGAAGGTTCCCTAAAGGTGCACAACCCGAAGAATTTAATTACTTTAATTTCACGCCTATAGACAATCTACAACTTCCAACTTGATCCCAGAAATCACTCGCACCGACTGACTAAAAACTCCTCGCGCCAATCTAATGCGCTGCCGGCAGCAGTCACTCACACCCGTATACACTCCCGCTACTCACATCTGTTTTTCTCGTCATTCGCACAAATGTTAACTCGGCTTAACCGGTTTCGTCAGATGATTTCACGCCAGATGTTGTAGCTTGGTTTCAATTTATTGCAAATTCACTTGTTAGAATTTGCTTTGAATTTTATTTTTTTGTATTTTATCGCAGTCAGACAGTTTTCAAGTTGAAATTTTGCACATCTTCATGAGTGGCTGTGGATTTCAACTTTCTGATGCCGATAAGTATACCGTTGGGAGGCGGGGTTTAATTTTTGGTGCTGTTATGCAGCTGTTACATTCTTGTCGGAATGTAACTATTTCGATAAGCAATTTTTGTGTGGGAGCCGAGGAATTTTTATGCGAATAATTTAATTGGTTTAAATTATTTTCTCGGCTCTCCGTACAACAATTTCGGAGCTTGAGGTGTCTTTGGCACGGAATTTCCATGCTGCCTCCATTTATACCCCTTTTATGTACATAACTATTTCTTTTTATTCTTTTTGCAGGTGTTTCTAGGTAGGTGGAATATTGGTGGTATTGGATTCGGCCATAAGAGCCGAATCTTAGGGATGCTAAAGCGGTCTGGAGCAGAGCCGGGGGTTATTAAAAAGGCATAGCATCCTGAGAACCTAGTACAGGGATTCGGCTCATATTGCCGAATTCAGCAGTATGTCAATGGCTAAAGGATGTTTTCCGCGCGTATATTGATCCAGTGGTCAGGTGATACGGGACCACTGGATGTGCTGCTACATAACGACCATAACACTATCAAATGGTATATAGATTAATATAACCAGATTCTTAGGAAATATCAAAATTCAAAATTGAAAAATTTAAAATTCAAAGCCCACCACACTCCACCAAAAAAATTTTATATGGTAACAATGGAGGAACGTGCTTTATACGACAAAAAAATAATCATCCAAATCGGTCCACGCGTTACGAATTTAGGTTCCGCCCCCGCCCTCCAACCCCACAACACCAACGAAATTGTTGACATGTAACCAATCGGGAAGCATAGGGTGCTTTCGTTAATGCATATTTGCGTGCGCAAATATGCGCAATGCAAGAAATTTGCTTTCGTGACATTTGCAACAAGCCATTTTGCGCCTGTATGCATGCATGCATTAGTGAACTTCTTTGGCCATAATTACAAATGGTATTAATTATTTCTACAATTAGTTAAATTACAGTACCCATTTTAATATGAACTAAATACTAGTAAATAAAAGCAGAACCGGCGTTGGCTTTCCTAAAATTTCATTCTTCTTCTTAAATATAAGAGCCGCACGCAGTTAAAAATGTATGCAGAACTTGCGCTCATTTGCTTCGCACGTTTGAATTAATGAACCTTGTGCAAACGCATGTTTTGATTTCTTGCTTTAATGAACTTTATGCAAAAGCAAATATGCGCAAACATGCATTAATGAAAGTACCCATACTCTACAGGGTGTCTTAGATCTGACGTGCCAAAACGAGTTGGGTGATAGATCTCAACTAGACAAACAAAAAATTGTACGGCAGGGGGAGGGGCAATCTCAAGCGTTTGGGAGTTACAGGGTGATTCATAAATTTCACTTTTTCATGGTATGCAAATTACTCTTTTATTTTTATCTTTTGATCTACCCAACATAGCCACATCAAACTAAAGCTAAAAAACTACTCTCCCAATTGCCTTCCCAAATTTTCTCTGAAATTCATGTAATTAGTGCTCCTCTTTTTTATTTTTATTGCATTTCCCATGTTATTACCTTTCCAAAAAAAGTGCAACATTTCCACGTAGAGAAGATATGTAGAAATTTATACGTAGAAATCCTATCGGAGAATATTATAAAAATCAAAAGATTAAAGAAATTAAACTCAAATTAATTTTAAAATGCTTTTTATTGAATTTAAAAATTATTAAAATTAATCTTGATAAGTAAAAAAAGCCGTTCAAAATGTCCACCGCCACTTTGGATGCATGTCAAAAATCTTCTTCTAAGTCCCTGTTTAAAGCGTATTGCAGCCAGCCTCTCCCGTATTTTCCTCGCTGCATTCCTAATTCGACTAACTATATCCTCTCTATTATTAACTGGGCTTGCATAAACTTCATGCTTCATTGTTCCCCATAAGAAAAAGTCCAATGGGGTAAGGTCTGGAGACCCAGCAGGCCAAGGAATCGGTGCACCTCATCCAATCCAGCGGTTAGGAAAGTTTTCACTTAGTATTACCTTCACAATGTTAGCCATATGCGCTGGTACTCCATCGTTTTGGGGAAACATTCCCCTAAGATTATCCATAGGGTTCTCCTCTATGAAATCTGGCAGTGTATTGTCCAAAAAGTCCGCATAAATTTCACTATTAAGCGCTTGTGGCAAAATGAATGGTCCCACCAAATGGTTGCCGATGATACCAGCGCAAGTATTGTCACTGAAAGCCCTACTGGAATGAGGTCACCTTTGCCCTGTGTGGGTTAGTGTTCGACCAGTTATGTAGGTCACGGAAGTTCGTGATATCATTTCTCGTGAATTGACATTCATCTGTCCATAGAATTCGGTCCAGAAACGCTCTGTCGTCAATGTCGCGTTCCAGAAGCCAAGTGCGAAATTTCAGTCTTCTCTCGGAATCTCCTTCCAGTAGTCATTGGGCTGGATGATGATAAGGACGTACTCCCCCTCGATGAATAACCCTCCAAACCTTAGATGACGACACTCTTAACCGCGTTGCGACTCGTTTCGTGTTCGTCGCAAGATCCTGCCTCAATGGTGATTATTTGCTGCTCGACGTCGGCAGAAGATCCCGAAGTTGCGGGTCGTGTCTCCCTGTTGTGTGAAGTTACACTTCCTGTTTTTCTTAACCTTTGGAAAGTCCGTGCAAATACCCCTCTTTAGGGTGCTCGCCGATTAGGGAATCTCCTTTGATATTCCAGTACAGCCGCTCTCACGTTTCCGTCTACTACACCATAAATGTAAATAATATCCGCGTATTCCTCAAATGTAAATTCTCCCATTTTTTAATAATTTTTGCTTAAAAACACCCGTACTTATTGATTTATTTTTCAACTATGATAGGTATTCTTGCTGACTGACCCTTTGTTATAGCAAAATTTTCATCAGGTACGAGTAACAGAACGCCAGGATACAAGGGTGTGAATTCTGGCTAACACAAGCTAATATCAGCAATAAAATAAAATTACACTAACATTTATATAACTTTTTGCAGCAATAATTAAAATTAGGTACCTGTGAACCCAAAACAAATATTTTCGACCTTTTATCTTAAAAATTTTGTTTCAGTAAGAAATTTCCCACCTAAAGTGCAATAAAATAATTAGGTACTCAGGTAGTTCTAAGGATGCGGTTTTCCTAATCATGTGTCTACCTTGCCATGTTGCACCTTTTTGGAAAGGTAATATGATAGGCAATGCAATAAAAATAAAAAACGGGTGTACTAATTACATGGATTACGGAGAAAATTTGAGAAAATGCTGAATTTTAGGTAATCGAAAATCAGTTTTTTTCACTTCTGGTAGTAACTGTACCTGTCATGGTAGGAGTTATATTCATATTCATTTATTACAGGTAAATATACACAAGATTTAAAATCTTTTATTGTACAATTAAAAGTGGTGCTAGATAAGTTATTTAAAACAAAAACAAAATGCTAGAAATATTAATTGAGAAAGAAAAAAAGAAGAGATAAATAGAACAGGAAATAAGAAAAAAAATTTAAAATTAATTTACATAGCTACTTTAGATGCTTCAGTGTAAAGAGACAAGACCCGAGTAAAAGTACCAATCAAGCAAAGTGATTGTCTGAAAGACGCCTGAATGCACTGGCAGTGCAAGCCGTTTGAATATTTAGAGGAAGACTGTTCCATAAGCGAATTATTGGGACAGGGTAAGAACTATTCATAACTGATTTCCTAAACCGCGGTACTAGTAAATTTCTGTTTCGCTGAGATGTTGTAAATTGGAAGTATTCACGGAGGTATGGTGGTTTGTTCCATTTAAGCAGCCTGAATAGAAACAGTCTGTGAATAAACCTACTACAGTCGTTAAAAGCAACCTCTAATCGACGTGCACAGTGACTGTCTTAGTGAGGAAAAACCAAGCTACCGAAGGTAAAATGGGGCAGTATCAATGCCTTAACCAAATCCAGACGAGTACTTCTCGGAATAATATAGGCTGAGAACCAAAGTCTTCGTAATCCCGCATATATCTTGCCCATCCTCGCACTTACATTTGCACAGCAGTTCATTTCTTGTCCCAAAATAATACCAAGATTAGTTATTTTACTTAGGACTGGCAATGGAGAACCATTTAACATTATCTGAGGAGCATTACTTAAAACAAGAGGATTAGTATAAAACATGATAGAGTGATATTTTCTGGGATTTTTCGGCATTTATACGTTTGATGCAGTCCTCAAGGACCCCAATAGGCCTACCCAAATAGATCTGAACATCATCAGCGTAAAGATGGATTTTCACATCACGCACAACACTTGGCGGTCCCAGTATTGATCCCTGTGGTACGCCCTGTTAAAGAACCAATGGACCAGAGATTACGCCATCGATCGGCACTCTTTAATTTGTGAATAAGTAAGCTGTGGTCCACGCAATCGAAGGCTTCAGAAAAATCCAGTAATGTTAAAGCTGTGAAGTGATCATTGTCCATGGCTTTTCTTATGTCAGTGGATACCCTCAAGACAGCCGTCTCACAACTATGAAAAGATCTGAAACCAGATTGCCAACAAGATAGGAATACGTTCCCCTCGACATAAGCCAGTATCGTACTATTTTATTTCTCCATAGAATTATCACGACTAAGAAGCCAAATTATCTTTTTATTAAGTTAAATTGTGTGTCATTTTCCAGCCGCACCTTTTCATTGCCAACGCCCCATTATCGATTTCGAGTAACCGAACAAAAATTTCTTGTTCGATCCGTTAGGCTGTGGAATGCTCTTCCACTTCAGATTAGAAGAAGCAGCGATAGACCCAATTTCTCTAATATTCTATTTGATTATTTTTGTACTAATTAGTTTTTAACTTGTTTTAAATTTTGCTCCTTTTCTTAATAGATCAATTAATTGTTCATAACTTTAACACAGAGGTTTTGTTATATTGTATTTACTATAATTTCAGTTACAAGATTATTATTTCAGCAGATTAACTATTATTAGCTATATACTAAATATATAAACTGTTCTTTCCAATACTCAGTATCACTTTTTTTAATATAAGTTTCAAGTTTTATTTTTATAGTTTTAGGTTATTGTTTTTGCTTTTTTTTTACTAGAACATAATTTTTCTTTTGTATCTTTTGTTTCTTTTTTCCTTTCCTACACTTAATTAAAAGATGTATTTCTTACTAGTGTAGTTGTTACAAAATAAAATTAATTTGAATTTGAAAATTTGAATTTGAATTCTTAGCGATAGGCAATACAGTGGCAGCCTTCCAGCTTACAGGAAACGAAGAGGACATTAAACATGTGTTCACAATGTGGAGGATGTAATCGGCAATGAAAGGAAGCAATACCTTAATAAAACGGGGCGATAAGTTGTCAGGTCCAATTGCTGTGGATTTAATTCAGCCCACCACAGATAGTAATTCATCTAAATTTACATTTCGAAAGTAAAACGGGTCAGCAAGGTCATTCACTGGGGCATCAGGCAAGTTCGCAGTAAAAATACTTGTTGAATTAATCGGGTTCACATTGGTTGCAGGAAAGGCAGAATTGAGTTCATCTGGATCAAAAGGTCATCGAATCCTGTCCTTGCCATGAATACCAGCGTTATTTAGGTTACGCCATAGAGCTCGCGGGCCGAGGTCGGTCCTAAGTTTTACACTAAAATAGTGTCGTTTAGCCCCTTTGATTACTGCGGTAGCTTTATTACGGGCGATTTTGTAAAGCAAACGCGCCTCTTCGGATTAAAGGCGCTTGTAGAGTTGAAATAAGTATTCCCGTTCTACGATTAGAGCTTGCACCTCAGGTGAAAAATATGGGTAATTCCGTGACCGAATGCGTTTGGTTTTAATTGGGACACACACATCAAATAGATGAGACAAGGGATGTGAAAATTTTGACTTCCTGGTCAACTGACGGAGTAGCGTAAATATAATTCCAAGGAAGAAGTGAACATTCATTGGATAAGGAGTTAATGTTTAAATTATTATAATCACGATAGCAGACTGTATCAGAGCAGCGGAAACCAACGCAAAGTCGTATTTGCAAAACAGAATGTCATGATCGAGTATACTAGGTGGGTCAACTTGACCTTGCAAAATCACCCTGTCACTATCAGAGACAAGGATTAGATCCAACATCGAAGGATTGGAGGAATTCAAGTAGGTCGGGTAGGAATTTACTACATTAAGTAGAAGAGACTGAATGAGATGTGTGAACTGTTCTGTTCTATTATTCTGCGAGTAGCAAGTCCACATTGAAGTCACCTACTATGATTACATTAAATTCTTTAATGTGGTCGCAATCAAAGCAATTTGGTGGACCGTACACTGAAGAAAGTACGCATTTTTCAATTCCAGAGCTAACCTCCACGCAGAGAAATTCAATAGGTTGGTCCACCGATGAAGCAAGGTATCTCGCCCTGATGCTTTCCCTTACGTTTATCGCAAGACCCCCACCCACTCGATCCTTGCGGTCATCTCGAAATAATTGATGACCAGGAATATACACAAAAGAGCTCAAAATATCACAGTTCAACCATGTCTCACTAACAATTATAATATCCAGACTTAGATCAGAGAATATATAACGCAATTCCTCCATTTTATTTCGAATACTCCTAGCATTAAGAGTACAGACCGATAACCCATGAGAACGCTTAGCCAGTATATTCAAAATCACTCTTACCCTATCCAAACCCAAGAAACTATCTGTCATCATATAAGCTAGCACCACCAAAACATCCAGGAGTCATTATAAACACAGAAAAATCAAAGAACAAGGAATTTTCATGCCAGTATCTCCACACAAGAAGCATCATTAAATTAGAGTCAATAAACATTAGGTTAAATTCAAGTAAAAGGTTAAAACAAGTAAAATTGAATTAATCCCCTATTCTGTTAAAGAAATCGAGCTTACTATTTGAAAAAGAAAAACAGAGATAAAAGATTTAGATAGTAAATAATAGCGAACCAAAAATTTAAAAATGGTAATACTAGGTTATTAAATAAATGTAGCAAAATCAAAAGAAAATAATTTTGAAGGAATAAAAGCACTAGGAAATAAACAATATATGATAAACTGATAAATTAAAAATAACTAAAGAGACGGAGTTGGATCAATACGTTGAGCGGCAAGACCAACATGCCATGGGTCCCGGGTGCGAGATCAGATGACCCCGTGAACCTAGAAATTTAAAAACACCCCGACTATGGATTTGCAAAGAAAAATCCAGTTGCAAGTCAACACATTCCTAACCTCAGCTAACCAAAACCCACACTTGATTCTGGCTGGAGAGAGAAAAATGTGTGTTCACAGTCACTATATGCACAACTAACACATCAGCCATGCAAGTACCGACACAGCATACACAGACGTCGCCAGAAAATTGTTCCGATTAAAGCCATGTGCGAGTGAAACAGTGGCTGCAGTGCAAGCGAGACAGGGTCGTCAAGTGCGAGAGAATCTCCTCGAGTAGGAATATTAAAATTAACCAGCATTGCCACCCTTGCGAGTTGTGCCATCAGACTCCCACCAACAAAAGCCGGTAAGCTTGTCCGCGCCTGCCGACATCCTTCCTCCTCCTGTTTTTTTTTCTTCCTTTTTTCAGATTTTAAAATTTTTTCTTATTCGGGTTTTTGTAAATTCTTTTCGCGGGTTTTTTTTGTTCATTTTTTCTTTTCTTCAAAATTTTTCTCCTTTTCGTTTTGTTCCCTTTTTCCAATCCCCAATCGGCATGAACCCCCCTATACTCTTCTGCAGTTGCTAGCCTGCAAGCATGCCATCCCCCATCCCTGCCCGAGCGTCTGCTGACAGATGAGGGTCCACCGGGGGCCGTGATCCTGGCTGACATCAGCTGACTTACAGTTGATGTCATCCAGAGTCATGGCCTGCCTTGGGCAATCATCCTGCAGCAGTGTCGGTCACAGTGCGCAACAAATTAAAATAATCCACTCCGTCTCTGGACTGTTGTCTAGCTCGCAGCAATGCAAAAACAAGACTCAAGTTTCCTCACTTCCCTTACCCTAATTCCATTCCGGCCAAAACTATATAATCCTACGATATTAATGAAAAGCAAATTCAAAAGATAAGTAAATTCAAATTCCAAAGCGACACCTTAAATTAGCTCCAGTACAACGGAAATGTCAACAGTTCGATGAACTAAGTGTTTAACTTGGTAATAGATTACGCAGCTGCTCATGGGTAAGCACTTTTGTTTCCGAATCCTCACTACATCTCTTGATATACAGAAGTCCACCTTTCGTTCTGGCTGAAAAAAAAATTTCCCCAACTTACGCTGCTTTAATGCCTCACGAAAAAGAGAGTTGTTAAGCTGCGTTAGACTTTCTTGTACATAAATTGGACTGGCAGAAGAGAAGCCCTCCATTTGTGACAATTTAATGGCCCTCCGCCTACGAAAAGCAGTCAAGAAAGCTCGTTGTTCAAAGTGGTAGGAGAAACGAACTATAATTGGAGTAGTTTGCCCCGCAGACTTAGCTCGAATTCGGAATGCGTCAGTAAAAGCTGAGACTGGATGATCGATTATGGTTGCAATTCTCTAAACCATTTGAAGTGGATTTTCTCTTGGCTGGGGAGGTATTCCTCTAATTACTACGTCGCTCAGGCACTGTGTGTGAAGGAGGTCGTCAATCTGCCGATGAAGTAAATCATTGCTCTCTTGGAGTTTGTTTATAGACTCCTCATGCTTTGAGAGCTTATCATTGAGGGCACAAACTGCATCATCGATTTTCGCAGCGATTCGAGCCTCCAGCTCCAGCATGAGAGCATCAATTTTTTTTACAAGGCGAGCTTCCATTGACTCTAATAGTTTGTCCAGTGTGACTGATTGGATATCGGTGGGACCAGGGTCCTCTGTATGCAGTTTTGCAGTTCTGCGAGTGACAAACTGGCTATTATCCTCAGCAGTTGATGTTGATGGAGTTTTCTCTTTCCTAAGCCCCTTGAGTGACATTGTGCTCTGCAGTACTCACAACACAATTTCACAACAGAAAAAAAAACCCGACCTGAGTTTCGAGTAAATTTCAAGTCAAGTACTCAAGTATGCATGCAAACGTACTGTGTTGGGTAGATCAAAATATAAAAATAAAAGAGTAATGTGCATACCATGAAAAACTGAAATTTATGAATCACCCTGTAAGTCCCAAACGGTTGCCCCTCCCCTGCCATGCAATGTTCTGTTTGACTAGTTGAGATCTATCACCCCACTCATTTTGGCACGTCAGATCTGAAACACCCTGTATATAACAAACACAAATTATCAAAATCGGTGCACACGTCACAAAGTTGGGTTCCGCCCTCTCCCCCACCCCTCACTAAGAAGAAATTTTATCTTATATTAACAATGAGGAATCATACTCTACCCAACATAAAAAAATCTTCCAAATAGGTCAACGCGTTACGAAGTTATGGCCGGTCAAACATAAGAAAAATATAAAAAATACGCATAGAACCTTTGTTTTTAAGAAGTCGCACAATGGGGCGAAACGTCACTTTGTATCTCTAAATTCGCTCTCCAGCTGAATTTTGATTCGTAAAAAGGTTTTTATTTTTTAAAATACGTAAAACATGAGAATATGTTATGTTTTCTTTTATAATATATCAATAAAAAACATTTTACTTTTGTAATTCCTCTTTTTAATATTTTTTGTTTGATTTTGAATTAAAATGCTATTTTTCGGCTTATTAATTTACATTTTAAGGCCAAATTAAATATGAAATCAAAAACGCGAAGGTACTCCAAGGAGCGAATTTCGAGGTCCACAGTGACGTTTCGCCCCACTCGCCCTCGTATTTTCTCCAAAGGAAAGAGATTACAGTACGGCTTCTTTCCTACAAGTTGAAATCATCTTGGTTATTATAAAAAAAAACAATCGATCCTCATAATTTTTTTCAGGTACAAAAATTAATAAAAATGAAATTACCACCCGGGGATTCCAGTGATGAATAAATTGTCTCCTGGACCATAAACGAAGACATAACTAAGAATACATTTCTCGATATTGAGAAACAGTCTCGCATCCCAGTTAATTCTTTCGTTAATGCTTAGGCTTTTTGAGAAACAACAACAAATATGCGCGCTCATACTTCTTTAATTAGTTATGTGAATCTGTGATTTGTGTTATACACACAATTTGGCTGCTGAGCAGATATTGAAGAGTGGTTGTCTGCGCTTTTGTTAAACAAGTTACGATCTGATCTTATGTTTCTCAATATCGGAAAATGCATTGCATGCTGTTCTTTGCCGTTGAGGGGTCTTTATAGTTATTCCTTCATTTATGTTGCCACCAAAGAAAATTATTATAATGAACTTTTGAAGAAAAATTAATTGAGACTGTCTTTTTCTCATTGCAATTAAATTAAGTAGACCCTGCCTTGCATAATGCGCAGGACTACCTAACGTAACATCCATTCACATTCCATTTTATTTTATTAAAGTTTAACCCAATGCTTGTGACAGATGCTAGCATTTCAATATTTATAATTATTTCTTCTTACTTTGTAGCCTGTAGAACGCAATAAATTATTGTATTTATTTTATCTCCTGTAAAATTTACATTTTATGACTTAATACCCTTTTCCTCTGAGGAACGGATATATTCTGTTATGGTTGGCATCAGGTGCCAACATTGCGCACATGACGCCGATACCAGCACCTGAAGTTAACGCCTTTATACTTTAAAAACTCTGAAAACGTCTCATTGAGGAAACCAGATTTTAGATAACAATCATTGTAGAAAACAAATGTCCAATAGCTAAATAAATCAAATCTTTCTAATCAAATAAATTGGGAAGGGTGAGGAGAGAAGGCAGTGTTACTGTGGAAAATCTGTACAACCTATCATAATAGTTTTTATTCTATCCGAATAAGTTTACGTTTGTATGGCGTGGCCTTTGCTCTTAGCTAATTTTTTGTTATCACTGCGGGTTTAGGAATCCCGAGATATAAAAATTATGGTAAAAGGAAGAAATTGGTTGAAGAACTATACATATCTAATGAGGTAAATCTTGGTTGTGACATCTGCGGGTCTGATAAACTGGAAAGCTAAACAAATAGTATCGGAAAAGAATTGGCTAAAAAGTTAGATGACTCCCTATGTAATGTGACTAGTGCAATCTCACCTTTTGGCCAAAAACTTTATATTAGTTTACCCCTTCTGGTCAAACAGAACTAATTTTAGACGGAAAAGAAAACTAAATTGTAAAGGAGAGATAAAACCAATAGATGTAATGTTTTATACAAATTTAATTTATTTACCTAGCACGTACAATATATTTTATTTCTTTCCAGACTTTTTGATACCTCCTCCAACCAGCGGGCCCTTTTGTGCGGCTTTCTGTTTTGCAGCTTCCAGAGCCTTTTGTGCCTCTTTTTGCTTCTGTTTAAATGCGACATCATTTTCATCCATGTCCTTTTCATTCTTCTTTGGTGCCTTTAAAGGCTTCTTCTTTCCGCCTTCTCTTCCAGTCATTTCCTTAAAATTGCTTTTTATAAAAAGTCTGAACTAAAATTTTGAAAACTACAGATAAGCTTACTCCAAAACCAAGCTGGACCTATGGGTCACAAAAAATTTTAAATATAGAAGCTCAACACGCCGCCTTGTAATTGCAGTCACACTCTTGTCACACTTTAAACTTTTCCAAATTCCAAATTTGACAGCCAACTCAAGCCAAAGACCCACACCAAAAACAAAAATGCCTTGCTACTAAAGTGCCGTCCCACACTTGTCGTGCTACCGCGCTACCACGAAGTCTTAATAGCCGTATCAGATTGCATATCAGCCGACAGCATCAGCAACAGCACGGATAGCAGATAAAAAAATTTCGCTGCCGAACGTATCAGATTACACCTACATGACAGCATACTTCTACTGCTTCTACCCTTGGTGTCGTACCACACTAGTCCTGCTTCATCGCAGTTTGTTGGAGAGAGGATAAGCAGGGGTGTATAGGGAAATCCGCACGGAATTTACCTATTTATTGTCGCAACGGCACGCATACATTTAAAGCAAGGTTTGGGATTGGAAAATGCTTTGGTATTACCACTACAAACACTACATTTCGTGTTCTCTACACAAAATCCGTCACGACAGGTGTGGGCACTCTTGCGGACTTCATCGCGCGGAAGCACGACAAGTGTGGGACGGCACTTAGAACATAAAGCTAAACAGTGGTAAGATGTTATAACATCACTTCGAAAGTGATCATCGTCCCTTGGGCGATATTGCAACATTTTCGTTCGACAGGCGATTCTATCATTTTCGAAATATTTTTCGAACTTTTCGACATTCCACATACATTCAGCACTACGAGCTCAGAATATATAACAACAGGAAAGGCCCTTATCTGTGAAACCATGCACGTTTGAACGGCATTTGGCTTTTAGGCGAGGTGAGGACGGAGAGCTCTTCTCCTTAGCTTGCGAACTGTCAAAGTTCGCACCGTGAATTGTCCAATGGTTTAACAATTTTGTTTTTTAATTCCATATAAAGTTCCGAGTGTTTTTTACTCTTTATTTTAGTGCAATATATTAGAAAACTTTAAAGCTAATAGCTTTCAACTTTTTGAAGAGTAGATAGTGTACTTTAATAGTGAAATTGTTGAAATGAAGTGAGCCATGCCTTCTCTATTCAGAGTGAACCAGAAGTATGACATCCGCACCATAGCAGAAAGCAGTGGCAGCAATTACAGAGGAAAAAGGTGCGTTCATAGTGGCGTATAAACTGTCACACATTACAGTTAACTTACATTTTTTCGCTAGAGTTGCATACTGCTTTACGAAATTGGCAACGAAAATTTCGATCACACTTTTCGTGCGGTTTTTTTACATAGGTTTGGTGTAGGAAACGAAAATTTCGCTTGAGCTGCATACAGGGCTTAACCCCGAACAGACGTTTCTCGCAGGGGCATTTGTTCGGTAAAAGTATGCAGTCGTGTATGTGCAATCTGATACAGCCGGTAGCGAATTTTTTCGCTGTTGTCCGTGCTGTTGCTGTCGACTGATGTGCAATCTGCAGCATTCGTATAAAAAAAATTCCACTACGAGAAACATCAGCTTGGAGTTACAACGCCATCTTGATAACTACAGGCCGAAAGGTAGAGCCAGTTGTTACCCGTTACATCACACTATGAGGAAAAACGTGAAAAAGTCGAAATTCTGTCACTCGAAGTTTTGTTTAATTATAAGAAGTGTGATTAAGCTTTAAAATCGTTCTAACCAAAAACTAATAGTGAATCGTATAAAGAATAATTTGCGGTAAAAGTTTTGTGACATTCAAGTGGCGAAGTGTATATATTTTTTAGTTAAAGTGAAAATTTCGGCTAATTCGCCTCGGACTTTAAATTAATATTGTGTGAGTTTCAGACATTATTTAAGTGAAATAACTAGTGTGTGAATTAACTTGTAAGATAATATCGTGAGAAAGTTTCATTTAGATTTAATTAATTATGCGTGAGTTATCGTCGTTCAAAATATATTGGCAATACCCAAAAGAAATGTCAAATGGAGGGAAGTAATGACGTCCGCTCTTCAACCTAGCGGATGTAAACAACTCTCAATTGTATTAAAAAGTGAAAGAAATTACGTTTAACTTTATTATAAGTGATAATATAATAGTTTTGTGATGTTGTGAGAATATGTGGTACTAGTGATTCGAGTTTTGTTGGTAAATGGGGACAAATCTATTGACAACTTTTACATTTGAAGAGTTGGCTTAGATTTTTCTCTAATTGCTGGCATTATACAGTGATCTGATTTAAAAATGTATTCGGGAGAATATGTGAAAACAGTGATTTGCAATTCTTACAATTTGTTGGCAAATGGGGATACATATATTAATAAATAATGCAATTGAAAAGTTTGATAAGATTTTTTCTAAGTTGTCACTTGAACAGCTGATAACAACTTTTCATTTGGTCGTATAGACGGCGCTGGTGTTGTTTCCTCATAAGCTGACGTCATCGTTTCTACCTTACGGCCTGTAGTTATCAAGATGGCGTTGGGAGTTAAAAGTAAAAAGTTAATCGTGCTGCCCGTTAGGTGGCACCATAAAATTAGGATTAGAGATGACTCGGCAGCTTAGAACAGAAAACGAAAGGAAGTGCACCATGCCAACGCCTTCTTGATAACTACAGGCCGTAAGGTAGAGCCAGTTGTTGGCCGCGACGTCACACAAAATGGAAAACAGTTGAAAAAGTCATGATTCTGTCATCCGAAGTTTTGTTTAATTATAAGAATTGTGATAAAGTTTTAAACTCATTCTAAGCAAAGACTGAGAGTGAACCGTATAAAGAGTTATTTGTGGTAAAAGTTTTGTGACATTCAAGTGGCGAAGTGTATATATTTTTTAGTTAAAGTGAAAATTTCGGCTAATTCGCCTCGGACTTTAAAGTAATATTGTGTGAGTTTCAGACATTATTTAAGTGAAATAACTAGTGTGTGATAAAATTAACTTGTAAGATAATATCGTGAGAAAGTTTCATTTAGATTTAATTAATTATGCGTGAGTTATCGTCGTTCTAAATATATTGGCAATACCCAAAAGAAATGTCAAATGGAGAGAAGTAATGACGTCCGCTCTTCAACCTAGCGGATGTAAACAACTTTCAATTTCATTAAAAAGTGAAAGAAATTACGTTTAACTTTATTATAAGTGATTATATAATAGTTTTGTGATGTTGTGAGAATATGTGGTACTAGTGCTTCGAGTTTTGTTGGTAAATGGGGACAAATCTATTGACAACTTTTACATTTGAAGAGTTGGCTTAGATTTTTCTCTAATTGCTGGCATTATACAACAAATTGTACGGTAAATATGAAGTGATCTGATATAAAAATTTATTTGGGAGAATATGTGAAAATAGTGGTTTGAAATGGTTATAGCTTTTTGGTAAATGGGGATGCATATATTAATAAATTATGCAATTGAAAAGTTTGATAAGATTTTTTCTAAGCTGTCACTTGAACAGCTGATAACAACTTTTCGTTTGGTCGTATAGATGGCGATGTATCCCCGCCATCTTGATTTCCATTTTGTGTGACGTCATTGTTTCTACCTTACGGCCTGTAGTTATCAAGATGGCGTTGACCATGCTCTTAGAATATAGAACTAGAGGAAGTGCCCTTGCCTGTACGTGTAATCGTACGTGTTTAAGCATTTTTCTTATTGGCACGGTGAGGAACGGGATGCGCAGGGATGTCGCCTGAGATTGACAGATGGCAAATTGAAATTGCAATCATTAGTTCGGTCGAAATTATTCGCGATATTATTCGAAATATAAAGTGATTAGTGAAAAGTATTATTAAAATCATGACTATATTAGTAGAGTGATTTGTTTTTAAGAACTTTGAGACAGTTTATACACTTTAAAATACAGATTTTTAAAATGAAGTGTGCAGTGCATTGTTGCAAAAATAATCGACGGCGGACTCGTGGAATATCTTTTTTCAGGCAAGCAACTAGCATAAATATGTTTATTAACATGTTTAATTTCAGATTAAATCATTAAAATTCCTAAGCCAAAAAAGGGTAACAAAGAAAATCAAAGTTTCTGTCCCCATTCGCAGTTTGTTTACATTCTGATGAATTGGAATTTCTGTGTCGCCTGAGATCCGCAGTGGCGGTCAGCCAAAATGTAGTTAAATTTCCAAATTTATGTTTGCCCCGTCAAGCGCAAGTGCGTTTTTTTACTACTTCTATGGAGAAAACTACCACAAAGATACACTTCTAACACATGAGGAAAAATGCTTAACTTTTCTGAGCGATGTGCACTTCCTCTAGTTATATATTCTAAGACCATGCTCAAAAAGTTTCCGAATTTTCCTTAGGTGTTTGAAAGGTGTGAATGTGTTAGTTTTCAAAATGGAAGTAGTAAATTTGTGACTTATTCGAAGTGGTCCTCGCAAACATTACTACCATCGGTTTTCTACCGATGGATTTTAACCATAGTTCTCTGAAGTCTTTATCTTTTGGAAACCTAAAATACCAAAAGGTAGAAAAATATTTTAATTTCTTTAAAGTCAATCAGGCAAAAACTTCCGTCAGCTGTCGCTGAAACCAATAAGGCGAACCAAAACTCTGATGAACCGCAAATGTAAGCAAACGAGCACCATCAAGAAAAATGGTTATTATTTTTGGTAATTTAGGTTTTATTTATACAGCTTTTGCACATATTTTAAAGAAAATTCTGTATAATTGCTTATTATATTATTTAACTTAACTGAAAAATGATTTTCCACGCGCAATGCGTCGATTATTTTTACAACAAAATATCGCACACTTCATCACGAAAAATGTCCAAATTAAGCACGTGAGATTCTTAGTAAACTAAACGAAAACAGTCTTTTAAATGTTAATTGTCTTTATTTGGAAAATTACACCACTTTTAACAACTAAACACTGAAAATTATTCAATAAACACTTATATCCGAACTCTTCAGAAAGTCCACGTCAAATTGCCATTTCGTAATGGAGAAGTTAAGGCTCCCTTCCCACACCTTTCCCACGAACAAAAAATCGGAAAACACATACACGGTTTATACACGGTATTGCACTTCCTTTCGTTTTCTCTTCTAAGCTCGGCAGCAAACAATTTTTGTGTTGACGGGTCGGGTCACGTAATTCGCAGTAGGCAATTAGCACACTTTGCTGCTGTTGCAGGGCAGTAGTGGAATCTGATACTTCCTTTATAGCCGTATCAGCATTAACAAAAGCACGGACAACAGCAAATAAATGCCGGTGCCGGGTGTATCAGATTGCACATACGCGACAGCATACTTTAAGTAAAAAAATGCTTCTGCGAGAAACATCTGTTCGGAGTTAAAAATAAAAAGTAAATCGTCCTGCCCGCGAGATGGCACCACCAAATTAAGATTAGAGATGTCCTACGAATAAAGAACAAAAGGAGAGGCCGATACGTATATATACGACTTAGAGTATATAACTATAAGGAGAGGCCCTAAAGCCAAAAAACCTCGGCACTTTTCTTGATGTAGTTGAATCGTTGAGTTGGGTTTGTTTTCGTCATGGCAGTAGTAAAACAGCGACATTTCTAGAGGTGGGCCAAAATAAATTGGAAATTAGAGCGTAATCGCATTTTACAATTGCCTCAAGGAATTGCGAGTGATTTTATTTTTTTTAGCGAATCTATATCACAAAATTAAATAAACACTTTTAAACATTTTAATCACGAATTTAAGTTTTTAGTGTCCCTTTATAAAAGTTAAATCACGAGCCGCTGGGTTAGCTAAGGAGAAGCAAAAAATTCGATCTCAGAAAAGGTAAACAAACTAAGAACGCCAAGAAAACTTCACTTTTCTTTACGTTCCGTTGCTGTTCTTAGCGTGTCAATGCAGTTATATCAAGCTTAAGAACTAACAAAACATTATTTTAATCCAAAACTTCCCTGAAAAACGATATTCCACGTGTACAACGCCGATTGTTTGCACAACACAAAACCGCGCACTTCATTTCAACAATTTCACTATTAAAGTACACTGTCAACAGTTCAAAAGTTTGAAAGCTATTAGCTTTACAGTTTTCTAATATATTGTACTAAAATAAAGGGTAAAAAACACTCGGAACTTTATATGGAATTACAAAACAAAATTGTTAAACCATGAAACAATACACGATAATCACTTTGACAGTTCGCAAACTAAGGAGAAGAGCTCTCCGTCCTCACCTCGCCTAAAAGCCAAATGCCGATCACACGTACACGGTTTCACAGATGAGGGCCTTTCCTGTTGTTATATATTCTAAGATATTCGAGAACAAAAAGTGAAGCAAAATTTTCTGCAGACTACTTGTCAAATTGCAGACTCAGTGTCAAAATTTGACATTTCATTTGTGAAAGTTTTTATGCCGGCAAGTGTCCTCTAGAAGAAAATTTTAAATTTTGTGAAATTTGCAAAGAATTTTAAAAATTTGTGTAGTGCAGTGCTAAAAAAACATTATAGACAATTTATTATAAAGACATTATAAGTGAAGTTTACTTAGAAAACATTAATTAATTGATAAAATGAAGTGCATAATAAATTTGTGTGAGAACAAAGTGCGAAATCATCCTGTTGGAGTCTCATTTCATAGTTAAATATAAAATAAATAGTAGTTAAATAGTAATGCTACATTGCATGACTTAATTGAAGGCAAATCAATTAGTTTTAGCACGAAAACAAAGCGAAGTAAAAGTTACTTGTAATTTTTCTTGGTAGCCATTCGTTTGTTTTCTTTTAAGGTTCAGTGCTATGGTTAATTTTTAATATAAGGGGGAGTTAGAGAAATATTAACTTTTTATTAGTTGAAAAAATTTGAATTGTTTATTTATTTGTTAAATATTCTATTTTAGATTTCCTAATAAAATTTAAAGTATATAGATAATATACAGAATTTAATAACTGTAAGTATTATCCTAGCCACTAATTTAGTGTAGTAAGAGTTATTTCAAGCAACCAAAGCCGCAACTCTGCCGAAGCCTGTCCCAAGCCCGGTTGCAAGAAGAGGAGGGAGGCCGTAAATTAAAATAATTTTTTTGAGAACAATTTTTTTTAAAACACTTGTATTTAAATTTTTCACATTTGATTTTAATAAAATAAGTCAATTTTAAACATTTCAAAGGCCCTCATAACTCGGCTGAAGAAATTTGTATACTTGACTTATTTTATTAAAATCAAATGTGGAAATTTAAAAGCAAGTGTTTTAAAAAATTAGTGTTCAAAGATAAATTTTGCGTTATTTAATTTAAAGTGCGCGCCAAAATTATTAAATTTTTTAAAAAGAACCTCTGCAGTAAAATTTTTCTTTGACTACACCAATGTAGTTTCCCATTTGCGTTAGTAAAAACCTATACCATTTTAAAATTTGCTTCAGAAAATTTTTGTATGGGCCCTTCCTTTCGTTCTTTATTCGTAGGTTGGGTCATTTGATTCGGATCGTCCAATAAGAACAATTTGCTGCTGCCGTTGCTGACGGCAGTAGTGCAATCTGATACGCCCTTTAAAATGTTGGCATGAGTTAACACAAGTGCACCAATTTCGAAGAAAGAAAAACATGACATTTCATCTAATTTTAAGTGTGTGTGTTTGCTATGCTGCTGTTTTTAGGATTTATATAGTGCGAGAGCTTCGGGGCGACGCGGTTTCTACTATAAACTTATAATTGTGTTTTTGTGGTAAAACATATTTAAGCTGACACGAGTAATCTGAAATCATATATTGATTACAGAAAATGGGGAAAAAGGATAAGACTTTTCAGATAGGCGATCTGGTATTTGCCAAAGTAAAGGGCTACCCTCCCTGGCCCGCGAAGGTATTCATAAAGTTCAAGGAAGAATTATTCTGTCTCATTTATTATTTTACTCGTTTTAGATCACCAAAATTGCAAATAAGAAGTATAATGTGTACTTTTATGGAACGGGGGAAACGTAAGTTCTTCAGCCGCCTCGATCGACACATTGCTTGTATACAAGCCATTCCACTAGGTTGTGTATAAAGTCACTAGCAATTTATGAGTTTGTGTAACAAAGTAGGTAGTTATTTAAAGCAGAAATTATTTTAAAAACTGCCAATAACCGTGCTTTGTATAAAAAGTGTATTTTACGACCCAGTTAAAGTGATTTCTACTTTAGAAATTTAAAAGGTCAAATCTTAATTTCTATTAAATTAATAGAAATATTAACACCTTACGGTTTGGCGGGTTATTAGCTTTCAGAAGTTTTGAACGTCACTTTGTCACTTATTCCGATAAATCCCCGTTTGTATACAAAGCACTTAACATGCCATAGAATATCCTTTTGAAAAACGATGACTACCTGTATTAACTACTTTAAATAAAAATATAAATTTTGGAATATTATTCTCCAGCCAATATGTATAGTAATTCATCAATTGCGAGAAAAATTAATCAAAAATTCAGCAAGATCTGAATGTCTATTAACGAATGGAATAACTCTTGATGTGTAGTGTACAGCTTAAAGACACCTGTTCTAATTTGCTCTCAGTTCTTAAATCCTATATTATTATATTCTGATCCGATCATAATGTTTGGATATTTGAGCTGGCATTACATTTACTAATGATTGTAAAATTGTTAAAATTTTAGAATGCAAAATCCGTTGACAAAATTAGAAGACCACAATCTATAACTTACTCAACGTTAGGTCTGTTTGTTTCGCTCCACTTTTTCTGCACTGCCTGCACTTTGTGCAAAATTTACGTCAAACGGCGTTTGTTTCGCTTTCGGTGTAAAGTTAGTGCAACTGCACAACGTTTGTGTCGCTGCAAAAAAGTGGAAATTTCTGCACTTGCTTTGGATGAAGTGCAGTGAGTGCAAGCAGATATTTGACATTTGCCAGGCAATTGTCAAACAAAGCCGGTCTTAATTGAAGTGATTTTAAGTAATTATCAGACGAGTCACACATAATTTCTTGCATTAAAGTCGGTAATATATTATTTTCCGTTTTATTTGTGATATTAATTAATTGTATTAACCAAAACACGTTCCGTTAAATATTATTGACAGAAAATTGCACCTAAAATGTTTGTTTCGCTGACGTTATATATGCCCTGACACGTATATTAACATCGCTCTTTTCTCTTAATTCCATAGGGGCCTGTTAGCCTGTTGTCAGTAATTTCATTGATTCCTGGCTTTCTGAACATAATGCTTTCTTAGAGGATCTTATGCGTTCCATTAAATTCTTTGCTCCCGTATCTATCGCTGCGATTTTACATTGATAAACAGAAGGAGTTGTTTATCACGCCCCATAACTCCAGGTTTTGTTTCTCTCGTGATGCTCTGAAACCATAGACACGCTCACTTTTCGAGCCTTAAAGTCGTATTTTTCTGAATCACCCTATTGTTGAACCGTTCACTGAATGATCTTACTGCCCACTTTACCTCCTTTGCAGTACACAGTTTCTCCTCTTCCATCTCTACTTTGAATCTCCAAGAGGTATCGCCTTAACCCATCGATCCCTCAACCACTATGATACTTCTCGGGAAGCTGTTTATAATCAGCTTCTCTAAAGATTCCTTCATGTTGGATGCGTTTCCGATAAGTTCGGTTTGTCTTTTTGAATTAGGTAGTATTTCTTTTTTTTAAGTCTAGCTGCTTCACCATTACTTTAAACTTCGCTAGTACATTCCATCTGGCCCTTCCGACACAGAGGACTAAGTTCTGTTTTGTACTTTACCCAGATTTCCTCTCTTTGGTGTTTATTAGCGTCATTGAAAAGTTTTCTAGTTATTTTCCTTATCTCCATAAACCAAGAGTTCATCCATCTCTGCTTTCCATACTGTTTTCAATCGTTTCTCCGGATATTCTTCCTCGAATACGATTCCGATAGCATTTACAATGTTCGATGATAATTTTTAAATTTCCGTAGGAGGCGGATTTTCTTCATAAGAGTGATATACTGATACTAATAGTAGCTTCTTCTGGTCACGTCTTTCTTCATGTTACGACTTCCCATTGTACGAAAATTGGCTAAATTCGCCAATCTGTGGAATTGAAATAGCCTATGTCTATATATGTGGCGTGGAACGAGGAAACGTACCTTACAGCACCAAAAATCGAATTTCAGGTTTTTAATGAACCTGCATGAAGAAAGCACGTAGAATCGAATGAGCATACCTTCAAGTTTGTGCAATAAAAATTGAAAAATCTATAGCGCATTTTGTAAAACCTATTTGAGAATACGAGCTTCGCGCGAGGGGAAAAGGTCCACTCCCTCCAGCCGGAGATAGACGTTGCCAGGTGCTGTAAGGTACGTTTCCTCGTTCCACGCCACATATGTATATTTTAACAACTATGCAAGCTGGCCCACCTTTGCTTTATCTCTCTCTGCTTCCTTTAACCCCTTGTGGGCATAGGCCGTCTTCTACACCGACACTCCATCTGGTCCGCTGCCGCGCCAAACAAAAAGTAAACACTGAATACCAGTTCGTGACCTTTCCCTCAATAGTGGATGGTACATTTATTAGAACTATCTTTACATCTTTCCTGACCATTATCTCGGCTAGTGCAGCCGCAGCCATACTACTCCTGTGTAGGTTGTCCTCAACCAACGGCGTCATGTTGATGATTCTTTCTTTATTAAAGTGTAGGTCATAGGTTCATCCACTTCAATTATCGTGAGAATCTCTTCCTGAATGAGGATGTTTCGTAACGTTTCATTGGATGTTACCTGATTTATGTCTCCCATCTCCTGTGAGTTATTCGACATGTCTTGCGATGCTACTTCCTCGATTTCTTCCGGCCTACCCAGTGAGTCAGAGATCCTATCTTAGAATAAAGAACAAGAGGAAAGGCTATCTCAAGTAAAAGCCCTGTACGTGTGTGTGTGGGGCGAGGGGATTAAGTGAAGTGCCGCCACAATTCTCAAATTGAACATATCCTTCCAATCGGTTTGTACTCCTCTATCGAGCCAACTGATCCCCGAAACGAATTGGATAATTCGATTATACCCCGATTTCTTAACTTCTGGTAAATCTTCGAAAAGGTATGACCCTAACTTTCTAGACCTTTTTTCCGTTAGGACTGTGCATTCGCCGAGAAAGACTGGAGTTCGCCCTTCCCATTTTTATAGCATGAGATTTTAGTGTTGCATTTCCTGTCACAAGTCCAACAAGAAGTTTCAGTTTGGCTTGGTTAAACTTAATGATCTTTTCAGATTCATATGCATTGAGAGTTCCCCAAAACGTCTTTGTAAGTCTGGCGATATCGGATCCCTCCCATGTTTTTTTGTGCCTCCTAGTTACCCATTCCATGATTTCTTTTTTGATGTCATTGATGGGTATGTTCAGGTTGAGCATTATTGGAGTGTCCCCTCCGCGCCAGCTCATTCGCTTACTCAGCATTGCCCCAATCCATCAGACCACCTTCAAGGGGGACACCCCTACCATTGACAGCATCTTCTAGTTCTTCAGCTAGACTGTGTAATGCTGTTAAGGTTTTTTTGCTTACTTGGCGTGTCTTTGGCGTACCTAATATGTTGGTCAATAATTTTCTACATTGACTTAAGAGGAGGTTACCGTTCATGACGTTCAAAAAATCGATTTTTTTTACATAATTTGAATCCTTCTAGTCTCAAATATAGGTAGTTTAAAGGATTTTGTAAAATCTGATGTAGTTCAGAAGTTACAGCGCATTCACCGGAACCGCGCACCGGCTGGAAAACAGCTAGCTGAGGCGCTCACGGCGCGCCTTGCGAGACGACCTTTTTCCGCTACCTTAAATACAGGCATACTTTCCAATGAATCCTTGTCGCATAGTTGACCCCTTCTTTTTATAGATGGCGTTGGTCAGTTTATCTACTGGAGGTAACAATACCAGACCTGTTTGAGGGATGTTGTCTGAAGACACTAAGTTCGACAGACAGTACTATCGCACCACGAAATAAGTAAAACGAATGAGTTTCTTTAGATGACTGAACTTCTTTATTCTTTCACTAATTCTATTTATATAGTTTAATGACATTATCAGCAAATATTCACAGTTAATTGCTTAATACTAAATTTATTACATTAATATATTTCCTCATTTCAAAATGACTAAATAGTGACGCAGCACACCGTGAGTTTATTCACTTGACCCATTAATTGTTTTCTTTTAATTGTCTTACCAAACAAGTAGGGTGATCAAGTTACAATGAGTGTGACTTGCTAATTAAAGTGAATGAACTTTCGTTGCGCTGGTTAGGTAAATTCTCCTACTTAATTGATAGATTAAATGTATGCTGCTTATGTACCGTGGACATTCTCCCCCCGCAAGCTTAATGATGGCAACTCTAGGATGACTGTGGTCTCTTCCTTAAATCTTGGTTGTCGTGGGGTTGGCCTTGGTGGATCGCATTCTGTTTGGGTGATTGTTTTTCGTTTTTTCCAGCAGTAATATGATGCCAAGATAGCGATGGTCAGTGCCAGTATATAAAGACCGCCATAATGATGTAGGTCATGGATGTTTAGCTTCGGAATTTGGTTGATATCTTCTTGTTGTTTTTCAATTCGGGAATACAACTCAGATATGTCCTTGCTAGTGATCTCATTCATTAATCGTGGGGCTATAAACTGGGATGTGTTTTGATTGGTCATCAGAGTGTCTAGATGATATGAGATGATCGCAATGTCGGAAATAAATGACGAATTTAATACACTTGGCAAATGGTTGTTTGCATTGATGAATAGTGTGGGATGTTTAATCATGCAGGTTGGTTGCAGTTGAATAATTCCGCTGCCGGTTAGTGTTACTGCGTCCACAGAATCTCCGCATATGACGTCAACATGAGTGTCTTCGTCCACTGTGTAAAGCCACGTACTGGGAATCTGTAATTTTCTCCACAGTTTTGTTGGAGGCATGCTTTTTAATTGACACAACTCTGGAATTTCCCGATGGCGATTAAACAGTTCCATCTCACATCTGCTTTGATTAGCTTTTAAACTGTATACGGGTTGTTTTAGGCTGCATATCAGTTGGTTATCGGAAAGTTGAATACATTCCTTTAGCTCTTCCCTTGTCAGTGGACTAAATCGATCCCTGTGTATTTACAGCCAAATACGGTGTCGATGGTTGAATGAAAATGTATTTCCCATCATATGGAACAGGAATAGGTGTTAACTTGTATAGGTGATAGACTTCTGTGCTGAGTAAAGGAATACGAATACGAATGTGTTATTCGAACCTTTACGTGCATTGCCTTATAGATAACCATGACGTCACGCTTCCGTCCCCTGGAACCCTTAAGTTCTGTGGTAGGTGTTCCTTAATGATGATTAGTTGTTCATTAAGCTGTACCGGTGTCAGTATTAAGGTGTTTAACCGCCCATGCTTGGTATCCGTTATCGCTGCTAATATGTTTTTTTGCATATGTTGAAAATTGATTAAGCTTAATGTTATTAGCATAACGGCTGATGTGAAGGCTTGTGTTGTTTTAAATTTTTCCTCCGCCTTATTAAGACCGTCGGTGATCATTTGTAAGTGATTCTCGAAGATTTCCAATTGATGAGTCACCGCTGCGCTGCTTTTCTTAATTACATTAATCGTTTTTTCTGTTATCAAGGTTTGATTTCTTAACAGAGCACGTAATGTATCTTCGTTTGCTTGAATGTTTCTGATTTGTTCCTCATATTTGTCGGCAAAGTCTTGATCTAGTATGCCAAATAATCCATTAGCTATTGAACCAATGACTTCTAATGAAGCTCGTTTGTTTCGGAATCTTACTTTTTCATTCTGTTGGTATAGGACTTCATTGATTTGTTCAGATTCAATGAGCTGGTGCTTAAGTTGCAATATTGTGGCGTTGCATAATTCTGTGGGTATTGATAACCGAGTATTCAGTTCACATATTTCGGATAACTGACGTAGGGACTTCTTAATTCCAAAGAATTCCCTCCAGTACACAGATAAGTTGTAGTAGATGGCAAGATTCCATTCACTAGAGTATAACTGAATTGTTGAGATATCTTCAAAGTAAATTCCTTCTTGCCGATTGAACTTTTTTAATTTGTATGGTCTTTTATTATCTTGTCCTACAACTACGAGAATTAGAAGTGCTAATGTTATCCAGCCTAAAAATGAGTTGTTGAATGTGTTCGAAATCCCAGGTATCGTGCGGTCGCGTCTTTTGCGTTTTGAATTTGTTTTCAGCTCTTGCGTGTCTTCAGGATGCCGTTTTCGTTGTATAACTTCCCTGAGATCCTTCGGTGCAGTGTTTACTAGCTTGCCTGGGCCCTGACCGGCTTCCCCACTTGAAGTTGCTTTTGTCGTGGAGCCGATAGTTTCTTCTGTTTGGTTGTCAAGTATTGGTAATAATGAGACCTTTGTAATTGGTCGTTTCATTATTGACCCTTTTGTCTTAAGGGTTACCACTCGGACTAACCCATCATCTCCGGGATGCGTTTCGATTATGCGGCCCAATGCCCAGCGGGTTGGCGGTAACTGCTCATCCTTTATGAGTACAAGATTACCAATATTCAAGTTTGGCTGCCTTTGGGCCCATTTGGGCCGTTGCTGAAGTCTTGATAAGTATTCTGCAGACCACTTTTTCCAAAAGTCCTGATACATTCTTTCTACTCGTTGCCATTTGTTGAGTAAGTTGGGATTCTTTTCGAGATGATCTTTCTGAGGTATAGTGAGTAGTGCTGAACCCGTTAGGAAGTGTCCTGGTGTTAAAACGTCAAGGCTCTCTGGGTCTTCTGATAGAGGGCAAAGGGGTCGTGAATTCAGACAAGCCTCTATCTGTGTCATGAGGGTGCACATTTCTTCGTAAGTTAGTTTGTTTTCTCCGATGACACGGCGCATATGATGTTTTACAGCCTTTACTCCAGCTTCCCAGAGTCCTCCAAAGTGCGGAGAGGCAGGAGGGATGAAGTGCCATTGTGTTCCAACATCGCGTATAGCTTGCTGTACCTCATTCTGATAGTCTTTTTGCTTGTGAAGATCGGCTAATATTTTGTTGGCTCCCACAAAATTGGTGGCATTGTCGCTGTATACGTGAGCCACTGGTCCTCTCCTGGCAACAAATCGCTTGAATGCAGCTATGAACGCTTGAGACGTTAAGTCCGTTACTACTTCTAAGTGTATTGCTTTTGTTGTTAAGCATATGAAAACGGAGATGTATCCCTTATGGGTCCTGTTTCCTCTTCCACGTGCTAATAGAAGATCAAAGGGTCCTGCATAATCTACTCCAGAATGGGTGAATGGTGGAGTGGTTATAACTCTTGCTGTGACATTTGGGCCTTGTGACGATGGCATTTCGTGCATTGATGTATATGTCCCTTTGCTGCCTTAAGTCCATTTATTATCCAGAATCTTTGTCGAATTTCTTCAAGCGTAAGGGCATTACCTCCGTGAAGCGTTTCTTTATGGGCTTTATCCATTACCAGGGTTGTCAGACAGCTTTTGTAGGGCAATATGATGGGATGCTTACGATCAAAGGCCAACTCTGCTCGCTCCAACCGTCCACCTACTCGCAGTATGTTGTCTTGATCAATAAATGGTGCCAGTGGTACTAACCTACTTTTTTTGCTCAATTCGTGTTGCTGTGTTAATTGCATTATTTCTTCATTAAAATGTTGGTTTTGCGTAGTCTGTACGATTGGAATTAAAGCCCTTTCTATTTCATGTACAGTTAAGTCGCCTACCCTGCGGTGCTCCTTCGTCAATCTTATGTTGTGAATGAATCGTTTTAGGTAAGCTACCACTCGTTGTAATTTTCCTAATGATGAGTACTTTTCAGCTAACTCGAGGTAAATGTTCCTTTCCTTGAATCTCTCTTCCGTTTTCGAGACCGCATGAGTAGTTATTATTTTCTTTTCTATATCTGTTTTGCTGCCTTCTTTCGGCGGATAGTTAATTTTTTCAGTTTTTAGCCATGCTGGACCTTCCCACCAAAGAACGTGATCTTTAAGCATTGCTGGTAGTATACCTCTTGAAGCGATATCAGCAGGATTCTCAGCTGACCTTACATGAAACCATTTCGTTCGGTCACTGATGGAGTGTATTTGGGCTACCCGATTCCCTACGAACGTCTTCCATTTATGTGCATCTTCTTGCAGCCACGCAAGTACTATCGTGGAATCAGTCCACGCATAATATGGCAGGTTTTCAATTGCTAAGCTAGTTCTGGTCTCCTTGATTAAATTTGCTAATAGTGTTGCTCCACATAATTCAAGTCGTGGAATAGACAGCTTAGACTTCAATGGTGCTACCTTTGTTTTAGCGGTGATTAAACTTGTTGAAATAGTATTTCTCCTCACAGTACGAAGGTAAACTGCAGCGCTGTACCCCTTCTCAGAAGCATCACAAAACCCATGGAGTTCACAAGTGCATTCTGTTCCTGTGTACTTAATCCAACGAGGAACCTCCAATTTTTCTAGTTTAGGCAACTCAAGTTTAATATGCTCCCATCTGCTCAGGATATCGTTGGGTAGCCTTTCATCCCATGACAGGCCGAGTGTCCAAATGTCTTGAAATAATATCTTAATGGTCATCGTTACTGGGGACAATAACCCTATGGGATCAAATATTCTTGCTGCTTCCGATAATATATTCCTTTTTGTAGTGGGATTCGAGTCAGTATCTACATTCACCTTTATTTTGAATTTATATGTGGACGGATTCCAACTGACTCCTAATGCCTTATAGTAATTTCGTCAGCAAAGTCAAGTGTAACTGAGGCCTCTCTATCTTCACTAGGTATGCCTTTATCGTTGCTTGTCCATTTACGAAGATGAAATCCTCCCTTCTTGAGAAGATTGATTAACTGTGTGCTTGATTCTCGAGCTTCATGTACTGTATGTGCTCCCGACACTATGTCATCAACGTATGTGTCGTGTAGTATTATTTTCGCCCCAGATGGATACATCAATTCTTCATCCTTGGCCAATTGCTGTAGTGTTCGAATTGCCAGGAAGGGTGCTGAGGCAGTTCCATAAGTAACAGTTGTAAGTTTATATTCGGAGATTGGTTGGTCTGGTGAGTCTCGCCATAAAATCCGTTGGTAATTCTGATCTCGTACATCCATCTTTATTTGGCGATACATCTTCTCGATGTCCGCTGTAAAAACTATTTTATGCTTTCTCCATCTCAATAGGATGGAAGTTAAGTTCTGCTGGATTTGGGGCCCAATCATCATGAGCTCATTTAAACTTTTGGTGTTATTTCGTTTCGCCGAAGCATCGAACACGACTCTTAATTTCGTTGTCGTGCTGCTTTCTTTCAAAACCGCGTGATGTGGTAAATAGTGCTTATTATTAGTGTCATCTTCAGCAGGAACCATATGACCTAGCTTTTGGTACTCCTTCATGAAGTCCTTATACATCGTTTCGAACACCTTGTTGAGCTTAAACTTTCGTTCCATTTGAAACAATCTCGCTAGCGCTAATTCACGGGAACCCTCCAATTGTTTTGTTTCTCCTGGATCCTCCCGAAACGTAGGAGTTAACTGAATGCTTGACTGTGCCGTTCCTGGGCTGGCTCCTCCTACCCCAGACACAATGGCGTGTATTTTCCTGCGAGGTAACCGTAAGCGTTGTGCTGCATCTTCAGTTATAAAGGTAGCTTGCGACCCTTGATCAATAAGGGCCCTGAGTTTAGTCGAATTTCCTGCCTTATCGACTACTAGAATTTGGGCTGTAGCTAATAATACTTTAACCCCAATGCGGTTGCTTGCCATGTGTGTAATCACATTCGTTGCAGAAGTCGATCCTTGTAACTTGTTAGTGCTATCCGCATCAGGACTGCCGCTGTATTTGGTGCTTCGCTGGCTTGTGGAATTTAGGTTCTGATAGTGCAAGAGCGTATGGTGTTTTTTCTGACATATTTGGCATGATTTCCAGCTTTTGCATTTAGATGTACTATGTCCAATTGTTAAACAATTTTGACACAAATTCGCTTTCTTGCTTGCACTAATTCGTTGTTGGACGCCCAATTGTCTGAACTTCTCACAAGTATAAATTTTATGTCCACCACTACATATTATGCATGGTAACGTAACACTGCCATGATATATTGCTCTGGTACCCTTTTTGTTCTTATTCAATTGTGATATCTGCTTGTTATTAGGTGTAATTGGCTCAATAGCTTCCAGACCTTGGAATCTGTTCTCAAGAAATTGAAGGAATTCATCTAGCTTTTGTATATCTCTTGGTGCCGCTAGTGACTGCTCGTATAATCGATGAGTTTCCGTATCCAATTTCTGCGTAAGCAGTTTTTTGTGTCTATGCCTAGGTTTTTAATACCCTCTAGACATTCCGTTGTTGTATCATGCAGTTTCTTCAGAGCTTCTGCTGATTCCTTCACTAGAATGGGTTGATTCAATAACGTGCGTAGTTGAGTAGCTACGAGAGTTCTCGTGTTGTTATAGCGCTTATCGAGTATTCCCCAGGCTGTATTAAAGTTCTCATTTGTTATATTGAGATGTTGAATTAGCTCACTAGGTTCACCGGACAGATTTGTTTTTAAATAGAACAATTTTTCAGCGGCTGACATATTTTTATCCTTGTGGATCAGTTCGGTGAATAAATCTCTGAATGGTTGCCACCTTAGATAATCTCCATTGAAGATTGGAATATCAATTCTTGGTAATCTGACTTGTGTTCTTTTATCAGAATCAACTTCTGACTGCGTTCTTAGATGATTCGTGGCTGATTGTAGGCTATTTAATTTTTCCTGAAGTTTTATTATTACTGCCTGGTACGCATCTTCTATCTTTGTAAATATGTTGGCATTGAAATATTCATCTTCGAATACTCCCGTTGCCATGATTTCACCGTGATTGACCACAATGTGTTCCCAGTAGTCGTTTAGCAGTTTTATCTTTTGAACACAAAATGCTGCTGATACTTGAGTGAAAATCTCCGATTCAACTACAGAGATAGCTCTTTTAAGTGAATCTATGATTGCATTTTGTTTTTTAAGTTGCTTTATTTGCTCATCTGTGCACTTGTTACGATTGATTAATTCACTTAATGCTCCCTCTAATGTTTCCCTGGTTTCCTCGTATAAATTTTCCACTTCCGTAAAGAAATCAGTGGCGAAATATGGTTGCAGTAGATTAGCTTCTTTGAATTCCTCCAGGGCGTCGTTCCTTTCTTCAAAACCTTTCCAAAGCTCGCTTAATGTTTTCAGTCGTCCTTCAATGTTGCTCTGCGTTTTCCTCTTCGCTGAATCTTTTTTGAAGTTCGTTAGGATTTTCTGAATTTTTAAGGCATCTGCCCTCTGGGACTTCACTAACTGCTCCATTGCTGCGTTTTTTAGCGATGTCACTGTTGTTGTAATAGTCTCTGAATTTGATAAGTGTAGCTAAACAGCGAGATTATTTCTCCCCGTTGTGAACAACAAATAATGCACTTTTTCTTTCTCGCGTGAGGACACTAAGTTCAACAGCGATTTCGAAATTTGTTCACTGCACAAGATTTTATCACCTGAAGACACTAAGTTCAACAGGGATTTCAATAAACTTCTTTTAATTTGTAAACTGCACAAGCTCTATCATCTGAAGACACTGAGTTCAACAGATATTTTTAATGAGCATTCACAAATCACTTATTTTCACTAGACCTTTCTGATACCTCACAGAACTTGGTTTGGGTTGAACTACTGACGGGGACAGACGTGCCGCCGTGTCTTGCCCCAAAAAAAAAACTATAAATTCGGTTGCGAAAGCGGGATTTCAAGTTAAAAATATTTAAAGTGCTGGTGCCATCTTCGCCGGGGTGAGGGGCTTTTATGCTCTATTTTAAAGCACAGTCTGGTGAGTCCGTTCCATTTGAATATCTTTTGTTTACATCCAACATTCAATGTAGTACAATCGTGCTGCATTGAATGCGTTTAACGGGTCTCCACTGCTGAGCATTTGGCTGCCTTTGTCGAGATCAAAGTTCAGCACAGCAGGCATAACACTGCTGCTGGCATTGTTCTCACAGAGGCGGCTTTGCTTCGCATTTGTGGATCCCGTTCGTCAGTCCTTGTGTTTGTGTACGCTTTTGTTTTGTTTTGGGCAAATTAAGACCGGGAGTATGCAAAAATTTTTATTTAATTTTTGCAACATTCGTGGCTTGAAAAGTAACCATTTTTCGGTTTACTGCCACTTGATCGGGGAAAATCCGGCTGTTTTTGCACTAAGCGAAACCAAGGTTGTTTCCGATTCTGATATTAATCAGTATCACATCCCTGGTTATCACTTAGTGCCACTCTTCTCTCCTCAGAGGGGAATCGCGGTTTATGTTAGAAAAGATGTGCCATTCTCCCTTCTCCCTCAATATTCTTCTACTAATCCAGAATTTAATTATGTCTGGATTAGATTTAAACTCTATCGGCACATCATTCATTTTTGTTTTTTATACCGCAGCCCGAATATGTCTGACACTGACACTGTGTGTTCCTTTGATAAGTTGTCCTCCGATATCGATAAGATTTTGGAAATATCTCCCTCTTCTGAAATCGTTCTTGCTGGCGATTTCAACGTCCACAACACACAGTGGCTCAGGCATTCTTCTACCACAAGCCCGTCTGGAAGACACGTCGAGTTATTTAGTGAGTCTTTTAATTTACAGCAACTGGTTGAATGTCCGACTCGTGTTCCTGATACTTTAGGGCACAACGCGCATCTTTTAGATCTATTTCTAACATCGCATCCGGAAAAATACTCGGTTTCGGTGACGTCTCCCCTGGGTAATTCGGACCAATGTCTAATCTCCGCCCAATTCTCCATCTCCTCTCTGACAACCACTAACCTAAATTCCACCAAAAGATTAGTGTGGCATTATAAAAATGCTGATTGGGTGAGACTTAATAAGTATCTCAGAGAGCTGGATTGGTCCGATTGCTTTTCTGTGAGCGACGTTAACAAATGCACCGATTATATCTTAAACATCCTTTGGTTTGGAATGCATCGCTTTATTCCTCATAGCTTCAAGAACATCAAACCAACTAACACCAATTGGTTCAATAATGACTGTTTCGCAGCCATTAAAAATAAGGAAGCAGCCTTCCAGGCATATAAATTGTGCCCTTCAGAGGAATTGAGACGTATCTATAGAGATGCGCGGAATATTTGCAATTCAGCAATTAGTCGGGCAAAGTTCAATTTCGACCAGAACATCAGACGGAAGGTTTTTTCTACCCAAAAGGGTAGTAAGGGTTTCTGGTCTCTAGTAAAAACCGTAAAGAACAATTTCACCTGTTCGTCAACACCACCACTCATTTATAATGGGAATGTTTTTACTGACTCATTGGACAAAGCCAACCTGTTTGCTGCTAATTTTGCTGCTAATTCATACTTACCACCTTCATCGCAGCCACTTCCATCTCTATCACAATGTACTAGTAGGCAAAAGACGCTACACTTTCGTACTCGCGAAGTTTTTAGAGTACTTTCAAAACTCGACGTGTCCAAAGCTACTGGCCCTGATGGTTTCTCGCCCCTTGTTTTAAAATGCTGCGCCTCTGCTTTGGCTAAACCTCTGCGCAAACTTTTTCACCTGTCATATTCAACAGGAATATTTCCAAGTGTATGGAAACTTGCTCATGTCCAGCCGATACTTAAAAAAGGAGAGGCATGCGACCCCTCTAACTACAGACCAATTGCACTAACCTCGATCATATCTAAAGTTTTTGAATCTCTCATCAACTCTCAGTTGTTGAAATATCTAAAAAACAACCATCTTATCAACGATTGCCAGTACGGTTTCCGCACTGGCCGCTCAACCGGAGACTTACTAACGGCTCTAACGGAACGTTGGAATCATTGTCTTCATAATTTTGGTGAGTCTGAAATCGTCGCTCTTGATATCTCAAAGGCTTTTGATAGAGTCTGGCATGCTGCCCTTTTAGCCAAACTTCAAACATTTGGTCTGCACCCTACCCTCGTTAAATGGATAGAGAGCTTTTTGTCAGGCCGTTCAATTCGTGTAGTAATTGACGGAGTTACATCTGACTCCTACGAAATAAATGCCGGTGTACCTCAGGGTTCAGTTCTTTCACCAACCTTATTTCTTCTTTTTATTAATGATCTCTTATCCCTTACTCTCAATCCTATTCATAGTTTCGCCGACGACAGCACCCTTGATTTCGCGTACTCATTTGATTCTGTAATGAATTCACGTGGAAATGCTACAGAAGCCAATCGGGAACGCATGTTTAGATCATTAAACAACGACATTTCCAAGGTCCTTGCTTGGGGCAGAGCAAATCGTGTTACGTTTAATGCATCCAAAACTCAATGCTGTTTAATGTCCCTTAAAAAACGCCCAGTTCACCCCCAACCTATTTCAGTCGACGGAGTGAATATACCCAATTCACCCTCCCTAAACATCTTGGGTATCGAGATATCCAGCAATCTTAGCTGGACTGATCATATATTTGCAATCGCTAAAAATGCGATGAAATGTTTGGGTTTTCTACAGAGATGTAAGAAATATTTCACCCCACCTGACTTAGCGCTGATCTACAAGTCCCACATTAGGCCTAGACTTGAATATAATTCCCATATTTGGGCAGGGGCCGGACACACCGCACTGTCCGCGTTAGACAAAGTCCAGCGTAAAGCTGTTAAGCTTATTGGCGATCCCTCAATCTCTGAGGGTCTTGACTCTCTGGAGCATCGACGGAATGTCGGTTGTCTCTCACTCTTCTATCGTTATTTCCATGGCCGTTGTTCTAACGAAATTGCTAGCCTGATTCCTTGTAGACTCCTGACAACGCGCGATACAAGATCAACAAGTCGCTCCCACCCCTATACTCTCCAGGTCAAATTTGGACGTACCGTCAAATTTCGGGAATCTTTTCTAAGCAGAACAACACGAATGTGGAACAGTTTACCATCTTCTGTTTTTCCCTCGTCTTATCAGCCTGAAACTTTCAAACGGAGCGTACATCGACACCTCCTTCACCCAACCTCCTAACCTATTTCCCTCATCCTTAGTTCCTTTCCTGCCAAGGCTGTGCTTAAGCATCATAGGGCATCCCCTGAGCTTTGGCATTATCATATATAAAAAAAAAAAAAAAAACAACGGTATGAACTGGTTGTCTAGTGCTCGAAGGACCAATAAATGTTTGAGGGATGTTGTCTGAAGACACTAAGTTCGACAGACAGTACTATCGCACGACGAAATAAGTAAAACGAATGAGTTTCTTTAGATGACTGAACTTCTTTATTCTTTCACTAATTCTATTTATATAGTTTAATGACATTATCAGCAAATATTCACAGTTAATTGCTTAATACTAAATTTATTACATTAATATATTTCCTCATTTCAAAATGACTAAATAGTGACGCAGCACACCGTGAGTTTATTCACTTGACCCATTAATTGTTTTCTTTTAATTGTCTTGCCAAACAAGTAGGGTGATCAAGTTACAATGAGTGTGACTTGCTAATTAAAGTGAATGAACTTTCGTTGCGCTGGTTAGGTAAATTCTCCTACTTAATTGATAGATTAAATGTATGCTGCTTATGTACCGTGGACAAGACCAATAAATATTAAACACGAATTTTTGTAACTTAAAACTGCTTAAAACAGCATTTTTCAGTTCGCGGGGCGCTCTACGGCTTCAACGGATGAACCGATTGACTTGCAATTTGTTCGACCGTAAAGATAATTTAATTTCGGGGCTTTATTGAGGCGATTATTTTTCCGACTGAAGCTAAAAAAACACTGTGCAAATATGACGTATTTTTTCAAACGGCCGCCATTTTTCAGAAAATTTAAAAACGATAATGCGCCCCAAATTTCATGTAGATTCATAATTTCTTACCCGTTTTTGTTTCAGATTAACTGGCAAGGGGGTATAAGTCCCACACAGACCAATGCACGCGATGCATGGCTTCAGTTTATAGGACCTACAGCCACCATTTTGGATTTTTTTTAATGAACAAATTTGAAAGTATTCTTTGTGGGGAAATAAATTATATTAACTGCCGTTTCAATAAATATTCATTATATATCTGAAAAAATCCGGTAACCTCCCCTTAAGAACGAAGGCTTATCGGACGATATGCCTTGGGTTGAGCCGATGGTCGGCCCACCCTTGGGTATAAAAGCTAGGTATACCTCTCTCCATAGATTGGGGATAAAGCTGAGTTGATAGCTGGCCTTAACGATTTTGATGAGTGTTGGCAACAGGTCATCTAGGCCCTGCTGCAGGAGAGCTGGGAAGATGCCGTCACCACCGGGAGATTTGTAAGCTTTAAATGAGTTAATGGCCCACCTTACTGTCCCAGCTGTAAAGATTTTACCAGAGATGCTCCTCAGTCAGCGCGTTGTTCCACAGCGCGCATTGAGTGATTGAGTTCCTCTGGATTCTTCTGATACTGAGCACTCAGGGAAATGTGTCTCCAAGAGTAGTTTCAATGTTTCCTCCGAGTCAGTGGTGTAGGATCCATCAATCCTCTGGAGGAGGCTTATGTCATTGGAGTGATCTTTTAAAAGCACTTTTTGGATTCGTTCTGTTGAAGGTAGATTTCAATCTAATCACAGAACTTCCTCCAGGTTTTCCTCTTAGATCTCCTTAATTCTTTGTTATATTCAGTCAGGGCCTGTTTGTACTCGTTCTAGGCACCTGCGCGCTTGGCTTTATTGAAGAGTTTTCTTGATTTAGTTCTTAGTTTACTTAGTTCCACCAAGGCACATTTCTGGCTCTCTCTGTGTCTAACAGGATTACTATTTTCGTAGCTTTGGACGATCAGGTCTTGTAGCCGGTTTGAGGCTCTTTCTAGGTCCTCCTGGGGTTCTAGCAGAGCGTCATCGAGTTCTTGTATATTCTTCCTGATGTACTCCTGATAGATTTCCCAGTTAGTCAGCCTCGGAACCCTGACCGCACCCATCTGCACGCGAGGGGCCTCCATATCGAATCTTATGATCTGATAGAGAGGGCTCATCCGACACGTGCGAGTTGGCAATGTTGTTCTCCAAGTTTGGACTGGCTATCGTAATATCCAGAACTTCTTGGCGAACAATGTTGAAGGTTGGTTTATTGCCTTATTTAATATTTCAATGTTACTTTTAATGAAATAAACTAATAGGTACTCACCTATGCTGTTTATCCTGGTGCTTCCCCAGATTGTATGGTGGGTATTCGTATCGCGTCCAATTGCAGTAGCACAATAGTTGCGTAACTTTCCTTGGAGGTGGTGGTTGGTCCGAGTCTCCAGGGAAATAAGCAGAGGTGATAACAATATCCTGCTTTCCGCTAAGCGTCGGCACGTACACTAAGGCAGCGACCAGAACCCTATTGATTAGCTCTGGAAAAGGAAGAAAGTTAATCTTTGGTTTAAACAATAGGGCAGCACGAGGTGCTCACCATCATAGACTAACTTAACCCTGTTCTGATGGAAGTCCCTTTATAAGCCTTCCATGAACCCAAGGTTCCTGTATAAGAGCCACATGCAGCCCCTCCAGCACGAATCTCCTGCTAAGCACATCAGAAGCAGCTTTGGCATGATGGAGATTGATTTGGAGGAACTGTAGAGTGGCTCTATCAGCTGCCCTTGGCAGAGTTTGACGGGCCTTTTCCTTCGGGTAAATTGGTATTCTTGGATTTAGGACGGCCCGTCATCCCCTCTTACAGGGCCCTTTAGTTTGTTGGTGGCTGCTGTACTTTTTCCGGTCACTGCCACATTTTTACCGGGTTCGTTGCGTGCCGTGGAGGGCCTCGGCATCGCAAGTGTGTGTGTTGTATGAACCAGATCAATTTTATTGATCAACGATCTTTGCCAACAAGATCTCGCAGAACATTATCCATGACACGCTGGAAGGTCGCATTAGAATTTTTCAGGTCGAAAGGCATTCGGAAATATATTGTCCTCCTTCGACTGTGAAAGCATTTTTGGGATATCCTTGGGATACATTTCTATTTAGTGGAACCCACTGGCAAGTTCTAAGTTTCCTAGTTTGCCGAGAATTTCGTTTATATTGGGCAAAGGGTATTTATCACTGATTGTTTTTCGCTGAGTTTGCGGTACTCTATTACCAATCTCTATTTTTGTTTTCCGCTAGCATCTACCTTTTTGGGAACTACCCAAACTGGTGAGCTGCATGGAGAATAACTGTTTCGAATCAACTCTTGTGTTAACATATCGTTAATCTGTTTTTTTTTAACTTCCTCTTTGTGAACATAGGGGTAGCGATAAGATTTAGTATAGATAGGTACGTCATCAGTGGTCTTGATAGAGTGTTTGACTTGCAAAAAGGCACAAAATGTGCAGGAAATATTCACATGACCCGAGTGAATTTTTAAACTAAAAATCAAAACAACACTTGTAAAACTCGAGCAACGGAAAAAATATAAGAATTTCTTAACACGATCGGCGTTTTTAATGAAGAAAAGTTAAGCTCCCTTGGCTCGTTATCAACAACAGCAGTTTGACTTGGTTGGTAAATGTAAGGGCAATGTTAAAAAGCTAGTTTCTGAAAACTCGTTTTGGGGGAATAATTTCCATAAGACCAATTTACACAACGTTAAATTGCTTCAGGTATGAAGAATTTGGATGTGAGGATCACGGTTTTCGTGAATATATCTCCATTTTGTACGTTTACTGGCAATTTGACCACAGATTTTGTTTTGGCTGGGATTACATATATGTATCTCAAACATGAAATTGGGTTTTAAGTTTAGGTTAATTATGGCATTGTTTTTAAGTAATTTTTGGTTTGCTAAATCGACTTTAACGCCAAGGATGCTTAATATATCTAGTCCGAATAATCCCTCAAAATAGTCATGAAATTTAAAGACGAGGAATCTACTTTCACCGTCTTGTTTGAATTCAGAGAAATTGGGCAAGCTGACTTGTGTTTATCATTTTTTTTTTGTAAAACTCCCCTCCCCTCCAGGAGGACCACCACGGAACCGTCTGGGAGACATTACCTCGCGGTGGAGTCCTATTGAACAGCCTCCTACGAGGCCCGCAAGTCAGCAGGACTCCCTGCTCAGCGCCGCTGTCACCGCAGCCGCCTTATCGGCCCGGCCCTTAATCTCGCCCCAGAAGGAGAGCCTACAATCGAGGCTCATCCCCAGGTATTTGATCGCAGGCCGCGTCTGAACCGACATGTCTCCTAACCGCGTCTCGATCAGCAACGGAATGCGCTTCTTTGTAAGAAAGACGATCTCGGTCTGTTGAGACGGTTGAGCTTGGTAATGACCGCTGCGATGTCGTCAGCATACCCAACCAGGAAATACCCTTCAGGCATCTCCATACGGAGAATCCCGTCATACGTATAATTCCATATGTCGGGGCCCAGTATGGAGCCCTGGGCCGCCCCTGCCGAAAGAACCCTCCTTTCTGAACCATCCTCCGTCTCGAAGGTGAGAGTGCGATCCCTCAGGTAATCCCTCATCATCTGTAATAGATACTGAGGGACCCTGAAGTCTCGCTCTAACGCCCTCAGTGCGTCCACCCACCTTACCGGGCGAGAATAATGATTCCCGTGTTCGGTGACCCGGGCCGTGTCCACTCCCTCCTGGATAGCATGAACCGTCGACCTCCCTTTCCGAAAGCCATACTGCCTCTCGGAAAGGTCCCCAGCAGCCTCAACGGCAGCTTGGAGGCGAGGTTTCAGGGGCTTTTCCAGGAGCTTGCCGGCTGTGTCGAGCATACACAGCGGTCTGTACGACCCGGGGGGCCCTATTGGCCTTGCTGATAAGTACGAGCCTAGCCGTCTTCCAGCGGGAGGGAAAAACTCCCGCCACCTAATTGCGGAGGACGATCCTGTACCCCAGTCCCCAGGGATTCTCGTTGAGATCCTCCCCCAGCCGCTGCCAGCATCGGCGCTTACTCCTTTTGCTGGCCTTGGGAAGGTCCTTCTTCGCTGTCTTATAACTGGCAGTTCTATGGGCTGCGTCGGGATCGCGTCGACAAGCTCGTTGAGCTAGCTGTCTGAGGCGGAGACATATCCGCCTCAGTTCCGCGATCTCGTCCGTCCACCAGTACACAGGGCGGCGCCTCTCCCTGCAACCTCTTTTCCGCGGCACGGCCTCTCGGCAAGCCCGGTGGATCAGACTCATTGTAGAGTCTCCCACAGCCTTGCTCGATAAATGGCAGTCCCTCCGGTATCCCGTCCATGGTTCGCCAGCTGCGTACGATGGCTTGAGACATCTGGGCGGGCCTTGCAGACACCGGACCCGCGCTGGCGTTATATCACGCACGCGGAACGTAATATATTGGTGATCGCTGGCTTTATAGTCCTCGATCACCTGCCAGTCCTGCACTCGTGCAGCCAAGATTTCCGTCGCCAGGGAGACATCAATAATTGTCTCCCTGTACCCAGGACGCCGAAAGGTGGACGTTGAGCCGGTGTTTAGGACCACCAGCCCCGTCCTAGACGCGAAGTCCAGGACTCGATCGCCGCGGGAGTCAGGCATGTGCTCCCATCACTCCAAGGCCTTCGCGTTAAAGTCTCCAGCCACCACCAGCTCCCCTTCCATGCCGCGGACCGCATCCTCCAGGCCACATATCTATAATATGTTAATGAAGTGCAGTAATGATAGTGATTGGTTTGAAATATATGATATCTTCTGGGTACACATAAGCTGGGTCTATAAAAGATGAAGAAGCGCCAGTATCAATTAGAAATTTCTAAGAATGCCCAAATGGTGTTTAAATATTGATGTAGGGAAGAGTGTGTCCACGTTTATTTAAATCTATGTAGCTGATGGGTTCATTGAGGCTGATGTAGGAAAATTTTCATCAGGTGTATTAAGTCCTTCATTTTGTTTTATCTCGCCTTCTTACAAATAATTCGTTTGCTCGTTTAGATCGTTATCTGGGTGATCATACTAATATCTATCTAGATTAATATAAAAGTAATCGTTTACATGTTCATTATAAGTTCTGGGTTTACTTTTGAGCTTTGTTCAGATGTGTTAACAAGTTCTTCGCTAATAAATTTGGGTTTAATTGTGGACGTTGATAGAGAGTTGGACGCCTAAAACAGGCGTTACCTGAACCGATTTCCACTGGTTCTGGTTTGTGTAAATTCTGTCTTTGAAAAGGGTTTTGGGCAAAAGGCCATGGTTATTAATTGTTTATGGGGAATTGTCTTTATTGCTGATTGAATGAATTATTTGGGGGATTTTGAAATTGCTGTCTAAGGTAAAATGATTGGAATGGCTGAAAGGATTAAAATACTCTTTGAGGTAATGGAGGGTAATTCATACGTGGTTGGAAGACTACGGTGCGAACTAGTACACTAGGTATAGGCTTTGAATGTGAGACTAGTTGTTTAGATTTTGTATAGAAGATATTCTGTTCTTGGATGCAATATGGCGCATGGCTCGATTAGTTGATTCTGAGGGTTCCCTTAACCCAGAGAGAAAAACATTTAAACACATCTCTGCATGCATTACTTTCTTTGCATTCACCACACTAGTAGTTTTTTTTTCGTGGATTTTGATATGATTAAGTAACGCTGCTTGTATTTCAACTATTTCACTATAAAATGTCTCTACTGATTTACTATTTTCTTTCAGGAAACGCAAATCTTTTATCAGAGAAGTTTCATTTCGTTTATCTGCATAATGCAGTATTAGATTATTTTTTATACTGTCTCATTCTAATATAGAGTGCCATACATGCTGAGCACTTCATTCGCTTGTCCTTCTATTTTATTCCTAAGTGCTCTTAATAGGATTTTGGAATCAGCTGTGCCATCGACCGATTTTACTAAAAATAAGACAAAATAAAATCAAAATTTTTAATAAAATCGTGAAGAAGACGCGCATTACCGTCAAATTTTGACAAGTCTTTAACTGCGTCTAAGTGCTGCTGTTAGATGAAGTTACAGCTGGCTCACGGTTTTGTGTTGTCAAACTTTTCCCTCGATGTGCTCTCGAATAAAATTTTTTTTCACTGAAACACTTGTTATCGGTATTAATGGAAAAATTCATGTACCCATGCTGCCATCAAGCGGGCAAAAGGGATTAGGAAAGGTTACAGGGGATACCAGGGTGAGCGTTATATCAGCCGTGCAGGCTTGCCTAGCTAGCCGTGCTTAGCTCGCCGGATCGGTGTGGGATCTTGCCTCACACTCCTCGGTACACTCACCCGAACACTATTGCAGGCACTCTTAAAGTCCTTAGGACCAAAGCACGAAGGCATGAAAAGGAAAGAAGCACAATTATCAAAGGATTATATAAAGAATTTAATTTAATTAAAAATGCAATAAGAAATCTTTAATACCAGTAAATGAATCTATAAAAAACAAAAAATTTCTAATACGAAATTAAACAGAAAAATAATATTTTGAAAACAGATAACTACGATTTTAATGAAATAGTTGGATTTGATTTGTGTGATTTATTTTGAATTTTATATGCTTAGGGAATTACTTTGTTTTAGTTATTTTTTTCCATATTTTACCTTAAATTGAAGGTGCATATTCAACAAAGAAATATGTCCAATTCAACCTCGTATAAATATTTTTTATGGTTTTACTGAAACCGCCTGTGCTCTCTGTCAGTCGGCACTGTCAACCAGTATTTGAGCCACAATTTGAGGTAGATGCTCTGACTAAAACTAGGAGTTTGTCTCGGGCGTGATATCTCCGATACAACTCCCGTTCTTGCCTGCCAACATAACACACTTTACTTACATCAATTAACCGTCGATGCGTTTGTGATTAGGTACACGATATCCTGCGTTTCCGTTTTTATCACTTAGACCGTTTTTATTATTTGGATTGTTACCGCAATCCTACCGACTGCGCCACTTAAGTTGTACAATGCGTGAAGTCTCAAAAACAAGAAAACAACTTTTCAATTTAAAATAATCTTTATCAAAATTCAACTGATGTGTACCTCGCTAAGCTTACTGTTTTTACAAATAATTTCCTTATCTTGGGAAAATGAAACATAACTAGGTCACCATTCTGCTGCGGTGTATACGGTGGATTTATACAGTGTTCTATACCTCGATTTGCAAGTAGCTTTGCAATTTTCTTGTTATGAAACTCTATTTCTTCGTCAATCAACGTTTACGTCCAACTGCTTCAAAATTTTTTTTAAATAATGTTTGACCAAATCTTTTATGATAGACTTACAAAATAATAATAAGGGTTTACACTTTCGAAAAATCGAAATTTTTTTGTCTTATCTTATTGTTAAACATTTCAAGAATATATTCTCAAAATTTCAAGTCGATGTGAGCAAAACTCTTGAAGTTATGGTCTATAGTTAATCCCTTGTCCTTTAGTGCAGCTGTGTGCAGTGCTTTCGTCACTTTTTTAGCTCATAAACTTTAAACGCGTTTTTCTCAAAACTACTTTTTCAAAGTCCGTGTTCACTGCCATTTAAAAACTACTAGACCGATTCGTTTGAAACTTGGTACACATTTTCTACATATAAAATACCTCCCCCCAACGGTTAGTTAAATTTTTTTTTTACATTAAGGGGGTTTTCCACCCACAAAATGGCGGAATTTTTCGTGGAAAATAGCAGTTTACAATTTAGATAGCCACCAAAAATTTTTAAATGAAAAAAAAATAATCGGAGAACGTTGGGGGGAGGATTTGATATAACTTTGACTAAATTTTAATGGTTTTTGATTTCAGATAATTTCCGACCGAGATACAGTGAGCACCGCAAATTGTAATTTTTTCAAAGACGTTCTGGGGCAGGCTCTGTCACCGGCTTGTTTTGCAATATTTCTGCATGAAACAAATACAGAATATTGTTAAAAGTATGCTTAATAATGTACAAAGGTTTGCTCAATCCATTCCTTAAAAAAAAAATTCACAAAAAAAGTGTTTTTTTTTACGCTGAAACCCTTACCCCCTCCCCTTAATGATGATTTGGTTTTTTTTTATTCCGGTATCATGTAAACCTATTTTTTTTTTCATTACTGCGGCATAAGTCCGTTAAGTTTCAATCGTTTGGTCAGGAAAAATTTGTGTGTATTTGTAAACAAATAATAAATATGTTCCCAACATCTTAAAATATTTGATGCAGCAGTTTTCTATTCAAAAACTCTAAAAAAATGTCCTTCTTTTTAAGTAATTGCACTGATATAGCCCCCTAATATAATCAAATGCTTACCAATGTTTTTTTTACGATGTACCCGAAGCCTAGGGGACAACCCTTTGATGCGTTAGCATGACTTTACCCGTAATAGGGAATTACGGTAAGGGGAGTGAGGAAACTATACAGAGCTAGACAAACTTTTTAATTAAATTTTTAAAAACCTACGGTGAGACCAGGTCTCGATCCCGTGAACCATGGCATCGTGGTCGTGCCGCTCAACGAATTGATCTAACTCCGTCTCATTGTATCTTCCGCCTACGATACTAAACAAATCATTTTATAATTACCACCTTTTTCGCCCATTCATCCCTATTATTCTGACACAAAACAAATCATGTTATCATTATGTTTGCTTTTATTTCAACAACTTATGAGTGGAGTGGCTTATAAAATTAATTTATTAAAATTTCTTAAAAATTGTGTGATTAATAAAATAATAAGAGTTTTCTCTTATAATTTTTTAAAATCATACAAATCCATCTTTAGATTTTCATATAATAATTTTTTCATTTCAGAGCAAACATAAAAGTGGAGGATTTATTTCAATACTTAGAAAGTAAAGACAAATTTACTACAGACAAAAATATGAAAAGAAGTAATTTTCGGGAAGCTATTGATCAAATCGAAGCTGCTTTAAATGGGGAAGATTCCGCTCCAATTAGTGTAGGTATTTCCAAAGGGATCCTTAAATTCTTTAATTAATTTGTTTACAATTGCGTTATGGTTTTTCAACAAAAAAAAAGCGTTTCGGAAAAAATATTTTAATATTTTGAGGTTAAATGGTTTATAAAAATTTGCTATTTTCTCTGTTAATTTATTTTAAACTATTATAACACAGGCAAGTACTTTTAATATATGGCTTTGAACTTTGCCACACGTCCAGCGATTTTATAATTTAGAATCTAGGGCTTTGTTCTAGTTTCATAGCCTACAATTCATTTTTCTATTATTATTGATATAATTTAAAATTAACCTTAAATTAATATACTTATCCTATATTCATTTTCTATTCCATTTTTTCACTAAAATTAGTCTACATGTCTATAAATTTCATTTTCATAAGGGTCCCGGTGGTTTAGCAGCCGTGAATTTAAAGCATTTTTCGGATTTTTTTAAAGGTGAAAATAATGAACAACGATATTTAAACTTTGTAGGTATATTATAATACTCAAAATGCATACAAAAACATTTTTATAATAATCAAAAAAAAAATTTAGTTATTTAAAAAATGGCGCTAAAGATGACCCCCTCAAAAAATGGACCTGGGCGGCGGATGAGGTTTTAGCCCTGTCACTTATTCTAAAAATAAAACACAAGAAAATTATTAATCTATACAAGTGTAGCTATCGCCGGAACCAGCAAAAAAGAAAAAGAATTTTTTTTACAAAATAGCGCGTTCTTGAAATTTAAATATCGAAAACAGACTATTTTTCATTAGTTTTTTTTACGTAAAAATAAGAAGTTATTAAAATAAAAATTGTTTGGTGGTCCCGGCCATAGCCATTGGTGTACTGAATAACGTATTAAAATTTGGGATGATTCGGATGAATAGTTTTTGCGTTTTTCCTCCCGCCGTGCAGAAAAAAGTAGTTTCGAGATAAATGAGCTTAAAGTTTTCCATTCACGAGGCGGGCCAACCGTTCGCTACCTGCTATAAAGGCTATAGAACCTAAAATACCATCAATATCATTATAAAAATTTTACGGTATATTCTCGCAAGAATATACTTCGAAATAATAAAGAAAAAAAAAATCGATTTTTTTGAAAATTCTAGACCACCCGGTCTTCTCCCGCATTAGTTACTTGGCTACGTTCTGGAATGCATTGCCCGGTTACTACCGCTTGGAGGTGCAACTGACACTTGAGAATGTCCAGATGAGGATCGCCGTATCCTCGAAGGTTTTAACTCTTCCGTCCATCTTCCAGCAACCCAATAGCGGAGACAGCACTAGAGAATCTCAATAGATTTATACAGAGATCTGGGTGATTTTAAGTCCAACTATATTGGTTTTTATTTAAAAGGCTTTCACAATAGACCTCATTGGTCTCCGAGTGGGATTGCTGCCATCAGCAGCAAAGAGCCTGATTAACCAAACAACACAATATTTATTTTTTTCTTTCTTGCCACGCCTTCATAATTACTCCTTGAAGGGCTCAGGTACTGGGTACCTTTTTCCATGTTATAGAAAATTAATGTAAAACCAAAAGGAATTTAGCAATAAGAAAGCAGAAAGGTGTAACTGGAGAGTTTAGAAAGTTAACGACTATTCAGTTTATATATAACTATATAAATTTCCAGTTTTCGAATATAGTTACTGTGGTAAAACATCATGAAGTCAGTTTCCTAGATATTTTTTCCTTGGAGCAGCTAAAATTAGCTATTGTTCCACAGCTAAGTGAATTAATCCCACGTAGAGCAGCTGAACAGCATAACTCCACTAGATTGAAAATCAAACTTGAGGAACTAAAAAATCAAAACAAACTGTTTTATACTCGAGCAACGTAAGAAATATAAAAATTTCTTAACACGATTGGCGTTTCTAATGAAGAAAAGTTAAGCTCCTTTGGCTCGTTATCAATAGCAGCACCAAAGGGTTAACTTTTCCTCAGCTGCTGGACGCCTTCGCGAGAAAACGAAAACTAGATGAAACTTCACAAATTTTAACACCGAGAAACACAAATTTTAACAAGAAAGATCAACAGTATACTCCGGATTGCAACAGGTGCCCTGCGAACTATCCCAGTGGACGCACTATTTGAAGAAATATAGAAATAACTTCGAGCGATTTACACTTCGACTGAGACACAATTACTTCTATCCAGCTCAAGGTGGTCTAGTGTTGGTCGACGCTTCGCAGATACCACTTGTGACTCAGCCTTCCTCCTAGAGCTTCCGCTCCAATCTTAAAACACCATATTTTCGCCACTGTTGCGAAAAGGGTGTTTTATCTCTTTCTTTCTAGAGTTCTCGTACCCCTTATGGGGCATGAGGCGGGAGGAACACTTCACCCGATTCGAGACAACAATTGGAAGTTGACCTACAATTTAAAGTGGATTCTAAACTACTTATATTTTCTCTGCAGCCCCCACGGCATTTTTATCGTGATCTGTTGTCCGCAGAAAACAACCAGGTGTCGCCTTCGGATTGGTAGATCGACATGTTATCACTTACTGCACCGACATCTTATAAAAGGATGGAAAATAATGAGATAATTCGGTGACGATGACGCTAAAGTGTTGATTTTTTTATCATTCCATAAGAGATTTTGCTGATCCTTTACAAGATATAAGAGTTTGGATAACAGCTGGAAGTGGCGGCCGTCATAATAATCTTGCTAACGCGAGCAGCATCTTCATTCATATTTGATGAAGGCGTTGGCGTCGTGGGCTTGGACATGTATATCTTTACTCACTTTAACCGGCAACAAGTCTTCCCCTTCGAGGGTTGAAGTCTCCGCCATAAATGACGTTTCAAGGAAATTGATGTTAAGTCTGTAGACATCAGTCAATAACCCGAATCAAGAAATAAGGTCAGGGTTGGTGTTTAAAGCGATTGTGCAAGCCGTGTTAAATCTATCTCGTTAAAAGATAGTTTTGTATGGACCATTATACCGGCTCCATCACAACGTTATTCTCTTGGGTTTGTAGAAGGGATTGTATTGTAAAGAAGGAGTTCTCATTTTTAACCGACTTCCCAAAAACAAAGAGGTTCTAAGTTCGACGCGTATTTTTTTTTTGTTTTTTTTGTTTTTTTTTTTTTTTTTTTTCTTATGTCTGACCGGGCATAACTTCGTAACGCGTCGACCGATTTTGATGATTCTTTTTTTGTTGGATAGAGTATGTTCCCCGATTGGTACCATGTCAAAAAAATTTTTGGTAGGGTGGGGGTGGGGGGTGGGGGTGAAACCCAACTTTGAAACGCGTGGTCCGATTTGGATGGTTCTTTTTTTGTTGTACAGAGTATGATCCCCCATTGCTAATAGGAGAAAAAAATTTTGGCCTAGGGTGGGGGGAGGGGTAGTCTAACTTTGTAACGCGTGAACCGATTTGGATAATTCTTTTTCCGTTCGATAGAGTATGTTCCGTAGTTGATACCAGGAGAAAAAAATTTTGGGGCGGAGTGGGGTGGGGGTGGGGGTGGAACCTAACTTTGTAACGCGTGGTCCGATTTCGATGGTTCTTTTTCTGTTGTATAGAGTATGATCCCCCATTGCTAATAGGAAAATAATTTGGTCCTATGGTGAAAGGTGTGGGTGGGGGGAGGGGTAGTCTAACTTCGTAACGCGTAAACCGATTTGGATAATTCTTTTTCTATTGAGTAGAATATGATCGTAGGTTCTACGAGAAAACAAATGTTGCCGGGGTGGGGGAGGGGGAGGGGGAGGATGGAACCTAACTTTGTAACACGTGGACCGATTTGGATGGTTCTTTTGCTGTTGTATAGAGTGTGATCCCCCATTGCTAATAGGAGAATAATTTGGTCCTATGGTGAAGGTGGGGGAGGGGGAGGGGTAGTAACTTCGTAACGCGTGGACCGATTTCGATGATTCCTTTTCTGTTCGGTAGAGTATGTTCCTTGATTGATACCATGAGAAAAAAAGTTTAGTGGAATGGGGGTGGGGTAGGGGGTTAAAACTAACTTTTAACGCTTGGTCCGATTTGGATGGTTCTTTCTTCGTTGTAGAGAGTCGAAGACACTAAAAAGTATAAAACAAAATAGTTTTTAAAAAAAAGTTGAACCGACTTCACAAAAAGCGCTAAAAAGCATAAAATAATTTTTAATTTTATATCTATTACGACATTTTGAAGTCGGTGCAAATTAAACAAATAAAACAACTACAGAACCACAATTGAAAATAATACATAATACTACCTGAACGTTTCAGCTTACGGGATCATAAGAAATGACGATTAAATATTTTTGTTGTAGTTGTTTGATTTGCACCGACTTCAAAATGTCGTAATAGATATAAAATTAAAAATTATTTTATGCTTTTTAGCGCTTTTTGTGAAGTCGGTTCAACTTTTTTTTAAAAACTATTTTATATTATTCTTTGATTGGCTGTCGGACTAATGTTTCTAAATGTTGTCTTGACTTCAGATTTGGCTCTCGATATTCTTGAAATCCCAATCTTATGGCTTCATTTAAACCCTGTGGATTACCTTAAGGAAATGTATTTTTCATAAAGGACTTTAAAATGTAACCTCGCGTAAAGGACTTTAGAAGATTGTCTCGCGAGGAGGTCTTTATTACCCTCAACAGGGAAATACAACTATACTTTCCAATAAAAAACTGGTTATAGTTAGTTTGAAAAACCCATGCACACATACCTCCATCAGATGGTAGTAAGAGTACATGGGTTGGAATGTGAGTTGTGACATCTAGACTGAATCTGGTGTCACCACAAAGAGGGATTGGGAAAGGTTAGGGATTACCGTGAGTGAGCGTTCCTCGGCTGCCGTACAAACTGAATATCTTGCCCAAAGAAGTGAGGGATCCGCATAATTAGCCGTGCTTAGCTCGTCGTCTGCAGAAGGGAGGGGGAACACTCACGCATAACTATTTTACGGGCATTCTTTAATGGCACAATGAGCGGAAACAAGGAACTAGGAGATACCATTCAAAGAAAAGGAAAAATGAGAAAGTGCAGTTTAAATACACTATGGCAGATGAGACACCTTAGCCCCGAGATGTAACTGGGCTTGTCGGGCTAACCCACCCCATCTTTTGACTATGTTTAGCCCTTACATGTTATATATAGTCCCCATATCCTCGGACAATGCGGAGGAGAGAGAGAAGAAGGGGGTGTTAACTAATAATCCATCAACTATGGTCCTTTTGAGTTTGATAGCGTCAGGTCATAAACTCAGAGTCTCCGACAGGAAGAAGTGGACAACTCAGTATTTACAAGATGAGACTTCGTTCGCAAAAAAAACGAATTCTTAATAGCGCGGGGAACAAACCCATGTAGCGCTTCTATCCTATCTTGTCTGCTACTAAGTTATTCTAACAATGCTTTATTCTTTATATACTATGACAATTAGTTATTAATCATTTCTTCTCATTAATATTAAGTTTATCTTTATTTGTATTTTAAGAAAAAGACAAGGAATGTTCTATACTTTATATTTATTTTTACATTTCATTGCATTACAGTACTATAACCTATATTTAGAGTTCTCTCACTTTTTTTCGTTCAATTTTGATTTCACTTTTAAGTTAACATATTTTTGGTTCTATGTCTAGGTTTAAAGATATTTTTTATTTTATTCCTTATCATCTTAGTCCTATACTTATCTATTTTTAAAATGAAAGAGAATTAATAAGGTTCAGTTATGTTTAGATTAGGTCGTAAATTTCTTGTTCTAAGAATATATTTTTTTTATTATTTTATACTTTTGGGGATTTAGTAGGCGTTCGAGGGCTGGAATGGTCCCCTGCAGGCTGTTCTTTGTAATTTCCTATTCTGTCAGTACGTGTTTAATTGTCAACTGTCTTTGGTGACTTAGGCACCCTGGTGGTACGGTTCTAGTGAACAAATAGGAATGCGTTAGGCCTGTGTGACCTGGTCGGAACGCATAATCTTTAACATATCGTTCCTTGACATGTTTGGAGGGTGTTATTGTTTTCCAGATTTGTTGCGTTCTGTTTCCTCTAATATATTTGTTGCCTGTGTCTGCGAGGTATAGATTTTCTCCATCTCGTTCACGGGGTTCTTTGCCGTCTTAACCGCCTCTTCGTTTCCTTCGATCCCCTGGTGTCCTGGGATCCATTCCAATTTAACATGGCCTTCTTTTTGGATTAGGTTTTCTCTAATCCAGGATATTAATGGTTCATCATTTCTCTTGTTTTTAATGACCTCTACGACGCTCTTTGAATCGGAAAATATCACTGTCCTTTGTTCTCTGTCTAAGGCTGATAGCATTGCATTATAAATAGTTGTAAGTTCTGCTTCAAAGACCGAGCTTCCTGGGCTTAGCATGACTCTTTGAGCTGAGCTGAGACCTTGGAATGTTGGTGCTTTAGGTTTGTTGGATTAGTTTGTGTTATAGCTTTTATTGTATTAAGTGCGGTCTTACTTTTTGTTTGTTTTAATGTTATTGTTTTTTGTGTTGCAGACTTAGCTAGTTTGTATGAGAACAAAGTGTTGTGTTTTCTGGTGGTAGCTGTGTGCTTTGTTGTTAAGTCGTTTACTGTTTGTTCTTTTGCTTCTTGAGGGTTTTTTTGTTTGTGGGGGTGTCTGTTGTTTGGGGGTTTGTTGTGTGGTGGGGGTGTCTGTTCTGTTGAGGTTTGTTGTTGTAGTGGGTTTGTCTGTTTGGCTACGGTTTGTTGTTTTTTGTATGCTACCGTTTGTGCATATGATAGGATTTGTGCAAATTGTTCCTTGATCAGTACATTTGTAATTGTTGGTGTCATTTGGTTGTTTATGTTTGTTGTTGCTTGTGCTTAGATGTCGTCGGATTAAGGCTATAATAAATCTTTTGGCTTCGTATAATGTGCCTGTGCTGCTTTATTTTCAGAAACGCTTTCTAAAGTAAAAATTTAAGACATTTGCGGTCATCTGATGCGTGGACCTCTGTCTTACAGTGGACACACGCTATCCTTTTGCAGGGAGTCTCGCGAGGCTTGACTTCCGCACAAGTCTCATAGATGTATACCGCAGCATCACGGTGATTTAATGTGTGCCCGAGAAGCTGACACTTCTTAAACTTCATGGGGTTGGGGATATATTCCCTGACCTCGAAGCGTTCGAAGCTTACTTCTATTGTATTTCGGTGGTGGGTATCGGCCGAAGGTTAGTATCACTAACCCTGACGGAATAATTTTCCCTTAGACGTTCGACGAGGAATTTGGAAGGCCTTCGTCGCTCCTTGTGACGCCAGTCCTTTCACAATTTCTGCGCTCGTGAGCTCGTTAAGGTCATGGCTATAAATCGTGCCCTTGAGTCGTAAATTTAGGGATTCTTTGATTTGGATGGTTCCAATCTTATTGGCCTCAAGAAACTTGTCAGCAATTCTTTGCGAATTGCAAAGCGCCAACAGTCTTCCGTCCCTTAAATTGCCTTTGGTATATCCGTTCTCGGGGCTCCTGGAAACGTCCAGAATCCCAAAGGGGTTTTCCCGGCCCTTAGACCGCACCTTGCCTGCTACGCCCACTTCATTCTTGTCTTCCTTTTTTATTTTTTTATTTATGGTCTGTTTTTAAATAAATAAATTAAAGTTAAGTTTTACTTGTTTTTAATTTTTGTTGTTCCCATATTTAACTTGTTTTTTAATATTTGATTATTAGTTAATTACTCTAAGTTTTTACCAATTTACTTTAATTTATTTCCTAATTTATCTGTATTTTAATTTATTTATTCAAGTTATTTACTAACCTAGCCTATTTTCCTAGTTCTAATTATTACTCTGTTCTTCCCAATCTATTTTATAATCTAAAGGTATTTTTGTTTCTGTAATGTTTAAGCATAGTAAGTATTACCAAGTGCGGTTAATTTACGTTATTTTAGTCAATGTTTACTATCTTTGCTTACTTTTTTCTTGACTTGTCCAAGAAAGTCTTCAATTCTCGGAACCAACTTACTTAGAAAATTTTCACTCGTTGCTGCACCCTCATTTGCTGCTACAACCTCTTCTACTGGGGGTGATGTCTTGGGCCCGCGTCCGGCTTCCGGTACCGCATCGTCAATTCCTACAACATGCGACGTTGCTGACGCTGTTCCACCATCTAACACGCTGGATTTCACCGTGGTCAACGCCGTTGGACCTGTGTCTGCAGCGGTGGCTTTGAGACCGGCTAAGCTTCCACGTCATATTTTCTTGTCATAGTTGCATCACGACACCACTGTGGATGACATCGTCAGCTTCATTTCATCATGCACCGAGACTGATCGGAGCTTAATTGTCTGCAAAAGAATTGATGCACGACGCGGACAGCAGGGTCGTTCCTTCTCTGCTTCTTCCCTGCTTGCTTTGTAAAAAACTGTCGCTTTTCCCTAGTTTCTATACTTTGTCACTTATTTAACTTATCTATTTCTTGTGGTGTTTTTCCGAAATCTCGGAAAGCATCTGTCATCATTCCCCTACATAAGAAAGGAAGTAAAAAGGACATATCAAACTACCGCCCCATTGCCAATTTAGTTGTATCGGTAAAATGATTGAGGCTCTGGTGTGCAATGCTCTTACTTCCACTGCAAATCTTTTCTAGGTTCCTTTCAGCATGGCTTCATGAAGGGTAGATCTACTGCAACTAACTTGCTGGAATTTTCTAATTGCTGTATTTCTGCCATTGAAGCTGGCAAGCAGATCGACTGCATCTTTACTGATTTCAGCAAGGCTTTTGACAGAATTAACCATAGTGTTCTTGTTCGTAAGTTGTCGTTTCTAGGGTTTCCATCAATTTTTATTAATCGGATTCGTTCCTATCTGTCTGATCGCACGCAACGTGTGCTATTTCGAGGTTCACTTTCGAACGATATTTATGTTACCTCCGGTGTTCCTCAAGGAAGTCCTCTAGGACCATTGCTTTTTATCATTTACATCAATGATGTATCCTTAATTCTCCCTAATTCCAGAATTCTATGTTACGCTGATGACGCCAAACTTTTCTGCGTTATTTCAAGTGCGAATGACTGTGCACTATTAAACTCGGATTTAGACGCCTTTCATAATTGGTGTTCTATAAACTTCCTTCCCCTAAATATTATAGAATTAATCCTTCTAACTCAGAAGGCGCACTTCATAGGCAGAAGCCTAGAATCAATTGACCTATTCACCAGAATATAACGTATATCGAGATGAATGAGGCTCCCACAACCCATGCAATAAAATATTAGTAAACAAAAAAAAAAAATCCAAAACACGACCACACAAACAATCAGGAGTGCATAGACAACAGAGATCGTTTCAGCAAATCCTTAGTAAGAGTCAGGTCAAAAACAGGACACATATTCACGGCTCTACACATGCGATTTATAGGCTCATGCATACCATAGTTAGACCGAGAGTGAACAACATGCAGTAAAGGCAGTCCTCTTAAGCTATACGGGGTATGCCTGTAAGAAACCATACCTGCGAGAGTGCAAGAGTCTATGTTCGAGTTCAAAAGCTGGTGAATAAAGACAAGGTCAGCAACTCTACGTCGTTCTTCCAACGAGTGCATATTAAGCAAGCGGAGGCGATTCCATGGAAGCTCTCTTAGTGCGAACCTAACAAAGTTCCGCTGCACCGACTCAATGCGTCTGGAATGAACAGCATAGCAAGGTGACCAAACCTGAGATGCATACTCGAGAACCGGTCTAAACAAGGAGAAAAATAAGTTAATAAGGGTCATTCGATCAGAAAACTCCCTTGACCACCGTTTAACAAAACCCAAAACTGAATTACTCCGAGACACGATATAGTTTATGTTCAGAGGGAAATCGAGTTTTTTGTCTAGCTTCACACCAAGGTCAGTAACTGACTCAACACGACGGATAGTAGTTTCAGCAAAGGTATAATCAAAGACGAGCTGATTGGGGTTCCTACAGAATGACATAACTTCACATTTATCCAGGTTAAGCTGCAGGCCATTTGAGGCACACCAAACCTTGAAGATATTCAAATCATCCTGAATGCAAGAAGAATCATAACTGTTTCTAACACATGAGAAGATCTTCATATCATCTGCATAGATTAAGACTTTGGAGTGCTTAATCAGAAGAACAATGTCATCAATGGCAAGAATGAACAGCAACGGCCCCAGATGGCTGCCCTGCGGTACACCAGATGAAGCTCTAATAAATCTAGATAAAGTGTTACGGAAAGATACTCGGTATGACCTATCTTTTAAATAAGAGCGGATCCAGTCGAGCATTAAGGGCGGAAAACCCAGCTTTTCCAATTTAAGCATAATCACAGAGTGAGGGAGCTTATCAAACGCCTTGCTAAAGTCGGTGTAGAAGCAGTCGGTCTGGAAACCTTGCTGGAAGGCAGAGATTATGTGGGATGTAAATTCAAGCAGGTTAGTTGTCGTCGACCTACCAGGCAGAAAGCCATGCTGATTAGATGAGATTAACCCCTTACACTGCCCAACAAGCTGCGAATATATAACAGATTCGAACAACTTGGGTATGCAGGAAAGCTTCGCTATTGGCCTATACTATATATACTATATACTATACATGGTGTACTACTATGTCATTCTCTCGATCAAGGAATCCAGTGCACTTTAACTACATCTTAGACCGTGGCTCTCTGAACAGACTTGACAAGACCAACGATTTAGGGGTCGTGCTAAATACGACCTTTTCATTTGACGACCATGTCAACATTATTGTAAACAAAGCTAATTCTGCTCTGGGCTTCGTCAAGCGATGGTCTCAGGAGTTTGATGACCCATATATAACTAAACTCCTTTATTTTACGTTCGTGAGACCTGTTTTGGAGTATGCTAGTCCTGTGCTGTGTGGTTATGCGACTCATATTAATCGTATTGAGGCTGTGCAGCGTTAGATTTGCCCTTCGCGGCCTTCCTTGGACCGATCCTCTTCGGCTACCTCCCTACGCTAACCGATTGAAGCTTCTTTCATTGCACGCGACAACTCCAGAGTTGCTTTTGCCTTTGATTGCTTGCGAGGCGCGGCTGATTCCCCCGAACTGCTGGGAGCTCTAGGTTTATCGATTCTTACTTGCCCCTTGAGGAACCAAAGCTTTCTCCATATTCCCCACCACCGCACTAATTATGGTATGCATGAGCCTATTACATCTATGTGTCGTCTTTTTAATAATCATTTTGAGCTTATTAATTTTCACTTATCTAGATCTCAGAATCAGCTTTGTTAGGGTTACTTTTTCTTTTCCTTTGTAGTTATATTGTTAGTAGTCAGTATTTGATGAATCTTAAGAGTTAATCACTTTGATTCTGTAATTTATTTTGATATTTCATTTTACGTTATATTTACTGTTTAGATTTCGTTGATTTGTAGTAGTCAGTATTTGGCGAATTTGTAAATAAATAAATATTGACAATTACTGTTTGGTGCACAATACCTCCATTATTCATAGCGGCGAGCAAGGCGACGTTTCGTCCTCTTACAGTGGGTACAACAATATGTGCTATTGTACCTGCATTAGGTCGGGCTTGTGATTTTCGAAGATGAAGATTAAAGCCGCACTCATCTATAAATATTGATTTTTCTATTTGCTGTGGAGCCCACCCTGAAAACTATCTAGCGCATATTTGTCGTAGTTCTAATGTTCGTTGATTATTCAGTCACTTCAACTGAAGCCAATTTCAACGTAATTTTTAGTTCTCGCGCGCCATGAAACGTGGTCAACGACACATATGTTTTGTCTACGAATAATTTTTTTCTAATGTTTTTAAGAGTTAAGCCAGGTTCTGTTTCTACAATAACTTCAATGTACTCTAGTACATTTGATGTCAACTTTTATCACGATTACCACCACGTTTGAGTACTCTTCAGGCATCTCGCCTACTTTTGTACTTCTATAATATAGTTTTAGCTGAATTTATATTAATCGAGGTAATTCAAGCAGTTGCATAAATTATTTTTCCTTCTTGATATAATTTTATAAGAAGCAATTGCACCAGATTACTTTCATAGACCACTTTACTTAACTCTTAGCTAGGTTGCCAATAATCGGAACTTAAAACCAAAATTGCTACTGATTTGTTACTCCAATAAGATGCATGTAACCTTGAAACATGGTTCACAGAGAAGCTATAAAACTCTTTCCTTTAATGTTTCCAGATTCACAAATATCATCTAAAATGCAATTTAGGATATCTGTTCTAACTATAATTATATTGTAGTTGGTTCTGATGAATCACTTAATAAGATAGTCCAAAAAGGACAAATGGACGTTTTTGTACGCACCTGGAATTCTGAAAACAATCGTGTCTGTACTAGATATTATGGATCATCATTTCTGTGACATGCGACTGAAGCTGACTTGATGAGATCTTTCTTTAAAGCATCAAAAGTTCTTGACCTCACAAAAACAAATCTTAATGGAAGGAGCAAATGCAAACAAGAAATTTTTTCAAGAAATAAAATGCGAACTTAAAAAAATTATGAGAATGGACCAACCTTCTTAATTTGGGAAACTGTGGTTACCTACAGTCCATTACTATATAAAAATGCGATGTAAAAGACTAACTGGGATGTAATGAATTTTTTGGGATCATTTTATTATCTGTTTTGCCACAGTCCTGCTCGACGTAAGGTCTGTTCCCTGATAAGAATGCGGGATCCCGCATGTGCACGAACTTACACATTTTGCGTTCCATAGCGTTTAGTGCCAGGCAAAATGGCGGAGAAAAAATCGACGTCACATGTTCCCCTGATGCATGAACTTACCCATAATTTTTAGCTGGTGCATGATCGGCCATCTTTTCTTGCAAAAGTACAAACAACGGTTCGGTGTTTTTGTTTAGAAAGTGAGGTTAAATTGGGTGACTGTTTCATAGTTAATTGATTGAATAAAGCTATTAATAAAGGTTAATTTGGTGATTAAAATGATTAGATTAACAATTTATAATTAGAAGTTCAGTTTAAATAGATTACGTGTGTTCCGTGAATTTTCTTCTTCTTGATTTTTACGAGTTTGCATGAAACATGTTTCCTCGATTTTTTTGGTTTGTGGACACTTTTTCTCCCACCATATAAGTAAGTATTTACACGGAAAGTTTGTGCACGAAAATCGGTGGAACAGACCTGCACAGATTACATCAAGTACTTAAAGCATTCATTAGTTCCTTTAAAATTGTGTGCTGTTTGTTGGGTGGAAAATATTAATGTTGCCAGTCGTCCTCTTAAAATCATTCCTAATGTATGAGAATATGTTAAACGAGTGAAAGCTGAGCAAAAAGCGCTCTCTCGCGCCCCCAACAAGCTAGCAGGCGCCCCCGCTAGGGAGCCCGTTGTTGTCTCCCTCCTTTTGGCGAAGGACTCCTCTCACAAAAACGGCAATCCTTCACCAGTGGTCCTCCCCCTGCAGCATGACCCCAACTATATTCATTCGAAGAATGTGTGGAGAGCTGAGTCCGGTGAGGAGCCGCAGTATACACAGCACGGGCTCGGCACCTTCCTTATGCGGTGAAGGAAGGTCCGGAAAAGCCCGTGCTCCGTCAGCATTTGGGTGAGGTAGTAATCCACCTCGCCGTGCCGACTGTTCAGCCAAGTATCCAGCTGAGGAATCACCCGAGCTGTCCACCGGCCCCGCGATTCCCCATGCCATCTTTCTTGCCAGAACGCCCTTGTCCTGGCCCGAGCCACTCTCGCAGCCTCTCCCCCCAAGATAGGTTTCTCCCGGTGGACGAATTGCCGCTCCCTGGCTAAGAGGTCAATGGGCATGGTTGAGCCTCATCTGGGCCGCCGCAATGTCATTAGCATACCCAACCATCGAGTATCTCCATACGGAGAATCCCGTCATATGTGTAATTCCATATATCGGGGTAGCAAACTAGTTACAAATAATTTGTCGATTTAATAAAATATTTAAGTTTGAGATACCATCCCCGGTGAACTGCGATTAATCCGTCCAGAGAATTCGCCCCAGAAACGTTCCGTTCTACATGTCGCATTCCAGAAGCGAAATCTCTCGGAGTCTCCTTCCAGTAGTGCTTAAACTGAGATGATATGAACGTCACCCTATTGGATGAGTAAGCCTTCAAACTTGAACTGAAGACACTCCTAATCGTCTTGCGACTCGTTTCAGGGTCTTGCCCGACAAGGGTGATTATTTGCTGCTCGACGTCAGCAACATTTTTCTGTGTTTTAGATCGTAATTCCGTCCTGTTTGATGTTACATTTCCGGTTTCTTTTAACCTTCGGAAAGTCCGCGGAAATACCCTTCGTTAGGGTGCATGTTGGTTAGAAAATATCTTTCCATATAACAGTGCAGCCGCTTTTTCGTTTTATTCTACTACACAATGAATGTAAATTATATCCGCTTATTACTTAGAAGTAAATTTTTCCAAGTTTTAATAATTTTAGCTTAAGAACACCCGTAGTTATCGATTTGTTTTTCAACTATGACCGATATTTTTGCTGATTGACCCTCTTTTATAGCAAAAATTCCATCAGATATTACTAATAAAAGGTCAGGATACTAAGTTGTGAACTCTGGCTAACACAACCTAATATCGGCAATAAACAAAAATTGCACTAACATTGTTATAACTTTCTTGCAGCAATAATTGGGCCAGTTATTTTAAAAGTGAGGTAATTCCACTAATAAAATGAGCCAAAATTTAATCTTTAAGCCAACAAAAAGGATCTAATTATTTCGACGTCAAAAATGTTTGTATTTTTTATTCTAAAGGATAACATCATTGAAAATTATATTAAATATATCATTTAAAAATTGTCAATTTTTTTCGATAAAATGAATATAAAACTTACTTATTACTGCCAAAATGGACTTCACCCTTAAATTTTTTTGTTTCTTAAAGCATTTCATACCGAAAGTGCAATAAACTAATTAGGTAGTCAGGGATTTCTAAGGATGGGGATTTCCTAATCTAGACATCTTGTGCCTTTTTTTAAAGGTTATAAGATGGCTAATCTAATAAAAATTAAAAAATGGGTGTACTAATTACATGAATTTCGGAAAAAATGCTGAATTTTGGGTAATTTCGAAACATTTTGGTCACTTTTGAAGTGACTGTACCTGCAGTGGTAGGAGTTAGGTCAACATTGTTGACAATTGTGGAATAATAAAACTAATGCATAGGATAAAAATTGCAAATTTCTGAGTCCCCTGTAACTCCCAAACGGATAAGATTGCTCCCCCTCCCCATATAATGTTTTGTTTGGCTGGGAATATATATCACCTCTTTCATTTTGGCACAACAGTTCTTAAACACCCTGTATAAAAGGTACCAAGGGTAGAAAAATGAAACAGAAAGCGACAGAGTCATTTTAATCAATGAAATAAATTTATATATCTCTACAAAATAACAGTAGCTTTTTTTAATTAATATACGATGGGGCAAAAGCCTAGGGGGCAACCCTTTGATGCGTTAGCATGGTTTTGGCCGGAAGGGAATTAGGGTAAGGGAATGTCTTGTTTTAGCATAGCTGCGAGCTAGACAACAGCCCAGATACGAAGTGAATTATTTTAATATCTTAATAAAACCTACGGGGAGACCTGGTCTCAAACCCCATGGTATGATTCATGCCGCTCAATGAATTGATATAACTCCGTCTTCGTCTGATTCTGAAACGCATTCAAATATCTGATCTGTTACGTGTTTTATGCAATACATAAGCATACACAACTTTTTTTAAATTCTTTACATGGTTTCACGATACAACGTAAAGTTAGGGAAAAAACTCAACTATTATCTGGAAAAGTCAGGGAAAGTGGAAAAAATTGACAGGAGTGAAAACGTCGCAAATCAGTTGGTGGAGTGGCACAATCACTAGGCCATGGATACAGGTTCAAGCCTCGGGCTGCCTACAAGTTTTTCATGAAAAGAAAAAAATCCAATCCGTCTCTGAGCTATTGTCTAGCTCGCAGAAATTCTAAAAACAAAACATTTTATATTCATTTCCCTTACCGTAATTCCCCCTAATTCCATACCCATGCTAAAATCCATCATAATGTTGTCTCCTGGGCTTTGGCTGCATAATAAAAAAACTATCAAATTTCAAAAAGCCATTAGTTAATATAATAAAATAATATAAAACACATATGTACATGCAGAATAATAAAAAACATATACGTCCAACTAGATGCTTAAGAAATTAATGTTGAAGTCGAATAATTTGCTTAATATTTTGCTTTAAACTTAAACCTTAAAACATTCTTTTGACATAACATTATTTTATAATAATAAATTTAAATTTATAAACATTACTAAGTTTTCTCATTCTATTTTAGCTTGAAGCCTTAACACAAAATGTTTCTGTTCGTGAAAGTGAAGTAGAATATGAAGAGGTATAAATAAGTTATGCACTTTAGTAAATTCATTTACATATTCTTAATTAGACTAAACCTGTTTCGGAAGAAGTACAAAATCACAATTTAGAGTTGGCAAATGAATCACTTATTAATAATTCAATTACAAATGTGCAAGAACCACAGAGTAAAGATCCAGAGTTGATAAGTCGAAGTGGCAGAAAGATTAAACCAAAAAGGTATCGAACCTTTTTTGATCTTAATAACCTTACTAATTTTTAATCGCATAAGATATATGGATGATGAAGAAGCCCCGTCTGCAAAGCGTAGGATAACTTCAGACACTAGTCCTGTGGCAAAGACAAAATTGAGCAAAGTAATATACAATTGTATATGAATTAAGATCATAATTTTTCTAATAATCTTTGTATTGTAGGTTGAAATTGCAGGTGACGAAGACAAAAATGGAGATAAAAGTAAGTAATGGCTCTTAGGTAATTCATAAACCTTTATGTATAACCGCGACAAAAATATCTTCGAGTTACTGATTTCAAGCAAATTCTGACATTCGCGTAATTGGAAAGTGTATATTTAAATGTTTTATTTAAAAAATGTTTAGTTTATTATTATTCAATAATTCAGATAGCAAGAGAGTCCTTTTTTCCCTTCTAGTCCTTCTTGAGTTGAACAAAATAAACCCAAGTTAAAGTAAATTTTTGGGAAAATAGTCATAATTTGGCAATAAATAATGAAGAAAAAGATTCTAAAATAATTAATGAAATGAACAACTTAACGAAGCATTTGGCTTCAATTACCGCTTGGGGCTGGTTTACCTAAATGAGCAGAATTTCCACAGGTATTCTTTTATATATCATTTTCCCTAGTCTGGTACTAAATTCCGAAAAACAAAATCCCGAAAAAACCACGACGGTGAGTTGAGGGTAAGGGTGGAACCTAACTTTGTACCGCGTAGATCGATTTGGATGATTCTTTTCTTGTTGTATAGATTGATGTCCTATTGGTACCATATTAAACATTTTGGACCTACTGTGGGGGTGGCGGAAGGTTACACCTAACATTTTAATCCGTGAATCAATTTGAATGGTGCTTTCTTGTTGCATAGAGTATGTCGCTCAATTGGTAGTAGGACAACAATTTCGTACTTGAGGTAGGTTAAGTTAGAGGAGATGTGGAGCCTAACTTTGTATCGCATAGACCGATTTACTTTTTTTTTTTTTTTTTTATATGATGATGCCAAAGCTCAGGGGATGCCCTATGATGCTTAAGCACAACCTTGGCAGGAAAGGAATTAAGGATGAGGGAAATGTTCCACATTCGTGTTGTTCTGCTTAGAAAAGATTCCCGAAATTTTACGGTACGTCCAAATTTGACCTGGAGAGTATAGGGGTGGGAGCGACTTTTTGATCTTGTATCGCGCGTTGTCATGAGTCTACAAGGAATCAGGCTAGCAATTTCGTTAGAACAACGGCCATGGAAATAACGATAGAAGAGTGAGAGACAACCGACATTCCGTCGATGCTCCAGAGAGTCAAGACCCTCAGAGATTGAGGGATCGCCAATAAGCTTAACAGCTTTACGCTGAACTTTGTCTAACGCGGACAGTGCGGTGTGTCCGGCCCCTGCCCAAATATGGGAATTATATTCAAGTCTAGGCCTAATGTGGGACTTGTAGATCAGCGCTAAGTCAGGTGGGGTGAAATATTTCTTACATCTCTGTAGAAAACCCAAACATTTCATCGCATTTTTAGCGATTGCAAATATATGATCAGTCCAGCTAAGATTGCTGGATATCTCGATACCCAAGATGTTAAGGGAGGGTGAATTGGGTATATTCACTCCGTCGACAGAAATGGGTTGGGGGTGAACTGGGCGTTTTTTAAGGGACATTAAACAGCATTGGGTTTTGGATGCATTAAACGTAACACGATTTGCTCTGCCCCAAGCAAGGACCTTGGAAATGTCGTTGTTTAATGATCTAAACATGCGTTCCCGATTGGCTTCTGTAGCATTTCCACGTGAGTTCATAACAGAATCAAATGAGTACGCGAAATCAAGGGTGCTGTCGTCGGCGAAACTATGAATAGGATTGAGAGTAAGGGATAAGAGATCATTAATAAAAAGAAGAAATAAGGTTGGTGAAAGAACTGAACCCTGAGGTACACCGGCATTTATTTCGTAGGAATCAGATGTAACTCCGTCAATTACTACACGAATTGAACGGCCTGACAAAAAACTCTCTATCCATTTAACGAGGGTAGGGTGCAGACCAAATGTTTGAAGTTTGGCTAAAAGGGCAGCATGCCAGACTCTATCAAAAGCCTTTGAAATATCAAGAGCGACGATTTCAGACTCACCAAAATTATGAAGACAATGATTCCAACGTTCCGTTAGAGCCGTTAGTAAGTCTCCGGTTGAGCGGCCAGTGCGGAAACCGTACTGGCAATCGTTGATAAGATGGTTGTTTTCTAGATATTTCAGCAACTGAGAGTTGATGAGTGATTCAAAAACTTTAGATATGATCGAGGTTAGTGCAATTGGTCTGTAGTTAGAGGGGTCGCATGCCTCTCCTTTTTTAAGTATCGGCTGGACATGAGCAAGTTTCCATACACTTGGAAACATTCCTGTTGAATATGACAGGTGAAAAAGTTTGCGCAGAGGTTTAGCCAAAGCAGAGGCGCAGCATTTTAAAACAAGGGGCGAGAAACCATCAGGGCCAGTAGCTTTGGACACGTCGAGTTTTGAAAGTACTCTAAAAACTTCGCGAGTGCGAAAGTGTAGCGTCTTTTGCCTACTAGTACGTTGTGATGGAGATGGAAGTGGCTGCGATGAAGGTGGTAAGTATGAATTAGCAGCAAAATTAGCAGCAAACAGGTTGGCCTTGTCCAATGAGTCAGTAAAAACATTCCCATTATAAATGAGTGGTGGTGTTGACGAACAGGTGAAATTGTTCTTTACGGTTTTTACTAGAGACCAGAAACCCTTACTACCCTTTTGGGTAGAAAAAACCTTCCGTCTGATGTTCTGGTCGAAATTGAACTTTGCCCGACTAATTGCTGAATTGCAAATATTCCGCGCATCTCTATAGATACGTCTCAATTCCTCTGAAGGGCACAATTTATATGCCTGGAAAGCTGCTTCCTTATTTTTAATGGCTGCGAAACAGTCATTATTGAACCAATTGGTGTTAGTTGGTTTGATGTTCTTGAAGCTATGAGGAATAAAGCGATGCATTCCAAACCAAAGGATGTTTAAGATATAATCGGTGCATTTGTTAACGTCTCTCACAGAAAAGCAATCGGACCAATCCAGCTCTCTGAGATACTTATTAAGTCCCGCCCAATCAGCATTTTTATAATGCCACACTAATCTTTTGGTGGAATTTAGGTTAGTGGTTGTCAGAGAGGAGATGGAGAATTGGGCGGAGATTAGACAATGGTCCGAATTACCCAAGGGAGACGTCACCGAAACAGAGTATTTTTCTGGATGCGATGTTAGAAATAGATCTAAAAGATGCGCGTTGTGCCCTAAAGTATCAGGAACACGAGTCGGACACTCAACCAGTTGCTGTAAATTAAAAGACTCACTAAATAACTCGACGTGTCTTCCAGACGGGCTTGTGGTAGAAGAATGCCTGAGCCACTGTGTGTTGTGGACGTTGAAATCGCCAGCAAGAACGATTTCAGAAGAGGGGGATATTTCCAAAATCTTATCGATATCGGAGGACAACTTATCAAAGGAACACACAGTGTCAGTATCAGACATATTCGGGCTGCGGTATAAAAAACAAAAATGAATGATGTGCCGATAGAGTTTAAATCTAATCCAGACATAATTAAATTCTGGATTAGTAGAAGAAAATTGAGGGAGAAGGGAGAATGGCACATCTTTTCTAACATAAACCGCGATTCCCCTCTGAGGAGAGAAGAGCGGCACTAAGTGATAACCAGGGATGTGATACTGATTAATATCAGAATCGGAAACAACCTTGGTTTCGCTTAGTGCAAAAACAGCCGGATTTTCCGCGATCAAGTGGCAGTAAACCGAAAAATGGTTACTTTTCAAGCCACGAATGTTGCAAAAATTAAATAAAAATTTTTGCATACTCCCGGTCTTAATTTGCCCAAAACAAAACAAAACAAAAACGTACACAAACACAAGGACTGACGAACGGGATCCACAAATGCGAAGCAAAGCCGCCTCTGTGAGAACAATGCCAGCAGCAGTGTTATGCCTGCTGTGCTGAACTTTGATCTCGACACAGGCAGCCAAATGCTCAGCAGTGGAGACCCGTTAAACGCATTCAATGCAGCACGATTGTACTACATTGAATGTTGGATGGAAGCAAATAGATACAAATCGGAACGGACTCACCAGACTGTGCTTTTAAATAGAGCATAAAAGCCCCTCACCCCGGCGAAGATGGCACCAGCACTTTAAATATTTTTAGCTTAAAATCGCGCTTTCGCGACCGAATTTAAAGTTTATTTTTTTGGGGGCATTATTGTGTTATAGAGGGCAGCACTTCTTCCTATGCTTTCACCTTAGATACAAACTTTTTACCATGGTGTTAGTCCGCAACATATTCCATACAGCAAGAAAGAATCATGCAAATGGGGCCACGCATTACAAAATAAGGTGACTGCTCCCTCCATTCCCCGCCCGCAATCTAGGCTCAAATTTTTTTACCATAAAGCTCTAAGTTCATATTGTGCCGGATTTTGATGATTCCGTTTCCTTTGTATAGAGTGCACTATCTCTGTTCATCATGATGGTTGTTCACACGAGCAGTATTTTTAATAGTATATTTAAAGACCCTAACAAGTGAAAAATAAAATGGTTTAAAAAAGTTAAATAAAAAAAGTATATGTAATAATATTTCATTTTATGTCTATTACGACAGTTGGTGCAAATTGAACAAACAGAACCTATCCACAATCAAAGATACTTTCTAAAACTGTTTAAACATTTCAGTATTCGAGATCATAGAAAGGAGTTTTAATATCTACTTGAAAGGAATATATGTATGTAGGTAGCTGCTTTGTTTGTTTAATTTGCACCGACTTCAAAATGTTGAAATAGATAAAATCAAATATTATTTTATACTTTTTAGCGCTTTTTTGTAAAGTCGGTTCAATTTTTTTAACTATTTTTAGTCTCATCATTTTACTTGTTGATACGTTTTTCTTAATTAATTATCGCCTATAAAATGCTATAAGAATTAAAAATATGTTTTTTTTATTATGCTAAAGCTCAGGGTAAATATTGTTATGCGGTAGCACAGCCTTGGCAGAAAAGGAAAATGTTTTTGTAATTACATGGAATAATATATAGAACACAAATCATGGAAGTGGCGGTTTAAAGAATGAATTTTCTAGATATTTCATTAACTGGGAGTTGATGAGTGATTCAAAACCTTTAGATAATTGGGGTCTGGTTCATATGAACTAAAAATAAAATCCCTAATGTCAAAATCTCTAAAAATAAGAACTCCAATGACAAAATATCTAAAACAAGAAAACCATAATGATAATATCTCTCATGTGGCCTGCTATATTTCAAGTTCATTGCATATTGTTTTTGAGTATGAGGATTACAGCCTTATCCCTTTTTGGTCTATTAAAATCCTTCTGTAGTAATTTTTCCTAAATTAGATAAATCAATTCCTCCTAATATGAGCTCTTTGTGGAGGCTTTGGCTAACCTCACAAATTAGCTCGCACCATATTTATCTTCCTTCTACCGAATATGTTTTATGCTTTGTTGCGCATATAATACACGAAATGGATTAAACACAAAAGAAAACCATTACTGGAAATTATTATAGCGATATTCATGCAACAACAGTACTCCTGTTGGGACTTAGACTTTAAGCTCTGTTCATGGTCAATTCGTACTTATTGTATAAACTATAGAAATATATGTATATATATATATATATAAAAAAATATATAATAAATGATCTCCGTAATTTAATTCACGTACGTCAAGAAACTTGGTTCATTTTCTTGGTTTCATCACTTCAATTTTTCTTAGGAGGGATAAGAAAGTCTAAAAAAAATATTTATATTGCTATCTGAGGAATTGAAATTCACTTCTTCTAGGTACATATATATATATATATATATATATATATATATATATATATATATATATATATGCATATGTACGACTATTAAATAGTAAAAGTCAAATTTTCCAAAAAAAAATGGACTCCAATCATCGACACGTGCTTGCAACTTTAATTTAAATTTTGTTTTTTAAATTTATAATCATGGTTAAATTAATTTATTAACAAAGAAAAATTTTATATGAATGGTGTTACTTATCAGTTTTTGATTTATGCCAAATTTTCCCCGTTGGGATACTGGCTTCCGTTTTCCAAAAACTAAACTTAAACTTTCACACGTTTTTTTGCACAGCAAAATTTTGTACAGGTCTTTACTCCACGATTGCCAAAAAAACTTTTTCCTTTTTTTGGATGCTTGCCGGATCTTTTCCCCTCCGCTTTTGTTGTTCCTCAATATGTCCCACGCTATATTGAGGAACAAAATAATTTCGAATATGGGTGGCTATAATTTAAAATTTAAAAATACAATTTTTGTTATTTGAACAAATGTATATTACTTGTACTCTAGGAAATGACTCTACCTTGCTTTAATTACTGGTGTCATAAATGTTGTGAACCGCCAAGTCCCCATTTTTTTTGTCCGAAGTGTGGGATATACAATATAAAATGCCGTTATGTCTCTTATTACTCAACGTTTATTGAGATATAATTTGAGAGTATATTTCGTTTTTGTTGGATAAAAATCATTATCACACAGTATATGTGACGAAATATGGCCTGTACTGACGCTTTTAGGCGCTAATAAAATGAATGAAGATGCGACGCAGGAAAGAAAATTTTGCTAATTCTGTTGTTACACCTGTTGTCCCACACTTATATTGGTCACACGCAATTGGGTATGCTTCTGAAACACACTGTGGGCAATGCTGCAAGATTGCGTTGACTTTTTTTTTTTTTTTTTATATATGATGTTGCCAAAGCTCAGGGGATGCCCTATGATGCTAAAGCACAGCCTTGGCAGGAAAGGAATTAAGGATGAGGGAAATGGGTTAGGAGGTTGAGTGAAGGAGGTGTCGATGTACGCCCCGTTTGAAAGTTTCAGGCTCATAAGACGAGGGAAAAACAGAAGATGGTAAACTGTTCCACATTCGTGTTGTTCTGCTAAGAAAAGATTCCCGAAATTTGACGGTACGTCCAAATTTGACCCGGAGAATAAAGGGGTGGGAGCGACTTGTAGATCTTGTATCGCGCGTTGTAATGAGTCTACAAGGAATCACGCTAGCGATTTCGTTAGAACAATGGCCATGGAAATAGCGATAAAAGAGTGAGAGACAACCGACATTCCGTCGATGCTCAAGAGAGTCAAGGCCCTCAGAGATTGAGGAATCGCCAATAAGTTTAACAGCCTTACGCTGAACTTTGTCTAACGCGGACAATGCGGTGTGTCCTGCCCCTGCCCAAATATGGGAATTATATTCAAGTCTAGGCCTAATGTGGGACTTGTAGATCAACGCTAAGTCGGGTGGGGTGAAATATTTCTTACATCTCTGTAGAAAACCTAAACATTTCATCGCACTTTTGGCGATTGCAAATATATGATCAGTCCAGCTAAGATTGCTGGATATCTCGATACCCAAGATCTTTAGGGAGGGTGAATTGGGTATATTCACTCCGTCGACTGAAATGGGTTGGGGGTGGACTGGGCGTTTTTTAAGGGACATTAAACAGCATTGAGTTTTGGATGCATTAAACGTAACACGATTTGCTCTGCCCCAAGCGAGGACCTTAGAAATGTCGTTGTTTAATGATCTAAACATGCGTTCCCGATTGACTTCTGTAGCATTTCCACGTGAATTCATTACAGAATCAAATGAGTACGCGAAATCAAGGGTGCTGTCGTCGGCAAAACTATGAATAGGATTGAGAGTAAGGGATAAGAGATCATTGATGAAAAGAAGAAATAAAGTTGGTGAAAGAACTGAACCCTGAGGTACACCGGCATTTATTTCGTGGGATGCAGATGTAACGCCGTCAATAACTACACGGATTGAACGGCCTGACAAAAAGCTCTCTATCCATTTAACGAGGGTAGGATGCAGACCAAATGTTTGAAGTTTGGCTAAAAGGGCAGCATGCCAGACTCTATCAAAAGCCTTTGAAATATCAAGAGCGACGATTTCGGACTCACCGAAATTATGGAGACAATGATTCCAACGCTCCGTTAGAGCCGTTAGTAAGTCTCCGGTTGAGCGGCCAGCGTGGAAACCGTACTGGCAATCGTTGATAAGATGGTTATTTTCTAGATATGTCAACAACTGAGAGTTGATGAGTGATTCAAAAACTTTGGATATGATCGAGGTTAGTGCAATTGGTCTGTAGTTAGAGGGGTCGCATGCCTCTCCTTTTTTAAGTATCGGCTGGACATGAGCAAGTTTCCATACACTTGGAAATATTCCTGTTGAATATGACAGGTGAAAAAGTTTGCGCAGAGGTTTAGCCAAAGCAGAGGCGCAGCATTTTAAAACAAGGGGCGAGAAACCATCAGGCCCAGTAGCTTTGGACACGTCGAGTTTCGAAAGTACTCTAAAAACTTCCCGAGTGCGAAAGTGTAGCGGCTTTTGCCTACTAATGCACTGTGATAGAGATGGAAGTGGCTGCGATGATGGTGGCAAGTACGAGTTAGCAGCAAAATTAGCAGCAAACAGGTTGGCCTTGTCCAATGAGTCAGTAAAAACATTCCCATTATAAATGAGTGGTGGTGTTGACGAACAGGTGAAATTGTTCTTTACGGTTTTTACTAGAGACCAGAAGCCCTTACTACCCTTTTGAGTAGAAAATACCTTCCGTCTGATGCTCTGGTCGAAATTGAACTTTGCCCGGCTAATTGCTGAATTGCAAATATTCCGCGCATCTCTATAGATACGTCTCGATTCCTCTGAAGGGCACAATTTATATGCCTGGAAAGCTGCTTCCTTCTTTTTAATGGCTGCGAAACAGTCATTATTGAACCAATTGGTGTTAGTTGGTTTGATGTTCTTGAAGCTATGAGGAATAAAGCGATGCATTCCAAACCATAGGATGTTCAAGATATAATCGGTGCTTCTGTTAACGTCCTTCATAGAAAAGCAATCAGACCAGTCCAGCTCTCTGAGATATTTATTAAGTCCCGCCCAATCAGCATTTTTATAATGCCACACTAATCTTTTGGTGGAGTTTAGATTAGTGGTTGTCAGAGAGGAGATGGAGAATTGGGCGGAGATTAGACAATGGTCCGAATTACCCAAGGGAGACGTCACCGAAACCGAGTATTTTTCTGGATGCGATGTTAGAAATAGATCTAAAAGATGCGCGTTGTGCCCTAAAGTATCAGGAACACGAGTCGGACACTCAACCAGTTGCTGTAAATTAAAAGACTCACTAAACAACTCGACGTGTCTTCCAGACGGGCTTGTGGTAGAAGAATGCCTGAGCCACTGTGTGTTGTGGACGTTGAAATCTCCAGCAAGAACGATTTCAGAAGAGGGGGATAATTCCAAAATCTTATCGATATCGGAAGACAGTTTATCGAAGGAGCACACAGTGTCAGTGTCAGACATATTCGGGCTGCGGTATAAAAAGCAGAAGTGAATAATGTGCCGATAGAGTTTAAATCTAATCCAGACATAATTAAATTCTGGATTAGTAGAAGAGAATTGAGGGAGATAGGAGAATGGCACATCATTTCTAATATAAACCGCGATTCCCCTCTGAGGAGAGAAGAGCGGCACTAAGTGATAACCAGGGATGTGATACTGATTAATATCAGAATCGGAAACAACCTTGGTTTCGCTTAGTGCAAAAACTGCCGGATTTTCCGCGATCAAGTGGCAGTAAACCGAAAAATGGTTACTTTTTAAGCCACGAATGTTGCAAAAATTGACTGCTAGTGAAGTTAAATAACCGAGCACAAACCTGTCGCTAGCTCGGCTAGAAAATTAAAACACCGACTCAAACAAAACAACTTTCCGTGCATGGTTGATGTTTGGCAGTGCTACTGATACTGTACCAGATGTGGTTAGGTTGATGTAATAGGTAAGGTGCATTCGTGTATTGGACAAACGCCACCTAGTAGCTGGACTATAAGACACAGCAGCATTGTGATAACATGGTTTGAGCTTGTGGTGGAACTATTTTTATTTTAGGCATTAATTTGGTTCGTGCGGTGTTTGACTCAGGCACATTATGTCTAAATCCGAGCAATGCTTAGTAGTGAACTGTGGTCATGCAATTCCCGACACAAATACAGCGTATACCGGCTCACATAACAATATGAATATCAAAATTATTGAATCCTTCGCCTCCAATAGAATGAGCTATATCTATGACGTTGGCATAAACATTTTCAGTTGAAGTTACGCTTCTTTCGACTATTACTTTAGGCAAAAATTTAATGTTGAGAGCTGAAGCCGCATTTGTTACACAATTTAAAGTTGTTGTTGCGACGGCCATTTTAACGGCATGTTGTCCTCTGCATATGGCAACGTTATTTCTTTCAAAATATCTCTATACTGGCTTGCTCATAATATTCTCTATGTGGAATACGTTCCTAACAACCGACCAAGAAAAACATGCTCACACCATGGCGCTGCCCCCACCATGTTTCAGTTTTTTTTTGTATATCGAGAGTAGAACTCCTTTAGTTTGCCGGACTTATCTTTTATCATCCGAATTAAATAAATTTATTTTTCTTTCTCCCACTCCATAGAATATCCTGCAACCGTTCTAATGTGTGGTACTTTAAATATAAAGCAAACTGTTTCCGAGTTCTAATATGTTTCTTACTCAGCAGGGGTGCTTGCGGGCTATTCTACCAAGTAAGTTGTATTTCTGTTCTGCAATCTTTCAATCTTTTTCTGACTGTTGGAGGACTTGCTTTCGAAGTCAAAAATGGGTTCTGTTTTGCAACACATTTTTTTTTGTCTACCTTTCGTTTCTGATGCAGGTAGTATTTTGAACACATTGGCTGCAGCATTTATAGATCCGTTTGATGCATTACATTACATTAGTACTTTCTTTTGACAAATATCAACTAAATCAGTTTTTCTCACACTAGTAGTGAAAAAATTCAATTCAAAGAACAAAAATTACCTATTATTTTGATCACACAACTAGGCCGCTCTTTATAACTTTCCAGTGTTTCGCTTCTGAATGAATAGCCAATTCACTGTATGGCGCAATAATTAGAACATTAAATTAGTTACTGAAATAACGGTACCAATTAAAGTTCAAAAGAACAGAACTTTAAAAGCGAAATTAGTGCATGGACTGGTTCTCAGTTTTATTACCTATTATTTTGATCAGCAGGGTGTATATATCTCTCGTTTTCTATAAAACAACAGTGAACAGTCAGGGAAAATTTGTCTTTAAAAAAAGTGGCCACCCTGAATACCCCATCTTTTGCCTACAACGTTTTTGCACGAGTACAAGGCAGCCGTAGCTTTACGTACTCTCTTGAATATTGGGTTTCCAACTAAGTTTCCTATAGAACAAGGTTACTTAGTTTAAGGAAATGGAAGGTGCACTGTGTTTCCGTGAGAAGAGCAGATAAAAAGCTTTAAATTCGTTTTATAAGCCTTGATCCTATTATATCTTATAACAAATGCTTGAAACTGTGCTAAAAGAGTAGCATGCTAGTGTGGAGTATTCCTTCTCCATGTAGTAAATTTGTGATTCTTGGTAGAAAGACCTGTAGGAAAGAAAAACCTGGGAGTAGCCACAAGCCTGCAGCTCCACTAGAGCAGCTAAAATAGCTATTGCCCCAAAGCTAAGGGATTACTCTTCAGTAGAGCAGCTGAATAGCATAACTCTACTCCAGTAAAACTAGATTTTTCGACTAATTGCTTTATTGATATATGCTACAGTTTATATACAAAATTTAGTTACCCTATACTCTGTTCCAAAAAGATTGGCAGTACACGGTAAATGGCAAGTTATGTTACCGAATGTCGCAAACTCACCAAAAAATTTACAGCGATCCTTTCGATGTTTCTTGCTCGAAAAACCGAGTGGCACTGATTGTGATAAGATCAATCAGCAGACAGATGCTTTTGGGCGAGCGATAATGATCAGCACTCACTGGTGGGTGGTGGGTGTTTTTACATGCGAAGTTCTCCGATGCAATACGAATTTCAGCGACTGGAATGGTCGGAAATAACATGTAGTCAGATTTTATCTTTTAGCAGTAGGTTTGTAGAAATACTTGAATAAAATAGAAATTGGATTTTACTTATTATAAATTGTTTTCAATTATTTATTTTGAAATATGTATATATTTTTTGTTCAATGTAGCACAGCTGTTAATATTATTGCCAATCAAATAGCGATTAATTTATTCATTTTAACAGTAAGTAGAATTTAAAGATATTCACATAATTATGCCGATTTTCCCGATATGGCAACCTGAGCCCACGAGGAAAAATTAGAAAATATTCCGAGTTGAAATCGTGGCAACAGCGTGCTGAGGAAAAGGGATGCATACATAGGAAAATTATGGGAAAATAAAGCAGACAGGAATATTCCATAAGAGCGTGTACTGCCAATAGTTTTGGAATAGATTATAAAAATTGATCTTTGACCACATTCATAATTACAATCCTCCAATTTTTCTTTAATCAAAAGAAAGTATCGCGTCAAATTGCAAGTAAGCAATTCGTTTTGTATGGCTCAATTGCTTTGAATGACATGAGTTTCTTGACCGCCTAGTGCTAGTTCTTAAGTTGTCATGCACTTATTTGTTTACCTGCTGTTAATGCAGAAAGAAAAAGAGCTATGACTGTACTTGCTTGGGTTAGCCGTAACGCTTTTCCCATTGACTATATCTGTTGTTTATACTTGTTTTCAGTGTCGTTGATCGTAATTAACGTAGATCGGGAAGTTATGCATATCACTTAGAGTGAGGGGACGTAGTAGAATTGCCTTGAATTATTTGGTGCTTAATTGTGCGGTATATCACACTAGGCGATCGCTAAAAAAATGGTTAGTTTCAAGATACTTCATCAACTTATTATTAATAAGTGACTTACAAATCTTAGTCAAAAGCGAAGTAAGTTTAATTGGCAGATGTGGGATTACTAGTGTCCTGTTTTTGGTATTGGTTGGACATAAGCAGATATGCTTTTAAAATGAAACAGGGGGGAGGGAGAACTGCCAACTAGTGGCGAAATGCCACCTAGGTCTAGCGAGTATCTTTAAAACATCCCAAGTCCGCAAATAAAAAGCTTGTCTATGAGAATGGGGCTTGCGAAGATAGTGTTAGATAGGAGGAAATCGCGATAAAAGAGTTGGTGTTGTCTAATAAATGCTAATATATTTCCCTATTCTGTCTAATGTCCTTATCAAAATTACACAGTCCGCTGGATTGCAGCCTTACAGTTCTTATGCGCAATCTTGCAAATCTGTCTTATTCCAGCTGATGAACGCGTGAAAAACGGCTCTTTTTCTTTAGGTCTGTTCCCTAACGAGTACTAGTGATAACTCGTGCTCACTAACTGACACTGAAAGCATTCCACAACCAGTGCTGAAAGAATGTCATTTTTTGCCAATTAAGTAGTAAAAAAAAAATCACTACAATAATGGCGAAAAATTCGCAGAAACAGTTCGTAAATAGCGCGCTATTTAAAATTAAACCTCTTGTTGGAACATGCAGTGATAAGATGGACAGAAAAGAAAGGGACGTCATGTTGATTGTATTTAGGAAAAGAAAAGCGGCATTACCGCGGCTGCCTAACATTAGCATCGGAAACAACCTCAAATTGATTAACTCCATTTTTAAAGCAATTTTTACTTTGATTTAATTTAAAAATTAGGAGTGGTTAATTATTTTCAATTTCAATTGTAATTAAGTATCTTATAAAGATATTTTGAGACTCAATGCAATGTTTTACAAAAATTAGCCCTTTTTGATTTTCGAACTCGACATTCATGAATTTTAGAAATATTATTATCGCTTATCTTTAATGTTGTGTCCGGAAAATTGAAGAAAGTTTTCCTCTATTTGAAATGAAGATAAAGTGATCCATGCTTATTCGATACGGAGGATGTAGTTTGGAGATATGTATGTGAATATGTCAAATCTGACATTGTCATCGGAAAATTTGACTGTTGTTTAGAGGTACTTCAAACATTCATCTTTTCGTGCAATGATTTTCTATGACTTTAGACGTGGATTAAACAACCAATAGTGTGCCGTTCAACTCGCTTCGGCTTTTGGTAATGAAGGGTCATCTTGAGCCACCGTGTTTCGCTGACTTTCCGAATTCAATCGTGGTCGCACTTCGCTACAGGACAAATTTCGTGAAGGTCGTCCTAAATTGGTCGTGCTAGAAGAAATCGATGCTGTGCGTGCAAGATGGTCATGTGACATGTGAGATTGAGGCATGCTTGGGCATTAGTTCCACTCGTATACATTCAATATTGCATGAACATTTGGCCGTCAAAAAGATTTGTTCGCGTTGGATACCGCATAATTTGACAATCGCTCACAAAAAGGCTCGTGTCGATTGGTACAAAGAAATGTTGAAAAAATTCAATCGTGGTGCTTCAAAAGATTCCTATAAGATCGTGACAGGCGACGAATCATTGATCTATGATTCTATGCATATGAACCCGAAACTAAGCAAATCGACTATGGGTCTTTCACGACGAGTCAAATCCAACAAAAGTTGTTCGTGCACGAAGCATTTCGAAGCAATGGTCGTCAAACAAGTGAATTATTAAGCAATCAAAACATTGATGATGGGTCATCCCGCAGATCAAAAATAAAATGCGAGGTCAACGTTTTTCGACGCCTGAAGAAGCGATTGATGTGTTCAAATCACATGTTTTGGAGGTACCTCAATCGGAGTGAAAAAAGTGCTTCGAAAATTGGTTCAAACGCATGCAAAAGTGTATTGATCTTTATGGAGAATATTTTGAAAAACAATAAAGCCATCTTCGATTATAAATATTTATTTTAACTTATCCATCTCAAAACTTAAATAACAACCCTCGTACCAATTGGGGAACATACTCTACTCAACACAAAAAGTATCATCAAAATCGGTCTACGCGTTACGAAATTAGAACCTTGTTGTTTTTGGGAAGTCGGTTAAAAAAAGTTTCAAAAGCAACAATTAAGCTGTAGTCGGTCTGTAAATTTTCATGTTGTTTCAGTTTAATTAAGATTTCAGATATATGTTCTCCTTCGCTTAGTGAACCTGTTGTCATTTGTACCCTAAATTGGTAACATAATTCACCCAGATTTCTAATTGTCTTTAAATAACAATATCCGGAATATCTTGTGGCAGCATCACTAACATTAAATTCTTCTGTGATTTCTTCTTTTGCTGTTATTTTCGATTTTTCTAGTTCATGCACTGAATGTCTCGGCAATAGCAATTGTGAATCTCCTGAATCACTTTAAAAAATTTGGTTTTCAAAAATCACTCTCCAATCAATTTCAAGTATTTCATCGACATTATCACAGTTCCATTTGAACCGTTAACTAATTTATTCCGCATATTACTTTAGAAACGACGACACCAGCTTTGATAACGAATATATCTGTTTGCAAAAATTTTCGCGTAATTGTGGAATAGTATTTGTTTAGGGCGAGATTTGTAATCAGTCAAAGTTAACGTATGTAAAGGAAGTTCACGATGCAACATCAATAAATTTTTTCCCGCAGCGAACGCATGTGAAAATAATATTCGCTTAAAAGTGATAAAATTTTTCAACTTAAGATGGTAACAGAGTTTATCGTATTTTCTCATCAAACAATTTCTTTTGATATCCATGTCAGAGGATAGTTGAGAAAAGGCTAATCCACCATCTTGAAGCGTTCGTAATATTAGATTTAGGATTACGTCACATAGTAGGAAACATGATCTATACTACAAAAATACAAAGATCCAATCACCCTGGCGAGCAACCTCCGCTGCGTCCTCCCGCTCCTTGCGAGCTACGATTCTTGTACTCTCCCGTACTTTGTGAGCACCCGCTTTTGTATCCTCTCCTCACTCGCGAGTTACGACTCATATATCCTCCTGCCCATTGTGAGCTACGCTATTGTGTCCTCACGCCCTTTGCTAGCTACCACACTTGTATCCTCCCGCCCCTTTTGAGCAACCAAGCTACTACCCTAGTATCCTTCGGCCCCTTGTGAGGTACCGCCCTTGTATCCTACCGCCCCTTGCGAGCTACGATTCTTGTTTCTTCCCGCTCCTTGTGAGCAACGACTCTAGCATGCTCGCGGCATTCCTGAGAGAACATACTTTATGCAATAAAAGAAAAATCATCTAAATAGATCCACGTGATCGGAAGTTAGGCTCCACCCTTCCCCCACCACACCCTTAAAGTAAAATTTCTCTCTTGGAGCAAGGGGGAACATAATATGTACAACAAACGATAAATCTTTCAATTCGATCCATGCATTCCGAAATTAGGCTGCATTCTAGGTCTCGTTTTGGGTACTCGTCCAAATCGGTACATATACATACATATATATATATATATATATATATATATATATATATATATATATATATATATATATACATACAGTAGACTTTCGATAATTTGATTGGCGGCCTCTCCTCGGTCACCTCCATCATTTATTTCTTCTCCGAAATTAAAATATTCTCTCCTGAAATTTTCGTTCTCATTGCTTTTTGCTCTTAGCGTCAGTTGTTATTCTGTTGCGTTTGTTTACGTTTCTAACATCCTAAATTTATTATACAATCTTGAACTTTTCTGCTTTAAATCTCTGAATTTTCGGACAATGAGTGAAAAAAGAAAACATATTTTTTTGAGTGTAAATGATTTTATTGTTCTTTCATTCATTCATTCATTTTTTTTAATTTTACTGGCCATCGGATAATTTGCCGATCTCGTTAAATGGCGGCATCTCCGCCAATTATCGAGAGTTCATTATATATATATATATATATATATATATATATATATATATATATATATATATATATATATATATATATATATATATTCCTCTTTTATTTTTATCTTTTGATCTACCCACCATAGCGACATCAGACAAACGCTATAAAACTACTGTCCCAATGACCTTTCCAAAATTGCCAACAATGTTGATTTAACTCCTACCATTCCATGTACAGTCACTTCCAAAAGTGAAAAAAATGGTTTGCGATTACCTAAAGTTCAGCATTTTCCCAAATTTTCTCAGAAAATTCATGTAATTAGTACACCTCTTTTTTATTTTTATTAGATTGCCCATCTTATTACCTTTCCAAGAAGGTGCAATATGTTCACGTAGAGAAAATATGTAGAAATTTAAACCTAGAAATCCTATCGGAGAATATAATAAAAATCAACGAATTAAAGAAATTAAACTCAAATTAATTCTTAAATGCTTTTTATTGAATTTAAAAAAAATTACAATTAATCTTGATAAGTAACAAAAGCCGTTCAAAATGTCCACCACCACTTTGGATGCATGCCAACAATCTCCTAAGTTTAAGGCGTATTGCGGCCAGCCTCTCCCGTATTTTCGTCGCTGCATTCCCAATTCGGCTAACTAAATCCTCCCTATTGTTAACTGGGCTTGAATAAACTTCATCCTTCATTATTCCCCATAAGAAAAAGTCCAATGGGGTTAGGTCTAGCAGGCCAAGAAATTGGTGCACCTCGTCCAATCCAGCGGTTAGGAAATTTTTCACTTAGTATTACCTTCACAATGTTAGCGCTGGTACTCCATCGTGTTGGCGAAACATTCCTCTAAAATTATCTATAGGGTTCTCTATTAGATCTGACAGTGTATTGTCCAAAAAGTCCCCATAAATTTCACTAGAAAATTTCTGCACTTGCATTTGATAAAATGCAATAATTGAAGTGATTTTAATTAATTATCAGACAAATCACACGTAATTTCTTGCATTAAAGTCGGCAATATATTATTTTCCATTTTATTTGTGATATTAAAAAGTTAAACACGTTCTGTTTAATATAACTGAGAGCCAATTACACTTAAAATGTTTCGTAGCGTAGGGCAAATTTCTACACTTTTGACATCATATCTGTTACACTCTACACTATTTCTCCACTTTCCATGCAGCGAAACAAACAAACGTAACATCAAACAGCTTCCCCTCCAGCACGAACGTTCCCAAGAAGTTTAGCTGGTGCACGTTCTTGCACGGGTTAATGCTGTTAAATGCAATGTCATTTCTAACATTTTCTTGTTTTTAATGAATTTGCAAGAAATTCGTTCCTTCATTTTTCAGTTTTAAACAAATTCTTTCCACTCCTCTTCTCAAAGTTTCTTCCCACTATTCCGCTCAAGTAAGTTTGTAGACGGAAAGTAGTTATTGTTCAACCATTAGTGGTGACAAAATTCACATAAATTAATGTTATAAAGAAATTACAAATATACTTCTAAATTTCAATTAGATATTAATTGAGTGTTTAATTAGTTAAACAGCCAATTCAATTAAAATTTTAAACTCCTTTGAGTGCAAAAATATCGATGTCCAAAATTAATAATTGCAAGTTAAGCTATTTTCCTGTCTTTATAAGAAAAAAATTGTAAATATGAATATACAAATTGCATGTTTCTCATGCCGCTTGCTTCATATCATCATTTGAAGGAAATATTTTTGCATTTCTAGCTGAAATATCGACTGAATGCTTAATGGATTTTACAAAAATCGATTCGAAACCAGATATTAACCCACAAGAGGATATTTCGTATATAAAAAAAACACAAAAAAAGACGTTTAATAGAACCAGCACCTTATTAACAAAAGCTGATAAATATAAAAATTTGCTGTTAGCTTTAACTCCAAACGGAAAATGTGTAGGAATAAAATTAGATTTTGAAAAGCCCACAACGTTTGAAAGCGAATCTGAAAAAGAAATTTGGCAGGAAAAAGCAGCAAAGAAAGCTTTAGAGCTTAGACATGAAATCGAGAATGGAAAAGTCGACATTAAAACAATTAAAGACATGCTAGATTTGAACCCTTGTGCTCCCATTCATCAAATCGAAAGAATAAAACAAGAAAGATATATTGGTTTGATATGAAAACTATATAGCGTAACTTACTTACTACTTACGTTTTTTCTTTACATAGCTTCCGAGGTGACTCAACAAAAATTCCTATCAATAGAGCGGACACTTATTGAACTGAATCAAAAAATTAAAGGAACAGTTGGACTTGCAAAAGCAGACGTGGAAAAATGCTTAGAATTACTTGAAAAATATAAAGGTAAGATAATTTTAATTTACATAACAAAAAACACAAAACGTACGTTTTTAGAACTCGAAATTTCACCTTTGATGTTAAAAAAAAATCCCAATTGTGTAGAAACTATGAAAAGATTAAGAAGGTATGTTGGGAATGTTAAAGCGTGGAACATTTCAGAGGAAGAAAAGGCAATATTCACAGATAGAGCTGAAAAGATACGTCAAGAAGCAGAGCTCATATATACTAATTTTAAGGTACCGCTGTTGAAATGATAATGTTTGTAAATTTTATCTATTTTGGTGTTATGCAGAAAATGTTTACAATTCACTCGGGAAAGACATTTTGGGAAATCTTTATGAACGAAGTCAATATGTTCAAAGAAATTACAAAACACTTAACATCAGATAAAGTTCTTCTTCTCGTAGAAGAGCCAGGTAATTTATTTTGCTTTCATTTAAATGTTTATATACGGCCATTTATACTTTTAGAGCTTCTGAATACATTAAGGGAAAATGATGCCAAGGTAAACAATTTTATTAATTATTTTAAAAATTATAATTTTTTTCATTAAACAAATAAAGTTAATGATAACTTTAAAAAGAAAAAACTGCAAGTCGTTTCACCTTGTGGTAAGAAAATAAAATAATGTTTGAAACAATTAACGACCGAAACAAATCCTTAAATTTTTACTAGGGTTTTATTCTGATAATTCGAAGTGAATAAGACCTAGAATTGCGGCAATAAACGAATGTAAATGTATTTTAGGTTAAATCGATCAAAAAATTGTTCAATATTATAGAATGAAATCGTATCTATGCAAAATTTTATAAAGGGTATTTCACAGCGCGTGTGCATTAATAGTGCAAAAGTGAAATTAATAATTTAACATATTTTCAAAATGTCCTCCGTCACTTCGAATACACACGCTCGCTCTACAAAGACGATATGAAAAAACAAAGATTAGTAAGTTTTTGAGATTTTTATAAAAAAAAATTATTTCTTTAATAAAAATTCTCTAGAAAAAACCTTAAGTTTCAGGGAATTAAAATGGTGTACCCCTTAAGCTAAAATTATTAAAAAATGGGAGAATTTACTTTTGAAGAATACGCGGATATAATTTGCATTTATGGTGTAATAGATGGAAACGATAGAGCGACTATAATGGAATATCAAAGTAGATTCCACAATCAACGTGTGACCAAAAGAGGAGTAATTTCGCGGACTTTCTGAAGGTTAAATGAAACCGGAAATGTAGCTTTAAAGAGCAGGAAATTGCGATCTGAAAAATTGGAAGAGTCTCTAGCAGCAATTCACGTCAAGCAAGCTCTGAAACGAGTACGAGACGAGTAGCGAGATGACTAGTATTGTCTTCAGTTAAAATTTAGAGTGTTATTCATCGAAAGGGATTACTTGTATATCACCATATCCTAGTCCAAGGACTACTTGGAGGAGATACTGAAAGAAGGTTGAAATTCACTTCTTCTGAAATGTTACATAGAGAACAGGGCGATTCTGGGGCCCTTATTAACATATTTTTGACATATTTTATAGAACTAAAGAAAATTTTGCAAAGGAGTAATAAGGTATAGAGATTTTGACAGAATGAGAGAGAAAGAGATTTAAGTGATGAGCGAAACAATCAATAAATTGAGCGCTGTGGTAAAATTCTCTTACTTTAGGTTGCTTGCCTTTCAAATTACCAGCCGTTACTGCATATCCCTGATCTATTACCTTTTGTCGTAAATCTAAAGAATTTGAAGGCACTAAATTCAGCAAATGATTCAAAATTGCATTAGAAGATCTGTCTTTGCTGACATCAATAAAAAATACAAAAAGTTTTTGTAGTTGTCCCCGTTCACTAACTAATTGAACAATAGTGGACATTTGCAACTCATACGTCAGAAATCGCTTCGAGGAGAACTTTTAATCCAATTTTTTATAAAGTTTAAAATGACTTCATATTTAGACACAGTCAAGTTATTTTGAGTATTAGATGTTGTACTTCTAAAAAGTGAATTACTACGCAAAGTTTTGTAAAGCTTTTCATCATATGTGGAAATAAAATCTAATAATTCAATGAATTGTCACGGTTTACAAATTGTGCGAACTCTGTTGTGACGGTTGGCTGAAATGGGCTGCAATCTCTCTCTCTAGTTCCCTTAACCCCCTGTGGGGCATGGGGTGGGAGAAGAACTTCATCTGGTTCGAGACAACGATTGTAAGTGGACCTACAATCATTTTTATCATAAATTGGTACAGGAAAGCGGCGAAAAATTTGTAATATCTATATTTTAACTTCAGAAACTAAATCCGTCATATCAGGCTTAGGTGTTCTTTCTTTTAATAAACTGGATTTTTCTTCGATTGTGCGCTTTAAAAAGAGGCATTTTATTAAACTATAAATGACACAAACTGAATAATCAAACCAAATCGCCAATAAATAAACCCACAAGATAACGAATTAAGCATAAAAATGTAAATGGAATAAATGTTCAGTTTACATTTAAACAAACTGCACTTCATATATGAATTTCTCCTATCCCTCCAATTTTAATGAATTTCATAGCAGTGCAGCGCTGCTGCACATTTTCGGGGAATGTTTCGTATTATATAATAAAATATGAAATAATTTGCACAAAACGAAAAAGATAAAACGACAAAAAGTCTGATGAGCGGGATCCACAAATGCCAATCAAAGCAGCCTCGATGAGGTCAAAGCCAACAGCAATGTTATGGCTGCTGTGCTGAAGACTTGTTGCGAGCTGGGAGCAACACTGCCGCTGGATGATTGCCCAAGGCAGGCTATGACTCTGGGTGACTTCAACTGAAAACCAGCTGATGACCAGGATCACGGCCTCCGCTGGACACTCATCCGTCAGCAGATGCTTGGTTAGAAATGGGGGACAGCATGCTTGCAGGCTAGACTTCGGAAGAGTAGTGGGGTGGTTCACAAAAAAATGACATCTCTGGTCGCGCAACAATCAAACATAAATCATGCCGATTGGGGTAAGTGAATAAACGAAACAACAAAAAAACCTTTTAACCTTTGGAAAGTCCGTGTAAATACTCCTCTTTGGGGTGCTTGCCGGTTGGGGAATATCCTTTGATATTCCAATACAGCCGCTCTCTCTTTCCCGTCTACTACACCATAAATGTAAATAATATCCGCGTATGCCTCAAATGTAAATTTTACCATTTTTTAATAATTTTTGCTTAAAAACACCCGTACTTATTGATTTGTTTTTCAACTTAGATAGATATTCCTGCTAACTGACCCTTTTTGTTGTAAATTTTTCATCAGGTACGAGTAATAGAACGCCAGGATATAAGGGTGTGAATTCTGGCTAACACAAGCTAATATCGGCAATAAAACAAAATTACGCCAACATTTTATAACCTTTTTGCAGCAATAATTAAAATTAAATACCTGTTAACCCAAAACAAACATTTTCGACTCTTTATCTTAAAAATTTTGTTTATTTAAAGAATTTCCTACCTAAAGCGCAATAAGATAATTAGGTAGTCAGGGATTTCTAAGGATGCGGTTTTTTTAATCCTTTGTATACCTTGACATGTTGGACCTTTTTGGAAAGGTAATAAGATGGGAAATCTAATAACAATAAAAAAAGAGGTGTACTAATTACATGATTTTCCGAGACAATTTGGGAAGATTTTGAAATGTAGGCAATTGCAAACCACTTTTGGAACTGACTGTACTTGTAATGAAAGGAGGCAGCTTAACATTATTGACAATTTTTCAAAGGTCATTGGAATAGTAGTTTTAGCGTTTGTTTGATGTGGCTGTGTTGGGTAGATCAAGAGATAAAAATAAAAGATTAATGTGCATACTATAAAAAACTGAAATTTATGAATCACCCTGTAACTCTTAAACGGTTAAGATTGCCCACCCCCCCCCCCCCCCCCCCCCCTGCCATACAATTTTTTGTTTGTCTAGTTGAGATCTATGACCCCACTCATTTTGGCAAGTCAGATCTGAAACACTGTATATTTAGGCCTACTTAACTGTTAATAAACCAAACAATTATTAACTGTTAACATTTACAACCTAAAGTAATTTTCAAAAGAATACTTTTTGTTTATACATATTTTGTAGGAGTTACTCAAAAATCAATTAATTAAGTTTTATTCTTTAGCTCTAAACTACAGGGTCTTAAAGAAAACACTTCCTGTTTTTCTCCACAACCTATATTTAATTAATTAATACAACAGAGCCAACGCGTTTCGTCTTACTAGGATATCATCAGGGCTTTATTTATTCTGAGGTACATGAATTCTTTTTATTTATTCACACTGTTTCACATAAGGTGTGCCAAAATAATTTGGATGATAGATCTCACCTAACTAAACAAAAAGTTGGTGGGGTGGGGCAATCTCAACCGTTTGGGAGTTACAGGATGATTCATAAATTCCAATTGGTTATGGTATGCAAATCACTCTCTTATTTTTATCTTTTGATTTAATCAACGCAGCGATATCAAACAAACGCCAGAAAACTACTATTCCAATGACTTTTCCGAAATTGTCAACAGCATTTTCTAACTGCTACCATTGCAGTTACAGTCACTTCCGAAAGTAAAAAAATGTTTTGCGATTACCTAAAATTCAGCATTTTCTCAAATTTAATACTACACCTGTTTCTTATTTTTATTAAATTTTCCATCTTATAACCTTTCCAAAAAGGTACAACAAATCAAGGTAGAGAAAGGATTAGAAAAACAGCTTCCTTAGAAGTCCCTGAGTACCTAGTTATTTTATTGCACTGTAGTTAGGAAATTCGTTAAATAAACAAAATGTTTATGTTTCAACTAATTTAAGGATAGGAAGAAGTGCGTGGCGAGTGTTACTAAGTATGTATTATTCCCGCAGGGAGTTGGCTTGGGATGGAGGTGGTTGATTGGGATTTTTTCAATTTTAAAATCTTACGTTATATGAAAGTGACATCCCTTGGATGCTTTTTGGCATCATTTTAAACTTGTATCGTCGTACTACTAAGGAACAAATTTGTAATTTTTCTAAGGTGTCCTTCGTAAATTAAATGATGGAGACGGAGTTGGATCAATGCGTTGAGCCGCACGACCACCATTCCATGGGCCCCCGGTTCGAGACCAGATCTCCCCGTGAGCTTTTATTAAGAAATTAAAATAATCCACTTGTCTCTGGGCTGTTGTCTAGCTCGCAGCAATGCAAAAACAAGACTCAAGCTTCCTCACTTACCTTATAATTCCCTTCCGACCAAAACCATGCTAACGCATCAAAGGGTTGTCCCCTAGGATTTGGCCACATCGTATAAAAAAAAATTAAACTGTTTATATTTGCTTCGGAATGGTAGCTGGAATGCATACAAGCTAGTAGGTGAGTGGGTAGATGGGTTACTGAATGGGTGGAGATGCCGAGGAGTGGGTGGTATTGTCAACATTATTTGTTATGATACAAAAATAACAGGAGAAGATTACGGGAGATTGGATAAATAAACGGGGTCAAGTCCGCGGGTGTAATAAAAATATACTTTCTTTGATTTCAGAGTGGGTTGGCCAAATGGCCGGGAAATGCTAAGGTTGGATAAGCGGTAGGTAGATGAGGGGCTGGTACGTGTTTGAAGCTTATTTGTTGTTACAAAAATGACAGGAGAAGATTGTGTGAGATTGGATGAATAAACGGGGTCAATCTGCGGGTGTAATAAAAATATATTTTCTTCGATTTCAGAAAGGGTTGGCCAAATGGCCGGGAAATGCTAAGGTTGGCTGGTCCGATAAGCGGCAGGTAGATTAAGGGCTGGTGCGTGTTTGAAGCTTAAAATAAAGAACTAGAGGCAGAAACCGGATTTCAGTGAAGCAAATTTCTTTTGTAGTAGAATTTCGGGCTATGTAGTGGTATTAACAATATAGGCATAATATAAATCAGATTTGAGGTGGGGCCAAACGTAAATTTAAAATCTTGATAATTACTAATAGTATAGTATAATTTGAATTTAATTGCTCTAAATAAAATATTTAAGCTGCATTTGCAGTTGCTTTTGACGTAATATTAGAGCTCAAACGAATCATTTTTTTTTAATTATTTTAATTTTATTTGAGATTTTCTATGGAAAAAATTGGAAAAATAGGGGATTTTCAAATGACATCTATTCGACGCCCATAGGAGATAATTGAACGAGGTTTTTTTTCCTTTCATATATTTTACAATTTTCTATGGTTGCTTTCATTTTTCGTCGTTAAAAGGCGCTCTTGAGAATCATCCAAAACGGTGACGTGACCGTTTATCAAGATTTTTTTTTACAAAAAAACGGTAGATTGCAGAAATCCAGAAATCAACGAAATCGCACGAGTATAAATAACGCATGTAAAATAATTGAAAATTGTTCAATCAAGCAATCGCCACGTCATTCGATAGATTATTATACAGGCTGTTTCACAGCGCGTGTGCAAAAATGAAGGATCTGGTAGATCTACGTGAGTAACGAAAAACCCCCTATAGGGGTTTGACATTTTTTACGATAAAACCAGTTTTATATTTTAACGTACGTGTTCTAAAATTTTAGTGCTAGAGACGTTATTAATATCTCAGTTGACAGGTAACACTAAAGACTATATATTTTTTTGTTTCTAATAGTTTTAAAAAAAATTGATTTTCAATCTTAAATTTTCCGAAAAAAGAATATTTTTCATTTCAAAAAGAAATATCTTGGAAAATTGCCCTATTTTTTTATTTTTTCGGTAGTGACTAATGTGTTCTCTTTCAAAGGAAATTTAAAGCGAACAAAAATCTTTTACTGTTCTCAAGTTACACGACCAAACGTACAACTAATACCTGCCATTTTAAGCAAAATTTCAACCTGCCTATTTCCGTTAAAATTTGGTTGAATTTTTGCACCATTATGTTACCTGTCAACTGAGATATTAATAACGTATCTAGGACTAAAACTTTAGAAGATATATGTACGTTAAAATGTAAGACTGGTTTTTTTTCATGGAAACAAATTTCAAACCCCTTTAGGTGGGAATCAAAGGTGGGAGGATGATGGAGCATGATGATAAGGACAAAGAAAAAACCACTTGGCAGGAAATTGTGCAGAAATATCACCACAAGCAACAAAAATTGAGACATTTCCAAGTAATCAGTTTTTCTCTAGACTATTTCACATGAGAATTCCTTTTAAAGTGAAAAACAAAATTCTCATATTTTTATTGAACCTTCAGCAAAACTCTCATATTTCAGCCTAGAAAGGGGCTTTTTGTATTCTGTAGTGCTATATTTATACTGTTATTACGAATTTTAGATATATATATATATATATATATATATATATATTGGTAGATTTTCTAATATATGTCATATAAAAAATTAAAATTTATAATACTTTGTCCACCCCCCTTACATTTGATGACACTATCTATTCTTCAGGGAATGCTTTCTACATAACTTCTGATGCAATAATTGATAAGAGGACAATCCTGCCATACCTTACGTATATTTTGTATAAGGATATCTTTTGTGGGATTTTTCTTTCATATACTTTCTGCTTCAATACACTACAGACATATTCAATAGGGTTTATGTCTGGAGAGTTGGTTGGCCTTGGAAGAGTACGGATATCGTGATTGGAGAGAACGTTTTCAACAGATTTAGCTGTATGACAGGGTGCATTATCTTATATAAATGTCAATGCTGATTCATTGAACCCTCTACAAAAGAGGGAGGTTCAGCACTTTTTTCCGCTTTCCACTCTCCAAACCATTTCTGAAGGTGGATGTTTCACCGTTTGCTGGACGCAGGAAGGGTTGTATTTCTCTTCTGATCGTCTCCGTACAGAAATGTTTAATTCTGTTAGGGCCCTCAGGGTTGATTCGTCGCTAAACAGAACTTTGAAAAGCAGAAACAATTCCTTGTTGATAAAATTTCCAGTTTTATTGTAAAAGAATCGATATATCAGCTTGAATACACAATTTACATTTTCCCAATTGCTTATTGTTTAACTTCGGAACTGCTTTGCAAAACCTAATCGGAGTCGTCTCACCCTCTTTGTCGGCCGATAGGATTTCAGTCCGCCTTCTGCACTTTGCCACTTGGACGTACGAAGTGGTAACTGCTGGAGTCCATTTTCTTGAAGGATCTTTTGTATTTCACGGAAAGGGGTCCTGCGATGTTCCAACTTAGTTGAAATGACTCCGATCCGTCCTTACAATGATGATCCTACTTTTATAACAATTTACTCGTTAACAGGGCACATCCTGCTTCCCCTGGGCTGTTTTTATTCGCATATTGAACCACAATACAGTGACTTACGCCCTTTAAACGGGAAATTTCGCGGTAGCTATGCTTTTGCCCATCCTGGAAAGTTTTAATTTTTTTATAGCAAATAAAATTATTTCAGAAGTTTTATTTTGTTATGTATTATTAACCTCTAAGAATGTCTGAACCTTATTTTAAAACACAACAAAAATTTCCGACGAAAAATCTCTTCAAAAATGCACTCCATTAAAATATTCTTTCTATAAAAAATTCAGTTAAAAACGCACTCTTCAAATTCCTATCTGGAAATGACTTCAAAAATTTATTTTGTAGCTAAGCACATCACAATGGTAACGGTAAATTGATCGGCGTGAATGTGGGGCACAGAAATGAACACTTAAAAATTCCAAGAATAGGGAGAGTAACACTGGGATTAAAAAAATTCTTAAGATCAGTTTTCGAAGTGATGGTTATAATTCAATGGCACTGTGCTGTATGTATTCGATGTTAGAGTCAACTTGCTTCTTTTGCAAGTTTGTAATAGGTAGGTATGAGTAAGATTTTACTAGTTTTAATTCTATAGGGGAATTTTACGAATGTTAGATAGTTTTTTATTTCTTCGTCGGTCATATTGTTCTGAAGGCGTTAGATGTGTTTTTCTATGTAATCGAATTTAAGCATTTGTTCAAGGATAGCATTTTCAGAGAGAATTTTCATTTCTGTCAAGTTTACCTGTCTAATATTCTTGTTCTATCTGTTTCGATGATGTTTTTGATTTGGATGAACGTGTTGATAATTGATATTAATTGAATTTTTTGTTTGAATTCTTAATTAGGTTGTGATTATTTTAATTTACAATGTTAAGATGATTTTTGATGTCCTGTCGATCATCGATATCCATTATCCCGAAGACCCCTTTAAGAAGAGTTCCTTCTAAATTATTAGTCCTCTCTTATCTCTTTATGGTACGAGTTTTAATTTAATCTTTAATTCTATTTATCCTATTGTGTATAAAGTCTGTGATTATTCAACTCTGATATCGACTCTACAATGCACATTAAGTTTAGAATTTCGTTTAGGGTTATCCTGTAAGACAGTACTTACTTTAATTTCTGCATATTCTATTTCGATCTCTATTTTTCGGTGATCATCGTTTGCTGGCTCATCATTGGTAACAGTAATAGGAGTCAGTCATTCCCCTGACCGTTTTGTTTCTGATAATTTAGTTTTCTGAATGGTTGTTGGGTTTGGTTGCGTGATACATTGTCCCCTCCTTTTTGCAAAATTCTCTGTGTTTTGAGCCGAACTCTTGAGACTAGTTTCGTCGTCTCGCCCTTAATTGTTATGAGTTTCTTATCTTTTCTAATATGGTAATGTGAGTCCTATCTGCCAGACAGCGTGTTTTAAAAATTTGTCTACAAAGGTAATACGACTGAATTTGCCATTTTTGTGTGTTTTTGTGTGCTACTTCGTAAGTTTCCGTTAGTTCAAATTTTTTCTTTACAGGTTTCCTATCATTCTTTGCCCCTGTACTCATGTCACAATTATTTAAAATTGTATGAATTATATATTTCAATTTAGGATGATAGATTCTCACCTTAAATCCTTCATATGTTGCGACAATTCCGCAATGTCCCGATTCTTCTTTATGGGATTTAGCTATCTATTTCTTTAACTCTGTCTCGTTTTCTATATCCTTAACAATGACAGTATTTTCTGTACTTGTATTCTTTCTCATTTAATTCTGAATATATACCTATTTTGCCCTTTTATATCTATTTTCTAAAGATTTCCGTTTTTTATTCTACGTCATTCTTATCTATAAATTTCCTTCAATTATTGAATACTTGTAGGAATTCCCTTTCCTTATCTTCTGCCAATATTAGTTGTAATTTAAACCTGTTGACCACGGCTTCGAGCAGAGGTATCTGGTCGTTGAGATCCTTCTTTTGCGAATGGATGGTTTGTATATCTGTCCACCTTTGCGGAATGATGCTTATATTTTCTGCTTGATTTTCCGTTGATTAGAACTCAAATTGTTAGCATCATTCATTGTGTCAATGGTCAGGGTTGCGTTACTAGGCATCCTACTTAAGTTACTTGCGTCAAATAAATTTATTTCGTTTGTTTCTGAATAGACACGACTGAGGAAGACGTCGACTTTATTCTCCTTCCCTTTGAACTAAGTCAACAATCTCTGTAAGCGCGGCTTTATATCTTTACCAGTGTATTTCGTCTCCAATCATTTGATTGGTTTGTGATCTGTTAGCAGATCAAACTTATTATCAAATATGTACGGTCGAAAGTATTTCGTTCTCCATACTATTTCGAGTAATTGTTTGTCGATCGTTGAGTGATTTCTTTCCCGATCGTTAAGAGTTCTAGACGCATAGCAAATGGTGTGCCCCTCTTGTGTAAAAACGGCTCCAATTGCTGAATAACTATTGTCCGTAATAAGCTTAAATATTTTCTCGATATTGGGGTATTTCAGTATGAGATGACTGTTTTTTACGATGTGGCCAAATCCTAGGGGAAAACCCTTTGATGCGTTAGCATGGTTTTGGCCGGAAGGGAATTAGGGTAAGGGAAGTGAGGAAACTTGAGTCTTCTTTTTGCATTGCTGCGAGCTAGACAGCAGCCCAGAAACGAAGTGGATTATTTTAATTTCTTAATAAAAGCTCACGGGGTCATCTGGTCCCGAACCCGGGACCCATGGCATGTTGGTCTTGCCGCTCAACGTATTGATCCAACTCCGTCTCCGACTGTTAATTAATTCTGTGAGCTTCTCAAAAGCTGCAGTGTAACTAGTGTCATTTAAATTTGTCTCAGATTCCTTTTTGAGGTATCTAGGCATGGGGAATTTATGGTCCACACTAACTTCAGTTAGTTTTCTGTAGTTGATGACAATGAAATTGTCGGTCTATTTAGAGACAACCTCGTGAATTTAACTCGAATTTAACTCTCTATTTCTTTCTCGTGCGCTTGAGGGTATCTCTATATTTTAGAGTAAATTGGTTTATCTGTGGTGATGACAATTTCACGCTTAACTTCGTGAGTTCAAGTTAATTTGTCCTCTTCCTTACAAAATAAATCACCCAATCCCATTACCCTTAATTCCTTTCCTGCCAAGGCTGTGCTTTAGCATCATAGCTCTTGAGCTTTGGCATTATCATAAAAAAAAGTCTTGATGACTTTTTTGAGGCCAACTTTGATTTAGGTTACGATTCCGAAATTCGACTCAAATCCTGTGCTTATTTATGTAATCGTTTGTATAATGGTTACGTTTACTCCTATTAATTAATAGTATTACTAGTTGAAATATTGTTCCTACTAGCACCTACACACATACGAGGGTCGCATACAAAGTAAGTTTCCCTATCTTATTAAAAAAAAAAAACTAGAAACATCATTTTAAAAAAAATTCTTTTATTTTCGGATTGCTCAATTCAAAAACTATTTTTCTACATAATCACCATTTTTTCTACGCACTTTTGTAGCCGTGGCATTAACATTTTTAGCCTGCCGCCGCCACCTCCTTTATATATGGGCCCACTTCCGCCTTGATTTCGTCGTCATTGCTGAAGTGCTGGCCGCCGAAGTGAACTTTCAACTTCGGGAACAGATAGTAATCGCTTGGAGCATGTTCTGGGGAGTGTGCTGGATGAGGAAGAACGTCCCAATTGAATTGGCCAAGCAGCGCAACCGTACCCATGTTTCTAAACTTTTCTTTCTACTTAAAGAACTTTTGTTTTCTTATATCTAATTGAACTGACTAAGATAATAACGTATAGTTTTTTTGCTGAAGGATTAAATAATTAAATTTATCAATAACACAAATACAAATTTGAAAAAAAATTATTTTAAGGATAGAATTTATTTCACTATATAATTAATTAAATTATATACTTCTAGGTTATTATTGCAGAGCCGAAAGGAACAGAAAATACAGATTCAAATAATGTGGAGACAAAAACAGCTGAGACAACTGAAGATGGAAATTAAGCCTTCGTCAACCACTACAATATGGCTTTTGAAACTGAGACTTTGCATTGTATTTGTACATGTTCATTTTATCAATATGCTGGAAGTATATTAGATTCTTTCAAGTTTGTTCTTTATAATAAAAATAATCCGAAGACTAGAAATAAAATCATAATTTTTATTTGATGTTTGATAATTGTACCCGAATGTACACCCGAAGGGAAAGTAATAATTTTTTACTTTTAATTTCTGTTTATATGGATGTGAGTTGTTTTCTTGATTCATCATAATTTGCAGTTATCCTATAAATTAGTCCGGGCGCAATGGGGGAGGGGGTCATGTATGCAATTTGGGGTCCCCGCGGTAACTTGTCATATTTTTACGTTTTTCGGCACGGAGAATCGATTTTTCGAGGTTACCATGCTCAAAAATTTGTCGTTTTCGAGATATGGCCCGGCCCGATTTTAGTCAAAATTGGTGGTTTTTCTGAATTTTCCAAAAAAATTAAAAAATTTAAAATTATTAACCAACTTTATGTGAAAGATCTTTTGATTTTAAACAATTTATGTCTGTAGCATTTTTTTCCTAAAGTCCTTGGTTTAGCTGTAATTTGCAAAAAATGCCTCACATTTCTTATAGAGTATTTTAAATGGGATACTTATATGGGGCAAAATTCCTCAAGTGTACCAAGTGAAGAAATTCGATCTCTCCGATTTTGTTCAAACTTCACCAAAATATTGTTACTGGTATAAGTAATTATGGTGCAAAAGGATTTAAAAATAATTTTTGTGCAAAAGTTATAGGGTTGTAAACTTTTGCATTTTTGCACTTTTTCTCGTGATCATATCTTTTTTGAAAAATCATAACTATCGCCACCATTGCAGTAGAACAGTGATCTTTAGTGATTTGTAAAGGTCGTTACATGCCGTTCCGAATAAAAATATAATTTTCCAAAAAACAAAATTTAAAAAAAAATAATTTTGACTTTGAAAAATATTTTGTGGTTTTTTACACCATACTTGATCATAAATTTTTTTCATATTTTTTCAACTGAAAGTGTCATCTCAGCTTTAAAATCATCTATCATTTAGAGTGGCAAAGCAATGTTAAGTGTAAATTTTTGATTTTTGAAAGCCCGCGCACGCCTTTTTTGCTTGTTTGTTGCTTAGAACAGATGAACATAACATAACATAAGAAAATGTAGATGGCGCGTTAAAGAGTATTCTCACAGTCAGTATACAGTTAGATATCGCCACAAATAGTCAAAATGCCAGACAAGTTGAAAGATATAAAGTATTGTTGCAATCCTTTGAAGGTGAAGAATCATACGTGGAAAAACAAGGGTATGAGAAAAGTGACTTCACAAATTCATAAACGGTTTCCGACTTTTCCTGTCATCATAAAAGAAACAGAGCTGCCAAAAATATATAGTAAATATAAATTTATTTGAAGGTAAGAACATAATAGTAGGTACAACATTTCAAGAGTCTTCTGTTAAATTTTTGGGTAAAAATATTGTGAGTTGAGCGATTGACAGGAAATCTTCGTATACACAAAAAAAATTTTTCCTTGCGGTAATCATCATAGCTCATTACTGGATCATCTGTTGACAAAAAATCAAAAAGATTTCTTTAGTTTTTGAGTTTCTCGAGGTAACAACGTCGTGATTTTGTTTATTTTATTGATTTTTCAATTTTTAGAAGTAAAAAAAGACGAATTTTTTGAATTTAGGAAAATTTATTGATAAAAATCGGCGAATTTGTTGTTGTAAAATTAATTATAATAATAACAAATACAAAATCTCGACGTTGTTACCTCGGAATTTATGTATAAAAGAAGTGTGCAAAACTAAACTTGAGAAGGATCGGATGAGTAGTTTTTGAATTACAGCGATCACTGACTTTGAAAAAACTCGGGTAGTTTTGCTCCAATCGACCTCAAATTTTAACTGGATACTTTTGAAGAGCTGCACTATAGAATGAAACAATAAAAAAAATCACCCTCTCCCCCCTAAACATTCAGCAAATTATGATTGTAAGTAATAAGAAAAGAAAATCTATATTTAACCTGCATAGGTCCAGAAAAGAAAAAGACAAATAAAAGGAGACCTGACAAGTTCCTCGTTGCCGTCATGATCTCAGTGATACCTTGGCTAGTGTGCTTTATTTCTTTACACTTATATTTTGATATTCTCCATTACATTCCTTTTTTCCATTATTGAAACTCTCCTTAGTACTTGGTCAATTGTTCTTACTTTTTCAATTTTTAATTTCTTAGCAATTTGGTTTTTGGTTAATCTTTCATGGCTTCTTTGCATTTTTCTAAAATATTCTGCGCAGTTGTAATTTATGTTTTAGTTATATTTTCTTCTCTTTTTTTTTAATTTTTTATATTTTGAGCACTTATGTTTTAGTCAACTTTTTTCATAATTTTTTCTTTACAATTTTCAAATTATGGTAGCCTTTAGGTTTTAGTTTAACTGTTTTTTAATTTTTTCAACTTCTTAATTTCTTATCACGTGTAATTTTGTCTAATTAGGTTAGATGAGAGTGGCTGCCTAAGAAGGCACACATAGGCCTAGGAGGCTAATTGTGATACCACAATTGAGGCTGCAACAATAAGACCCCATAAGAATCCCTAAAGAAGAAGAGGGTGAACGTGTTACTCTCTGTGCATCGATCCAGTTCCCTGTCTCCACTGGAAACTTGTTCTCGAAGAGTCAATATAAAATTGGCTGAAACGGAAAGGGTGTCTATCCTTAACCCGTCCCCTGGAACCATTTGGAGCTCCTTATAAAACGAGCGTCTCTGACGTCAGTGGAGACTAATTCGGTTAGCCCAAAAAGCGGTTCCTACGGTTGGCTAGGGCTAGGAAGATAAATTTAGTTGGCACTATACTAAAGATTACAAATATCTTATTAAGCACTAAAAATTACATGGTTTATATAAAAAAAAAATATATATACATATACAGAAAGAAATAGCTATATTAAAGGACACTTATTGCAGTATTGTATGTGTGTGTAAGTAATAAAGTAAGTAAAAGAAAAAGAAAAGGTACTGTAAGTATCTACGAGTATATATGCCTTAAATAATATAATGCAATCCATTTCAAAAGATGAGCCTGTGCACCATTCCCTCTCAAAGACCTTCAAAATTCTTCAATAGACCAAGGAAGACCTCGCCGGGGAACGCACGCTTAATATTAGCAGGAAGAGAGTTCTATTTGCGAATTACCTGAAAAAAGTAAGAACGCTCGCCATAATGTAAGAGATATCTCGGAATAAGTAGATTACAGTGTCTGGTCGAATGCAGAAACTGTAGTGGTTTTCGCAAAGATATGTTGGTTCTTTATTATTCGACGAGTCAGATATGTCTCAATAGAAGTTCCTAGAAGCGAGGTCACATACGCAGAAGTATGTGCATAGCGTGGAAGTTTGTATATATAGTGTATAACATCATTATAGGTTACTTTTAGTTTTCTTCCACACAGAGTCAAGTTTGCTAAAAATAAGGCTGCCGTATGTGAAATGTGGGACAACTAGAGCTTTCGCTAACTTAATTCGAAGATTTACTGACAAACAAATCGAGCTGATCCACAGCTGCCTCAAACTATTATATATTTTGCGTAACATTTCAGAAATATAACTACAACAGGTAAACATAGAATTAAGTTTAACTCCGAGGTTCAATGGAGTTAGCATACTTCAAGACAGTGTTGTTAACATAATCGCTGGAAGGTCATCTGTTGCAATGCTAGTTCTGTACACAGCCAAACAATTTGACTTGTGACAACTCATTTATTAATGACCACTCGTATATTCGTTGTAGCTCTCCATTGATTCTATATACACAGCGTTCAACCAATTCAATGGGTTTACTAAGATAGATTTGCACATCATCAGCATAGAGGTGAATAACGGAACTAGTGAGAACATGAGGCAAGTCGTTGATAAACAAGCTAAATAGAAGCAGACCAAGAATGTGCAGAGAGTTGCTGGACTTGAGATAGAGCTTTTTAATTTTACAACTTGGCTGTGGTTATACAAGAAGCTACTAATTAATCTTAGTGCTGATGAAGAAAAAACCTTGACTGTGTCCTAGTTTAGAGAGCAATTTCGAATGATTAACAGAATCAAACAATTTCAGCCTGTTTAATAATTACTTGAAATGGACTATTTGAACAGGCAGGTATTCTACGAATGGTTGCTTCAGCAGGGTGAACAGGATTCTCGTTTTACCGTTTCTGTCGCGGATTCTGTTTACCGATAAAACAACTTTCCGCAGAGGTGGCACCTTAAATTTGCATAATTTGCATGGCATGTGACTGAGAATGCTCACCAAACGTTTGAAGCCAGGCACCAATGGAACTTTTAAATTAATATTTGGTGTGGGATGAGAGAAAACAGGATTTTGGGACCTTACGTGCCTCCTAGGCTTAATGGAGATATGCATCTAGGATTTTTACGTATTACATGCCTTTAATGATTTACCTCTCGCTGTTCGTAGAAGTATGTGATTCATGCACGATGGTGCTCCACCACATTACCATGTCCGAGTCCGAAATTATTTGGAGAAAACTTGCGGTATTCGTTGTATTGGACGTCAAGGTCCAGTTTCGTGGTCGGCTCGATCCTCAGATCTGAATCCGCTTGATTTTTATTTGTGGAGTCATATTAAAAATATGGTTTACTTACGTTCAACAACTTCAAGGGATCAGCTGTTGGATAAAATAATTTTGGCTTGCGAGACAGTGAGAGGTAGGTAGACCCTTAAGACGAAGAGCGAGGTTGTGCATTCGTCAAAATGACCCGCACTACATTAATAATTAAGCGAACGTCTGACTTTTGAAACACAAGGGGTTTCTCGCTTAAATTTAATGGCAGACATTTTTTTCCAATTGAGTATTGACTCCACAAAAATGTTAATTACATTTGACGCACTAAAGATATTGACATGGTTCTTTTTTTATTTGAAAGATATCTTAAAGGTGCATTTTCTTTTTCTTTCTAAACCATATTGTTATTAAGGAAATTTTTTAAGTTTTAACATTCATACCTGCCACATTTGCCAATGGATCGAGACATGTGAGGTACTGTTAAAAAGTTCATAACGAACACTTTTTATCAAAACCTTACTTGTTGTTCTACTGTGTTTCGAACAGAAGTTATTGCGTTTTAAAATATAAAATATTTCAGCTGTTAAAAAGGGGTGAAGAAGGGATTTCACGAAAAAATTGGTCGTCGTGACCGCTGATTACAACACTGTAGGGAATCGATTGGCATATGTTGGAAAACTTTTTTACGAATTATTCTCCCCTGCACCCTTCCGAATGACTATGACCCAGAATGCTGCACTCAGGATCACAGCATGCGCTGGACATTCATCTGTAAGCGGAAGTTCGAGCAGAGAGCCTGCTGGTAGGCTGGACTGTGAGAAATGGGGGGGGGGGGGAGTCTAAGAAAAGAAAAATAGTAAAAAAATATATAAAAGAGGAGGAGGAAAGACGACCGGCGCTGTTTACCCACCGGCCTCGTTGGGGAATTCCTATCAACCTAGGACATCTTAATGCCGTAGTGTACCTGAAACAAGTAATAAGAAAATATAATAAGGAGATATTATAAACAAACCTACTGAGAAAATATTATAAAAGAACATATCATGATAAGAAAATTTTATAAAAGAAACATAATAAGAAAGTAAATTTTGTATTTAATCTGCATAGATACAAAAAATAAAAAGATAAATAAAAGAAAACCTGACAAGTCATGTTCTTTATTTCTTTACACTATATGTTTCGTTAGTTTCCATTACATTTTCTTTTTTTCCATTTTTCTTAATTTTCCTTAGTACTTAGTCAATTATTTTCACTTTTTCTTTTTAAATTTCTTAGCAATTTGGGTTTTGGTTAATTTTGCATGGCTTCTTCTCTGCGCTTTGTTAAAAAATTTCTGCTCACTTATAATTCTTTGCCGAGCGACCAATGTGTGGCATGACCCACTTCTAGTCTTATGCTCTCTCTGAGCTAGCCGAAATTAACCTTACTACTCGGATTCCTTACGTGCTCTTAATGAGAGAGCAGCAATATTATTATATTGGGTTACCCATATGGTCGGCACTGCGACCTAGGAGGTCTTTTGTGATATAACCCTTACTATTGCAAAATGAGGTCTTTCACAGTGGAGGATCTAACTTCAGCCGAGGTCAGGAATTCCTGCCTGAATATTCTCCTTCTCAACAATGGCCGGACAAAAGAACATTATATGCAGACAGAGCCGAGACTCCATCTTACTGGACGCACCTATCCGGTGTAGATGACATCTCAGATAGTTTAACAGCAACCTTAGATCTGCCTTCCTTAAGGTAGTGGTGTCGTTCTGAGCAAAGGTTCTGACAAGTGCCTTAGCCTAGGTAAGCTCGGGGACATTTCTCCAGTATAACAGCTTCTGACCCCTAGCTCAGTCTTCAATCACAGCTCTTGTCAAAGGCCAGCTAAGGCCGCAAAAGTTCTGGGGATCCAACAAAGTGTCACCCTGTTTTGGTTGGCCAGATGCTGGAGGTTGTCGAAACACTTCTTCGTCAGCCTCGAGGGAAAACACCACGAGGACAGAGCCTTTAGAGCTGCTTAGATATCAGAGAAGATAGTTGTCCTTTTATGACGTTGATAAGAGCACAAGTTTCAATGACATGGATTTCGGCTATACACTGGAGCCATACCCGATACTATCGAAACTCTGTTGTGTCCAAAGACACCAGCACCAGTACGATATTCGTTGTTTGAGTAATCACCTCAGTCCAGTCTTCTCGTTCAGGAAAGGAAGTATTGAATTTTCTATCAAAGCACAATTTGTTGGTCATGTAGTCCGATACGGTGCACACATCTATGTCAGAAAGGATGCCCAAGTAACCCTCTCACCAGCCGCCATGTTTGATGTAAATTACACTCTTTGGGCACTAATTGCAGCCAACTTCATGGTAGAGATGTGCTAGGGAATGAGTCGAATTACCGCTTAAATTGCAGCCGTTGGACAAGTCCTCGTTTCTCTTTTTATGAAAAGGCAAGGAAGCAGCTGTAGAACTTTAGGCCACCAGACCAAGGCGTCGTAAGTAACAATCGGCTTTACAATCATATTGTATAACCAAGTACTCATCTTCGGAGTGAGACCCCAAGTCCTTCCGAAGAGTTGTCGACAAGGCAGGTGAAGGCAGGTGAGCATTTCCAGTCTTTTATCGAGCATAATTTTGAAGTATTTCAACTCATTGGAATATATATGTTCGTGCCTTGAATTTAAATTGGGCCAAGTCTCAAATGGCGCCTTCTTGTGAACGCCACAGGAACGGCCAGTTGGTAACCGTGCGCAGAGCTTATCTCATTAGATGAGTGACAGTCGAGTCGAACTTCCCTATAATAATGATTGCAAGGTCGTTCGCGTATCCGACTGCCTTCTGACCAAGCTTACTAAGCTGATTTCAGAGGTCGTCTACTAATAGCGACCAGAGCAGCGGTGACTGAGTAGAGTGAAGGGAAGTTTATTAGACCAGTTTGCACCCAATATGAAGTTCTCACCATCTTTCCATCGTCTTAAGTAGGAAGGATGTGGGACTGATTGGTTTAAAGGACAACAACAACTTTCCTCCATGAGAGTGGTATGTAGCCGCAGTTAAAGCTGGCTCTAAACAAATTGACCAAAGGGACAAGGATGGTATCTAAGCAGTTTTGGAAAAGGGTTGGTATCTTCCAAAACACATATATTTAGTTAGTGCGAACCTGTATTCAGCCCACTGTTTCGAGCGTTTAGCTCTGTTGAAAAAACGCCTCGCCTGCAAAACCCTCTTAGCCAGAGTGATTTCATTGATGTTGCTGCTGTCCCAGTTCGTTCGTTGACAGAAGCCGATAAGTTCGCTTCTCAAATTTCTTCCTCATTTATGTCACATAAATTAGTCATACTAATTTCGTAACATGAAAATTCCGATAACGCTAACTTAAACCAGGGGTATCTAAGCTAAGCTTAGAATAAAGTAGAGTTAGTTTATTGTTTTCATTGACTTCAACTAAACGGGTAATAAAACTTAATTAGTTAAAAGTTTGTTGTTTTTTTCAAAAAAAAAAAAAAAACAATAAGGAAATAAAAACTTAACTGGCGCACAACGTGGGGCACAGGATTGAGTGTTTGTAACTGTGTTAAAAGATAGAAAATAGTTTTTTCTATAAAAAGCCCTTAAGAAATGCTACCGAACCGACGCAGTAAAAGATCCTAAAAAGCCGGTTCAACTTTTTTTTAAACTATTTTATTGTTCACTTTTTAGCGTCTTCGGATATGCTACTCAATTTCAATAGATGCAGAGGTACTGGCACTCTATAAAAAAGAAGCAGAATCATCCAAATCTGTCAACACGTTATGAAGTTAATGTCAGTCACTCTTTCACACCCTCACGTTAGATACAAAATCCCTACCATGGCGATGGCAACATACAACAAGAGAGAATCGTCAAAATCCTTCTCCACCGTATAATAAAATTTTGTCTTGTTACCAATGGGGGAATATGCGCTATACATCACAAAAAGAATCGTCCAAATCGGCCCATGTGTTACGAACTTAGCCTACCCCTCCACAACTCATACCCTAGGTAAAAATTGTTCCTCGTAGTAGCGATGGGGGATCATACTCTATACAATAAAAAAGAAATCAATACAAATCGGTCTACGCATTGAGGACTTGAGTTCCGCTCTTTTCCCCACCCACGCCACACTTTTTATCGTGGTACTAATGAGCATTCTATACATCACAAAAGAAATCATCCAAATCGGTTCACTCGTTATAAATCTTGGCTACCCTCCCCCTTCCCTAAGTTTACATTTTTTCCCTATTATCAATGGGCGATCGTACTTTATACAACAATAAAATAATTATCCAAATCAGTTCAAGCGTTACAAAGTTAGGTTCAACCCTTACTCCCACCTCGTCAACAACATTTTTACATGGTACCAATAGGGGAACATACTCTACCCAACAAAAAAAGAATCATCCAAATCGGTGAACGCAAAATACGCGTCCAACTTAGAACCTCTTTGTTTTTGAGAACGCGGTTAAAAAGATCAGTAATTTAGGAAGCAGGTAACATTTTTTCTTAGAAGGGCGTGCGTTTGATCATTTGAGTTGAAACAGGTAAGTTTTAAATTTCGTTTAGAAAGGAGCACGTTGGCCACTATTTTAAACCCGAAAATAAAAAATATATGAAAAATTTTAAAATTTTTTTCACAAGATTTAAGATAGACTCCTCACTCCCATTTCTTTGTCTCTCACCTAGATCTGCCAATTCTTCCACTTATGCACACGACCTAAGTATCATCCTATATACTGTAAAGGTATTTTTGTTAACGCAAGAGAGTAAAAAAACAGTACGTCTCATCGTCACAAGCACTTTATACGTATGTACCGTGAACTTCAGTTCAGGGTTAGTCAACATTTTAGTATTTCTTCCGACAACTTTCGACTTAATGTTCTTTTTCTTTTAGGTAAAATTGCATTGACTACAACTCGGCCAATTCTGAAGATAAATCGTCTTCGATTTAATGCCTACTGGTAAACTGCTTATATATTTTAAAGCTGAGAATATTAACAAAACTTTATATTAACCCACATACGCATACGATCACATTGTTTACAATAGTTCGTAATGAAAGTCCTTAATATTTAGCCCATTACAAACAATAAATTATTTACATTTCGATTTTCTATCGTGGTTCGAATTGAAAAGGAATTAAACATTTAAAATCTTATGGCAATATAACAAACTAATTGTAACAAACTTTAGCATCGATCGTGTTCACATACACAATTAATAAACGAAAATAAAAACCATAATAATTATTCATACGTGCTGCTTAAGTTTATTTATTTTTCGGACGCGACACTCCTTCGTAATGAATTATCGATATTTGGAGATTTTTATCAGAATGTAATCTCCCATTTTGTATTCATGAGGTTTCTTATGTCGTTTATCGAAAAATTCTTTATTTTTGTCTTGGCTACGAACAATACTTTGTAATGCATCAATATCTTAGCAATTAGATTAATTAATCATCAGATCAATTAATCGCTAATCAATATGCAAAGCCGAACAATAAACGGCACAATTAAGTAATGACTCACAATTGTGACCGTGAAAGAAAAAGCTTAAGTTCCCACAGCATTAATCCAACAAGCAAAAGTACTTGTATGCTAAAAATAAAACGTAAACAAATATTTTTATTAAAGCATTATGTGACATGTGATAGGTAACCCATTAACAGAGTTCGCAACTACCTCGTCACCAGCTGTGTACAAGTTATTTGATATGAAGTAATATATATAGGTAAGAATTATTATAATCATTAATCATAGATTTTGTAACAAAGAAAATTTTGTATAAAAACGAGGGTTGAGCATTCAATAAGGAGTTCAGTTCAGTTTTGCTATCAAACTTAACTCTGCGTTTCAATTAAGCTTGTGGAAACTTGGCAGTCTTTGACGCCTTCCAAACAAACAGCTTGGCTAGAGAATAATCTCGCCACTAATATCGGCAGTCTTAGACGCCCTTAAATCAACATCGGCTAGAGAATTATCTCGCCTTAAACATTAAGACACGCGCTTCAAAGAATGATTGAGAACCAATCATTTTTCTTATTTTCTCTAAATTTCGTGGCTCCTCATCTACCAAGCTACTTTCTAGATGATGTCATATCTTATATCTTTCTGGGAAATTCCAAACAACAAAATACTGGGAGTGGTGCGGGTAAAGAAGGTATATAGAGAAAGTACCGCCAATATGGCCCAGGTTCGTTAAACTGCACGAAGAATCTTCCCTCATCCAGTTTTTTTAAAGTTGGCTGCTCTACCCTTAAATTAAGTATGGCGCAGTGCTGTGGTACAACATTTACGCGAAAGCACGAAAAACTCAACTAATTACATGGTAAATGTCACTATGACGGTTCTAAATGACCTAAAATTAATAAAATCTAAATCAAAATTAATTAACTTACACTTATTGCACGATAATTCTTCGATGTAATCGATTCAGTCTGTTCAATGTAATTCGCGCGCGCACTTTACCGAGAGGAAAATAAACTTTCGCGCCATTTGTCATTTGACAGCAAATTTGTAAATGTACATGGTGCGCGAAAGGGCACGAAAAATAGCGGAAATAGTGACCATATGGGAGGGAAGAAGTTTTTGTTTTCTTAATTTGGTATATCGAATTGGCAGTACTTTCTCTATATACCTTCTTTAGGTGCGGGTACCTTTATTTATCGTGTTATTCATAGTATCGTGTTATTCAAGTAGGGCTTATTATGGTACACGCAAGCGAAACGAATTTCTACTTCTACTTTCTCTACTTTCTCATTTAAAAAAGTGTCCAGACTAGAAATTCCTTTCGTATTAAGCCCCATACCCAGCACATATTGATAGACATTTTCATCCCTGCGTTTCCTCCGGTTCCTAAGCGTATTATGCACGTCAGCCGCCGTGATACCATGACGGAATTCTTCGATTAAAGAAGTCTTCAACTCACTCCAATTTTTGTAAGAAAATAATCGAAAAATAGCTTCGCAGTTCTTTTAAGCAGTCTTCTTGAATAAATAAAGAACTGCTGATCATTCCATCTGTGAAGTTGTCTGGCTTCCTCGAAACTTCTCGCCCATTCTTTGATGGAATAATTGTCGTCACCGGTGAATAAAGGCAATGACTCCTCAATGTTGTTGCGAGCTGTGACCGACACTGCTGCTGGATGATTGCCCAAGGCAGGCTATGACTCTGGATGGCATCAACTGTAAATCAGCTGATGCCAACCAGGATCACGGCCTCCGCTGGACATTCATCTGTCAGCAGATGCTTGGGCAGAAATGGACCCATGCACCCAGGGGGCTTATATAATCTGGATGCCCTAACCTAAAAATCATTCGCCGAAAGAAATCTTCACGACGCAGAGAGAGTCCGCTCACCCCATTTTGAGGGCCCTACCCATCGACGGTGACCGCCCTAAGGAGGAGTCAACGAGGAGAGAGAGTAAAGAAGGAAATTCAACGCCTCATATTAGCTCATACAATCCAATTCATACTTTATTACAAAAAAATGAAGCTCCAATAATTACTTTATCTCTATCTCGTAACTAGATACAATACATCTTAATGGTATGGCTAACTAATTAATATCCCTTAAATAATGCTGGCACCTCAAAAGTAATATTATTTAATGTTCTTAATACTTAAGTTACCAATACAAAAATCAAAAATATAAAAACCATTCAACCAAATCTAATTCGAATTCTTCTTTACATGTCTGCGAGTCTATTTATCAAAACGTACCTAAAGCTATTGTCTCAAATATGCACAACAACAATATAAGTATACCGACTTCTTATCAGGAATATGCTTACAGGTAAAATTTCATTCGTCAACCATTTTGAGTTATACTATTTCGTATCGATTTCTTGAAGTATGTTTGGTAATATAGTTTGTTTACGAGAGGGGACAAAAAAAATGCGCATTTTTTTCTTTTTCGTTTTACCAGGGGTATCAAAAGGCCTTTTTAATTTAGTTCATAATATAATATGACTTTACGAAGAAAAATTCATAGAATAGTATATCCAAAGGGAGAACGGTATAAACTCCTACGATATAACTTCAAATTGCAGGAAATCTATACTATCCCACAATACTACTAAGTCAGAATCTCAAGAAAAATTTTAAGGCTACCTTTACTGCGACTACCTCATACACGCAATTGTTACATCAATTCATCATCTTTCTTTAGTCTGCGACTTGGCTACCAACCGACCTATAAAAATTAATCTTTAAGAGTCTCCACGTTAGCGGAGCTATACCGTCTCAAACTGCAAAAACAAACCCGAAATTATGTGTACCCCTAAATGGTTACTATGAAAAAAAACATCGATCTGATCTAAAAATGCGAAGAGGAAATATATATGTAATATTAGGACACTTAAATAGAAAATATGTATATAATATGGCAATGCGTAACTAAGATGCGTCGACATAATCGAATACGAACCTTTTACGAGTATTTCTATTCTATTAATGGTTCAAAAATTTTTGTTTTGATATTATTAAGAGTGAAACAATTTCATTGTATAGATTCACCTTATCTCTACTTGAAATGCTAAATCGTGGGGGTATGTCAAATATCTTATAAATTATAAAAACTTTGAAAGTTATGTCATCACACAACTAAGGTAAGGCGCCAGTTGGGCAAAATAAATATGTACAATGTAGACAAATCTAAAACTGCACCTTCGTAGTTCAATAATAAAAGGGATCTCTAAGCAATAACATCTCATTCCGCCAAATAACCAAATGAGGCGCCAGTCTAAAATGAGATTACGCGAAGAGGTAAAGTACGATGTCTTCACAAAACGAAGGGAAAAACCCAAATTCGTAGTTCCTTAAAAAAAGGGATCTTATTATCATTCCGCCAAATAAACTCATAAGGCGCCAGTCTAGAATGATATTATGCAAAGAGGTAAGATACGCAGACTGATAGAGAAGTTAGACTTCTTAGAAAAGTTAGATCTCGCAGTTTAAATAGTGTCGCATGCTAAAATAAGAGTTCAGTCTTCAAGATAAGTTTGTAGTGAAAATTAGTGTAGTGAAAATTAGATATTAGAGAATGAGATATGGTAAGTACAATTCTAGATAATTTGCAAGTGGTCTAGGTAATTCTAAGAGGTCTACGTAAGTAGCATAGTTGAATTACCGGGTGACCGTCATTATATATATTAGGCCTAGTAATTGTGCGTGTGTGATGATCCTCCGGGTGACTTGTGTTATAGGTCTAGGAGGCAGTATGTGTGTTTGTGTAAATATGTAGAGTTGCTCACTGAGACGTAGTCTTACATGTTATTTTCTTTTATTTCAGAACATAATAGTGTGCAAGGGCGTGCCGAGGCATAAATATAAACAGTTGTGACTATTGGATTCTTCCCAGTAGTGTCTAAATTGTGTAATCGTAGGAAGTATCCAAATACAAAAAAATATAAATTTAATAAAGTCTTGTTTTGAAAAATTCTTAATAAAATCTATGATAAATTAATAGTCTCTAATAAACTCAGAAGTGGGATAAAGAGCCGCCTTGCACACCTATTGTGTTGTGATAGTAGTGTAGTGTAATATTGTGACTTATTTTAGATATATAGACTTGTTTAATATGTTTAGAAAAAGACCAAATAAACTGCCCGCAATTCAGTGGCAGGAAGAAGATGCTGAAAGTGTTTCTAATGTCAATAATAATAGAATCAGAAAGTATTACGTATCCAAATTTAAGTGCATCATCGACGAATATTAATCCGAATTCCCCTACTTCGTCGATTCAAAGTCCGGGATATAACGAACTGTGGAGTTAATGTTCTCACTTACCAACAATGTAAGCACAATGGCAAGAAATAAGCAAAGTGTTCACGTAAACAACAATATGATTCCGGAATACAATCCCACTGATAAAATGAACAATATTGGACATTGGCTAAGGAAAATCGAAGATATTAAAACCATGAATCGTTGGGACAAAGAAACTATCATTTATAACGCGACAACGAAATTGCGCGGATTAGCGGAAGCAATGTATAAAAGTCTCCCTGCAGTTAATTTTTCTTGGGAAGAGTGGAAATTAAAATTAAAAAAAGCCTCCCCGAAAAGTTAGATTATTGTGAACAATTGCATGAAATGCTTCGAAGAAGGAAAGAGCACCACGAAACAATGTTGGAATATTACTACGAAAAATTAGCCCTGCTGAACATGTGCAAAATAACTGGAGAAGATGCGGTATCGTGCATTATTTCTGGAATTCCGGACGCGAATATTCAAGCCGCCGCGAAAGTAGGCGCTTACGCAGAACCGGATGATCTCTTGAACTTTCTTAACAGCCTGAACAAACATATCACCGACAACTATCAAGAAAGGCATCAACGAAACAGGATGACCTATAATCATAATAAAGATTCCAATCCTACAAACAAAAGAATTAAAATACATTCGGATAATGAAATAAAACGAAAATGTTATGGATGCGGTAGCCGAGAACATCTATTCCCAGGTTGTCCAAAAAGAAATAATTATAGAAGAGCTGAACATCACAAAAAGGTACATTCTGGAGAAGACAAAAAGGATAACCCCAAACAAGTGCTCACCATCACCGATGCTGAAAACACAGGTAACAAATTCTTTAAAGATGCATGGATTAGGAATAAAATGGTTAGAGTATATATTGATCTGGGTGCTAGTTGTAATACGCTGAAAGAAGAGATTGCAAGAGAATTAGGTCTAATTCTGAACTTCACAACTAAGAGCATTACAAACTTCCCGAGACCAAAAAATGTGCACAATGTACGGCAGTTCCTAGGTCTAACGAAATTCTTTCGTCAATTTATAGAAGGTTATGCAACCTTGACCAAACCACTCACACAACTTCCGAAGAAAAGTCATAACTGGAAATGGGAAAGTCAACAAGAAAAGGCCTTTGAGCTTTTAAAGCGAATCCTCACCAGTTGACCACTCCTTTCAATCTACAACCCAGAAGCAGAAACAGAAATACAAACAGATGCGAGCCAAAAAGGATTAGCAGGAATACTCCTACAAAGTTTAAACAACTCTAAGTTGCAGCCAATCGCATATTACAGTCGACAAACAACTTCAGCGGAAGAAAAGTATCATTCATATGAATTGGAGACTTTAGATGTAGTGGAAACGTTAAAGAAATTCCGAACTTATCTGATAGATAAACAATTTAAGGTAGTCACAGATTGCAACGCTATCAAAGCAGCTGCAAATAAGAGGGACCTCATTCCACGAATCGCAAGATGGTGGCTTCAGCTTCAAGAATTTTCCTTCACAGTGGAGTACCGCCCCGGAAATAAAATGACTCATGTGGACGCACTAAGTCGTAATACAATCGAGAAAGACACCCAATCAGAAGAGCAAGAGATACTCAGGATAGAAGTAGCAGACTGGGTGTTGGCGGGACAACTCAGTGACGAAAAAAAAATTAAATTAATACACGAGATTCTGCAGAGCAAACCAACAACGGATTACGAAAAGAGTGTTTATACGGATTATTGCCTACGTGCAGGAAAAGTGTACCGAAAAACGAAAAATGGCGATAAATGGGTTATACCAAGAGTTATGAGATCTCAAATTTTAAGAGCATGCCATGATGACTTAGGACATTTTGGAGTGGAAAAGACATTATCTAAAATCTGTGAAAATTATTGGTTCTCTAAGATGAGAGATTATGTAACACGATATATTAACAACTGTATACCGTGCCTTTATCATAAAAGACCAAAAGGAAAACAGCCAGGTTTTCTCCATCCTATTGAAAAGGGTACAACATCGTTCCACACTCTGCATATGGATCATTTGGGTCCCTTCGTAAAAAGTACAACAGGCAAAAGATGGATTTACCAAATATACTCTTCTAAAAGCCGTAAAAGATACGAAAACTCTTCCGGTAATAAGATTTTTGGAAACAATTATAGAATCTTTTGGGGTCCCAACGAGATTAATAACGGACAAAGGCACATGTTATACCTCTCATGCCTTTAGTAAATTTTGTGAACAGAAAGGGATTAACCACATTCAGACTGCTGTCGCTACACCACGAGCAAATAAGCAGGTCGAACGCTTTAACTCGACTATTCTACCATCCCTTTCTTCGACTGCGAAACAAGATACCCATTGGGATAGAGAAATCAGAAAAGTGCAATTTGCTATCAACAACACCGTGCATAGCGTTACTAAGAAAACACCGAGTGAACTGCTCCTTGGATATAGACCAAGAGCACCGGCTGATGATGTTCTTACAGCGGAAATAGAGCAAGTGCAAACATCCGAAACGAACACAGAAAAAATAAGAGAAGAAACGATAACTAAAGTACGTAAAAATCAGGAACAACAGAAGGCAAGATATGACAACAAAAGGAAGTCAGCTGAACAATACCACGTTGGAGACTTAGTATTGGCTAGAAAATTTGTAAATAGCGATGGGCAAAGTAAAAAGTTATTACCAGCTTACAAAGGACAATTCCAAGTAAAACGAATATTAACAAACGATCGGTACGTTATTTGTGAACTTCCTGGCTCCTGTCGCTCTAAGAGAGCAAAATTTGAGAACGTGAAAGCCACTGACCGACTGAAAAGATGGACCTCAGGCAAACTGCAAATAGATGAAGAGGATAATGACGATGAAGAAAATATTGAAACCTATATGACTGGACGAGGACGTCCGAAGGTCAGGCTGGCCGAGCTGTCATCACACAACTAAGGTAAGGCGCCAGTTGGGCAAAATAAATATGTACAATGTAGACAAATCTAAAACTGCACCTTCGTAGTTCAATAATAAAAGGGATCTCTAAGCAATAACATCTCATTCCGCCAAATAACCAAATGAGGCGCCAGTCTAAAATGAGATTACGCGAAGAGGTAAAGTACGCTGTCTTCACAAAACGAAGGGAAAAACCCAAATTCGTAGTTCCTTAAAAAAAGGGATCTTATTATCATTCCGCCAAATAAACTCATAAGGCGCCAGTCTAGAATGATATTATGCAAAGAGGTAAGACTGCAGACTGATAGAGAAGTTAGACTTCTTAGAAAAGTTAGATCTCGCAGTTTAAATAGTGTCGCATGCTAAAATAAGAGTTCAGTCTTCAAGATAAGTTTGTAGTGAAAATTAGTGTAGTGAAAATTAGATATTAGAGAATGAGATATGGTGAGTACAATTCTAGATAATTTGCAAGTGGTCTAGGTAATTCTAAGAGGTCTACGTAAGTAGCATAGTTGAATTACCGGGTGACCGTCATTATATATATTAGGCCTAGTAATTGTGCGTGTGTGATGATCCTCCGGGTGACTTGTGTTATAGGTCTAGGAGGCAGTATGTGTGTTTGTGTAAATATGTAGAGTTGCTCACTGAGACGTAGTCTCACATGTTATTTTCTTTTATTTCAGAACATAATAGTGTGCAAGGGCGTGCCGAGGCATAAATATAAACAGTTGTGACTATTGGATTCTTCCCAGTAGTGTCTAAATTGTGTAATCGTAGGAAGTATCCAAATACAAAAAAATATAAATTTAATAAAGTCTTGTTTTGAAAAATTCTTAATAAAATCTATGATAAATTAATAGTCTCTAATAGTTAACAGAATACAGATATCATTTAACCAACCATTTTTCAGAAAGAAACGTGAAGCACCTAAAACTGTCATAACTAATCACCTTTTTCTCATTAAAATAGCTTATTTTAACATAAGATGTTTTGGCTTTCTGCCAGTTATATTTAATGTAGAACGGTTTACTTGATAAATGAATTTATATCGACTTTATATCATTATCTACTTATTATTTTAGTTTATATCAAAAAACACATTCTAATATTTTAATTTGTCAATACGTAAATTAGAATACTGAAAGCTGTTAGATTATAAATTACGTTCAATTTAAAGCAATTTATTTAAATCACGATATTCAACGTTTAAATTTTTGTTTTTTTTTGTTTTTTTTTTCAATAATTGTTTTTTTGTGAAGATGAAGTTTGCCTCGTCCAATCAACCAATTGCATTCTTTTGGAAATAAAAAAAAAGGAACGGACTCACCGAAGGTTTTTAATCATATCAGTTAATCATCCAAGTTCCTGCCACATGAAATATCTTTTGCAGTGCTGGGATGTCCCCATTTAAATATGAGGTTCGTCCTCGAGTGCAGCGGATCCCTTTTCTCGCTATAAAGAAAAACCCCAGCCTTTTCGGATGGCAAAATTGTTGCTGGGATATGGGCCTTTTTGCGGCTTTCGTTAGCGTGTGGTGCTGATTCGAAAAAATGTCCTGGTGATCCTCTCCTTTTGCCTGCCTTGACTGCTTTTTGAGTGTGCAATCTTCGATACATGAATGTTCTGCCTAAAAGGTTAGCCACGCATTTTTTTTTGTGTTTTTGCGCGATTTATGCATATCTGCGTTTAATTATATTATCTCTTACCTTCAATAAACCTTTATCTGGATTATAGTCCTAACAGGTTGCTTCGGCTTCCCTTTGTTTTTCTCCCCTCGTTTTAATCGCCTTGTGTAATTTTGTTTTCCGGAATGACTTTCGACTCAGAAAGTAAACGGTCTTCTCCGCTTGCAGTATGAAGTTGAAAAGCCTCTTTTCAACAGGCACTACTTGCGTCACCGGTATCCGCTATACACACATTCTCACATTTCCGTCTCTTGAAAATTTGTGGCAGCGTTGCCATCTTGTGTGCCATTGCATTCTTGGCCAGTGATAACACCTAAACAATCAAATTATCCAGCCCTGAACATACATGCAATTAGTGTGGAAAGTGACGTAAAACTCGATCTTTCTGTTGACTCAAGCATTTAGTAAGATGGCAACATAACCTATAGATTTCCCATTGTGCGTATATATCAATCAGGTGAATCGAAACTTTAAGTCAGAAAATTAAATTACTTAACGTAATTGTATGGACCAGTTTTTACGATTTCTGAAGTTTTCCGAAATTTCTTAAAACTTTCTATGAATAATTGCGTAAACTTTAATTCATAAAACAAATTCCAACGACTTGGGTTCTCATAAAAATTCGCAAGGGTGGCAATGCTGGTTAATTTTAATATTCCTACTCGAGCAGATTCTCTCGCACTTGACGACCCTGTCTCGCTTGCACTGCAGCCACTGTTTCACTCGCACATGGCTTTAATCGGAACATTTTCTGGCGACGTCTGTGTATGCTGTGTCGGGCAAGCGGTACTTGCATGGCTGATGTGTTAGTTGTGCATATAGTGACTGTGAACACACATTTTTCTCTCTCCAGCCAGAATCAAGTGTGGGTTTTGGTTAGCTGAGGTTAGGAATGTGTTGACTTGCAACTGGATTTTTCTTTGCAAATCCATAGTCGGGGTGTTTTTAAATTTCTAGGTTTTCGAGCGGAAAGTTTTGGTTGCGACCATAACAATGTATCTAAATGTTAACTGCACACCATTGGATTCCACACTAGCGGATTGTAGAGTTGCAAGTTTTATTTTTAATTCCAAAATTTATTTTTGTTTTCTTATCACTTCATTAAGTTCGTCTGTTGTCCGTTGCAGGTTACTTGTTGAAGGTTTCTGCAAACTCTCGCCTAATTCTATCAACCTAGAAGGTCCTGAGACTACATTTTCGTTTAGATACATATTTCGTTTAAATTTGGCTGTAAAATAGGCTCTGCCAATGTTGAATTCGACTCGTCGCTATTACTCTCGTCACCGTTAAAGGATGCTAAAATATCGTCAGGAAAATGCTCCTCAAGCTCGGAATTTGTCATGTTTTTTTCATCGTCGAACCGTAACTTTAAAACGGCTTTCACACCAGATGTACTCAGTCCAACGGCTTCCAGTTTTTCTTTAAGCACTGAGACCGTTGCATTTTAGACGAACTTCTCAGCACGTGCCCTGGCCATAAATAATGTACCTAATGCATAATTCTTAAAATTTCAGAAAATTGCATAAAACGTTTTACAGCATATATAGTTCAAGCAGTTTAAACGCACTTTTTATTCAAGCAATTGTAGATTTTCCGCGTGAATTTCGATATTGCGTAAAATTTTATAAATATTGCGCTTAAAACAGCTTAGTTTCTTTTAAATACTTTTGTACGGCTTAAAAATACTTTTGTTAAAATCCCACTTCTTAAATTTGTAAAGGTATTTTGCTTAACTGGAGAGAGTAAAAAAACAGTACGTCTGATCGTCACAAGCACTTTATTCAGAAGAATAACTAAATCGTTTGCACAAGTAGAAATCTGTTGACCGCTATCTGAACAGAATAGTACACAATATATATGTGCGCATATTGAATGCACATCGGTGTGTGAGTTGCCTCGATTAATCAGACTTACACTTTTACAGCAACAATAATGTTTCGCATACATAATTATATTAACGACCACGCATACGTATGTACCGTGAAGTGTAACTTCAGTTCAGGGTAAGTCAACCTTTTAGTATTTCTTCCGACAACTTTCGATTAAATGTTTTTTTCTTTTAGGTAAAATTGCATCGACTACCATACACATATAAAGAAAAGGTACTTTTGGCGTCTGAAGATCACTATCAGAAAAATATTCCGGTCTTCATTCTACAAAGGCAATGTTTCACATTTACAATTATAAAAGGAAAATACGCAATATAAAGTGTCAAATAAACGTAATATTTTACATTCAGTTAAATTAGACATATTTTACAGTACCTACGTGAATATATAAATAACGAAGATTACAAAAAATTATTTGTAATGTAAAAATCCAAAAAACTGTTCCCAATATATTTATTTATAACTTAAAAAATTCAACCTTGGTATGTGAATACTCGTATATTCAACTTTTATCATCATTAATGTATTTACAGTTAGAAATGATTTGGGAATAACTCAAATACTACATTTGATTTTATTCTCATTATAATCCAAACATAAAGCAATAATCGTTTGCACATATTAATCGATATATATATATATATATATATATATATATATATATATATATATATATATATATATATATATATATATATATATATATATATATATATATATATAATATGTATTTATTTATAGTCCTAATTCTTTAATCACGCTAAGTAACTGTATGTATCTTTTTGGCCTTCCATCCTCTCTAAATATTCCTTTTCTATAAGTATATCGATGCATTTCTGAAAAGTTTACGGTTATTATAATGATGTGTCCAAGGCTTAAATAACTCTTACCTTAATAACTGGAACTTTAGGCTTAAATCTGGTGGATAGTTGGTTCAGAACTTCACCAACCAATTGAGTGTGATTAAGCATTTTACGCATCTTCATTATTCGTACTATTGCAGCTTGTATTAAAAGTTTTCTGTCTTCTTCAATATGCTTATGGGTGGCTTCTTGCTCTACTTTCAACTCAGTTTTAAGTGGTATATTAATATTTATTCGAAGCTTTTTGCTGCAAAGATTTTAAGCATTAAGTAAAAGCGAATATTAAATTGCAATTTTTTCTTAGATTAATTTTTTTTAACATTATATTTATTTGGCTTAATAACGCAGAAAGGTTTTATATAAGCCCTGCAACTTAACTGATGTTACATCATTAATTTGTAAAAACTATTTAACTTTTTACCCTAGTTTTCTAGTTTTTATCTTATCCCTAAGAGATATTTTTCCTTTAACTTAATTGTATAGCTCTGCAAATTTTATTATATTAACTTAATTGTATAGCTCTGCAAATTTTATTATATAAACTTAGCTTAATTGTATGGCTCCTTAAATTTTATTATAGATGTCTAGTGATTTCAGAAACTTAAATACATTTTTTAAGGTTTTAATATTTTCTGACATTACATCATTTATATTCGAAATTTTGAATCTTTGTCTGACATTTCTGAGATGTGCACATTCGCCAAAGATGTGAGCAATTGTTAACTTATGGTTACATTTGAAACATGGGGGGGGGGGGGGGAGGATTCCTTGCTCAAGATGTCCCTGTGTGTGAGGGAAGTATGTCCGATCTGTAGCCTTGTTAGTATAATAGATTCTTTTCTGGATAGTTGTTCTATCTGTAGGCTGTGCCTTAAGTTATCTTTGATTGCTCGCAGTTTATTCTGTGTTGGGGTTGATTGCTATTCTTCTAACCATTTTCTATTTATTTGTGCCCTAACAAGCTTTTTAAAATCAACATACCAAAAGGGGATATGCTCGTCTTGGGGTAGTTGGATTGCTAGTTTGGCTAAGTTATCTACACGGTTATTCCTTTCGATTTGTGCGTGGCTAGGCACCCAGAGAAAGGTGACAGTTTTGTTTGGGTTTGCGGATAATGTATCGCGAATATTTTGGGCAGTTGGGTGATTTGTATAGATATCAGCTATTGTTTCTATGGAGCTGCGGGAATCTGTGCATACAACAATTTTTTTAATTGAATTTTGTCTACTGCAAAATTCGAGTGATTTTTCTATTGCATAAAGTTCAGCTGAAAAAATACTTGTGTGGTTGGGAAGGTGGAATTGTTTCTGTCTCATCACATGTAAAGGCGCAACCAGCTTCGTTGTCTTTTAGAGATCCATCCGTAAATATTTTGGTGTGATTTATGTAATTATTGGTGATTCGTTCAAGGAAAAGCTTAGAATATAATGCCGGTGGCGTATTTTTCTTTTTATAAATGGATAGGTTTAAGTCATTATTTATATTGTCAGTAAGCCAGGGGGGTGATCGGGTTGATTTTTGTCTTTGTAGGAGGATATTGTATGGGTTTTCGAGATTGTCTAAGGTAGTTTTTAGTCGGACATATATTGGTTGGGATGTCCGTTTTCTTTGTTTTAATTTCTCGATAAGAGTGGTGTTGTTGATTTTCTGTGAAAGGAGGTGATCTTCAAATGAGAGGACTTTAAGAGCATAAATGGCGTCTTGTTTTAATCTTTTATATTTCATTGGAGTTTGATTGGATACTGCCAGGAGGCTTTTGGTAGGGCTAGTGCGAAAGGCTCCGGTTGCTATTCGTATACCAGTTGTCTGTATGGTATCTAGTGTGTTAATTTGGTTTTCTGGGCCAGACGAGTACACAGAACTACCATAGTCGATTATTGGGAGAACCACCGTGTTCAATACCCTTAGCAGGAGTTTTGTGTCAGATCCATATGTTGAGTGGGCTAGTATCTGTAGTAAGTTCAGGTTTCTTGTGCTTTTTGTTTTTATTTCTTTTATATGTTCCGTCATTTAAGTTTTGAGTCAAATATCACGCCGAGAAATTTGTGTCGCCTTACATAGGAAATAGGGTTGTTGTTCAGGAGGAGTTCGGGCTCGAAGACATTCTTCCTTCGCCTTGTGAACAGCATAGCGACGGATTTTTGCTGGGAGAAACGAAAACCTGTTTTTTCACACCAGTTGTTAAGTGCTAAGATAGTTTTTTGCAATTCAGTTTGACATATTAGGAGCTTGTTAGATGTGGTAAAGATTACTAGGTCATCAGCGTACATAGCGCATTTAACTGGGTGCTTTATTACTCGAAAAATGCTATTGATACCGATTAGGAAAAGGGTGACGCTTAAGACAGATCCTGTGGGAATTCCGTTCTCTAAATCCCACCTCCGCGGAGGACGCGTTACCTACTAGTGTAGAGGCCTTTCGGTTTTTCAGAAAGTTGGAAATAAATATATGTAGCCATCTTTCCTTTAATCCCCATTTCTATCATTTCTTCTATAATTCCTCGTTTCCAGATTGTATTGTATGCTTTTTCGATATCGAAAAAAATTGATAAGACGAATTTATTAGAAGCAAATGCTTCCATAATCTCCGCCTCAAGAAAAGCTAGATTGTCAATTGTGGAACGATTCTTGCGGAAGCCTGATTGAAATTGATTTAGTTTCTTGTTTCGTTCGAGGTACCATATTAGGCGCTTATTGATTATACGTTCCATGATTTTACAAACGCAGTTAGTGAGAGAGATTGGGCGGTAGCTGTCGCTTTTTTGTGGGTCTTTTCCTTTTTTTGGGATTGGAATAAATAAAGCTTTCCTCCAGTTTTGCGGAAAATGACCTGACTCCCATATGTTGTTGTAGAATTTAAGTAGTGCCGTTTTGTCCTGTATATTAAGGTTTTTAATCATTTCGTAATGTATAGTGTCTGGACCTGGTGAAGTTCCTTTACACTCTTGCAGGCTGTATTCAAGTTCTTTAAATGAGAAAGGGGTATTGTATTCTGCGTCATAAAAAGGAGATAAGTCTATTTCGTTTCTTTCTATTTCGTTTTTGTAATGCCGGAAAATGTCTGAGTATCTATCTGAGCTAGACTCTTTGGCAAAGATTCGGGAGAATTCTTCAGAGATATCTTGAGGTGAAGTCAAGGTTATTCCGTTTTCTATTAAAGAACTTATGGGGTTACATTTTTTTCTACCGTGGAGTTGCCCAATTTTTTGGAAGACTTCTGAAGCATTTGTGTAACTATTAATTGAACTTATGTATTCGATCCAGCTTTGTTTTTTGTAGTATCTAATTATTTTTCGAGCTTCATATTTGGCTTTGATGAATATTAAATTGCAATTTTTTCTTAGATTAATTATGTTCCTATTTTCCCTGTGTCTTTAAAGCACAGAAATTAAGAAATTTCTTAAGATTTTCATAACAACAAAAATTGAGCAAATAAATGTTACATTTATTTTAATGGTATTTTGTCACCTGTACTCTTTATTATATTAATTAAAGTTTTTTTACTATTTTTTAATATTACAGATGATATACATTTTCTGACTATTCAGTAATGGCAGACAAAGACAACATACCGATGGTCGGTTTTACAAGGTTCTTTCAACCAAATCCCTTTTTGTTGAGAAACGCGTAAGGGGTACCTTTCCAGAGAAGTAAACGTCCCATGTAACAGAAAGATCAGCCCGACCGGGACTGTTTAAAAATTTATAGCATAGTCAATTCAAATCAACGTAATTTTTGAGGACAAATATTCCCTTCTACAAAAAGTCTTCCCCAAATATTCTGTAAAAGGTAAATTATAATTTTAAAAAACTTTTTATGAAAAGGAAATATTATAATTACCACAGAGACAGAGAAATATTATAACAACCCCCCTTTTATTATTTATATTTTCTAGAAAATTACAATTTTTTTTCAATCACAAAGTTATATCGCATCAAAATTTTGCAAAAATCCCGGTCAGAAAAGCATATTTTTAACTTATTTACTGTTTCGTCCGAAACTGTTAGTAATTAGTGTAATTTGAAACATTCTAAAATTATTTCGGTCGGTGGAACTTCGGTGGATCAGTGGAGATCGAGGCTCGTACCCTGCAACTATGGCGTGGTGATCGTGCCACTCATCCATCTCCATAAAGGTTGGATTTTTATAGAGAATGTTTTACAAGTTAACTACATTCCTCTAATGGACTTTAAAAGTTAAATCCCTATAAGACCTAAAATGTTGCCACCCATACATGCCTCTACATATCATACTTTTTAGTAATAGTAAAAAGAAAAGATTTTGTTAGGGGTAGTCTTCTATCCAATTTTTCACTAAAAGTGGGTACCTATTATGGCTAATTATTATTAGAGATAATGAAAAAGAACCAGGTTTTTTAATATACATATATCGATGGGAAGTCTAGGTATAATTTATTACCACGTTTGTTCTTAAATTTTTAGGTTTAGTAATCATTTTTAACTAAATTGCTTCATTTTCGGTTGTTCAAAAAAGATAAACAAGCCAATAACGTCGGCATTTATAAACTGATTGCAATAATTCTTTTAATTATTAGTTAAGGGTGATATTGTTTATATTCTAAGATAGTTCCGGCCGACATAGGTACAGTGGTTAAAAAAGTACAAGACAAAAGCACAAAAATATGTAATTGAAAATCGTTTTTGTTTTTGCGAGGGTAACTACCCCTATTGAAAGCAGTTAATTCGGTTTTAAATTTTGTCCTGATCGGGTAAAATTTGTAAGAATTTTAAATTTTGCCCTAAAAATGTTCTTTGAAAAAGTCAAAAGTGAACTTTCTTAAGAAAATGTGACGATATCTATAAAGTGTGGATATATGTGAAAGGGATGGTGGGTGTAGTCGGAAACCTATAGAAGTACAAGTTATAGAAGTACAGTTACAGTATGCATGTCTAGTTTTTTGTTTGGATTTCGATGTAGATCAGTGGATCAACAGAGCTTTACTTGCACTCTGAAGTTCAGTAACGCAAAGTCATTGGAATAGGCGATTCTATCATTTTCGAAATATTTTCCGAACTTTTTGACATTCGACATATATTCAGCATTACAAATTTTGCTCTTTTAAATTTTCATACAATACTAATTATGAATTAAAATGATGAATTTTTGGAGTGGAGTTGGTTAATTTGTGGAAGATAGCGAAAATGAAGACGAAAGTGTAATAAACTATCGGGAAGAAAGGCGATTCTTACGGCAGCGTTATAATGTTATGGATATGCCAAACAAAAAGTAATTTTCATCATCATTTTTATGACATAATTTTATAGTTCTTGGTTTCAAGAATTTTTCCGTGTATCCAAAGAAGCTTTTTTTGGAAATATTGGGGGAAATAAAAAGTGAATTTGAATGTGATACAAGTTCAGAAAAAATTCAAGAATTCCTCTCTCTTCAAAACTGGCAGCAGTATTAAATTTGTATGCTACTGGTTCTTATCAAAGAAGTATTGTAGATGTGATGCTTAACTCAATAGACCAGTCTAAAGGGTTCTTAATCTATAGATGAAATAAGTGGCGCCTTGGAAAAGAATTTGTCCTAAATGGATAAAATTCCCGATTGGTGACGAAAAAAGAGAAAATAAGAGATAATTCAAGATTGTTTTAATTTTAATTTGTATTTTCATTACAAAACTTATGTAATATATCTAAAATACTTTTATTATTTCAATTGTAAATTGAAAGTGTCATCCCTTAGCTCTAAGATAACATAGCATAAGAAACTATAGATGGCGCGTTAAAGAGTATTCTCACAGTCAGTATAAAGACAGATATCGTCGCAAATAGTTAAAATGCCAGAAAAGTTAAAAGATATAAAGTATTGTTTCAATCCTTTGAAGGAGAAGAATCATACGTGGAAAAACAAGGGTCTGAGAAAAGTAACTTCAGAAATTCGTAAGCAGTTTCCGAAGTTTTGAAGAAGAAGGTGCAATTTCATCCGGAGATGATGAATCAGAACGAGTGCCCGATGTAAGTTTGACTTAACTTTTTTATGATAATGCGGATACAGTGAGAAATATATATATATATATATATCCCTTCTGCCTTTTTCATAACAAGAGAAATGAAAATGTTTAAAAATGTGGGATACTCAATCAGAAGATAGCGAAAAATAAAGTGGTATGAAATTGCATTTTTCATTAAAAGGAATAAATACTACAAGTCGACCAGCAATCATTTAGGTGCAAGCCAAATAAGAACTTTTCATAACAAGCAGCACATTGCGCAAATTTTGGGGCCTACAAAAAATGGAAGCAACTTCAAGGAAAACAAAATTTATTAGCATCTTACAAAAATAATGGATTGAATTTTAGCCAAAAATACTTGCAATGGAAAGGTAAATGTTTTAAAGTTATCTTTTCAGATGAAGAGAAAGTCATTTAATTTATATCAAATAGACATATCGGTGGTGGTTGTTGTGGTATGTATTATTTTAAATAAAGAAATATTGAAAAAACTGGATACCAACAAATTGTGTAGCTGATACGTGTATATAAAAAAATGAATTTCGGAGGAGGATTGAACAGGTGGTGAATGGTTATGAGATTGGACTCCAGGAGACAAAACGAAATTTATCTTGAATTTTGCTACATATCTCAGAATTGAAGCTGATGCACAGGCCCGCATCAATAAAATAAGGATCGAGTTGCATTTAATACTCTTGTTAAGATATGGCGCAATAACATCTCCAGACGCAAAAAACTCTGGATAATCAAATCGAACGTAAAATCTATTCTGTTGTACGAATGTTCAACATGGAAAGTAACCTGTTAAATAACATCTAAGCTACAAACCTTTGTCAATCGGTGTCTCCTGCACATCTTAACAGTCATTGGCCAGAGGCCATTTCCAACGAAGACCTACACAGTCTAACAGGCCAAAACGGGATAAGCACCAGTATTTACAGGCGAAAGTGGGAATGGATATCAACACACAAAGAAAAGAGACAAACTTCATCGCTCAATAGGCTCTATATTGGAAGCCGTACGGGATCCAAGGAAGATGCTAAATTGGACGACCGCGCAATACATGGGGAAGATCCTTAGAGAAGGAAGGTGCCGTGATCAACAAATCGTGGCAACAGTTAAAGCCGTTGGCGCAGAACCGGACCAGATGGAGAGTCGGTGTAGAAGACGCCCTATGCCCCACAAGAGGTTAAAGAACCCAAAAAGAATGGTTAATAACCTAGCTTGGCTTAGTGAGAGAGTTAATATTTTATTCAAGGCACAATGTACTTACTTCTTGTATCCTATGAAAAGTTCCATCATCGAATTCGAAGTTAAATTAGCTTCATCGTCAGAACTTGTTAGAAGTTTGGCTTTTAAAAGAATTTGCAAAACTTGAATTAAACTTTCCTGATTAATTCCTGCAAGAAAACTTTATTATTAGTCTGTTTCAAAATTTATAAAATTATACCTGTATTGTCACCCAGCTGTTGCACTGTTAAACTAGTCTGGTCATTAAATTGCAATAAAACAGCCATTTGAAATGTACTAGCCTGAAAATTTATGCAATTAAAAGAACTTTTGTTATTCAATTAAAATTTTCCAAAACATAAAAATATAAGAGTATTTGATAACTAAGCGTAATTTTATTACATCGCTACATATTGTTGTTATATACATCATAAGCCCACACATAATTCATAAACTCTTAAATAAACTCTTAATTCCATCACGAGAATATGCTGTTATAAATCAATTAACGCTTCAGTAATTTATATTATCAGCATTTCTCCCAAAGCCTAGGAATAATATCCAGAAAAGGTTTCTCGGTTAACTCAAAAGTTTTTACGTTAAATTTTACTCATGTGAAGAGTGTGGACAAACGTTGGAAAGAATTCATACGTAGTTGAAAGCTCATTGCCTAAATATGTCTGAAAATTTTCGAATTTTTATCCCCATTGACCAGCAGGATATTTTTACTGAATTTGTACATAAGCTTTTTACATAAAAATAAATCTATTAGGTCGTGTAACATAAACTGTCGGATTTACAGTCATTGGCGAATTGTTCACTCTAACCATGTTAAATAGTCAAAATTGTAAGGCTTGGTGTTAATGTAAGGGTCATACAATTTTGTGGCAGCGTTAACGAAGACATAGCAGCTACTATTCTTGTAAAAGTTTTAGGCAACTGTAAATTTATAGGCATTCCATATAATGCTTTCAACTGAGCAAAAAAAAATGCGGTCAAGTGCGGGCTTCGCGCAGTGAGTGCTCCTCACCAATGCAATTTGATACTGAACATGCTGACAAAATGATTAGTGATGCCTTGTGTGAGCAGTTTAGCAACAGGTAATCTGTAATTTTTTTGAAATACTACACTTAACAATGTTGCCTTTACATTTTGACCAATTTGTAAGTTATGATTCACTTGCTAAATTTATTTCCAATTTTTCCGATTAACACTTTAGGGATAAATAGAGTGGGGACAAGTGATTTCGCAGTTGAAAATTTACAAGCAATTAATTTTGATGTTTAATTGGACAAATTTGTCAATTTTTCGATCGAAATCGAACCGGTTTTTTAAGTCGCGTAAATTTATTTTTATAAATAAAAAAAAAATTTATTTCATCGTTGACTAAATACCATTACAATTAATGTTTTAATCTTTTTCAAACAATTTCTGGAGGCAACATTTTCCCGTCAATTAATAACTCTCCAAGCAATATTCTCTAGAATTATTGAAATATGTACAGTTATAAAGATATTGAGCTTAATATTTTACAAAATGTGCTTACTTTTGGACTCTCTAAACCAGGTACTATGAACAAATAAAAAAATATGATTGTTATCTATGGACCTCTAGCTTTCTTTAGAGTACCCACTAGATGGGGTTGACTTTTTTACTTTTTTACTGATAATTATCCGAATTATTTATTCATATCTAAACCACTGCAATGGGCCATAACAAGCTTTAACTATACTAAATTTCAAGTATTTAGCTTGTACCGTCTGGATCGGGGAGCTTCTTACAGACAGACAGACTCCGTACTGAGTCCTTAAGTGTCGGTTTTTCCAATTTTTGGTCGGAACACTAAGAAAAATAATTTCTTTATTCATGTTAACGCTGGATTATAGTGCAGGCCAGACTCACAATATCAACACTGTTTTGCACAATACAAAGACAGATTTAAAAATTCTTGTTTGAGACAGAAGTCTATCAAGTTGAGACAGACTAAATTTTTATCTGAGTTGAAATTTGAAAATATTGATTTCATTGTCCATAGATATGGTCTTTTTTCCCGAAACCACTAGACCTTCAATTCCACTCTTGAAATGGTCGTTGGTTTTTGCTCAAATTTTTTCCACTGTGCAACTAATAATTAATTTGTGAAGGACTGTCCATTCAGGAATGCTGATAACAAAAAAGAGTAATATATATATATATATATATATATATATATATATATATATATATATATATATATATATATATATATATATTAATATAAAGAATTTACATCTCATCTGTTAACAAACGATACGATAGCTGGATTTATTGTACTCAATTTATGGAGGACGTACTTCCATTTTCTGACGAATCTCAGTGCCTTAAAATGAGGGAAAATGGTGTTATGGTCATCACACTTTACGTAGTGCTATGAAGTCTATTTTTGTTGATCGCGTCATTATTAAGAGTGCTACAGTCGTCGATGTGTGGTACTTTATTGAAAGTTATATCTTTAGATCTAAATATAACAGAGCTTCAGCAGGCCGTTCGAACGTTTAAAAAAGATGGTTCGTATGTGGTCCACAAATTTTCGTGCACGATTGACGAATCAACTTCAGACAATGATGAAATGGGCGGATCGAATTGATAATAGATGATAGAGTTGGTGCATTGCGTAAGCAGTCATGCTGTCTCCAAAAATAGTTTGAAGAAAATTAAAAATTACATTAATTGTAATTGTTATTTATTTCAGATTCATCAAAGGGTGATTATTGAAAAAGTAAGAAGGGGGGGGGGGGGCTTAGCACGACGGCACACCAATCCAGGCGCGTCGCCGTGTGACCAAGAGCAGTCCATACCTAGGAACAGACGAGGCCCCAGTGTGTGGGTGTGTGACGAGTGTGGAAGGAAGCGACAGGTGCCAATGGATTTTGGTATTAAGACCGAGCCCAGTAAGGTCTTAATTACGGCATACTGGACTACGTTTTTGAAATAGATTGCCACGGGCTGACGATTGCAGTATTCTGTTACCTGAGTATGCAGGAGTGAAATCCTGCAGAAATGGCTTTCAGGCAGGCAAATGCTGTAATCGCCTCCGTCCCGCTAAAACCTTGGCAGGTCTCAGGAAACGCTCTCGATTCGGCACCATCGGGTTGGTGGTGTAGGTTCAGTTGAAGGACTCCTGATTAGCACTGACCCGACTCTGAACACAAGCTCTCATAAGAACTTGTGTCAAGCCTAGTATGGCCTCCCTGCTTGCATAGATAACCATAGGATCTCAAGGTGACTACACACGACTGAGCCGAGATAATGGCCCTGATTTGGGACCCAATTAAACATGTATAAGACAAACAAAAAACAACAACAGGAAAAAACACCAGAGAAACGCCAGGAGGAAATGGAAATGGAAACACCGGACGGAGCGAGCGATACGACGAACCCGTTTAGGAGTTCTCCGCTGAGGAGAACACCGCCCCCAGCCAACACAAGCGCGCAGAAGGATAAGGGAGGACCTTTGAGACCTCCTTCTAAACCTGGCACCTCAGGGACAGTCTTTATAACGACGGCTATCACCCCAATCACCCCAATCACCTCATCTAATAATAAGGATGGTGGCAACTCAGACAACGACGAGGAAGATATGCTCCGCAAATGCAAGGCCATAATCAAAGACATGAAGGCCGCCACCAACAAGTAGCGGGGTTAAAAACGGTTTAGCCGAACTGGAAGATCTGATCGACGCGATCAGTTATAACAGGAAGAGAGCACGGAGGGCCGAGCAGGTGCGGCCTACACGCAAAAAGGTCTATGCCTTGGCGACTAGGACACCAAAGGAGATCTCCAGTCCCACCCAGAAGCGGATCACCTCTAGTCCGGCACAATGGGAAACGGAGGTGCACAAAAAGCGAGCCGTAGAAAGCGTGGTAGAACTAGGGAGGGAGCAGGTCGAATCACCGGCAACCTGGAATGTCGTGAGGTCCAAACTTGCGCGGAGAAAGAAAGAGGAGAACTCCCAGAAAAAGACGGTAGACACCGCCGGGACGGTAAAGGGGAAGAGTGTCAAAAAGAGGAGGATCAAGATGCACTCGGAGGCGATTCTGATCAAACCAGAGAAGGAACAGTCATACGCGGACATCCTCAAGGAAATCCGAAAGATTCAGATCGGCTGGGTCTACTGTAGAGTGAGGAAAAGAGCAGTCGCGAAACGATGCTTTAGGTGTCTTGGGTATGGACACGAGACCAGAGACTGCAAAGGACCGGACAGGAGCTCTCTGTGCTACAGATGTGGAACGGCAAGACACAAGGCGACGACATGTACCGCCTGCCTGACTCACGTGCCAGGCTCGGGTTTCCTTCGCCACCGAAAGCCTACAGCCGCATTGAGAGGATGGACGCCGAGAGGTTCGCAAGAGAACTGGCAAGAGGCGAGGAGATTGGAAGAGCAAACCCGAGCGGAAGATAGGGCACGCAAAACCTCGTAACCGCAACCATGGAGCTAATAGTGAAAGCGTGCGATGCCTCTATGCCGAGGAGAAAACCACGCCACGAAAAACAGCCGGTGTACTGGTGGACTCAGGAGATCGCGGGCCTACATAGAGAGTGCCTCAGACTTCGGTGCGTTGCACAAAAGGCATGAAATCGGAACGAGGCAAATCTCCGCTCCGCAGAGTATAAATCGGCGAAGAAGAAGCTTCGGCGGGCAAAAACCGAAGCAAAGCCCGATGCTGACGAGACTTGGTAGATGACGTCAACGGTGAGAGCAGACGCTGACCTGGGATCAGTTGGGATCTTCCCGATGTTCACAGTGGAAAGATCTTCGAAAAGCTCATCAGAGCGAGACTTACAACACCGATCCGTAACGCCAGCGATCTCTCGCCGAGACAGTATGGCTTCAGTGCGGGGCTATCCACGGCGGATGCAATTCTGGAAGTTATCGAGGCGGTCAGGAAAGCCGAAGACCATAGCCTACGCTACCTACGACAGTCTGCTACGGATCGAACTGCCCGGAGAGACGTCCCTGGTCGGGTATGCGGACGATGTTGCTGCACTGATATCAGCACGCGAAGTGAAACAGGCGCAGCTAAAGCTGAACCAGGTGATGCGAGCCGTAAACAGCTGAATGACGGCGCACGGACTGTCGCAGGCCCTTAGTAAGACGGATGTCGTTGTCCTGAACAGAAAGAGAATCCCGCCATTCTTCCAGTGCGAGTCGGAGAGGAAACCATACGAACGAGACCATTGGTGAGGTACCTCGGCGTCACAATTGACACCAAGATGAGTTTCTTCCAGCAGATAAAGCAGCAAGGGGCGTCACATCACTGAGCAGGCTGATGGCCAACATGGGAGGTCCAAGCTCGAGCAAACACCGTCTCCTGATGACAGCGGTACAGTCAACCCTACTGTATGGTGCGGAGGTATGGGCTGAAGCCCTAAGTAAGGAGCAATATCGGAAGAGACTTGGCCAGGTACAAAATCGCGCAGCCCTAAGAGTGGCCTCAGCATACCGCACTGTCTCCGAACTGGCCGTCATGGTGTCAGGGACGATGGACAGCGAGGCTAGCGTCACCGGATTGCCTCTATTGGCCAGGCCAAACGGAGACCGCATGACAAGAGAGGAGCACTGAGAGTCCACATAGGTGGGGTGATCTCTCAGGACACTATAATCCAAGGCATGATCGTCGACGAAGAAACCTGGAATCGCAGAGTCAGGTACGCGAAAGATGTCCTGCGCAGGTCGCTTGACGGGCTATAGGAAAGGACCTAGCTTGAAGTAGAGCAAGGGAGGTGTTTTAGTCAGTAAACTGCGCCACGGAAGTCCGACACTGCTGGGAAGGAGTGCCTAGCGTGCATATTTCACATCCCTCAAAAAAAAAAAAGACATACACAATAACTTTGGTATCCTCAGCAAAACAGAGAATTGTTTTTGTCTCAAGACAAACCCGGAACGACACACGCTGAGTTTGACATAATAAGTATGAGCGAACCCACTCAACAAACAAGGATGGAAAGCCGAGGGCGGCTAACATGTGAGTCAAAATAATATGATTAATACGGACAAATGCTTTACTAAAATCAGTAAAGATACAATTAACTTGCTTACCAGCTTCAATTTCGTAAGCAGAAGGTTTGTCGCGGTAGACCTTCCTTTTAAAAAGCCGTGAAATAGTTTGCCAAGAAATGGTATGCAATCAAAATGAAGTAAATTGCAAATTAATGCCTTAAAAACTGAGCCTGTAGTTAGAGATATCACACCTGCCTTTCTAGTGGAGAGGAATAATAAGGGATAATTTCCAAGAAATAGATAAATTAAAGAAATAACAAAGAACAATAACAAGAGAGGAAGAGCAGTTCTTTAGAATGGAAGTAGGAACAACATCAAGATTAACCAGACTATTGTTCTGTTTCGTGACTGTGTGGGCGTCAAATGTAAGATAATTCATTTCCAACGAAGAAGGAGGAAACATCGTCATATAACTAAAATCCCAACGTTCCCCAACGTTCTTAAGATTTTTCATTGAACTATTTCGCCAGGGCAGACGGAAAAAGAATTATTTGTTCTAGAGATGGGAGCACATTGCAAAAAACAATTGAATAAAATACACTTATCAAAAACATTAGACCAATTAAAAATCAGTGTAGTTACTGTGAATCGGAGATATTGCGCACATTGCATTGAAGGGAAGAGCAATCTGATGAGCAGGGTGATGAGACGTCTCGGGAAGCAAAGGAACCAAGCAGCGCCTGACCAAAGTACCGTATGGGTCAGTGCTAAACACCAAATCTAGGAATCTACCGGAATGGGTCGCAATACTGGAACACTGTGTAAGCATTGAAGAAGAAAGGCTGTCAATGAAACATAAAGATGACACGACAGACAGCATACAGTACTCCTCCCCCAACAGGAGCGTTCAATGTATCAGTCAGAAAGACCACGACAAAGCATAAAAAGATCGAGCCGATATAGAGGATGGTCTTCTTGGTTCGAAGGCCAGTTAGATTAGCGCAGTAAAACGTCGACGTCTCGTCGCTGAGTTTTTTATAGAAGCTCCAGAGTTTGAACAGTTTCTCGGAATCATCACGGACTACCTTAATCCCTTGTGGGTTATAGGGCATCTATTAAACCGATTCACCACATGGTCCGGTTCTGCGCCAACGCCTTCAACTATAGCAACGATTTGTTGATTTGGGTACCTTCCTTCTTGACGAATCTTCTCCATGTGTTGCGCGGTCTTCCTTGGATTTCATGTGAATTCCAATCTAAAGCCTACGCGATGTTGTTCGCTTCTTTTCTTAGTGTGTGGTCTATCCATTACCACTTTCGCCATACTTACGCCTTTCTGTAGAGATCGGTATGCAGTTCTACGATGTTGTTTAACTGCAACGCGGTCTTTTAAGTGGAGTCTCCAAATTGATGGCTAAACTCATCTTAATGCGAATCAAGCATGCAATCGAGCGCACTCGTAGCACTGAACAGGTAGGTTTTCATGAGGGTTTCTCCTGCAGCGAGAGAACATCAACATGGGGGATCATACTCTGTACAACAAAAAAAGAACCATCTAAATCGGTCCACGCGTTACAAAGTTAAGTTCCACCCCCACCCAACCAAAATTTTTTTCTCGTGGTATCAACCAAGGAACATACTCTACCCAACAGAAAAAGAATTATCCTAATCGGTCCACGTGTTACGAAGTTAGACTACCCCTCCGCCTCCCCCAACCCTAGGCCCAATTATTTTCTCCTATTAGCAATGGGGGATTATAGTCTGTAAAAGGTTTCACCCCCACCCCCACGTGGTAACCATCGGTGAACATACTCTATCCAACAAAAAAAGAATCATCAAAATCGGTCAACGCGTTACGAAGTTTGGCCGATCAGCCTTAAAAAAAATACATACACGTCGAACCTCTTTAGTTTTGGGAAGTCGGCTAAAAAATTGAACGAAAACATGATTGAAACGGATGATAACAGGATAACTTAAGTAGGCCCAGATGGTCCCTGATCAACATTAATAACAATATATAATATAACAAGAGCATTGTGTGTTAAATAAAGGTAAACGAAGTAGTACGAAATTTTAAAATATTTTTATAAAATTCCGAAAATGAAGGAACTTTTAATGGAAACTTGACGCATAATCGTCAGCCGGTGTAGCGGTAGCTACAAATTTAATTTTTAATTAAAAATTTATCAGTTTGATTATATTAGCTGCGTTCCATTGGACCTGGCAAAGTACTCGCAAGTACTTCTGGCTGCCGGGAACTACACATGCTTCTGGTTCCAAGTAGTTGATCACAAATTTCCCAAGTAGTTACGCAATTTTTTCCCGCTAGATGACTTTAATTTTGCTAACGCTCAATAGATGGATTTAAATATATTTGGGTGTAAATGACGTTTGTTTGTATTCATTTAATATAAGAAATTTGTAAAATGGATATGAATATCTTCTTATCGGACACAAATTAAAATAAATCATTTTTAGATTTTATTAAAAAATTAAAAAAAAAAAAATTTTAATATTAAGAAAATGTGACAATAACTCCAGCCAAAACAAAAAAAGAGCGTTCCATTGAACGCCTACTCGCAAGTACTTGCGAGTACTTTGCCAGGTTCAATGGAACGCAGCTAATATGTTAATAAAATATTTTAAATAAATCTACTTTGATTATGTTCTATCAGACTGTACAGATAAAATAACTGTCAAATATATTTTGGTCAACCTGTACACTTCGATAAATTTTAGTGTGAAACACAAACACTTTAAAAAATATAATAATGATTCAATCATTGACAATAAAATACCATACTCTATACAGAGAAAATTATAAACAAACTATCTATGTATTAATTGTAAAGTAGGTTACAAAAATTGTAAATAGAAATTTCAGTCTAACCAGATTTGTTGAACAGTAAACATTCAAAGTTAATAAAAAATAAATATCTTAAAAATTTGATTTCTTTACAAAAAATTTATAAAATGTATCTAGATAATTTTCTGGGTATAAAGATGTTCTAGGATCGGAGGCTCTACAAGTGAAGGGACTACCCCCAAATCAATTAGGCCCCATCCTTTACGCCAACTTCAGCCTGCATAAATTAGGCCAAAGTAATCTTCAAATTGCAAAACACTTAAAACTATCAAATACAAAACGTTCTGGTCGCCCGCGAACAACAAATTCGGTAGAGGATCAAAGAATAGTAATAACCAACAAGCGAAAAAGACTCTTAGCAGCACCTGAGATTACTGAAAAAGAAGGAGGTTTATATGGAAGGATTGCCGTTAGAAAGCCCCTACTTCGACCAACAAATAAGAAGAAGAGGCTTGTATGAGCAAAACAACAAGAAAATGAAAATTCGAATTTTTTGGTTCAGGGAGACGAGTATTTGTCAGGAGGTCCGCTGGAGAAAGGCTATCTGACCAATCTGTAATTACATCCGTTAAACATGGCGGAGAAACATCAGCGACAGATCTATGGAATAAATTACAGGAAGGATGGAGAAAAATAAAGCTGTCAATAAAAATTACTCACATTAATAAGTCTGGTGTTTAGGTTTTATAATAGCTGTTATAGTTATTTTGTTATAATTACCTTCTAATTGTATTAATAGATAATTATCTAAAAAGTTTTAATCATATAACTTATTAACAACCAAGCGCTAGAACATAGACTGTGTTAAAAGAGAGTGACTGGGGCCTTATTACAGAATACGATTCGATTACAATCGATCGTAAATATAGGAAATTTAGAATTGAATGGAACTAAGGCTAGCAACTTACGCAAGTACAATATCCTTTTTAATCTCATTTAATTCGGTAATAAGGCTCCTGAATCGCTTTTCACTTCTCTTTTCCCTCTCTTTAATTATGATATTGGTCTTTCATTTTTCTAATTTAGTTTCTTGAAAAGGGTTATGGTTGGTTGGTTCAAGTGGTGAATGCTGCCAGGCCAGACGCATACGCCGACGGGGCTGGAGTTGTGTTAAAGCCAACACGAGGAGTTAAGAAATCGGGCTAACTCCTTAATCCTTGCACCTAAGATTGCGTGTAGGTTCTCCAGGAAGTAGTCTGCCAGCATTTTATTTCTGCACCCGCCAATTCTGGGCTCTTGCATAGCAGGTGAAGTATGGTTTCTTTTTCGTTAACATTGTCACAGCTGTGAAAATGCATGTTATAGGGAGCGCCCAGCCTGGCCGCCTAATAGACGAGAAGCCTGTGCAAGCTGCAACGACAGCCTGAGACTTCTTAAACTCTGCTCTTCCATTCCCAGTTATGTTCTTGTGGCCTGGAACCCAGAGAAGGGAGATATTAAATCTACCCCTTAGAGACGTGTCTTCCCCCACAGTCTCTTACTAGTTTCGAGGAGGTGTTAACTGAGTCCAGCACCTTTATAGCAGCCTGGCTATCTGTAAAAATGTCAACGTTCATCGTCGGTGATTCATTGAGTCCCAGCAACAGACATGCCTTCGCAAGCACCTCCGCTGGAAATATGCGTTGTCCTGCAGTCTGAAGGACTCTGACATACATATGTAATTCAACGTTTAGCACAAATTGTAAAATTTGAAGATTTCACGACAATTTTATTATATAAAAATCTCCAAAAAATCATTTAAAATATAATTTAGTTTTAATAATATTTTTGTCCGATATATAATTATTTACGAATATTTACGTCTTTATTTTAACATAGGAAAACGAATTATTATACAGCCTCTTATCAATTGGTACACAATTTATCCATATCTCCGCCACATTTTTTTTATAAATGTAAACATTTATTTAAATAAATGAAAATAAAAGGCACTCACTTGTAATGTATATCGATTTTTAAAGCAATTTGTCACCAATTCTCCTTTGCACATATTATAAAGCCAGTTTAATTTCCTGCCCGAATGTAAGGCAGCATAAAAATTATTGAATCTCTGAACTGATCTCTCGAGCTAAAATACAACTCATCAGTACTTTTTACAATCAATATTATTTTTATTACCTCAGATGGAAGGGAAAATGTAAAGCTCTGATTAAATGGCCAAGATCCACTTGACAACACTTGGATGCTGAAATCTATTTCTATAGGAGTATTTGTTGATTTTAAATGCTCCCTAAACTTTTCGTTTAGATCTTTAGAAACTCCAATATCCTTGGAAATAAAATAAATTATTTATTACATAATAAGACTATCACTAAAAAATTAATGTTTACCTGAAACATCCTTTGCAATTTTATTGTGTATTCATATCCGCAAGCCTGTTTAAGTTTTGATATCATTGAAGCTTCTGCATCGTCACTTGCTGACGTATGATGAACCAATCTCTTCGCCAACATTTTACTATAAAACTTTTGAAAAACATCCTTATCTTCGATGTACTTGAACACAACCATCTGTAAATAATATAATTTTTATTTTCAAAGAAGTAATAAACCCTAAATAATTACTGTAAGTTAAATTCTATTATTTGATTGAAAAAACAATTTTTATAAACATTAAATATCACAAGGTATACGTCGTCGTGGAGTAAATTATAAAGTGCTGGTCTTCCCACTGGAGGTGGCAGAGTAATGTCAGTAGTATGGTAGCAACCTTTAATTGTAGGTCTACTTGCAATCGTTGTCTAGAATCTGGTAAGTACTTCTTGAGCCCGATTGCCCACAAGGGGTTAGGGGAACTATAAAGAATGACAAGGTATACATAAAAATAACATAAAACGACTGATAGGAGCTTTAGCGGCAATCGCAGACAGCGCTGTAGTTTTGTTTGCTTTTTTAGTTTATAGTGCTAGTAAAGGTGATGGCGTACTTACGCGTATTTACAGGCCGCGCTTGATAGTTCAATACTCCGCAAAAGTTAACAACTTTCTTATCGATAATTTCAAAAATTGTTTACAGAAGTTATAAAATATAAATTTTTCAGATTTATTAGTTATTCAATTAACACCGTACAAAAAACCCAGTTGTTTTACTCTAGTTCACGTAATCCATTGTGTGGCATGGGGCGGGGGATGAACTTCTCCCATTCGATGACAACGATTAAAGGTGGACCGGTAATTTAAGGTGGGTTCCCAACCGCAAGTAAGAAGCAAAAACCAGGAGCAAACCAAAGAAGCCCAGAGAAGTGAGGATCACAAAGACGAAGCCAAAACTAAAACTGAAAAAGGCGTAACAACCTCCTCCTGTGCTGCGGAAATGTCTGCCAGTCGTGGACATAAATAGAGAAGAGGGCCTTGATGGCCAGCTTTTACAAACCCTTAAAAGTGCCCCTTAAAGGAGCTGTACACTCTCTTCCCGCGGACGTGGGTGACAATGTGATGAACTCAGTTGTCTTGGAGGAAGGATCAGATGTATTAATCGGAAATCTAAGGAACGGTTATGTGAAACCACCAAGAAGATGACCTACCTATGGGTGGAAGTCAGCTCTAGGGTGGATCAGATATGAAGTGCTGCTATTTTTTGAGAGAGTGGCATGAAATAACTCTATTATAAGAGTTCTGGATCTATCTTCAAGCTAATCTGTTTTACGTAAAATCATACAGTAGTCCAAAGTACAGGATTTGATGCGACATGGCCAAGCGATATTACCACCACAACTTTGTACGCCGGACCTGACAGGTATTAGTTTAGGCTCTGCTTGTGAAACCGCCTTTTTGACCTTATAATATCTACCCTTCGATTGACTGAGATACCGCTTTTATGCTTCTGAGGACAGTATAGAAATGGCAAAAATCCAGAAGCATAAGTTGAATATAAGTCCTTAAAAGAACCATGAAGTAACACTACGGTGGAAGAAGAGAAAATCTTGGGAGGGAATTGCGTTCGGGTACGAGAAACGTCTTTGATAAACACTTTCTTACTTACTTACGACTTACTGACGTCTTTAAAAATCAAGGAGCACACTTAATCGTGTGTAACTAAAAAGGATAGTGGCATTGGAAGGAGTTAGACGAAGAATTGAGTCGTTTGCTCCACTCAAAACAGAGGTGGTAGATGATATATTCCCAGCTCTACGAAAACGAGACACTACAGTATGGCACCAAGAGAGGAATATAAATTGCATACCTGACAATAGGTTACATCACGGTATGAGACCGGGTTTTCTCCATGAGGAGAGGGACCAAGGAAAGTCGGGAAAAAAAGACTGAGAAAACAACGTTCACTAAGTAGAAATCAGCACGCTTGCTGTCCTGGTAATTCTACAGAAACGGCTCTTTACCAGGTGGTTCGATTAGCAGAAGAGGAGCTAAGTACCATTATATCGACAATAGCGGGGACTAGTGTACTATAATGTACTTTGAGAAAATGGATTGACAATATGCTAAAACGTTGGGTAGGAATTACACTGAGTGTATCAAGGCTGAAAAAAGGATTAGCAGATGGTATCCTCAGAGAGAATCTTATCTCCCATGTTGAGGAAGATAAGTGTGGACTCTTTGATACGAAGACTCGATGACACAATATGTGGTATGCAGATGAGGGAACAGGAGCTCTACATAAATGTAAATAAATATGATTCGATATTTTTCACTAAGAAAAAAAAAGGATTTAGGCTTTAGGACGCTAAAGCTATTTGGAACCGAACTTTGAGAATCTAGGAGGGTCAAGTCTCTTGAAGTATTTTGGACTCAAAACTAAGCTGAAAAAATATAGAATGTTATCAGAGAGATCATAAAAGTCGCCAAAATGATTTTCAATCGTCGGAGCGCGACTCGCAACAACATCTCCTACTTTCAAAGAAGAAACTTAAAAGGAACTCATTTAGCACAGAGAAGTCAGCCTTTCTAAAATTAAAACAATATTTACTATGTATCAGATGATATTCAGTGAAATGAAGAACGATGTGACTCGGATGATGCGGCAATTCAGGACCCAAACGAACTAAACAGTTTCCTATCACTACATCATCTGGATCAGTTAAAAAGGTCAAGTCGAGGAATCTGTACAGGCTGTTAGCTGTACCACAAACCTACACAAATCCTAAAAAAGCGAAAAGCTCGGCGAAGACAAGTAGGAAAACAGGAGATCTCTATCATTGCTGACGGAATGCCAACTGAGAGTGGTAAGTTGAAATCAATTCAATGTTTAAAATTGTCTATGAGAACAACCTTTTGTGATTCTAAGAGCAATGGGAGAATCTCCAAATCATTAGTGACAGATCAGCAAGATTTCATGGTGTCATACGAAGGACAGCGCAAAAAACTTCACTCCTGCAAGCAAATGAGGAGCCGCAAAACCAAATCATCGACAAACAAATGACGGCGAGTTCTAAGTCATTAGCACTTATGACGAGGGTGGTTGTTTTAGACTAAAGTCCGGTTACGTTTACGTAGTAGTACGAGATTTCACTGACGAGCCTTTAGAGGTCGAATCAATGATAAAACGGTGCCTGGGAACGATGTCATGGCCCAAATATGTGGAGAAATAACATGAACGAAAAGACTCGGAACAGTTAACTTGAAAAAAAACAGACGCGACGCTAAGATGCGATGGATCTTGAGAGAAAAATGCAGAGCGGAAAGACGGCAAGCCTAAGAACCACTACATCAGGAGTCGATGCAGCATTTACAGAGGATTCAGTGGGATCAAGTGGGCTTTTGAAAATAGTTGAACAGTGTTTCGTAATTTGAAAATTATATTTTTGAAATGCTCCCTATAAAAAGGTAAGTTGTGTACATATATTTTTTTGTTTTAATTTTATGAGTGTTACATTAATTTAATGTAAAAAATTTAGTTTTTGATGGATGTTTTGATGATAAATTTTTCTGATTTGATGCTCACACTCAGAAATAAAAAATAAATAAAAAATAAAAAAAAAACACTTCAAACTCCGTCGGGTTCTCAAGTTAACAGACACACTATTAAACGTTATCTGAAAGAAATTGGATTTCGTAGATCTCTTTGCAAATTATGCTCAGAACCAAAACAAGAAACACCAAAAACACAGGTTGGATGATACATTTTTGGTCTGAAGAGCCCAGATTTTGTCCTCTACTAATCGTCCGGAAACTTGCATCGAAGATATGGTGAACAATATGATCCTCAGTGCATCCAAGCGACAACAAAGGTGTGGGATTTTCATTTTTCGGTATTTTTCCTTCACTTTTGGTTTGCTAAGTCTAACAGCGAAAGAAGAGAAATTTTCAAAGCGTTTTCTCAAAAGGGTAAGCAGCAGGTTATTAACACATCAGCAACTGGAAAAAAACTTGAGAAAGGAAGGAGAGATATATGATCGAATCATCGTAGTCCAAAAATATACCGCACTGCAGATTTGAAAGCTTACGAGCTGACACCGAATCCAATTTTGATAAAAACTTCACACTAATACGAAATTAATAAGGATCTTACAAGCAGAAGACGAGTAACTTGAGGCATATATACTCATAATAATTCGACCAACTTAAACCCCTATTAAAAATAATGCCAAGATTTTTAACTGATTCACTATAGGGAATATTTTCAAGAATAGCAATTGGAAATTAAGAAATGTCTAAATTAGATTTGTAGATTATAATAGCCTTTGATTTAGATGTATTAAAATTATAAAAAATTTACCAGTTCATTTGGATATATTTATCAGATTATTCAATCGACAAATAGCGTTCTCCATCAGGTCTATCAAGAGATAAAAAATAGTTTTTTAAAAAAAAAGTTGAACCGACTTCACAAAAAGCGCTAAAAAGCATAAAATACTTTTTAATTTTATATCTATTACGACATTTTGAAGTCGGTGCAAATCAAACAAACCAAACAACTACAACAAAAGTATTTAATCGTTATTTCTTATGACGTCAGCTGAAACGTTCAGGTAGTATTATGTATTATTTTCAATTGTGGTACTGTAGTTGTTTTATTTGTTTAATTTGCACCGACTTCAAAATGTCGTAAGAGATATAATATAAAAAATTATTTTATGCTTTTTAACGCTTTTTGTGAAGTCGGTTAAACTTTTTTTTTAAACTATTTTATTTTTCACTTTTAGTGTCTTCTACTCTATACAACGAAAAAAGAAATATCCAAATCGGTCCACACGTTAAAAAGTTAGATTTAAACCCCTACCCCAGCTCTATTTTACAAAATTTTTTTTCTCATGGTAGCAATAAAGGAACATACTCTACCGAACAGAACAGGAATCATCGAAATCGGTCCATGCGTTACGAAATTACTACTCCTCCCCTCCCCACCACCACCATAGGACCAAATTATTCCCATATTCGCAATGGGGAATCACACTCTATACAACAGCAAAAGAACTATCGAAAATATTACTCATCCAAATCAGTCCACGCGTTACAAAGTTAGGTTCCACTCTCCCCCTCCACCACACCAACATTTTTTTTCTCGTGGTATCAACCAAGGAGCATACTCTACCCAACAGAAAAAGAATTATCCAAATTCGTCCACGCGTTACGAAGTTAGACTACTACCCCCCTCCACCAAATTTTTTTTCTCGTGGTATCATGACATGGTACCAATCGGTGAACATACTCTACCCAACAAAAAAAAGAATCATCAAAATCGGTCAACGCGTTTTTTTTGTTTTATACGATGTGGCCAAATCCTAGGGGACAACCCTTTGATGCGTTAGCATGGTTTTGGCCGGAAGGGAATTAGGGTAAGGAAAGTGAGGAAACTTGAGTCTTGTTTTTTTTTGCATTGCTGCGAGCTAGACAACAGCCCAGAGACGGAGTGGATTATTTTAATTTCTTAATAAAAGCTCACGGGGTCATCTGGTCTCGAACCCGGGGCCCATGGTATGGTGGTCGTGCGGCTCAACGCATTGATCCAACTCCGTCTCGTTACGAAGTTATGCCCGGTCAGACAAAAAAAAATAAAATACGCGTCGAACTTAGAACCTCTTTGTTTTTGGGGAGTCGGTTAAAAATAAAAGAGTAATGTGCATGCCATGAAAAACTGAAATTTATGAATCACCCTGTAACTCCCAAACGGTTGAGATTGCCCCTCCCCCTGCCATACAATTTTTTGTTTGTCTAGTTGAGATCTATCACCCCACTCGTTTTGGCATGTCAGATCTGAAACACCCTGTATATCTCAGGAAAATATCAATTATTTGTACACGAAGTATGTCAGAGAAATAAAATAATTGAAATGCATGTGGACCAAATATTAAAGATTAAAAAATTGGAACAATTTAATTTAAAGAGTTATTTTAATTTTATAAGGCTGTTAGCGAACCAAATTAAATTTTATTTTCTTCTTGTTTGTTTTATATTCAACCAAAAACCTTATGTCTGCAATGAACATAATTTCTGTTCTTGCCCCTCAGTGTACATATAAGAAAGCTAAGTACTGAAGAAATTTACAAAAATCCATTACAGTGTCATTTTTGGGTATAAGTATGCATAACATAAGCCGATAATTCAAATTTTATCTTAAGAAATTACTTATAACTTACTTTTCTATTAAGAACGATTATTACTTTAAGAAAGTGTATCAATACTTACTACTTGATTTAGCGTATCTTCCAACTCAGCTTCTTCAGGATTTTTACTTGATTTCTTAAGCAGCAAATCACAATATTTAGCCAAAAGCTCGGGGCTTTTGCTGGCACTTTTGCTTGCTATTGTTACTGCATTTGTGTTAATAAACTTTCCACATGCTTTATCGAGCGCTGCAACAAATCCTTTATCATTGTTGAAGGCTGTTAAAACTAAGGCGTTGTATTTTTTATGGACTTCAAGAATAGTCTGAACGTAAATTTTAGGATCCTAAAGTTTTCAAAAATATTTATTTTATATTTATACTCTTTAGAAAAACAAAACAAATACATTTGCTTCGGCGTCGCCGCATTTTTCAATAGCAGCCATGCCTTGGTTGTGTATATGTTCTTCCAATATTGTTCTTAGTTCTCCAAGTCCTTCCAAAATTCTTGCAACTAACGAAAACATTCTACCTAGATCAGCATTTTTATCTGCATTTAATAAACTCTGTGATGTATTATAAATAAATTAAAATCCAAGTAAAGTAAACATTATTTTAAGAATTACTTGAAATTCTGAACGAAAAATTTCCAGATGTTTCTGTATTAACACTCGTTCACACGTTTTCGCTAATCTTTCTAGTGTGCTTTCGTGTAAATATACCTAAGATTAAACGTTTCAAATTATGAATTTTATCAAATTAATAAAACTTACTTGAACACGTTTTTGTTCTTCATTGAGTCGTTGTTCAACACGCTTCATATATTCTGTCACAGGATTTTCTCGTAAAAAATCCGCACTTTCTCTTGTATAGAATCTAAAATATTTAATAAAATAGAGGTCAAAGAAAAAGCAGCTAAAGCAGAAAATATAAAATTGCCTGAGAAGTGAAATTAAAAATGCTTTCACACATATTTGGGATATACACGCTCATAGATTGGGTTATTTAGATTGGTTATTGTTCTTTTACGACAACTGACAATCTCATAAATTATAAGTTTTAATGGTTTTTAAGCTACGGAACATATCTCTTATACACATACATATTTGGGATATACACGCTCATAGAATGGTTATTTTTTCATAATTTTCGATTAATTTACGCTTTTTCTCCATCGATTACATTAATTCTGCTTTTCTCTTCCAATTATCCGTGTCAGACTTTTTCTTTGTCACTTTCAAGTGGTTCAATATTCAACTATCGAGCATTTAAAGTAGCATGGATCATTTTTTATCAATAATTACATTTTCTACACCCTCTGAAGCACTTATTGCCTGCTGATGTGATTAGCGATAACACAGGATTTATTCAAAGAAAAGCCCATCTCAACATCTACATTTCCGTGAAACAGAGTAAAGACCATCTGCAAAAATTGTTTGAAATCAGTAGAACCAATTGATTGATAATTCTCATCCAGAATTGGTCGAGACGGTCATTAATACGAGAAGAAATTTCAATTTATCAGTAATTTATTTATTGTACAGTATAGGAAATTCACAATCGATTTTGTCTGCAACTATTGGATTTATTCTGGTTTCCTCAACAAACTCTTGTAACGTGATGTTCAATCGTGAAAAACTACGATTCTCCGATTTCAAAATTAATTCTAGATCGCAAAAAGAGGTGATTTTGCCTGAATTTTTAAGGAAATTTGTTTTAAAATATTTCGTTTCTGAATATTATAATATCTTTTTGTGATAAATTGTTTGTCTCTTTCAATGCAAGATATGTAGCATATCCCAAGTTGAAGCGTTTAACGTCAGTCACATTTCCGCCTTTCGTCACATCAATTTTGATTATGCTTTCCTTGTTAAATGCCTCTTTTTTGATAAACTTAGTAATCAGCATAGTCAAAACGCTTACTAAATCGGCATGTAAAAAGGTGTCATTGGTTTATTGGCTAATAACTTTGACCGTAAAAGTTTGTTATTGAGTAATTTAGTTTACCAGGGATTCCCTTCCTTCAAACCAAAATTCTGAGCCAACGTTTGGACTGGTCTCATCGACACCCATTTAGTAGGACCATTCATTTTGCCGAAAGTGCTTAAAAGCCAAATTTATGTGAACGTTTTCGAGAATACACTGCCAGATCTACTGGAGGACTTTAGGGTTAATTTTAATTTTCTTTAAATTGCACATTTTTATAATATTCCTCAAGAGGTTTTCTATGTATAAATTTCTACATCCCTTCTCTACATGGACATGTTGTGCCTTTTTGGAAAGGTAATAAAAGGGGCAATTTAATAGAAATAAAAAACGTGTGTGTATTTATTACAGGAATTTCGGAGCAATTTTGGAAAATTGCTGAATTTTAGGTAATCGTAAAACATTTTTTTCACTTAGATCAAATTTGTTGATTTGTTGAAAAAAATTGTTGGCGTTTGTTTGATGTCTCTGCGTTGAATATATCAAAAGTTAAAATAGTGATGTGCATATCATTAAAATTGCAAATTTAAGAATCACCCTGTAACTCCCAAATGGTTGAGATTTTTCTCTGCCATACAATTTTTGTTTGCCTAGGTGAGATCTAACACCCCACTTATTTTGGCACACCAGATCCGAAAAACTGTGCACTCTGCATGTTTAGTAAAACATAAATTTAAAAAAATAAACTAAAGGTAATTATTACATTAGGTGAATTAGCGCATCATTTTACATAATATAATGTTCATTAAAAATTAATTAGGGTGAAGTCACCCTAATTAATTTTTAATGAACATTAAACCAGCTGTCGAAAACAAAATATCCAGATGTGAGGCAAAACTCCAAAAGGCGCATGAGGAACGCATTAATGTCGGATCGAACTTTTTTTGTTGGTTTTGTGTACACAGTTCCGATATACTAGTTGTTTGATGGAAAGTCAACTGATCACATAAATCAAAATCGTCTACACTAAAAACCCATGCAAGTTGTTGTTGTAAGCCGTCGCCAAAACTTTGTTTTCACCAAATATATGACGGTGATACTTTTACACAGATCGGAAGGGCACACAATCTTGGCATCTATTAAGAAACCCCATAGCACACAAACGCCGCGCGCGTTTTCTGCGAAAGTTTTCGAACTGGTGTACAGGCTAACGCAATATAGCTTTTGCAGTTGCTCACTAACATTGTAAGTTTTTCGATCTATCCGCATAATTAAATAAATTAAGAGTGCTAATACAGGTATTCCCTTGCACCTGCATTAACACTCTTAATTTGTTTAATTACGCGGATAATTCGCAAACCTTAGAATGTGATATTATTAGCTGTGAGGCGATATACTTGTAGAAAAAACAACGAAAGGAAGGGACTTCTTCGAAAAAAATGTCTTCGTCTCTATGAGTTTTAAACATGAAAATAGAAAGTTTTTGAAAAATTAGGATTAAACGAAAGTTATATTCTCAACATCTCATTTTAAATATACTATAACCCTATAATATATAATACTTTAAAAAAGGCTATAAATACTGATCCCTTTCTTCTGTTCTTTATTTTAAGATTAGATTGTAAGACATATTTTTTTGGTGTTGAAAAGGGAGAAAAAAGATAATATAGCAATAAATTTTCCGCAAAGTGGGTATAATGTGTTTTACAAATAGCGTACTCATATGGGACTAATGGGTTTTTATTCAGATTTGCTATGTGGCTTAATATTTTAATATATAGAAATATATAAGATATTAAAATAACGTTTACCTTTCGGTGTCTTCTAGGAAAATATTTTCAAAACTATCTTTGTAGACAGACAGATTTTGACCCTTTGCATTAGGATCTTCTTCATTTAGGCCTAGCTCAACGTAACAATTTATGACCTAAAACTCATTGATGAATTAATTTGAAAATATAATTTATATTAACTTTACTCCAGAAACAAGCCGAGAATTGATGGTCTCTCCATTTCTTTCTCTTTCGATTAGCTTTAATACTGCATTTGTTACCTGTAATATAAATAATGTAATGAATGATTATTTGTATGGCACTAAATCATACTTGTTTATTTAAATGCTTGAATAGATGACCACGCCAAGTAACAAGGGCAAGTTGATATATTTCATAAATATCTTTACGCCCTTCCTCGCATTCTCTTTTAACCCAATGTCTATTTAGGTAAGCACATACACCATTCAAAACTTTACTAGAAAACTGATATTCTTCCCACTGTTTAGTATAGAAGGTCAAAACTTCTTCATCTATTAGGTCGACTCCACTCTAAAGTATAATATTCAAAGCAATGATACACATCTTTATGTAAAAAATTACCTTCAAAAGTTGAATTAAGTAATTTTCTAAAAATTCTTTTAGTCTTTTATATAATTCTTGCCCAACCAGCTGTGCACCTCCTGTGGAAAAAATTTACAGCTTTAGTAGTTAGGAAAGTTTTTATTTTTATTAAATTTCTTTTGTGTTGCACAGGTACCTATTCGTACAATTTTACATATAAAAAATATTATTTTCTGGGTCTAAATCAATTTAATTACTTGACGCAAAGTTGGATCAATAATAAGTCTTATTCCAACTAGATTTTTGCTAATGTTGAATGCTCACGAGATTAGGTAGTTTAAAAATACATAAAAACAAACTAGTTTAAGTAACCCGTATAGGACTAAAATAAATCCTCAATTATCACTTTGCCAACGTTTCACATTTTTTATTTAACGTTTCTTCAGGGCTACAACCTCTAAAGAATTTCACATGAGTAAAAATTTTACATTATTAATCATATTCTTACCTTAAGAAAAATAATCTTAATCTAATCTAATCTAATCTTAGAAAAATAAATGTTAGGCCTTTTACAAAAAAGGCTAAAATGAACATATGATAGGACAATAGTCTACGGGAATAATGGCTTGGCTTCAGGCAAGTTGAATTGATAGTTTAAGATTACAATCAACACAACATCAAATTCAGAGAAATATTAGGTATTTTTGATTACTATAGTAGTCATTAAAGCTTTTATTAATCACCAATCTCACAGTTTGTTGATAACTTCTTCAAAATCTGTTCCCGAATTCACGAAGAACAGAAACAATAAAAATAATAATAATAAAATTCATACAGGAAGAGGGACTGAGCATTACAGCAGGAAGCCAAAATACTTAGATTGGCTATATGTCAATGCTAAAAAAATATACAAGCAGTACTTTTGCTATGCTAAACAAATCATAACTCGCTCTTGCGGAATTGCATAACAAGAAACGAAAACCAAAAATAGAAAATATTCTTGAAAGAAGAACAGAAATCACATTAAAAGAAATAAAAACATACAATCTTTAATGCCTTGCGGAAATTGAAAGTTGCACGTTATGAAACAGATAGTAAGAGCTCTGAACTACTACACAACAAAGTTATGCTTCATTTTATAACAATAGTGCGCCTCATAATCTGAAGCAAGTTCTATTTGTAGACGATGTGGATTTAACCTTCACATCAGAAAATCCAGGGGTTCCAGAGCACTAGTTCGTATTCCAACAACAAGGGGACCATATATTACTTTTATTGTTGAAGGATAACAAAAATTATTAGCTTTAAATTCTGGAAAGCAGCAGCGGCTGCCGAGTAGTATTTGTCAATCTCTTCGTACTCTCATAAAAAAATTTAATGAGGATAACATTGATAACTTGGTAATTATGTACAATTGCAATTCGCCTAGGCGACCTGTGTTCAACCAAATTGAAAAAATTATGTCAGATAGAAACCAGACAATCCTTAAATAAATGCGACTTCCGCAGAAATCATAGAAAAGGGATTGTTAGAATTGTTTTAATAATATGGAGTCATAAGATTTTGATGAACAACTACAAACTAAATTTATAAACTTTTGTAATTGTTGACTAAAATACAAAAAATGGAATTAAAGATTAGTGATATTTCTTTTCTAATTTGACTTATAATAAATATTACACTTTATACTAGGAAATTAGCGCATTTTTTTGTTTGGAAAAAGTGTAGGTACTTGTGATATAGAAAACAGTGTACTTATGATTTGAATACTGATACTCAGTCTTGAAATATTTCACCTTTGAAATAAATTATGTTACCTTTCAATGGAATATCGATACATCTTAATCAAAATTTAGTACACTAAAAATAGGAATTATTCCTATTGCTCTGAAATATGTGAAAAGTATTTTGAAAATGGTAAATAGGTTATAGACAAGTCGCTACAAGAGCTGCAAGTCGCTTTCACCGGTAGACCCTGTCCCTTGGTCAAATTTGAACATATTGTCAAATTTCTAGAATCCTTCTTAAGCAGAACAAACAAATGTGGAACAGATTAAGACGTATGGATGAAACTACACCGTCACCTCTGGGGCGGTAGTTTGATATGTCCTTTTTACTTCCTTTCTTAAGTGGGGAATGATGACAGATGCTTTCCAAGATTTCGGAAAACACCACAACAAATAGATAAGTTAAATAAGTGACAATATATAGAAACCACGGATAAGCGACAGTTTTTTACAAAGCAAGCAGGAATACCATCAGGACCGCACGAGAAACTATCAGCCAAAACAGAAATATGCTTTAGCACAGCATTCTCGTCAAACACTAGGTCTTTGGTTTCAAGAGTAGTCGGAGCAAACCTCGTCATTTGAGTAAAATCCTTATCACTAGTATCACAGTCTGTAGTCAAAATGCGGTGCTAAATAATTCGCCAAATAAGTTGGCAGTCGTCAGGGGGTCGTCGCTCTCGACATCACCAAAACTCAACACAGAAGGGTAGCCATCACAATTGCGCTTAGAATTTACGAACGTCCAGAACTGTTTAGGCTCAACACGCAAAGTCGATTTAATTCTCTCTAAATAGTCAGAATAAGAAATATCAAGTGCAGAGCAAAATTGGTTATGTAACGAGTAAGTGAAGTAGTCAGCATCACTCCTTGTGGAACAAAACCACTTCCAAGCTTTATTCTTTAGATTCTTTAAGTGCTTCACGGAATTATTGAGCCAAGGCTGGTATGAACGCGAACCACGAGACCTTGAAACAGGAACACAATTAGCAAAACAAACAGAAAGAGAATCGTAAAATAATTTTACAGCATTATTAATATCACCTTCATTCAGAACATTCGTCCAATCACAGGCAAAGAACCAATTATTAAGTTTAGAATAATCAGCCTTGCTAAAGTTATAACAAAAATTACTTGAGTCAGAAGATGCCGCCAATACAGGTTTAAAACAAAAAATTATATGGTGTGCTGGGTTATGACGAGATTCAGGAACCAGGGGAGATAGACAGTGCTTCAGATGTAAACAGCAAATCCAGAAACCTGCCCGCGTCATTCATCACGTCACAGGCCTGTGATAAACCGCTAGAGGCAATGGAATCCATGAAGACCGGAACATACTGTGGGGCAGCCGAAAAAGATGGAAGTAGGCAATCCTTATCCAAGGGCGCTCCGAACTGACCCAAGGCATATTAAAATCTCCAAGAAGCATAAGGTCATCCGACAAAAGCAGCAAATCAACCAGTCCTTCAACACAAGTAGACATCGACTTATAGTAATCAGATGGCGATCCAGGTGGAATATAGACCGTGGCAATGTAAAGGTTTTTTATGGAAGCTTGAGAACCAAACAAATGAATTCTAGGCGATCAGATACCGCAACAGCAACGACCACACAAGGAATGTCATGGCGAATAGCGCAGAGAACACAAGCTCCTACCGGAGCATTAGGAGCGGAAAGGTGGCGGTCACGGCGGAAAACCAAGTACTCAGAGCCAAAGAGCTCAGCGTCTGCAATTCTTCCACAAAGCCAAGTCTCAGTCAGGCAGACCACGTCGAAACATTTATTCGTCGAGCCAATAAAGAGCCACTAATGCGTTTTTTTGTGAAATATTACGGGCTGTAGTTGCGTTCAAGCAAATCCTTGGAATGAATTCACGGACGATAGAGTTAAGTGGCCAGATCTCGGGGCAAAGTACCGCATGAAAAACACCATCTGGTACAAGAAGTTTAAACGAGGCAGAGAAGTAACGACCCTGCTGTCCGCGTCGTGCATCAATTCTTTTGCAAACAATTAAGCTCCGATCAGTCCCGGTGAATGATGAAATAAAGCTGACGATGTCATTCTCAGTAGTGTCATGATGCAACCGTGACAATATGACGTGGAAGCTAAGCCGGTCTCAAAGACACCGCTGCAGTCACAGGTCCAACGGCGTTGACCACTCGGGCTCGAGACATCACCCACAGTAGAAGAGGGTGCAGCAGCAAGTGAGGGAGCAGCAGTCGACCTCGACGATGCATTAGGAAAGCAAATGTCCTCCAGAGTGCCAACAAGCACAGAAGGTGGTACCTTGGGAGGAGGCGTAGCAGTAGATTGTACAGTGTTCAGAACGCCCCCATCAGGACCCGGCACAGAAATAGTAGTCACTTCAGCTTCTCCGTTGGCCCGCTCAGAAGCGAGAAGCACACCAACGACGTCCAAAGCCGCAGGCCGTCCAGAATTGTGACGCAGGAACTGCACATCAGACGAGATCACCTGAATGAGATCAGAACTGCCCTTCACAGCCGATGACAACGATTCTATATTATTTCTTAGAAGCTTCAAATTACTCCCAATATCATCAATAGGGAGAACAGAATTTGTGGCTGCAACAGCACAGTGTTCAGGATGAACAGTAGCATCATGTATGTCCTCAATAGAGCTAGACATAGTAGTTAGTTATTTTGTAACAGATTACTCGCAACTTATCCAGCAGCAGGTAATGGATAGCTCCAGATTTTTTCACTGAGGCCAACAGGTCATTAAACTTTTAGCTAAAATCATAAAATACTGCTTGAAGACAGTCCTTACAAGTTCTGACAGAGGAAGAGGATATTTTTAGAGTCTGCTTTAAGCACGTTGAATGAAAGAAACCTCCGCAAATGCCGTCACAGACAATGGCGTTGTCGGTAATCTCCGAGCAGCAAATCTTGCACGCACTCATTGCAGATCCGGCTATCAGAAGCGTACCAAATGAAGAGCGATTACCGTGTAAATGGGAACAATGCTCACGTGCAAGGGCAGGCACCAGGACCCGAAAAAAAAAATCCAAGATAGAGTGTAGCATCGATAGCCTCGGCAGAGGCATATACCTAAAAGAGTTTACCTGAGAACAGGAACACAGGACGGTGAAGAAGTGAAGGAGATGGTAGCCGTTTACGCTGCCGCGAAAGAGATCCAGGAAGCGGCAATCAAGAACAACAGCAACCCTCAACAAAACCTCCAATGGTATAGCTCAGCCAATGTCCAATCAACACAAATTTCCATAAAAATCACGAAACAGTGATAACATATAATATAATAATTTAACAAAAAATGAAAAAGGCAAATGCAAATAACATGTGACAGATGACAGCTTCTTATTCCATTTTTTAAAAAGGACTTGTAATGCATCAATCACATTAGTATTTGTTCGTGTTATTAAAGCTACAAGAAGACATTGACAATATTTATAAATGGCTGAATATGAATAAGTTGAAGTTAAATACCAAGAAAACTAGATGTATGTGGATAAATAAATGCTGTGATAGGAGCTTAATAATAGAAGGCGATAACATAGAATTAGTTAGTGAATTAAAATATCTAGGAGCGGTAATAGATAATAAATTGAAATTTGATAAACATATTGACTATGAAGCAAAAAAAATATCAAAAAAAGTAGGCTATCTACGTAGGATTAGAAAAAAATTAAGCACAGAGATGGCAATTAGAGTTTACAATGTAATTATCAAACCACATTTTGAATACTTGTCAACGGTAATTTACTTAGGGAGTGAAACAAAGATAGATAGACTACAAAAATTACATAATAAAGCAATGAGGATAATACTGCAGTGCAATAGATATACTTCTGTAAATTTAATGCTAGACACTTTAAAATGGATGAGAATTAAGCAAAGAATATACTTTAACACATTGATATTTCTATACAAACTTAGGAATAATATGCTACCTTTACATGACATCTGTCACCTGTCACATGTGTTGCATTTGCCTCGTTTTACTTTTTTGTTAATTTTATTATTTTTATCGTTGTTTCGTGATTTTTTTTTGGTTATTTTTATCACTTGGACACAGGCTGATCTGTGCCATTGGGGGTTTTTGTCTATGATTGCTGTAGTGCTGTTTCTTGAGATTGCCGCTTCTTGGATCTCTTTCATAGCAGTGTAACAGTCACCATGAGTGTGTGCAAAGTATGCTGCCTGGAGATTGCTGACGATGCCATTGCCTGTGACGGCATTTGTGGAGGTTCCTTTTCCTTAAGGTGCCTAAAGCAGAGTTTAAAAACATCCTCTTCCTCGGTCAGCACCTGTAAGGACTGTCTATATATCAGGCCATGTCACGTCCTTAGGCTTATGAAAAACATTGCTGACAGTATCTCCACTGAGCAAGAATGCATGGCAAAAAATTTTTGCAACATAAGTACTGGCCTGCTCAATTTTCAGGCGGTGTTTGACGATTTTAGCATACTGAACCGTAAGCTTGATGACCTCTTGGCCTCTGTGAAGAAATCTGGAGCTAGCTATGACCTGCTGATGGATAAGTCACGTGACATGTCATATAAGATTTCTACTATGTCTAGCTCCATTGAGGACATTCACGGTGCTACGGTTCATTCTGCACGCTGTACTGTTGCTGCCGCAAATCCTGTTATCCCCAGCGACGATATTGGGAGTAGTTTGAGGCTGTTGAGAAAGGACATCGAATCTTTGTCCTCGGCTACGAAGATCAGCTCTGATCTTATTCAGACGACCTCGTCTGATGTGCGGTTCCTGCGTCGCAGTTCTGATCTACCGGCAGCTTCTGACGTCGTTGGCGTGCCTCTTGATGTGGAACGGGCCGATGGTGGAGCCGAAGTAACTGCCATTTGTGTGCCGGGTCCTGATGATGGCGCTCTGAACACCGCACAGCCTACTGCTACGCCTCCTCCCAAGGCCCCATCTTCGACAAATTCACGCTCTAGGCGAAGACGCAGGAGGGTTCGTGCTCCGCTTGATGGCACTATTGAGGAAGTTTGCTTCCCTGATGCATCATCGAGGTCGACTGCTACTCCCTCACCTGCTGCTGCATCTATCACTACAACATGTGGCGTTGCTGATGTCCCACCATCTAACACGCTGGATTTTACCGTGGTCAACGCCGTGGATCCTGTGTCTGCAGCGGTTGCTTTGAGACCGGCTGAGCTTCCACGTCATATTTTCCTGTCACGGTTGCATCATGACACCACTGAAGATGATATCGTCAATTTTATTTCATCGCGTACCGTGACTGATAGGAGCTCAATTGTCTGCAGAAGAATTGATGCACGACGTGGGCAGCGGGGTCGTTCCTTCTCTGCTTCATTTAAGCTTCTTGTACCAGATGCTGTTTTTCACTCGGTACTTCGCCCCGACATTTGGCCGCTTAATTCTATCGTCCGTGAATTCATTCCAAGGACTCGTTTTAACGCAACTGCAGCCTGTAATATATCATCAAAAAACGCATTAGTGAGTTCTCCCTTTACTACGCCAACGTAACCGGACTGCGATCGAAGACGACTCGACTCTTCATCGGCTCGACGAATAAATGTTTCGACGTGGTCTGCCTGACCGAGACTTGGCTTTGTGGAAGAATTGCAGACGCTGAGCTCTTTGGCTCTGAGTACTTGGTTTTCCGCCGTGACCGCCATCTTTCCGCTGCTGATGCTCCGGTGGGAGGTGGTGTGCTCTGCGCTGTCCGCCATGAAATTCCTTGTATGGTCGTTGATGTTGCGGGATCTGATTCCCTTGAATTCATTTGCGTGGTTCTCAAGCTTCCACACAAAAATGTTTACATTGCCACGGTTTATATTCCGCCTGGATCGCCCTCTGATTGCTATGAGTCGATGTCTACTTGTGTTGAAGGACTGGCCGATCTGCTGCTTCCGTCGGATGACCTTTTACTCCTTGGAGATTTCAATATGCCTTGGGTCAGCTGGGAGCGCTTCTTGGATAAGGATTGCTTACTACCATCTTTTTCCGCTGCCCCACAGTATATTCCGGCGTTCCTGGACTCCATTGCCTCTTGCGGCTTATCACAGGCCTGTGACGTGATGAATGACTCGGGCAGGTTCTTGGATTTGGTGTTCTCATCTGACTGCTCGAGTACTGTCGTGAAGCACTGTCTATCTCCTTTGGTTCCTGAATCTCGTCACCATCCTGCACTGCACATCATCTTCGGTTTTGATCCTGTACTGACGGCGTCTTCTGACTCAAGTAATTTTTGTTATAACTTTAGCAAAGCTGATTATTCTAAACTTAATGATTGGCTCTTTGCCTGCGATTGGACGAATGTTCTGAATGAATGCGATATTGATAATGCTGTAATGTCATTTTATGATTCTCTTTCTGTTTGTTTTGCTAATTGTGTTCCTGTTTCAAGGTCTCGTGGTTCGCGTTCATATCAGCCCTGGCTTAATAGTTCTGTGAAGCACTTAAAGAATCTGAAGAATAAAGCTTGGAAGCGGTTTTGTTCCTCAAGGAGTGATGCTGACTATTTCACTTACTCCATGTTACGCAACCAATTTTGCTCTGCACTTGATATTTCTTATTCTGACTATTTGGAGAAAGTTAAATCGTCTTTGCGTGCTGAGCCTAAACAGTTCTGGAGGTTCGTAAATTCTAAGCGCAATTGTGATGGCTACCCTTCCGTGTTAAGTTTTGGTGATGTCGAGAGTGACGACCCCCTGACGACTGCCAACCTTTTTGGCGAATTCTTTGGCACTGCATTTTTGACTTCAGACTGTGATATTAGCGATAAGGATTTTATTCATATGACGAGGTTTGCTCCGACTACTCTTGAAACCAAAGACCTTGTGTTTGACGAGGATGCTGTGCTGAAACATATTTCTGGTTTGGCTGATGGTTTCTCGTGCGGTCCTGATGGTATCCCTGCTTGCTTTGTAAAAAATTGTCGCTTGTCCCTGGTTTCTATTCTTTGTCACTTATTTAATTTGTCTATTCGTTGCGGTGTTTTTCCGAAATCTTGGAAAGCATCTGTCATCATTCCCCTTCATAAGAAAGGTAGTAAAAAGGACATATCAAACTACCGTCCCATTGCCAAGTTAAGTTGTATTGGTAAAATGTTTGAGGCTCTGGTGTGCAATGCTCTTAACTTCCACTGCAAGCCTTTTCTTGGTTCCTTTCAACATGGCTTCATGAAGGGTAGATCTACTGTGACTAACCTGCTGGAATTCTCTAATTGCTGTATTTCTGCCATTGAAGCGGGTAAGCAGGTGGACTGCGTTTTTACTGATTTTAGCAAGGCTTTTGACAGAATTAGCCATAGTATTCTTGTTCGTAAGTTGTCTTTTCTGGGGTTTCCATCAATTTTTGTTAATTGGATTCGTTCCTATCTGTCTGATCGTACGCAACGTGTGCTATTTCGAGGTTCACTTTCGAACGATATTTATGTTACCTCTGGTGTTCCTCAAGGAAGTCATCTAGGACCATTGCTTTTTATCATTTACATCAATGATGTATCCGTAATTCTCCCGAATTCCAGAATTCTATGTTACGCCGATGACGCCAAAATATTCCGCGTTATTTCAAGTGCGAATGACTGTGCACTATTAAACTCGGACTTAGACGCCTTTCATAATTGGTGTTCTATAAACTTCCTTCCCCTAAATATTAGCAAGTGCACTACTATGTCATTCTCTCGATCAAGGAATCCAGTGCCCTTTAACTACACCTTAGACGGTGGCTCTCTGAACAAACTTGACAAGACCAAAGATTTAGGAGTAGTGCTAAATACGACCTTTTCATTTGATGACCATATAAACACTATCGTAAACAAAGCTAATTCTGCTCTGGGCTTCGTCAAGCGATGGTCTAAGGAGTTTGATGACCCATATGTAACTAAACTCCTTTATTTTACGTTCGTGAGACCTGTTTTGGAGTATGCTAGTCCTGTGTGGTCTCCTTTTTATGCGATTCATATTAATCGCATTGAGGCTGTGCAGCGTAGATTCGTTAAATTTGCCCTTCGCGGCCTTCCTTGGACCGATCCTCTTCGGCTGCCTCCCTATGCTGACCGTTTAAAGCTTATTTCATTGGAGTCCCTTGAAAGCAGACGTGACAACTCCAGAGTTGTTTTTGCCTTTGATTGCTTGCGGGGCGCGGTTGATTCCCCGGAACTGCTGGGAGCTCTAGGTTTATCGATTCCTGCTCGTCCCTTGAGAAACCATTGCTTTCTCCATACTCCCCATCACCGCACTAATTATGGTATGCATGAGCCTATTACATCTATGTGCCGTCTTTTCAATAATAATTTTGAGCTTATTGATTTTCATTTATCTAGATCTCATCTGAAGAATCAGCTTTGTTAGGGTTACTTTTTCTCTTTCTTTGTGATTATATTGTTATTTTTTGTTTTTTATAGCTGTCAGTATTTGAGTATTTAATGAATCTTAAAAGTTAATCACTTTGTAATTTACTTTATACTTCATTGTATGTAGATTTACTTTTTTTTTTTTTGATTTCATTGATTTTGTAGTAGTCAGTACTTGGCGAATTTGTAAATAAATAAATAAATAAATAAATACCTAAATATTTGTCAAACAATGTAATATATGTTAATGAAGTTCAACCATATAGATTAAGGAATTGTGAGGACTTCAGATTAAAATCATATGCAACAAATAGAGGACAAAACCAACTGATGTACAAAGGATTTAAGTTATATAATCTGTTACCGGTTACATTAAAAACTGAAAGAAACATTATTGTATTTAAGAAGCAGCTAGTAGAATTTATTAAAAGTAATTATTAGAGCTTATTGAACCAAAGATTGTAGTATTTACTTTGTAGAAGAATTGTAAAGCTTAACGGCTAATAAATGAAATGAATGGTACAATCTCATAACTATAACAAAAAGTTGTTACTGTATGCAAGGAATAGTTAATCTAAAGCCCGGTATTGTGTTCCTTTAGCGGCTAAATTTTGTAGGTGTGAAATTTCGTCGCTAAATATTTAGCCAAAACGCAGTCAAAGATAACTATTACTAGATCAACGGCTTCGAACAAAGTAGCGAAAATTTTTTGGTTGCTATTTTATATTTCCCGTATCGGGCAACACTGCAGTCAAAATTAAAAATTTGAGAGTTTGTGGATAAGAGACGTATACTTTTCATATATGCATTTATAAATATCAAATGTACTCCGCGCATTAAAAGATCAAAATACATCGACAGTTTACGCACATAAGTAACTCACTCAGTCCTGTGATTCACATGAATTCTTTTTATTGGTCGTAATTTTACTTTTTGGTACATTTTTCTCTTCGAAAAGATTTGGCGGTACTTTTTACCAGGAGTATGTGATTCTCTCCGGATGAGAACAGAATAAGTGATTCTCTCAAATAATTTTGGCAGGAGTAAATGACTGCACAGTACCTGTACTCTTTATTTGCATGTATATTCTTATGACCTTGAAAGCTGGATATATTTCCTTTTACTGTGGTGCCAGTGTTACTTTTTCAAGACTAGCTGGGTATTTTAGGGAGCCGGTTATCTAGTAGTAAGTAATCTTTGACGCAGTATTGTGTTGTCAGCAGATAAAAGTGTGTTTAATTTTCACATGTAGATGACAGCTGTTTTCCAAACCATATGTTTTAGCTTCAGATTTATCTGAACAGGACCATATTTGCGTCCATATCACAATCATCACACACTTCGGTGTAAAAATTTACACTTGAATTGCTACCATTTCAGCGAAACAAACGATTTTGAGTGTAAGATTTTAAGTGTAAAATTTACACCTGGCCGCAACAAACGACTTTTGACAGTTTTTCTGTCCTAAGTGTAATACAAGTGTAGCGAAACAAAAGGTCTGTTCACGTACTTCTTGATCAGAAATATTCTGAGTAAAAATGTTAAATAGGAGAAGTTACCAAATACCAAAAGTACGTGAACAAGTTTGAGTAGTCCTGGACAAAAACTAAAGCAATAACTGTCAAAGTGACAATTAGTGGCTTATTTCTTCGGGTAAATTTGGACTAACATTTTAAAGTAGGGGAAATGTTACGTCAGCAAATTTTCCCCCATTTCATGAGTACGTGAACGCGTTTGGGTAAAAATATCATAATGCATTTACCCAAAACTATGTACGTGAACAGACCTAAACAGACCTACAAAATATAAACAAAAATGTACGACAGATGATTGTCAAAAGTAGCCACCTATAGTTCAAAACAAATAACATTGTTGTCAAAAATTTAGCGTGAAAGGAAGGTCCGCAGCTAAAAATGTAGCCGCTAAATGAACACAAATCCGGGCTTAAGGTCCAAAACAACTTGTGTAGCACACTTAAGTTTGATTGTCAACCAGCCTACCGCCGACGCTGCATGCCTTTGACCATAATTTTTTCACATTTTTCACGAAAATACTCCATAAAATCGCCAAAATCTACAAATAACTTTTCATGTGTTCGTTAAACTTTAAAGCCTTCTCTCAACAAGGTGGACATCTCTTCACCTTTAAATTGACTAAATATTATTTTTATGCAAAAAAAATCTAGTCATATCTAGTCTTTGTGAGTAAAGTTTATGACAATTTTCCCTGGCAAGGAAAAATAATACAAGTTAATGGAGACTGAGACCTCCACTTTTAAAAATGACTCAAAGCTTCACACTGAGTTCAAAACTTTAACAAAAACCTTAAATTAATTTCAATGGAACTTACCCATTTGAGCAATTGAAGCATTCTTTTTATTTAACTTATTGCTAACAGCTGCTCTGCTACTAGTCGGTTGATGAACGCTGGTGCAGTAGTTATAAACATACCTAAAAATTAAAATATTGAATTAATTTTTCACATTATTTGAAAATTATACGTGTATAGTTCCATATAACGAGGACGGGATAGGCTTCGCTCCCTTTGATATATCTGATTAATCCCCTTTTCAAGATCAGTCCATATCTGCAAGGTATTCACAGGCTTAATATTATATGTAGCCATGGTTTAAGCTATAAATAATACCTCTTCTAAGTTTATATGCTTAAGACCAGTGGATCCGTAGGAACTCTGCCTGGACATTGTAAAAATATTATTTCTGATGGAATATATTAGAAGTACTGACACCTCCACTCTTTGGATATTTTAATTAAATGGAAGGGACAGTACTTTTCTGACGTGAAAATGTGTTTCCCAATTATCTTCTCATGTAACGTTACAATGTAGTCTTTTGTCTCGGCCGAAGGTGACAAATCTAACAATAGAAATTTCCAATAAGGCTATAACTTGAATAATGTATTAAACTTAATTTCTACATTTAATTTAACTCAGTTAGTTCTTGCAACATTGAAAACTACAACAAAATACTTTCTTGACATACAGAGAAAACAGCAAGCTAGTTAATCGAGACTGCCAGTCTGGAAAATGGAACAGTGACAGTGGAATACGAACATTTTACTTCGTTTATATGAAAACTTTAAAGCGGGAAGTATAATTGCTTCGCTTGCTCTGCTTACTTAAAACTTTATGTGCTTTGGTGCTTCAGGTGTTTACGTGACCAAAAGCCTGCTTGCTTTGACATTACGCGTTCCGTCATCTTCCGTCTGGTTGTTGTGCGGGAGCGTGAATATTTTATTAAAATTAAAAAAAAATAAAATTTTATATTATAATGAATTTAAAAGACTATATTTATTTACTGTATGACATATTTTATGCTAGCTGGCAGCTAGCATCTAATTTGAGAGATTATGTTCACATGTCAAAGCATCCGAAGCTTTCAAAAGTAGAAAGTTGGTCAACTTTCGCTTCAGATGCTTTGCTTGCTTCTTTCGTTTGGTTCGCACTCATACAAAGTCTGTATTTCAATCTTCTGTCAAAGCAAGCGAAGTAAATCAAGCGCGCATTGCACTTCCACCTTAAAGGTCGTATCAGATAGCACTACTGCCATCAGCAACAGCAGCAGCAAAGTGTTCTTATTGGCTAATGCGAAACGCATGATCCGATCCGATGCCTCGGGAGCAAAATCTAAAGCTACGAATAAAGAACAAAAGGAAAGGCCGATACGTATATATATGAGAACAAAAAGTGAAGCAACATTTTCTGCAAACTATCTGTCAAATTGGATACTCATTGTCAAAATTTGACGTTACATTTGCGAAAATTTTTATGCCGGCAATTGTCCTCTGGAAGCAAATTTTAAATTGTGTGAAATTTGCTTAGAATTTTAAAAATTTGTGTATTGCAGTGCTAAATAAACATTAAAGACAATTTATTATAAAGACATATAAGTGAAGTTTACTTAGAAAACATTAAATAATTCATAAAATGAAGTGCATTATAAATTTGTGTGAGAACAAAGTGCGAAATCATTCTCTTGGAGTCTCGTTTAATAGGTAAATATAGAACAAATAGTAGTTAAATTATAATATTAAAGGCAATTTAATAAGGACACTTTGCTGTTGCTGACGGCAGTAGTGCAATCTGATACGGCCCTCAGATTGCACTACTGCCGTCAGTATCAGTACAGCACAGTTTTTTAATTGGCTTATTGGCTAATCCGAAACACGTGACCCGACCCTTCAGAAGACAAATTTTTGCTGCCGAGTCAACTCTAATCCTAAATTGATGGTGTCACCTCGCGGGCAGCATGATTAACTTTTTACTTTTAACTCCGAACTGACGTTTCTCGCAGTGGCATTTTTTCGGTAAGAGTATGCTGTCAAAGATGCTGTCGTGTATGTGCAATTTGATACAGCCGGCAGCGAAATATTTTTGCTGTTGTCCGTGCTGTTGCTGATGCTGTCGGCTGACGTGCAATCTGATACGGCTATGATCCTAATTTTGTGTTGCCATCTTTCGGGCAGCACGATTTACTTTTAACATCGAAGCTTAGAATACAAAGCAAAACAGGAATGGGGACGGCCAAAACCTCCGTAAACTACAAGCCATGAACTGACGAATTTTTCGAACACACATAAGGCCAAAGTGGGCTGACATTTAGTTTAATTTACATTGCTTCTTATGGCAGCCGGGGGGTGATTTTTCTTTAAACTCGTCGTAGTGTCTAAACTATTGCTTCTATGAAAAAATTGTTTTGTTTACTTGAAGTAAACAAAACAATCTTTCGAATGAAGTAAAAATATTCATACCGTACTTAAGAAAATAATAAACATTTTTAAGCCTAAAAGTGCGGAAGTGGAAATTTAAAGAAAATACAAGCGACAGAGCATGGTCGGACCATGACTTACTGCTTGCGTTTTGTATGAAAATTTGGTTTGCGACTGAAATTTCACATTTAATCAAATATTTCTTGTTATTATGCTTAATAAAGTGTACATGTTTTTACTTTGTTAGAAAGATCATTTAGTCTGCTTTAAGTTAATATAAAATTAATTTTTTCATTTAACTGAAAGTTTTGGCGCTAGAGCAAGTTTAAGGAAAAATCACCCCCTGGCTTCCATAAGAAACAATGTAAATTGGACCATTCAGTAAGACCATTTACGACCACATATAAAAGTCCAGTTCATGGCTTGTAGTCTACGAGTAAGTAACTAAATGGAGTGGCCAACAGCACAGATTTCCGTAGCCTGTGCCTTAAATGTGTGAGTTTACACGCACACAAGAAAAACAGTACAGGACAGGCTGAAGAAAAAATCTTTATATGAGGGTGCATGGTGCACTTTTTAAACTTTTGGAGAAATCTGTTTAAAATTGCAATTTAAAAGCAGCTTTTTCACAAAAATTTGTAATTTTTATTACGGCTTTTCATCACAAGAAATTTAACTAATTAATTTGCAAATCAGTAAACACTTCAATAATAAAGTTTTCATCTATTTACTCCTTGCAAAATTTAATTACACCACCGCCTTTGCAAGTGGTAACTAAAGAATATATATAGCTGCTGAGCCAAAGGTAAACAAAGTCTACCTGAACGCAAAAAGTGGGTATTTTATAAGTTAATAGTGTGTTTAACACCGCCTGAAATATTAGGTTTGTTCGATAAGCAGCAGTCTGGAGCAGTTCCGAATTTTTTGAGAGCTGTCAAAAAATCCTGGGGCACCCTAGGATTTGAAATCTTATCGAACGCAAGTTCGATTGAGAACTGTCATTGTGGTACTTTTATTCAAACAGCCAACTAAACAAAATGACAGCCAAACAAAATGACAGCTCTACTTTCTATCTCCAGCATTTTCCTGGGGCGAGTTGAGAGCACCTCCGAGCAGCTACGAAGTTCTCGTCGAACACAGAACTATGAGTTTGGAGCAGCTCCAAGTCGGTATCGAACGCGTTGGAGCGCTCTAGAGCGCTCCAGGGCTGGTTATCGAACAGACCTAGTCTTATCACAAAAGAAAGTTATTTTCTCTACTTTATCTGTGAAATGAAATCCCGGGGTGTTTTAAATAACTTGAATTTTTGCAAAATTTCACTACACACTTCATTGTCACTAATCGTTTAAAACTTGAACTTTTCTCAATTAGTTTTGACACAACACGCAATAGTTTTATATTTTTGTCCTTCGAAATCAATTTAATTCTTACTTCTTTCAACCACAACACTCGGTTAAAGAAAAATGTCAAACAAGTGACAACACGAGAAGAAAAATGAGAGCAAAAGAATAAAGAACTAGAGGAAAGGACATCATTCGGAAAAATGTAAGCATTTTGCTAAATGTGGTAGAACCCAAGCGATGTGTGCGTTTCGACATGAAAGTAGTAAAATTATGCTTATATACAGAAGGGGCCAACTCATTTTGATAATATTTTAAATTAGGTGTTTTTAAAATATATTCTTATAACACTTTTAATATAATATAACTTTGCCCGAACATATTTTATTAATTTACTTAATTTTACTATTTAAAAACACTTTGCTTATGCCCCAAATATTTCAGTATTACTGAGACGACTTTGATTTCAAGGCGACATTCGGTCCAATTTGACATTTCAGGCGTCATTCCCCCTTAACCCACTTGCCACTTGGCGATGAAGCAAAAATGCTTATCACACGTATAGGGTTTTTACTTAAGATAGCCTTTCCTCTCGTTCTTTATTCTAAGCTAGGGCCACTCCATTTAGTTTCTTACTCGTAGCTTGTAGTTTACGGTGGTTTTGGGATGGGTGAAATTTTCGATTTAGATAATACTTTCCTCAGTCTAGCTGCCTCACCCGTGCTTTCAATTTGGTTAGTAAAAACTTTCCATGATTCCCTCTGGGCTTTTCGACACTCGGACTTGAATTGCCTGAGTGCCGTTTTATATTCTTCCCAGAGTTCCTCTCTTTGGTGTTTATTAGCTTTATTGAAAAGCTTTCTGGTTCTTTTTGTCATTTCCATGAGAAAAGAATTCATCCATCTCCGTTTCCATACTGTTTTTAGTCGTTTCTTTGGACACGCTTCCTCGAATGCGAGTCTGATAACATTTTCAATGCTAGCAGTCTCATCATCGACTTCCTGTGTTGATTCCAAAGGAGCATTTCTCGTACACAATTTTGTGTTTAAGACCTCAATATATTTATCTCAGTTTGTTCTTCTGGGGTTTCTAAAAGTCAGAGGATTATTTCTGACATTAGCTAGCCATACACGATGCGATTTGCGTGCGAGCAATCTTGTGCACCTTTCCTCCCGGAAAACTCGTGGGATTGTGTGGTGTGTGCTAAAAAGCACGTTCGCAACACACGATACACTCTTTCCGAACAGAAAGAGTGTATAATTTAGAGCTTTCACGTGAAATTTACATTTTCATATAAATTTGTCTACTCTGGAGTGGCGTGTGTCTTGAAAATTTCGACGTGCCAGACGACACTCTTGTAACCTTTGACAATAAAATTCGGCGTTGTATTTTTTGAGGGATATAATTATTTAAATATGGTATGACAAACAGGCAAAAAATAGCAATTGTGTGTGCTCTCATGTATTTAGCGGATGTGAAAATGACTAAAAGGAAACCTAGGAGATTCTGGCAAAAGAAATGGTTAACATTAAGAAATGAATTTAGTGATGTTCGGCTCTTAAGGGAATTGAACGACACTAGTCCCCACGATTTGTACAATTACTTAATGGACGCAAGAACCTTTGGGATTTTGCTATCCAAAATAAAACCGTATATTAAAAAACAGGATACAGTTATGAGGCAAAGTATTCCAGCACAAGAGAGGCTTATAGCAACGCTGAGATTTTTGGCAACAGGCAGAACATATGAGTGTCTCGTTGGCGTTAAAACAGCTTCTCCCAAAATTGTGTTTGCGGAAAGTTTCCCTAAGGTTGCTTTCTGCATTACTTGCATCAAAAGACCTTCTGCCAGAACTCGTTGCTCTGCATTTTGTATTTTTTTAAATCTTTTTGCGATGTAGCTTCCTAGGTGATCATAATCATCCATTTGTTCAGCACGATTTGATGTATTTTCTTTCAACGCTTCAGTGCAAGCATTGAAAAAGTCTTCTTGATCTCTATCTACTTTCTTCCTTTTCGGTGATTTCGGAGTTTCGGATTGTGGAGCTTGAAAAGTTTTTCGGTGAGCCTGGAAATAATCGTATTACGTTTGGTTTTATTTGAAGTTTCCGAAATCAAAGGCAGAATGGCAGACTGTAGCTGAAGGATTTCAGGAGCAATGGAATATGCTTAACTGTGGCGGCGCATTAGACGGTAAGCACATACCAATCACAGCACCGGCTAACAGTGGAGCCTCATATTACATCTATAAAAAATTTTATAGTATTGTTCTTCTTTCCCTTGTAAATGCTAATTACGAGTTTATTTACATAGACGTTGGCAAAAATGGCAGAAATTCGGATGGTAGTGTATTTGAATTTTCTTCACTTAGTCAGAAAATGGAGGATGGGACAATAAACTTCCCGGAAAATTTTGAAACGAACGAAAACTTAAACTTGAAGCATTTCCTTTGAAAAAAAATATTTTGAAGCCATTCGCGCAAGCTACCTTGAATTACGAGAGAAGAATTTTTAACTATCGTTTATCACGAGCGCGCAACGTGGTGGAAAACACATTTGGTCTAATATCAACGAAGTTTAGAATTCTACATACTGCTATGAACATTTCTGTCGAACACATTAAGAACGTTGTGGCAGCTATATGTGTATTGCATAATTTTTTGAAACGAAATAATTCAAATTACCACACACCACACACTTTTGATTCTGAGGATCCAAAAACTCGAGAAATTCGTGAAAATGTGTCTTGGAGGAAAGACATTCCTTCCGATTTTGTACCACTTCAAATAAGTAGGAATTTAACCATGAAAGCATAGAAAATCGTGAATTATATGCAAATTTTTTTTTGAATAATGGGCAAGTACCATGGCAGGATTACATGATAAGGAGTGGTAAAGCATAATCTCTTTTGTACAACATTCTGGTTTTCATTAAAATAAAAGTATTTTTAAATAAATTGGTTCAATTACCTCTGTTTCATTAATCTCATCCACTTCTGCGATATTGGTGCTATTAACGTTTTCTAATTCCAGATCTGCCGTAGCGAAGAGATCCTCTTGTTCATCGAAATTGTCGATGCTGCTGGTTTTTCATGATCTGCTGTAGAATCTAATAAGTTATAATACCACAACGATAGGGTCGCCAGACTTTCCACAGACAATATCGCCAGATGGACACTAAAAAGTCGCCAAAATCGCCAATCTATAAATTTTTTGTAGAAATGATTATAGCCAAAATGTCAAAGTGGAAATCAAGATGGCAAATACGTGTAAACACGAAAGTACACGTAAGTGCAAATAGTCACTTCCTTTAGCTTATCGCGATAATACTACAATTAAATGTTGTTTGATTGGGTATGCAATATACTGTGTTAAGGTACGAGTAATTTCTTTAATTACACACCTTAAGTTTCGTTGGATTTTAGTAAAGCAATCGTTACCAGCATAATAATATTTTTGAACTCGTTTTTACAAGCACAATTTCATTTGATTCTCATTTCACCCCAATGAAAATTAGACCAAAACATCAAAATTTAACTAAACGGCTGTTATTTTGCCACCAATTCCTATCTTCGTGCCAAATATCAACTCCCTATATGAAAGAGTTTCAGAAAAAATGCCAAACAATTAAAGACTTCCAATAAAATATATTTCATAATCTACCTATAGTTAAAGTGATTTTCAATTGTAGATACTAACGCTTTGATCAGGGAATCCAAGGCTCGTTGCACCTTATTATCTTTTAGAAGTTCAATTATGTTTGAATCGTGTTGCAGTGATTGTACATTTGCATACAATAGATCGGATTTTGACACCGTTATAGATGACTTATTGAAGATTTTTAATAAAAAAACAGCTGTCTAGATCAGTGTTTTTATTTAAATTTGTTGGTTTTCCACCTAGTGTTCGGTCGAAGGCGTCCACAGCTAAAGAAAAACTAACCCTTTGGTGCTGCTGTTGACGAAGAGCCAAAAGAATTTAGCTTTTATTTATTAGAAACGCCGATCGCGTTAAGAAATATTTTAATATTTTTTACTTTGCTCGAGTTGAACGGTTGAGTTCGGAATTTTTATTAAAATTTTTTGAAAAATATACTCGGGTCATGTGTTTAGTTTGTAGATTGTATAAATGTGATTATTGAGGATGCTTAAAATTTTCTTCTGCAACTCGATCTCTGGATCAGGTTTGACAATTTTCGGTTGAGGAGCTGGAAGGTCAGCTGCGTCGCCTAACTCTGCCTTTTTTGTAACTCACACCTTGTAACAATTGTAAAACCGTTAAGAAACGATTGTCAGCAAGAGCGTTTAATAAAGTTTGAATCGCGTCTGGATGACATTCTTTTAAAGGAGGAGCAACTGAGCTATTTGGAGGAATGATTGGCAAATCTGTCGGCAGTAATTTCTGCCCCTCTGCGCTCAATTTGATTTGAAAATCTTTTGATCATTCGATATTAGGTCCGAGTTAAAATTCCGACTGATCAGTTAACTGCAACTGAGTTTTCAGCCGAAGTCAACGCCAAATCAAATTTGAAATTAAATTGTAGCTTCAGCTTCTGTCATTTTCAGAGCTATTTGCATGTATATTTCAAATGAAGTTAGCCGCAGTCGAGTTTTGTGACTACAACTTTGCACTTTGAGCAAAGTCTAAGTTCAGTCGGAGTCGACTGATATGTCGTTAAATTGTAACAATCATGTCGCATGAATTTCCCATTTGAGCAAAGTTGCAGTTGACGGGTCCGTTGGAATTGTACTTCGGGCCTCAAGTTAATGGCATTATCAACTGCCATATTTCGGTGCTCCGCTGGTTGCCCATAAAGTATGTTTCTGTGATACTTCGATGCTATTCGTTTTGGGCGGTGACAAGTACTGCATATAAACATCCACGTCACGAAATATTTGCGCTAACTTTCCCAATTGGTACCCCTTCATTTGGGAAAAGCAAATCAACTTTTAAATATAACCTTTTCATATTCGGCATATTCTCTATAAAAAGTAAAAAAAAGTAATGAATCTATACATATTCAAAAGTCCAATTACATGTGCCCCTGGTTAATGACAATTACCTCACAATCATTGTAATCAGGAGGAACGTGAGCATGCTGAAGCTGTTGTAAATTGGCTTGAGTTGCCTCTAGAGTTTCTTTCTTTAGCTGTGGTTTCTTACCTTTACCTATTCCGGACTGTTATTTTGTACCCTTTAAACAAAGATACATTGAGGGCTTGAGCTGCCTTATTAGCAATCGCTTCTGTTTCAAATTGTACAAATCCGAAATATTTTTGCTCCAAATAGAAGAATTGTTCCGCATCTATTACAGATACTTTCGAGTTCTTCTCTGGTACATGTTTGTAGGTTCCCAAAAGTATACAACTTTTTGCTACAGTAGGATCTCTTACATTTAATAAACCGTTTTCATTATTTCTCCTAAAATTTATTAAAAATCACTGAATAAAACTGCGAAAAAGCCGGCAAATAACTCATTAGACGTGCCGTAGAATTTTCTGTCACTTTAAGTGTCACTTGCAGTTGCGGCAACTTTTAACAAATTAGCTAAATTTTTGAGAAAATTCTGCTGAATTGATGTATGCTACATTTGTAAAACTTTAGAAATTAGTTTTAAAAAACTAATAAATAATCTGTCAATTTTTCTTTCAAGAGAAATCGCCATAAAAACGCCCGAAGTAGATGAAAAATCGCCATCGCCAAATTCATATTTTTTGTCGCCAGGAATGATAAAAAATCGCCAATTTGGCGAAAAATCGCCACATCTGGCGACCCTGGCTGCAGGGAATACTCGTACACGCAATTGTAGGTGTGTGGCTCCCAGAGAGATAAACTTGGGGGGAAAAATGAGATGATTGCTCACACGCAATCATGGCGTGCTGTCATAACGACACACGAGCGCGCAATCGTTTCTAAACCAAGAGGAAAAATGATTGCTCGCACGCAAATCGCTTCGTGTATGGCTAGCTAATGACACTTAGCTCAAAGAGTATCCATCGATGGTCCGAGAATGATACCTCGTCAGATACATACCAATTCTCAATCTCTTCAAGAGTTCTCCCGTTCGCGAGTGTAATGTCTATAACTTGTTTTCTGTTTTTATTAATAAAAGTTGGCTTACACAACTTTATTTATAATAAGAAGTTTTGATTTTACTAGGTATTCAATTAAGGACTTACCCCTGTCATAGTTGTCTGTGCTGCCCCACACAATATGGTGTGCATTTGCGTCACAGCCTATGACTAACCTTAAGTTTGTTTCCTTTGCATACCTTATCATATTCTTCAGAGTTTCCGTGCGAGGTGGATTCTCTTCATATGGAAGGTATGCCGATGCTAGTAGTAGCTTTTTTTGGTCTTGTCCTTTGCCGACTTCCCATTGCACAGCTATACAATGACGGTCGCTAATCTGTGGAATAGAAATAGCGTGTATCTCTTTTTTAACTATTACGCAAGTCCTGGGCTTACTTTTGTTTATTGTATACAAACAATTAAACACTTTTGAGTTCCAGTTCGTGACTTTCCCTCAAAAGTTGATGGTTCCTGGATCAGGGCAATCTTCACATCCTTCTTCACTATCATCTCGGCTGGCTTGAACCAACCACGTCATGATGATGGTTCCATCTTTTTGGGGTGGAGGTCATGGGTTCCTCCACTACAATTATCCACAAATTTACTACTTCCACGGTAAAAACTAACACATTCAGACCTTTCAAACACAAAAGGAAAATTCGGAAACTTTTAGAGCATGGTGCTCTTCCTTTCGTTTTTTGTTCTAAGGTTACTTACTCGTAGGTGCTGTCAAATTAAGCGAAGGGATGTCAAATTAAACGAAGTGCTGTCACTTTTCTGTTTACTTCACGCGACAAGGTTAGGTTAGGTTAGGTTCGTGTGGCTGCCTTAAGTGGCGCACTTAGACCTCAAAAGGCCCATTGTGATGCCACGGGAATCCAAGGATTCCCTCCACCTCCTCATTAGAACCATCCGGAGCTGTCGATGAAGCGCCAAAGATCTGCAACGTCAATCGCCGCCAGATCCCAGGTTTCCTCCTCCTCCTCGTCCATGCAGCTTCTACAGAAGTCATTTGAGGGGATCTCCAGTCTCTTCGCATGTAAGCCAATAAGGCAATGGCCTGTGATAACCCCAGTCGCTATTCTGAGGTCAGATCTACCCCTCGAGAGCAGAAAATTGGAGCGCCTTAGATCCAGTTTAGGCCAGATCTGTCTGGACGTATGGCACGTAGTGCCGTTTGTCCATCTGTGGTTCGCTAAGTTGATTGCTCTCCTACTAAGCAACATCTTACAGGTTGCCAAGAGCCAACCAAGAGTAGTCCTTTCCGATTCAATCTCCAGGGTGGTACCACGTCTAGCAAGCTCGTCCGCTACGCAGTTTCCTGGAATATCCCTGTCCCCCGGGACCCAACACAGGTGAATTTGATACCGTTCGGTCAGCTCATTTAAAAGCGAGCGACAGCTGTTAATAGCCCTAGATGTCGATAGGACAGAATCGAGAGATAGCAGAGCAGCCTGACTATCTGTAAGGATACAGATGTAATTTGGAGCTTCGTTCTCCCTTAGCCACTTCAAGGCTTCCTGAATAGCCATGACCTCCGCCTGAAACACACTACAGTAGTCTGGAAGGCTGAAGGATAAGCTAATGTTCATGCTTCTGAGAAAACACCACCCCCCACCTTGCCCTGTAGCTTAGAGCCATCTGTATAAATTTGAATGGACTCCCTACAGGGATTGGTGTCTCCCTCCCAGTCCAGCCTGGTTGGAATGGTTAATAAGAAACGCTTGACAAAGGAGTAGCTAGGAGTGGTGTAGTCAAGATGCCCCACTTGGAGCGAAAAGGAGTCCAGAATTGTGGAGTGCCTAACTCTAGTATTGGACCACTGAGTTGTGGCTGTAAGTCCGACGGCAGCATTAGCTGCCATCTGTTTACCCATCAGATCTAAAGGGAGTAGATGAAGAAGTATCTCCAGAGCATCAGTAGGAGTGGTCCGTAGCGCCCCGGTGATACAAATGCAGGCCGATCTCTGCACCTTCCTTAAAGCGTTGAGGTAAGTGGCCTTGTCCAGTGCTGGCCACCAGACCACCACTCCATACAACAAGATTGGCCTAATGACTGCAACATAGAGCCAGTGAGTCAGCTTGGGTTGAAATCCCCATTTCCCACCGATGGCTCTCTTGCAGGAGTATAGAACTGTAGTTGCTTTCTTGACCCTCTCCTGAATATTAAACTTCCAGCTGAGCTTCCTATCCAGGATGATACCCAAATATTTAGCTTCCTCGGCAAAGTCTAGGCGGGTGCCATTCAGATACAGAGGGTCAACGGGAGGAATATTATGTTTCCTAGTAAAAATGACCAACTCGGTCTTTTTAGGGTTAATACAAAGTCCACGCCCCATTGCCCACCTGGTGAGCTTGGTGAGGGCGTTCTGCATAAGATCCCTTATGACAGGCAGGAATTTGCCCGAGATAGCTATAGCGATGTCGTCCGCATAGGCAACCACTCCATAGCCCTCTTCTTCCAGGATTAGAAGCAGTTTGTTCACCACCAGATTCCAAAGAAGAGGAGATAGGACCCCACCTTGCGGTGTGCCCGTGCTCACCGTTCTGATGGTATGAGCCTCTCCCAGCTTTGAGCTGATGGTCCTGCCATGAAGCATCTGACCGATCAGCGACATAAGATTGGCATTCACACCCAGAGAAGCGAGTGCATCCATGATTGCCCCCGGACTGACGTTGTTAAAAGCTCCCTCAATGTCAATAAAGGCCACTAAAGTGAACTCCTTGCAATCAAGGGATTTTTCTATAGTGCGCACGAGAGAGTGTAGAGCAGACTCCACAGACTTCCCTTTACAGTACGCGTGCTGGGACGCCGATAGTAGACACTGAGGAATACTACCGCGTAGATGAATATCGACTAATCTCTCAAAGGTTTTGAGAAGAAAAGATGATAGACTTATAGGTCTAAAGTCCTTAGGAGTGACATGCGAGCTTTTGCCCGCTTTGGGAATAAACACAACCTTAACTCGTTTCCACAGTGCCGGGATGTAGGTCAAGTCAAGGCAGCCCTTATATAATACCATCAGCCAATTTAGTATGAGATCGGAGCTGCGCTGGAGCTCTACAGGAACAATGCCATCAGGACCCGGAGATTTGAAAGGCATGAAGCTGTGTATAGCCCACCGGAGTTTGGATTCCGTAATCACATCCGCCAGCTCCAGAGATCGAGGAAGGTTACATAAGGGAGGTATCACAACCCCCCCGGTACTTCCAGGAAAATGAGTTTCAAAGAGAATCTCTAGAGACTCTACGCTTGATGAGGTCCAAGTACCATCCGCCTTAAGTAGATAGCTAGGAATACTTGGACTGGTAGCTAGGATTTTTCTCAGTCTGGAGGCCTCAGAGGTTTCCGTTATTTTATCGCAGTAAATTCTCCACGATTTTCTCTGAGCCTTCCTGAGTTCCTTTTTATATATTTTCAGTTTGTCTTTATAGCAGTCCCATGAGTGCATTTCCCTATTGGCTTTTGCCAGATTAAAGGTCTTTCTGCATTCCTTCCTAAGAGACCCTAGGTGTGCGTTCCACCACGGAGGCTTCTGTTTGCCTCTGGGTATCTTAAGGGGACAGGATTGAGCCATAGCACCATTTAGAACTTTGGTGAGCTTATCAACTAGCCCATCCAGTTCCTCTTTGTTATTTGGAGGGATAGGTCAGAAGGTAGTGACGCCTCCACAATGTCCCTATATAAGTTCCAATCAGTCTTTCTGTAATTTCTAAAGACTGGTGGTTTCGACGGCCGGTCATCCAGATCGAACTGAATGTACCTATGGTCAGAGAAGGAGTGTTCCTTGGAGACCCTCCAATTCTTTATGAGAGATCTGACATTATCCGAGGCTAGAGTCAGGTCTAAAACCTCTTGCCTGTTCCTTGTGATAAAAGTGGGTTCTATCCTCTCATTACATAAGAGCAGGTTAGTATTTAAAAGATAATCATAAAGAGACTCACCTCGCTCGTTGATATCGGAGCTGCCCCACACCGTGTGATGTGCATTGGCGTCGCATCCCAGTATGAGCCCAACCCTGCGTCGTTCAGCCTCAGCAACAAGGTTCTTCACAGAATCGGACGGCGGAGGCCCCACGAAGTCGTGTGCCAGATAAGAGGACGTCAGCCAGTAGCACCTCGATCCGATTTCCAGGTTGACGGCTACTGTATCTTCATCACTATAGTTGGAGAGAAGAAAAACATTTAGCGTCTTCTTCGCCATAATACAAGATCTAGGCTTACCCACATTCCTTTTATAGAGGGTCGTATAACCCGGTGTAGATAGTCCGCGAACCAGTCCTCCTGCGACCCATGGTTCTTGGACTAAAACAATATCTTCCTCGTCCTTTGTTAGGCGAAGAAGAAGGGCAGCAGATGCTGCTTTAGAGTGGTGGAGGTTAAGTTGAAGCAGCCGCAGCATCAGAAGCGCAATCACTCCTAACTTCCACCGCTTTGTTTTGTAGCTCCTCTGGTTCAGAAGCGAGTAGCTGTTCCTCATCCAGAGAGGCCCTTAGTAGCCTGCGTGAAAGCTCCAAGCTACGCGACAAACTTGCTGAAAGATCTAAGTCCAAAAATCAACTTTCCGAGAATTCGAGGTTTTTATGTTTCATTCACCATATGCACTGTATGCTGCAGTCTTAGAATAAAGAACTAGAGGAAAGGACATCATTCGGAAAAATGTAAGCATTTTGCTAAATGTGGTAGAACCCAAGCGATGTGTGCGTTTCGAACATGAAAGTAGTAAAATTTTGCTTGTATACAGGAGGGGCCAACTCATTTTGATAATATTTCAAATTAGGTGTTTTTAAAATATATTCTTATAACACTTTTAATATAATATAACTTTGCCCGACCATATTTTATTAATTTACTTAATTTTACTATTTAAAAACACTTTGCTTATGCCCCCAAATATTTCAGTACTACGGAGACGACTTTGATTTCAAGGCGACATTCGGTCCAATTTGAATTTCAGGCGACATTCCTCCTTAACCCACTCGCCACTTTGCCCTGAAGCAAAAATGCTTATCACACGTACAGGGTTTTTACTTAAGATAGCCTTTCCTCTCGTTCTTTATTCTAAGGCTGCAGTCATACACATCGTGTTTTCTTCGTTAAATATTCTGCTTTTACTATCTTTGGGATTACTGTATAAAAGGTACTATATAGAAAATATAAAATCCGGATAAAACGGACTTAAGTGGTTATTCATTTTATTATTATTATAATTACACTTAGGTAATTAAGTTCTTATATAAGACATTTACAATAATGTTACAATTTAAAGAGTATATTAATAATTTGCTTTCCCGCATTGCAGAACCTTCTTTTTAAATTCGCATATATTTTTATTGTACATTAACTTTAACCCGTTATAAAAAATTGAATTTTGGGTCCTATTTTGCAATACTCGAAATTCGGCTTCATCACAAAACTACACACTACAATGGCAGCTTGCAGCATCGGCCTTTTTCTTACTCTTTTTATGACTCCCATCTTTTCTTATATTTTCTTAGCAATTTAATCCGGGCGACTATTAAATTTTAAGTCCTCATCTGCAGCACCACCCAAATATCATTTACAAATTCAATCATATCTCGACTTATTTATAAATATCTCTATAATCGAGATATAGTTGATTGTTATATATTTAGTTTTATTTGAGTTTAATTTCAGTTTATTTGCATTTAACCAAAGTTTTACACTATTTAAGTCTTCATTTAAAGGGCTACATCCCCCTAGATAGCTGGAAAAAATCTGTTAAAATCCTTATAGTATGTAGACTTAAGAATAACTTCTGGACATTTAATGCCGACATATGTCTAAAATTCTCGGAGTTACAAAGTTTTTTATCATGTGATGCAGCTCAGTTTGCATTGCAGTAGCATTTTATCTCAGCCTTTAAACTAGGTTTTCTCAGAAAAGTGTTTTTCAAAATGTTTCTGTTGGCGGATTTATTATTATAAATTTTGGTGGTTCTACTATAAACAGACATGGATAGTAGCTATCGAGTCACGATAGTCATGCTTGGTATAGGTAGTGGCAGCAGTAACTCGAGTAATGAAATGTGTGCTATGGACATTCAAGTTTCTGTACACGTTTCCTCCATTATATGTAATTAGTGCAAGTAATTTTTTCTATCGGTAAAATTTATGTTATAACTGCGACAGCTCAAGAAAACAGGTTTCATGTCTTTTATATAATATCACATTAATCATAATAGACCTAAAAAAAATCAATAATTATGTTTACCACCAGAAATTGCAACTGCAGAGAAGGTAAGTTCCATAAATATTTTACCTGTGGAATTTGTATTGCCCGCGATCCCATATAGAGTACAACCCTGACCAATAACTTTAAATGTTTAAACGTTGTGAACTTGTGCATTGGCCTATTGTGTCCTTAAATGATGTGTATTTTATGTATGATATCAGATAAAATTTCAGATTTATTTCTTTACCATGTTTGAAGTATTTTGAATTTTATTGAGAAAATATCATATGAGACCTTTTGTAGAAAAGCTATACATATGCATATCTTATTTTTAGTCTGCAGAGATTGGCTGGAACTATTAGGATTATGAAGTTTAACCAAGAAGAGGATCGAAATTTGTGAGCAGCATTTCAGCCAGGATATGTTTGGAGCCAGCGGACGACGTTTGGTTCCTTTAACTTTTTAAATTATTATATATATTGTTGTAATTTTTCTCAGCTGACCGAGCGATTACGAGATTATTACTGTTTTTTAGTTGTTTTTGAGTGCTAAGTACTTCTGGAGTCAAAATAAATAAAACCAATTTTCAAAACGGACCCATGGTCAATATAGCAGTTTTTGAGTGGTTTTGCTGGACAGTTAGTGTGATGTATTAACTAGGGATGCCTCGATACGCCTTTTTGCCGATGCGATACCGATACCGATACTCTTATAAAAATATCGGCGATACTGATACCGATACCGATACGCTTATTGAATTCAAAAAGGAAGGTAGAATAAATAAAACACAATTAATCAATAGTTTTAGTAATCAAAATTAACATTTATAAGATTTTTATTTAAAAAACAAAGTATTCTTAAGTTTTGCGGGCAAAGGCGATTTCGCAAGTCTGTTTGAATAAGACCTGCGGTGGAAAATAGTCTCTCAGATGCGACAGAACTCATTTGGAAACTAAAGTACTTCTGCGCCATTTTTTTAAGTTTGGGTATAAGACGTCATGGCGCCAGAAAACGAACGGATCTGCGTCTCTCGATATATTAGGTGACCTTAGGTATCTCTCGACTTCTTCTTTGGGAGAATTACAGCTCAGAGTAGACAGGGGCTCATCTTCCTCGGACTCTCTAATAATATTTTCACAAACGCTCCAAAGCCCGCAACTTGTAGGCATTGTAGAACTTACAGTTACAGTACTAGATGTATGTGTGACTGTGTCTGAAATAGTTTCGGACTGCAGTGCAACATTAAGATCAAGTAACTGAATAAGACGCTTTTTTGTCATAGTAATGGCAGACTTTGATTGAAATATTCGTGCTTTGTAACTTGATCCTCGTTCTGGCTAGGCAATATGTTTCTTCATTTTCCAAATCATCAAATTTTTCATCAAGAGCCAATACCAAGTCAGCCGCTAATTTTTTGGATTGCGATGAATTCTCCCTTTCTGTCGACTGACATTCTATGTTTTTTAATACTTTTCGAAGACTGTTTATTAACGGAATGGCATCAGATAACGTAGCTGTGGCTGTGCTAGTTGACTTTGTAGCCTCTGCAAAGTATCGCAAAATGTTCACCACCTCTTCCATCATTACCAATTCTTCAGTCGTAAGTTCAACTTTGCATTTAATACGAGGCAGACAAGCTTGTATTGCAACTCGTTGTTCCAGTAAACGCCTTAATGCTTCTAGTGTCGAGTCCCAGCGTGTAGAAATGTCCTGTATAGGGACATGATTTTGAATATTATGAGCATCCTGCATTTCTGTTAAAATCTTACTGCTGCTTGTGGAATGATTGAAATGTCCAATGATAGACCTTGCTTTAGTTATCATTTCATTCACTTTACCATCTTTAAAGAGGCTGGCTTTCATTACCAGTTGCAATGAGTGAGCCAAACATTTGATAGGTACAACATCGCAGGTTTTTTGAATCTCTCTAATAGCGACACCCATATTTGCAGCGTTGTCGGTAACTACTGCTCGAACTCGGTCTTGTATACTCCAATCATGAACAGCCTTGTTAAGATTACTTGCTATGTTAATACCTGAATGCTGAGCTCCATCGAATGGCATAACCTCAAGGCAGTAATTTTTGTATTCAAAATTTGCATTGATTCCATGAGCTGTCAAGCTAATAAAATCATTAGATTGCGAAGAAGAGTCACTTGTCCATATGTCAGTGGTTATCACAATATGCGGCAGCTCTTTTAACAGCTCTAGTACTTTAACTTTAACTCGCTGATAAATTTCTGGTATGACTTTTTCAGTAATATGGGACCGCGAAACCATTTTATAATTTGAGCTTAGCTTTTTTAATAATCTTTTGAAACCTATTTTGTTCACTAGATCTAACGGCTCCATGTCAACACATATTTCCTCTGCAATAGTGCGAGTTATATCTTTTCCCGAATATCGTCGTCACTATAAAGAGATTTCTTATCGATAATCTCCTCCAGAGTTGCTTGTTTCTTACGTTGTGGGCCGTTGTCGTCGTCACACTTTGTTTTCTGGATAGTTGTTTTCGACGTTGAAGCGGTGTGCAATTCACTCGGATGGTGCCTCTTCATGTGGATCCACAAGTTTGATGTGTTAATTTTAGAATTGATGCCAAGGGACACATTTTCTTTACAATACAAACATATTGCTTTGGAATTATCAATTGTCGAAATTTCAAAGTGATTCCATATAGCACTTTTGTGTTTTGAAGTTGACATGACTACTATTTATTTTATTTGACTCAAACGACTAGTTATAAATGATATACAATACACAAACAATTACGATATGTAATTCTTAATCTTATTTGCATGGAAAAATACTTCGCGCAACAACATTCAACCAAGCGAAATGGGATAGATGTGCGAGTGCGAGGCCAAAGCGGGCGGGCGAAACAAAACACTGAATAAAGCGCGGGGTTTCCCCGAGCATAGTTAGTTCGTGCCTCGTTTGCAACGAAATAGATGGGACAACACGCGCGTTTACATTACATTTTTAAAGCGCGAAATTTGAAAAGTATCGTTGAATCTGATATATCGGTATCGGTATCGGTATCGGATGCATCCCTAGTATTAACACGGATTATTGTAAAATAAATTGCGGCTGCGAATGGTTGGGAATAGTGCGAAAGTTCTAAACAACCAAATAGTTACGCGATAGTGACACCATTAGTTTTAAGCACTGCACTAAGTCAAAAAAGTTTTAAATGTGTTTAGTATCCGTGAGTGCTGTGTTACCTGATACATGTGCGGTACTTGTATCGATTAAGTATGTTTTTTATTAGACGGCTTGGTGTAATATTGTGGTGTTGTGTTGTGACGTGTGTAGGGGATTTTGGGATAGCTCTGCCGACTGGGTCTTTTGAGGTGGGGCCTGGTGAGGTAAGGCTCAGGTCTCCTTTGGAATCTCTACTTGGGGCGCTATATTCTTCGTTTACCGAAATCGACTTTTCTCAATGGATGGATGAGTAAATGAACCAATGCCTGTGTTTGTTGAAAAAAAGATTTTATTGCGGCTAAGTGGTGTGCCAATACTTATCTGTTTTAAGTTCGAAAAAATAGGAGAGCTAAAAATGGCGGTCGGGCTTTTTATACATTTTCTTATTTTCGAATTCGTAGTTAACAAAATGTAATAGAACAAATTTTAATTTTAATTAACGACATCTAGTGGAAATATTTTAATTGCTAATATTTACATTTATTAATAAACTTTAAATAAAGTTATAGTTAAAAAAAATTAATCCCTTCGATGACTATAGGCAAGAAAACTCAAGTTGAAGTTTGGTGAGGTTATGGTGTCGCATTTGTTAATTATTCTGCTTTTAATGATTATAACTAACTTGTCTCTTTTTTCAGGAGGTTCCGGCGTCGTTAAGCACTGTTCAGGTTCCCCTTCCTTCTGAAACATGGAGTTCGCCGAGTTTCGAATGTTTTTCTTCTGGTAGATTTTGACAGGTGTCAAACAGGTAAATCTCTTTAATTTTAGCACCAAGATCACTAAAGATCACTGGATACTGACAGGCTGGATAGAGGACATCCTTAAAGGAACGTGTCTGGATTTATTAGGTAAGTACTTTTTGCTTTTGTTAAACTACTCTCCATTCCAAAGCTTGAGACTACGGCCAAGCTGGATATGCCTGTGAAATAGAAGCGGAAAGTGTATGTAAGTCTTTGTTTGTGCCTATACAATCCGCGGAGCACCATTGTTTAGTGTTAAAGACGCGCGCGGCAATATTCGGTTTGAATAGTCTGTTTACTGCGTTCGGGATATGGCGCTAGTCCGTCGTCGTGTACAGTTCGCATTTTTCCGCCGCGGCACTTTTTATTTTAAAAACGACCTCTGTGATAGCTTCGATATTATTATACGGATCGTCACAGTTGCACTGAAATTTTGGGCATGGACCCAGATAAGCCTTCATTTGTCGACTCGCGAATCGTAGACACTCATGAATGTCATTCAGAGTGTTAATTAGTCTCTCGGGATACTCGTTTGTGGGTATAGTCTTAGTTGGTGGGCTGCCCATGACCACCTCTAGAGGTAAGCTTAGCTGTCTTCCAAAGAGAGGTGGAGCCAGTACTGTAGTGCATATCACAATAAAATTGTAAATTAATTACAAATCCTAAATTAAATAAATAATAATAAATATTTATATCAAAAGCTTTTAATCACAAAAGAAACAAATCTTCAAGCAAGTAAGCTCATTTTAAAACAACAAGCGCAAATTGCTAGAACAAAGTCAAGAAAAGTTTCATATTTCTTACACGACTTTCTTTAAAATTGCCCAGATGGTTCACTCGTAATAAAGAATAAAAATAAACAAACGTGACCACTGCGCAAAGATAAAAGAATTAATCACCGCACACGTCAAATTGCTGACATTGATGGTTTGTTTACATCTTTCAATGAACTCATTGAACTCTTTTGATTTTCGTATGCCGCTGAGTCATAACATTTACATTGATTAATTATCAACTTGCATGTTCTGGATTTTATAACCAATAATGCTGTTATTGCATTTTTACTTCCGATACTGAATTTTCCTTTGTTAATTAGGCATACATAACAGGGATAAGAAAATTTTTATAAATATAGAGGTAAGATTTGAATAAAGCAGAAGTAATTCTTTGGACAGAGTTTAAGTATCACTTAAATGGACCGAAATTTAGTATCACTTAAATCTAGTCCGGATACTTTCGGCAGAATTGCCAATACTACCTTCTCCACTCCTAATTACGGCGGTCCTATCATAGTGCTGATAAATTGGCCAAGCTTTTCTCACCGAGGGCTAAATCTATTTTTCACTCCATCATCTAAAAGAATAGAAGGTGATATCATCTTCACAATACTAATCCCAATTATGTTGATGACTATCAAAGAATTTTGCCAGGTATTCCAGAATCGTCCAGTTGAACCCTTCTACTAGGCCGTCGTATTGTGGATGGAGGGCAGTGGTGCGTGTCTTCCGGATTCCAAACTTGGTAAGGGTTACCTGGAACACAGCACTCTTAAAATTTCTACCTTGGTCTGAATGCAGTTGTAATGGTGCTCCAAAGCGTCTGAAAACTGCCGTAATCAGGGCGACAGCTACCGTTGCCGCTGTCTGGTATGAAACTGGGAGGGCTTCCGGCCACTTCGTGAAATAGGCCATACAGACTACTAAGTATCAGTTGTCACGATCCGTTCTAGGAAGAGGTCCCAGAATGTCTACTGCAACCCATTTGAGTGGGTGTACCAACGTTACACAGTTGCATCGGGGCTTTCGTTCTTGGTCGGGGTCCCTTCCGCAATTGACATGGGGGGCATCCGGCGTACCAATCCTTAACGTCGTTACTACAACCTATCCAGCAATATCGCTGCCGCAGCTTGTTGAGGATTTTATCAACTCCAAAGTGTCCACTGGATGGAGAGTCCTGAACCTGGTTAGGTACTAGTTTGCGTAACGACTTAGGTACCAAAATCTGTTTTAGCACTCTCCTTCCGTCATCGATAGTTCGTAAAGTCACCTTATTTTCCATACTCAACGAAGACCAAATAGACCAATAGGCTTTTACTTCCGGGCCAAGGAATTTTATGGACTCCTTTTCAGGTTGAGCCTGCGCTCGCAACCAGCTCCGTACTAACCGAAATGTTGGGTTTTGCTCCTGATGTTCGGCTATATTCTCCTGAGCCGTGACGATACGTGCGGTTATTGTGACTTTTTCTTCAAGTCGTTGGCAGTAGGAGCAGTTTAAGGCTGATCACGGGTGGCGAGACAGAGCATCGGCGTTGTTGCGTGTCCTTCCTGAGTGGTATGCAATCTCGAACTCAAACGCCTGCATGTGAAGGCCTCTTCACATGATTCTGACCAGCAAAATGTGCGTCCTTTCTCAGTAAAATCTGTAAGGAGCTTCGCGATGACGGAGAAATTTAGAACGAATCGCCGGTACTACGCACAAAGGTCAAAGCCGTCTTTTCTTGATCATTGTCTTCAACTTCCACTTACCAGTATCCTGATTGTAGATCCAATCCTGCTAAGGCATTGAGGGTTAGATCTGTGCGTGGAAGCGGGTAAAAGAATTTTTAATTTTATATCTTTTACGACATTTTGAAGTCGGTGCAAATTAAACAAACCAACTACAACAAAAATATTTAATCGTCATTTCTTATAATCCCGTATGCCGAAACGTTCAGGTAGTACTACGTATTATTTTCAATTGTGGTACTGTAATTGTTTTATTTGTTTAATTTGCACCGACTTCAAAATTTCGTAATAGATATAAAGTTAAAAATGATTTTATGCTTTTTAGTGCTTTTTGTGAAGTCGGTTCAACGTTTTTTTAAAGAACTATTTTATTTTTCACTTTTTAGTGTCTTCTACTCTATACAACGAAGAAAGAACCATCCAAATCGGTCTACGCGTTAAAAGTTAGTTTTAACCCCCTACCCCACCCCCATTCCGCTAAACTTTTTTTCTCATGGTATCAATCAAAGAACATACTCTACCGAACAGAAAAGGAATCATCGAAATCGGTCCACGCGTTACGAAGTTACTACCCCTCCCCCTCCCCCATCACCACCATAGGACCAAATTATTCTCCTATTAGCAATGGGGGATCACACTGTATACAACAGCAAAAGAACCATCCAAATCGGACCACGCGATTGGAAGTTAACCCCCTACCCTACCTCCATTCCGCAAAATTTTTTTTCATGGTATCAATCAAGGAACACACTCTACCAAACAGAAAAGAATTATCGAAATCGGTCCACGCGTTACGAAGTTGTATAACTGTCGGATATCGGTAATCAGGTGCCAGTTGTAATGGTGCTGTCATTTAAGTTAGTACATTGTTATAAGAACTTAATATACATAAGTCATAAGTCAGTTAAGCCAACTACACTATAATAATAAAATACAACTTGATAATATAAGTCATTACTTGCGTTGTAACAACGGTTGCGAAATAGTTTTATATACGACTATAAAGCTAGCAGTTGTATGTCGGTATAAATATAGTAATAATTACCACATGAAATGTGTAATTCACAAAATGGAGGAGCTAATTGCGAAAACAAATGAAATTAAAATATTTCAAATCGGATAATTTTATTAACATTTCCTGACCATTTTAATATAATGTATCCAATTACAAAAGCTTTTTTTAATACTTAGTAACAGAAAGTATTCAAAATTGGAATCATGAAAATATCTTTATTTATACAAAATTTAAAAAAATGAATATAATTTTAAGGCGAATGAGTTTTACGGGGCTACAATAGTAATTATTACAGAAAATATTGCTTGGCACATGAAATTAAGGCTTCGTTTGACTATAAGTTATACGAAAAATGTTAGATTAATTTAGGATTATGGAGTAATTTTAAGATTTTTATTGAATTCATTTACATTCTCGAAAACGTAGAAGTTCGACAATGTATAATGATAATGTATATAGAAAACTATGTTAATTCATTTGCGTACAAAAATGTATGCATGTGTACAATGATGTCTCAAGGATCGTAATTCAAGTAATAATAACTTACAACTTACAACTTGGAAGTCACTAGTTTTGACTTTAAGTCCCTTTAACCCTTATAAGACGTAGTAATAACCCAGTTGTGCTGCTTGGCAAACTGATCCTCCCCCACCCCACCCCCTACCAAAGGACCAAATTATTCTATAATTATAAATAGGGGATCACAATCTATACAACAGCAAATGAACTATCCAAATCGGTCCATGCGTTTCAAAGTTAGGTTCCACCCTCCTCCTCCCCCCCCCCCCCCCCAGCACCATTTTTTTCTCGTGGTATTAACCAGGGAGCATACTCTACCCAACAGAAAAAGAATTATCCAAATCGGTCTACGCGTTACGAAGTTAGACTACTCCTCCCCCCACGCCCACCCCTCACCCAAGGACCAAATTATTCCCGTATTAACAATGGGGGATCACACTCTATACAACAGAAAAAGAAACATCGAAATCGGACTACGCGTTACAAACTTAAGTTCCACCGCCATCCACTCCCCACCCCCACCCCGCCAAAAATGTTTTCTCGTGGTATCAACCAGGGAACATACTCTACCCAACAGAAAAAGAATTATCCAAATCGGTCCACGCGTTACGAAGTTAGACTACCTCTCCTACCCTAGCCCCCAACCTAGTTCAAATTTTCTCTTATTACCGATGAGGAATCATACTCTGTACAACAAAAAAAGAACCATCCAAATCGGTCCACGCGTTACAAAGTAAGATTTCACCCCCCCCCCCCCCCCCCCCCCCCACTATACCAAAATTATTTTTAACATGGTACCATACTCTACCCAACAAAAAAAGAATCATCAAAAAAAAAATACACGTCGAACTTAGAACGTCTTTGCTTTTGGGAAGTCGGTTAAATAAACAAATTGAAGATTTTTCCATGTATAATAAAATTTAAAAAAAATTAAGTCTCTATCTATAATAGATTTAAATATGTTTTCTGCTACAATGCAAGCAGACTTAACTGCCAGATGAAATTTTAAGTCAAGAATAAATTTTTCGCTTTTAGTACAATTAGAATTTAATAACAAAATCAAATGTAACTTGAAAACTGGCCAGATAGAAAATGTCTGACAATTTAACGTCAAAATACCAGAATATATCGGAAAAATAGTCGGCAATGTTGCCGACCGAATGACGGTGCATTTTGACGTTAAAATTATAGAATTTAAAGCTGGTATAATATTCTGACAAATTTTCAGAAATATTAAAGTAAGTAGTGCCCGAATTTATTTCGAGCAATATTAGGTCAATATACCGGCATATAGTGACGATCCGTATTCGGGCAAATTGTCGACAACCGGACAGTATAATCTAACCTGAACAGCATACGGTTCCCACAGATTGCTTGTAACATAAATTGCTGATGCATTATGACAATAATCTGCGTTTATAAAAATTTAATATATGTGGACAAATTATATTATTAATTTATAATATATATTGTGTTTTTAACTTATATAACCAAGGTGATGCACCATTAAAAATATTATTTTATATCATAAAAAACTAACTCCTAACTAACTAAACTAGTTTCGTACACTCATATGATAGTTTCTATTTAATTTTTGATATGATTTGAAAACGTTAAACATCACTTCTTTGAATTCTTACGGAGTAACTTGCTGATCTCTGAATGTGGAAGATTATTTATCGAATCTGAAACATTACCGTCAACCGCCAAACAATCGTATGTTCTCGGTAAACTTCGTCTCATCTCGGGCACGGATCCAACACGGTCAAGTAAATTCACAATTATTTGTCAGCAAATTGACCATTTATTGCCTGATTTAAGCTTGTAGTATTAAATGCCGTTAAAATGACAGTCTATTGTCAGCAAAGTATACTGACTATTTATGATAACAAAATGCCGTCATAAGGAGACAGTATACGTTGCTGTCCATTTTCTATCATTATATCAGCTATTTTATTCCAAAAAAAATAATCGTCAATAATAAATAATAATAATGTTTATTGCAAAAAAGACCTTCATTAAATTACATAGTCCATTAAGAAAATTTAATTAAATCCAATTCAGTAATTTACATAACACATGGGCTGAAAGGTCCCGGGCCTAACAAAGAAAACGCGGTTTTTTTTGTTCAAAATTGGCTTTATTCATCAACGTAATCTTCATCAAGAGCCACACACTCATTCCAGCGCCGCTTTAACATTTCAATACCACTTTTTTAGAACGATTTATCTTTTGCCTCAAAATCGGCCTCAGTTTCAGCGATAACCTCTTCATTCGAGCGAAATTTCTTACCGGTGAGCATTTTTTTGAGGTCTGCGAACAGCCAGTAGTCACTGGGAGCCAAATCTGGCGAATACGGTGGTTGTGGGAGCAATTCGAAGTTCAATTCATGTAGTTTTGCCATTGTTTTGATTGACTTGTGACACGGTGCGTTGTCTTGATGAAACAAAATTTTTTTCTTTGCCATATGCGGTCGTTTCTTTGCAATTTCGGCCTTCAAACGCTCCAATAACGCTATATAATATACACTGTTGATGGTATTTCCCTTCTAAAGATAGTCGATGAATACTACACCATGCACATCCCGAAATACCGAGGCCATAACAATTCCAGCCGATTGTTGTGCTTTCGGACGCTTTGGACGAGGCTCACCAGTTGCTCTCCACTCAGATGACGATCGTTTTGATTCCGGAGTGAAGTGATGGATTCATGTTTCATCCATTGTCACATATCGATGCAAAAATTCCGGTTTGTTACGTTTAAACACGGCCAAAAACTGCTCAGAATCATCAACACGTTCTTGTTTTTGGTCAACATTGAGCAAACGCGGCACCCACTTTGAACAGAGCTTTATCATAGTCGAATGCTCATGCAATATAAAGCCAACACGTTCTTTTGATACCTTTACGATGTCAGCTAACTCACGCAACTTCACTTTTCGATCATTCAAAACGATTTTGTGGATTTTTTTTTTATGTTTTCTGGTGTTACTGCCTCATTTGGACTTCCACTGCGTTCTGCATCATCGGTGTCTCTACGACCACGTTTGAAGTTAGCAAACCAACGTTTTATTGTTGTCGACGATGGATCGGAGTCCTTATAACACTTTTCAAGCCATTGATTCGCTTGAACGGTATTTTTTCCCATCAAGAAGCAGTGTAAAATTAAAACACGAAATTGTTTTTGATCCATTGCTCTCAAAATAACAAAAGTATTGTTACTCTTAGTACAATAACTCACAAACTTATAAGAAGATTATCATGAAATTTTAACAGCTTTCTTTTGAAGGTTAGTACTAACTGAAAAAGCGGTGAATGCAATAACACTAGCGCCATCTATGTGTTAGGCCCGGGACTTTTCAGCCCATGTGTTACATATCAAAATTCAAAGTACTACAAATAAACTTAGACAGTGGCACCGAGACCGTCTGTCAAGGTTAGCAAACATACAAAAAATAAATAATAAATAAATTCAATCTTCTTATGAATTAGATGTAACTATAAAGCAACTAAGTAAGTAAGTACAATTAAGAAATGAAAATAAACCAATAAAGTAATGCTTAGTGAGAAACGGGAGGAAAGCTTGACTTGTAATGAAGTTGCACATGAGATTAGTTGTCATATACATACAAGGTATTTTCTATACGACCAGGCCCTCTTAGCATAAAGGAATAAATCGCCATAGTTATTTTTACCATTTAAAAGATCTATTACCTCAGATTCGTTTAAGTTACGTTTACGAAGAATTTGCACACGAAACTCTATGAGGATAGGACATATGCCAAAAAAGTGCAACAAGGTCTCAGGTTCGTTTAAATTACATAACGAGCATAGCCTGCTTCCATCTCTTTTCCATGGATTGCTATTTAAATTTAGTAAGCCCCCCCCCCCTACACCTCCAGATTACATTGATCTTTTCAACTGAGAAGCAATCCCTAATATAACTTTGTCCTGAAAAGTAATGCAATTTGTCATACAGCTCGTGCCGAACTGTGCCTCTAGCTTGATTAATGACTCTGCTTCTAGTCCACGTCTCCTCCTTTTCAATCAACTCCGCAACCTTAGATCTGAACGAATTAAAAGTTTCCTGATCAACAGCAAGAGTAGTGTTATGCTTTTCAGCTAACTCTTTCCAGGTAGCGTACCAGTAGATATTCTTGCGTATAACTCTCTGTGCTAAACGATATGGCAGTCTTTCACTACTGTACTTATACAGTACCTTCGCTAGATAACCGAAGTGGCACTTTAAAGTGTATATCATATAAATACATGACAAGCCAGTTTCTAAATTTATCATATAATTAGGTGTATGCCGCGGCAACTTAAACATTTTTTTAATAAAAAATCTTTGTAGCTTCTCAATTATCTCGTTCTGCTCATATCCCCAAATCTGTGCTCCGTAACATAGAATAGATTTGGAGACAGCATCAAATAGCTTAAGTTTATCTGAATGCTTTGTATTGTCATTTCTGAAAAAATTATTCCATGATGCATTTATGCTTACTTTTGCAGAGTCCAGGCGGTTCTTGAAGTTTGTTGTCATGGAAAGCTTGGGTGTAAATACAAGACCCAAGTAGGTATATTCTTCCACAATTTCTATTTCCTTGTCACCTAATTTCCAGTTCTCATTATGCTTTCTTCTTCCTCCACCACGTTGGAAAATCATGACTTTCGATTTCTCTAAATTTACAACGAGATTCCACATTTGACAATATGCCTCCACTTGATTAAGCATTCTCTGCAATTTAACGGGGTCGTCAGAGAGAATAACTAGGTCATCTGCGTACATGAGAGCTTTTATTTCTATATCTTCAATAATAATTCCAGTTTCCAGACTTTTTTCCAGATCAAGAGAATAACAACGGACTTAGAATACAACCCTGTCTGACGCCTGCCTTAGTAAGGAATATTTCAGAGAGTTTGTCACCGTTCCAGATTTGGGATTGCGTAGTTTCATATATGCTTTGTAACACTTTTATAAATTTAGTTGAAACTCCCACTTTATAAAGTTTATAGAATAGAGAATTTCTATCTATAATATCGAAGGCAGACTTGAAGTCAATTATAAAGGCATATACCTTTTTAATATTTGAAAAATGGCAAAGCCTAATAACATTTAGTAAATTGAAGATGTTGTCCACCGTCGAGTAACCAGAGCGAAAGCCCGCTTGGCTTTCGGATAAGATTCTGTGTCTCCTCTCCCATAATGTCACCCTTTTATGAAGCATACCAATAAAAAGCTTTGTTGCAGAGTCCATAAAAGACAACCCTCGATAATTCTCCACAAAATTTACATTTCCTTTCTTATGTATTGGGAAAATTACAGATTGAGTGAAACTTCGTGGGATATCAGCCTTCTCATAAATCCTATTGTAGCATTTCAAAAGACAGTTCAAAAAATTATCAGGCGCGTTCTTATAGAACTCATTACCAGGGGCCTTATTGTTCTTAGCCTTGTCTAGTACCTCGCGAAGCTCATTAATTTCAAAATTACTATCCAATAAATCGTCTTGAAATAATGGGGCTGCGTAGAGAATTGTGTGAGAAGTGAGTACAGGATTTAATAATGATTTAAAATGTTTTCTAAAATCCTCTACGTTTATAGATGCACCGGTAAAGAATTTCTTACCATTAATTTCATTTGCTAGACTCCACCATGATTTCGAATCTTTTACCTCTTTTAGTTTAGCAATGGTTTTTACATGGTAGTGTGCCTTCTTAGCTCTATAGAGTTCCTTATAGCGCTTATTATAAAGTCAGTTATTTTGTCTCGCTAAACTTGAAGCAGTCCTTCGGAATAAGTTCAACCATTTAAACGAAAGCTTTCTTGCGAGCAGGCAATCATTGTCAAACCATTTTTGCTTACAGATCAATTTGTCAGATCGTCAATATGTGATCAACATATTCCGGCACTAATGGGTCAACGTATGTGAGAATATGTGGATGGAATATAATAATAATAATATATATATTTCATGGATGATGTACACAGGATTTACAAATCTTTTATACGTACTAATAAATAGAAACTGGAACTAGAAATTCTTGAATTTTAGGGAAAATATACTAACTAACTAACATTTCATATGTAATCATTAACATTGCAAGAAAGAAAAAAAAATAGAAAAATAAAAAAAAACTAATCGATAAAAGCTAAACAATTAAAACTAGAGAATAAAGATAAAATTATTAAATTATTATATGTATATAAATTTTATTACCAACAAAAAAAAACAAGTAAAGTAAAGTCAATTGACTCGCAGATAGGCATCTAAAAGTGTTTACATACTGGGATTTAAGACAATGTTTAGGGAATATGAGCTTTGAGCAACGTCGTAAACGCATTGACAGAGTGTGCCGACTGAACGAAAGAAGGAAGACCATTCCAAAGACGGGCAGCCTGAACAGGGAAAGAACTCTCCATAACAGCTTTACTGAACCTAGGTATTATAATGCTACGGTGACGTCTAGAAATGGAAACCTGAAAGAATTCTCTGAGATACTCCGGCTCATTACTGTTCAAAATATTATAAAGGAGTATTAGTATTTTATGTTTAAGATAAGAGTTTATAGATAAACCAAGCACTGCAGTTGTATATGGTGAAACATGATCGAACCTACGCAGTCCAAAAATGAAGCGAATGCAGTCGTTGAAGGCTACTTCAACTTTTCGGGAACATATACTATCCAATTTAGGGTAAACTGATTTTCCATATGTGAAGTAAAGCATAATTAATGTTTTTATCAACTTAAGCTTCATACTAGTACTCAAACTACTTGCCGAAAGCCATAGTCTACGTAAACCAGCATAAACCTTACTGAGCATTTGATTAATGTAATCACAGCATTTCATGCTGCTATTCAGGACAATTCCCAAATCCGTAACTTTGCTAAATTTAGGCAGGTCAAAGCCATTCAGGTTAACAGGTGGAACATCAATATGATCCAATGCATTACTATAGAAATGCATGCACTGTGACTTTGCAGGATTAAGTGATAGTCCGTTCAGGACAGACCATTCATATATGTTACCTAAATCTATATTAATACGTGCAATGCAGTCCTCAAGCAATCCGATAGGTCTACCCAAATACAGCTGAACATCATCTGCGTACATATGAATCTTGCTACTCTCAACAACCCGCGGAAGATCATCAATAAACAGGCTAAACAGCAATGGGCCAAGTACGGAACCTTGCGGAACACCACACATTACCGTCAATGAACTCGAAAGAGAGCCACCAACCCTTACCCGCTGATGACGGTCCGAAATAAATGCCCTTATCAGAGAAATTGCAGAGCTGCTGAAATTGTACCTGGTCAAAAGCTTCCAAAGTAGAATTCAGTGATCAACGCTGTCGAAAGCCTTAGAGAAATCAAGAAGGACCAAAGTGATGAAATTGTTCTGGTCCATTGCGGCCCTTATATCAGTTGAGACTTTTAATATTGAAGTTTCGCAACTACGAAAAGAACGGAATCCCGACTGCCAAGGGGTCATCAAGGTGCCAGCCTCTATATGGCCAATTACCTGTCGATACATAATGTCAGGTAATAACCAGTTCAGAAAAATCCAAGATTTTTAGGACAGACACAACCATAGTAAAATAGATAAACAATCCGAAAGATTTGGTCCCTTTTCCATCCTCAGACATTCAAATACTCAATGTAGGTTGCAATAAGTGGCAAGTTCAATTAAACCTTTACCTCTTCTGGGAAAATGTAATGGGAAAGGCGCCATCCCTGCTTGCGTAAACAAATTGTGCATGTCTTTTTAAAATTTCGTAAGTTATGACCTTCACCCAAAAATTCCTGAAATAATTAGCGTTACCTCGTAGGTATAGACCAACCCTTTAGTTTCCTGAGGTTTGCTTTCATTCTCCTTAAGAAAGATCCCCAGTTTTAATTAAACGTGCAAAGTGAAATCTAGTTAAAGATCTTAATCTATCCATATAGTGACTTTAGTGATCTTAGTTATTGAATTCATAATTTATAAAGGTGGGTACTGTATACTGTGTAGTGGGTACTGTGTACTGTGTAGTTTGTACTGTTAGTGGGCACTGGGTTGTGTGTACTGTGTAGTGGGTAGTAGTTAAAGTTAGAGTTATCAGATGTAGTTCCTCTAATCGTAGGTTGTCGTTGAATATTTGTGTGTGTGATGATGAATCTGTCCAAGTGCTCCCCAATGGAATGTGGTATGTCCGGTGAAGTTGGGGGACATGGTATGGTTGTGCCAATAGTGCTGGTGTGTCCGCACATTGGAGGGATGTGGCTTCAGCGGATCGTGGTGTGTCCGGTGAAGCTGAAGCGCACTCCTGTGAGTTATCCCGATATAACTGGTATGTCCGCTTATTGGGTGGTTTTATTACTTATCTGTGGTATGTCCGGGATTGTAATAAAACCATAGTAAGTCCTGTGATCATCTGGTATGTCCGATGAAGGGGGAATTGATTAAGTTGGTATGTCCAGGTATCAATCCTCCAAATCACAGGATTAGGTCAGCTCTGATGGTATGTCCGCTTTGCTGATCTAATGTGAGTGAGAAGTATGAGTGCGGTATTGCGTAGTTTAGGCAGTTAACCCATTGAGTTGTAAACTCACGAGTCGTTTTCTTCCTTTTACAGATCTGTAGGGAAGATAGTTGGCGCAAGAGTAATCGTCGAGGAGATTTGTGCGGTAATAATAAAATTTAAAAGGAAACAGTTTTGGTCTAGTTTGTAGTCATCCCGATAATAAGTTTCTCCAGAACCTTAGACAAAAACGATACAATACTTATGGGTCGAAAATCGGCAGGAGATTCAGCATTAGACTTTTTAGGGACAGGCAGGACAGTAGCAATTTTCCAAGCCTCTGGGAAACTAGACGTAGTCAAGCAAGTGTTCATAATATGGAGAATATACTTGTCAATTAGAGGTAGCAACAACTTAATAAATCGTGGTGGTATGTAGTCCGGCCCAATGGCTTCGGATTTCAAAAAGAAAATAGCAGTAATCAGCTCATCCCGACTAACGCCGCAAAAATAAAATTCATTAATGCTATTATGTAGATCCTGGCTGACATGCGAGATAGGGTAGCTGCCTATTACAGGATTGTTCGAAGACAAAAAGTGAGAGTTGAGCTCATCAGGATTTAACAAACAGTCAACACTATCAGTTCCTTATACTCCAGACTGCCGCAAATTACGCCAAAGAACTTTAGGTTTCAGTCCAACATTCAATTTAGCACTGAAGTAGTGTCTTTTCGCATTTCTAATAGCCAATGTAGCTTTATTACGCACAACTTTATATTGTAATCGAGCCTCATTTGTTCTTAAGCGCCTAAAACGTTGGTACAAGTACTCACCTCATATGGACCTTATATTGCTCGAAATAATTGTTAGTCTTCTTTTTGCTTAAATTCTGACGTCAATTTGACTGTAAATTAATTCCAGAATATTGTGATCGTCATACGCTTTCTATCTGGGTGGACAATATATATAGAAAATAACTCAATTTTTTAAAAATTGCTGCATAAGATAGAACACAGTGCTGGGACGACGATTTTCTGGGTAAAGCATAAAAAAGTCATGCCGTTGAGCTTTGGTGTGTCATAAGCGATGCTATAATGTTCTTTTTACGTTACGGGTGTTTATTTGCACTGCGCAAGAGTTTTATCGAATGTGTGCCAAGCTGTCTTGCTTCATTTTATAAGAAATCTTTCCAAATCTCGGAAAATTGCACGAGTCGTAAATTACAAATTTATGAGCTTAAAAGATAAGGAAAATCACTTGCCAATTTCGAATTTTTGGACTTCTTTAAAGGTATAGATTTTATTTTAAATCTGATGAGGAAAGCATTTCTAGGCAGATTCGATGAAAGCGAAAAATTGTATATGCATAAACCAATTGAGAAAGAATATCGCGAACTGGAAGGCGGATTTCTCCTCGAAACATTTCTTCTTCACCTATATATGTACCGTCTACGTGATCTTCCAGATTAACAGTTACGCACATTCCCAGAGAATAAAGCCATACAAGAACAGGTTGGTAAAGTCCAAACTATCTCGGAAGATGGTAAGCAAACGACAGTGCAAGAGGTAAGTTCAAAGTGATGACATTCATGCATTAATTTTGAAAACGGTGAACAAAAATAAATCAGCGATTCGGTAGTGCAAAGAAGTTTAGCAAATATCTTGAAATGAAAAACTTTTTGTTTTATTTATTATACTTTAATGTGGCGGTTGGTGTAATCTCAGTTACTTTTATCGGTGAGTAATAATATTTCTGATATAATATAGATATAACTAGAGGATTTTTGCAAATGTTTAACGGCAGGTTGCAGTTATTATTTTGTTACGGAAGTACTTTGAGATTTACGCTACACCTGGAAATTCAAATTCATACATCCACTTTTCAGAAATTTTATTGTTTTGGTTTGCGAAGCCATAAAACTTATTATTTCATTTATTATAATTATTAACATGTAACATAAAGTAGATTAGTAACGTATACGGTTCAAAACTTTAAAGAATTGAAAAGTGATTTCCAATGGGCCAGAATTTCAGTGAATTATTATTGTTATATACCTTTGAAATTTCACAAAATGTGACGCAGAATTACTACTTATTTGGCAGTTTTTATGTTAGAAGTGAATAATAGGATTAAGTGAACCAACTTAAGTCAAGTTCAAGATGAAATTTATATAGATCAAAATCTTATGATTCCAAAAAGCCTTTGCTGGAGCGTAAACTTTAACTAAGTAAGTCTTTACTTGACGTGATATTCATAACATCTTCCGAAAATGTTTAATAATAGTCCAGGGAAATAAGCGAAAAAATACCTTGTTCTTGATACTCACTCATCCAGCAAACCGACACGGTTTTCATGTATAGTAATATAAGCCTATAGAAATAACCCTTATATAAATTCTACAGACAATTCTTTGTTCGAGTTATAAACAATTAAAGTCGTTTGTTGATAAACGAATTACTTAAGAAACGATTCATATTAATCACTTTGTAGGGAATAGAAAAACCTACAAAATGCCGTTTGAAAATTGTAAAAATGTTAATTTGTTGCTTAGAAAATCGCAAAAAACTATTAATATATTAGAAACTTTCAATTAACAATAACTAATATAAAATTTAACGTATAAACTTCATATTTCGTAGAAAGGTAGGTTTAATAGTGCTCAATAAGTGGTAACAATTTGACATCGATTCGTTGAATAGTTTTTGCATAATTCAATTTGTTTATCGCAGAGAAGCTAATTTTGCAATAACGTAGTACGCACAATTTGGAACAGAAAATGGTTTTGCGCATCCACTTACTTTTTCTATTCCCTGAAAAGTGATTACTATGAATCGTTGCTCAAGTAATTCGTTTATCAACAAAATTCAAAAATACGCGAAAATTAGCAATTTTTCGACTTTAATTGTTTATAACTCGAACACTGCAAAGAATGGCCTAAATTTGCCGCCCCTTTTTTCGCAATTAAGCAAAAAATTCTGTAAAAAATTTGTGATACAATTTCAAATGGATTCAAAATAAAACGTCTTTCTTGAATTAAAACTTTATTCTGCATGTTTTTTGCAACGCAAATTCTTTATTACATTTGTCAATGCTTTATTACATTTGTCAATGTTAATTTGTTCGATTACCAAAATAGCTAGATTTCTTAATCTCAACATGGACACTTTAGATCTTAAATAATTTTTATTCAATTTTAATTTAGAGAAGCTTCTCTCACAACTGGCATTACTTATGGCAGCTGTGAGGAATATTCTCAGCATTATAACTATTATATATTAGGTAACCCTTCCTCAAGTCAGTGATGGGCATTATTCGAATAAATTTTCAATCAAATAACAATTTTTTTAAAAAATCGAATAAAAAATTATTCGAATAAATTTTTATTCGATTTTCAATTCATCTTAAGTTATTCGCAAATAATTATTTGTTATTTGGTGCTCTTTTATCCAATTTCAAATAATTATTTGTTATTCGATCGTTCGATATTCGATAATCAAATAATTATTCGTTATTTGATGAATTATTGGTAAATAATTATTTGTTATTTGGAGGTTTTTATTCGAATTTCAAATAATTATTTGTTATTCGATCGTGCGTTATTCGATAATCAAATAATTTTCGTTATTTGATGACTTATTCGAAAATAATTATCTGTTATTTGGTGCTTATTATTCGAATTTCAAATAATAATTTGTTATTCAATTATTAAATAATTATTCGATAGTTCATGTATCTTTATGAAATAATTATTTGTTGTTGGTGTCCATTAGTTCAATTTCAAAAAATTATTTCTTGGTACACGCATTTCATATCACAAGGTGTCTCGTACTTAGGAAATTAAAACTGCCTTGTTATGTTTCGATGTTTACAGTAAAGATTTTAGTAAGTAATACCATAAAACAAATAAGTATTCCATAAAGAGACATCAACTATCGAATAATTACTTGATAATCGAATAACAAATAATTATTTGAAATTCGAATAAAAAGCACCAAATAACAGATAATTATTTTCAAATAAGTCATCAAATAACGAAAATTATCTGATTATCGAATAACGCACGATCGAATAACAAATAATTATTTGAAATTGGATAAAAGAGCACCAAATAACAAATAATTATTTGCGAATAACTTAAGATAAATTGAAAATCGAATAAAAATTTATTCGAATAATTTTTTATTCGATTTTTAAAAAAAATTGTTATTTGATTGAAAATTTATTCGAATAATGCCCATCACTGACTTGAGGAAGGGTTAAAATAATTATTTGAAGTTCTAATAAAAAGCACCAAATAACAAATAATTATTTGCGAATAATCCTCCAAATAACAAATAATTTTTGTAATCAAATAAATTTTTATTCGATTTTTCAATTTATTTGAGCTTTTAGCTTTTATCTTTATTCGAATAAAAAATGCCCATCTCTGCCTCAAGTTTGGACTAAAAAATAAACTTTAATAAACCCAGTGGGCCGGAGTCCATACGTTCTTTCTTACAGTCTGTTGTAGCTACAAAAAAAGGCCGTAGACGCACGCACTTATCAATACTCAATATCTTGAGGATTTTGGTCGAGGTAGCATTCCTAATCATCGATGCCCAATATTAACTTTTAATGTTTTACTCAAATCAGTATCAGTATCATATAAATCATCAGATGTAATAACTTATCTTTAGAATCTCTTTTATAAACCTATTTTGTTGCTTTTTTAACGGGACCTAGATCTGGGTAAAGCTTAAAAAATCGTCAAGATTGGAGTGGTATAAAATAAAATCTATTATAGATAGAGACTTAATTTTGTTTTATTTTATTATACATAAAAAATTGTCAATTTGTTTTTTTTGCTTTTTGTTTATCACGTGACCGGTAGATGTGGACGGAAAAAATCTCTTTTTTTTGGAGGGTGAATACTAATTCCTCCAGTTGATCTAAAACATAAAAATCAAGTTGGGTATTAAAGTTGGTGAAATTATCTATAAGATGGCCTATAATCAGACCATAAAAATAACAATTTACCATTCGGCAGCACTTTTTCGTAAAAGGTCGATTTTCGAGCGAACTTCACACTTTCTAAGTGTTGTAAAAGCCTGAATTCTAGGTCATATTATAGAAAATTTATTTACAAACAAAATGAGACTAGGTAGAACTCAGTCGGACAAATAGTTCAAAAGTTAGAACACCCGCCAGTTTAAAAAAGTTTCGAGAAAATCGGATTTAAAGGAAAAAATTCTCGTAAACTCTTTTTTTTTCTTTTAAAATTTCAGGTATATTCTAGACACCCTAAAAAATCTTTTTAAGCAAAAAAAAAATCGATTGTTTGAACCCCAACCAAGACCTAGTTCCTTAAGTAAATTATTTTCACGTCTCATATAAGCAAAATAAATGGTCGCCAGAAAGTGTCATTTTTGTGGTGTAATCTATGGAGATCGGTATTGCTAACAACAAAATAAGAGCACATTCGATCAGTAACTTTTCCTAAAATAGACACTATCCATTTCATGACGTGTCAAATCTTTCAACTCTATTTGAACCACTTCCACTTGTCCAATGGCCTTAAACTTCTGCATAAGTACCTATTTAGTCCCTACGACAATACAGTTATGTGATCTAATGACCAGCGTCGGGCTGCAGGTAGGATTAACCAGCTCGGCCGCTCCCTGCTGCCCCCTACCACCACTGTTTTGAGTTCTGTATATCCAGCGCATCCACCTAACCATGCACTCCCAACTTCTTCCGTGTGTCCACCTAACCACAAGCCATAATTTTCCGACCACCCCACCACCTCTGCTCCGATTTCCGTCTGTCCCACCCCTCCTCTGTATACACCAAACCTTGCGCTTGCTACTTCCTCCGCATGCCCACCTAATTGCATGCCGTCATCCTCCTACATTGTCGCCCCGTGTCAAACAACTTCTACCTCGGTTAACCCGCCCATTCCGCTAGCCAAAACTCCTTTATCCGAACATCATTCATTTATCGATCCCATTGTCCCACCTATAGTTAAATTGACTTTGCGCTCTGCTGATTCCAGCGATGGACGATACCTCTTGTCCCGTTTACGGGAATGTCGAATTTATGAAAACGTTCGTCTATTTCTAGCGTATCTGCACGACAAACCGAATTCCGTCTGTGTTGAGGGTAAAACCAGCACCAACGTCATGTTAAGTATACAACAAGAAGGCCTGCCCACAGACCCAACCGTCTTACACCCACTTTTCACTAAGTACCATGAATCATTCAATATACCTTCCCATAAGGTTTCAGAAGATCTATCCACCTATGCTGCATACGTCAGTTCTCGCCGCATTTCCCATCTCCAAAAAAGTCGCAACGACTCCTTAAACTACTTTCACTCCTAACCCCCCCCCCCCCCCCCCCCCCCTTCCCTATTTCTGACTCGCCCCCTAATGCACCTGCGGTCTCCGATAAAGTACCTCTTCCCAGCAGCTTGTCAGTCTATTACCAGAACGTAAGAGAACTTCGCACAAAAACATCAAATATTTTCCTTAACTCCCACAAATTCCCGCACGATATCTTTGCCTTAACTGAAACCAATCTGAACCACCAGGAATTCACGACAACGAACTATTCCCTCCAAACTATACCATTTTCCGTGTCGACGGTTGTGTAGGCACCAATGATCCACCAGGTCGCGGGTTCTCATAGCTGCTCACAGCCGTTATGACGCCACCCTGCTTAAGACCTCCGACTCTACAATATCAGAATTTCTATGTATCAAATTAGCACTAAATAAGTGTCTTCTGTACATCGTCCCTCTCAACCTCTAGATGCCTATGAGCCCATAATTGAAGCAATCGACACCCTGCTTGAGAACGGTAACGCCTCCGATGAATTTATTTTATTGGTTGACTTTAACCTCCCCCGTACTCAATGGTCATTGTCTGAGGACTGTTCTCACTTTGTCCCCCTTAACGCATCTTCGGCCAAAGAAGGCTTCCTTACCGATCAGCTCTCCGTTTCTGGTCTCTTTCAAGTAAGTGGAGTCAGGAACTTTCTGGACAGACAATTCGACTTAATCTTTTCTTCAGACCCAGTTAACTCGGCTGTCGCGGAAAGCAACCATTTCCTCTCCTCTTTCGATCGTCACCGTCCTCCCCTGCTCCTTGTTTTCTCCTACGAACACCCTCATGTACTTTCAAGCTCCGAGTCTTCTTTTTCCTTCAATTTTCGTAAAGGCGACTTTATAAATCACTTGCTCCTCAACTCTAGCATTGCCACTATCCCTCAACATCTTCCAGTTGATGTTGCTTTAGAGGCGTTATATTCAGAAATTCACGCTTGTCTTAGGGTAAGGGAAGTGAGGAAACTTGAGTCTTGTTTTTATTGCTGCGAGCTAGACAACAGCCCAGAGACGGAGTGGAATATTTTAATTTCTTAATAAAAGCTCACGGTCATCTGGGCTCGAACCCGGTACCCATGGCATGTTGGTCTTGCCGCTCAACGCATTGATCCAACTCCGTCTCTTTGCACACTTCTCAAGAAAATCTCTCAGCGACAATTCCCAACAACCTGACCTTAACTACTTTTCATTCTTGGACAAATGCACTCAAACGTCGTTTTCGTCTTTCGAACCTGATCCCGAAGTAATCGCCGCCAGTATCAACGGGCTTGAGGACTACTTCAACCCAGGTCCTGACGGCATTCCGGCCATCGTTTTGAAAAAGTGTGCCATACATCTAATTCAACCCCTTACCTCGCTTTTCCGCTTCTCGGTCACTCAAGGGGTTTTCCCTCATTTATGGAAAAATTCCTATCTTTAAAAAAGGTTGCAAGAAGGATGTGTCCAACTACAGACCCATCGCTAAATTATTATCCATACCTAAACTATTCGAAAAATTGGCCTATGATTCCATGTTCTTCCACTGTAAGTCTATCTTCTCCCTCTCCCAGCATGGCTTCCTCAAAGGAAGATCTACAACCACCAACCTTACTGGCTTCGTCTCTAAAACACTATGTGCCCTGGAAAACGGTAAAGAAGTTGATGTTATCGCCACCGATTTTAGTAAAGCCTTCGACAAGATCACATATAATGTTATCTTGTTCAAACTTGATCGCCTAGGCTTCCCCTCCCGATTCATCTCCTGGATTCAATCCTACCTCAACAACCGTCGGTACAATGTTCTTTTCAGCTCATCCATTTCTAACCCTATTGTCGCTCGTTCCGACGTCCCCCAGGGCAGCCACCTCGGTCCATTAATTTTCAACCTTACAAAAAATGATGTTGAATGTGTCATCAATCACTCAGAGCTGTCCATTTATGCTGATGACATGAAAATAATCAAACATAACTCCTCCACAACCGACTCTCTTCTCCTGCAAAAAGATCTCGATTCCTTCATCACATGGTGCATGAAAAACTTTCTTGAACTCAATGTCTCCAAATGCCAGTCCATCTCTTATTCCCGCAAGCGTCTTACACCCACCCCGAGAGTCTACATGCTAACCGACGTACCAGTTCCTATCGTTACCTCTTTGTGGGACCTAGGAATAATCTGTGATAGTGAACTCAATTTCCGTTCCGACATTGACATAATTAACAGAGCTAACTCCGCGCTAGGGTTTGTGAAGCGCTGGTCTAGAGAGTTCTCCAACCCTTATGTTTGGAAATCTCTCTATATCTCCTTCGTTAGACCTCTCCTTGAATATGCCAGCCAGGTATGGTCACCTACAGAAACAACCCACATTAACAGGATTGAATCCATCCAGCGTAGGTTCATTTGCTTCGCACTACGTGATCTTCCGTGGGTAGACAGATTCAACCTTCCACCTTATGAAAACCGTCTGAAACTGATAGACTTACAACCTTTAAGTAAACGTCGTGATGTTTCCGACATTCTCTTCATTCATCAGCTATTAAGTGGTGCCATAGACTGCCCTTCAATCCTGCAATCTTTACCCATCTGTACAAATCCCCGTAAATTTAGGTCCACTCCCCTTTTCCGACTCGACCGCCCTCGCTTTAACTACGGTCAAAGCGAGCCAATTACCAGGATGCTACGAAAAGTCAACGACCTTTCCTCCTTTGACTTCCATCTGAGTAAATCATCCCTTCACAAAGCCTTATATCTTGATCCCGCCCATCTTGATCGCCTTTCTTAATTCTTCTTCCTTCCAGCCTGTATCTACTATAATAAGAGCTCATATTGTAGGTTTTACTATTTATTTATTATGTCATCATTTATTATAGCTTGTAGTGTTATTATTATGTTATAGCTCGTTATTGTAGTAATATTATGTAATAGCTTGTATTAAGCTTAAATAAATAAATAAAAATAAAATTAAAGGTACCATATAAAAGATAATATAAAATCCGATGTTAACTCAATTTTGAAAAAAAATTTACTTAAGTGGTTATTCCGGGAAGCCCCAGATAGAATTTTAAATATGGAAAAAGTACAGATAACTGTTAAGTTTGTAAACAGATTAACTTGTTAGACAAGTGAAATAAAAATGGAAAATGTTGCAAAGAATAATCAAATTGATTAAGTCAATATTTTAATAAGTACGTATGGCCTTTAAATAAAAAAAAATGTTTGTTCTTTGTTTTAATATTTATTTAATACCGCATAACTTTACGTACAATTCTCCGAAACAACCAAAAATAATATATTCTTAACCTGTGGGTGTATCGCTACCGCTTGTACTTCGTTTAACTTTTTTACTTCAATAATTTTGGAAGTGATTGAGGAGCTCCCTGGATCTGCCCGGTGAATGTGAGGGCATAAGTCTCCTTAAGTAAACGTGCCCCTCAATGTTACTTCAATACAACCTATTGCTATCAGCCTTTAAGCCGTGCAAAAAGGAATTCCACAGATCGGCTCTGGCCTTATGAAAAGTGTATTGGACCCTTGCCTGGCAAGTTCATCTGGGCTTCTTTGGCATTCCTACACCAGCTTAGATCTGATAGTAGATGAAGCAATTGCTTTAATTGCTGCTTGGCTATCCGAGAAGATGAAGACGCTCTTGTTCTTATCGAATACCTTGGAATATAGGAAGTAAAGTAGTGTATAAAGTCAATAGTTACGTTCAATCAGTAATGCCAACTCCAGATAGGACGCCTTCGGCTTCTTCGTTAACATGCTAAATATTTACAACATACAAACAATAGATGGTATTGAGGAAGATCGAGTAAGTTCCCCAGGAATTTTTCAGAAAAATGTATACAGCATATCTTTAGAAGTATACATTTTCAGGAAATTTAAAAAAAAAATTTTTAAAGTTTTTATTGAAAAACCCCTTAAAAGTGAAAAATTTGAATCAATAAAGTGCTTGACGAGTTTTTTATAATTGATTCAATAGAAAAGTTTCTCAAGGTTCGAGAATCATAAACTGATCCTGTCCATTGCCAATATTTCCTTATAAAGCATTCCATTCTGCTCCTGTTGCTTGGCTTGTAACATTACATTTTTGTATAATGAATTGATTGAATTTGAATGGCGGAAGATATTGGCATGTCATGGCGGAAGATATCTTGACATTTTCCCGGGTACCTTTTTAAGTTTCCTTTTAATTCGGTGGACGAACATTTTTGGCAGGAGCTTTCGGCTGAAAAAAAGAAAGAAAAAAACCTGATATCCAAGAAAATCTTCCGCGCAATTAAGAATCCATATAACTTGTGCAGTCTTTAATTTAAATTATTTTGTTAAAACATTTATGCATTAAAGAGTTATGAAACGAAATAAGTAAAAAGTAATATAAAAATTGTGAAATTTATGTAATGAATATAAATTATGTTGTATGTAGAGAACATAGAACCGGGCGTTTTTAGAAAAGTAAACGAATCAAGACCAAAAGCAAATTAACACGTGACCGCCTACTTCGGTCACATGTTATTTGCTTTTGGTCTTGACATTTATAGGGTAAGATTTCTCATAGATTTACGCTTTTCTGAGAATTTATTTGTGAATGTAACGCTTCATCCTCAGGTACCAAAAGAACAAAAAAAGATGTCAAACAAAAGATGTCAAATGAAGAATTGCCAAAAGAAACAAAAATCCTATATCCATCCTGGATCAGAGCCAGCATTGTGCCAATAAAAGTGACGTAAAGCTTCGAAGCATATTACGGAACGACGTAAATTAAGTTAAGGAATATTGTAATATTATAATTTAGTGAACGTTAAGCGGCATATTTAAGATGATTTAGGGCTCTGGAGTAGAACATAGTCTAAAGTATAGAAAGAGAAATTAATAAAGTACCTAATCTTGAAAGTTTCTGACTTATAATCTTACAATTCACCGAGTCTCTTACTGAAAGAATAAAAAAGATCACAAATTTCAATTTGTCTGAAGAAAACATAACCTAAAAAGTCGTTAAGAACAACCCGATACTCAAACGGCTATCGGAAGAGCTAAATCAAGTAAACAAATAACAAAACAAAAAACTTTACAGTTCCTTGACTAAGTTAGACTGCTCCTACCACACTGCCGCCCTGGATCCATAATATTTCTCATCATCGAAACGATCTTCGCGTTAGGAAGTTAGTTTTCGTCCCTTATCCCCACATTTTTGACATGGTAATAATCGAGGAATGTACTTTATCCAACAAAAAAACTATTATTCAAATCGGTCCACCTGTTATGAAGCTTGCCCATGATACATTCACTAATTAGTTCGTTTCACAATTTTCTTTTTAATTTTTCTTCACAATACCACGTTTAACTTTATAAATTAGGACGTATCACTTCACTGCTCAAATCAAAACTAACTAACTCTCCACAGTATCAATCGCATGTAAATTATTCGCGGTCTCAATTCCTACCAAACCCAATTCTAGAAACTTCAGCCACTTAGGGTGTTTTCGATTTTGCTTCGGTGTTAACCCTTGTGCCTTGAAGAAGCAAATGCATGTTCGAGATTGCGGTGCCATGACTCGAGTTTTGCTTCGGATTGTTCGTTTTTGCCACATTTTGCCCTTGGTGCTAGCACCGATTGCCCCTGGTTTGGACCAGGAACAGCTGTGACACTACGTACACAAATAAAGTAGATGAGTAAAAATAACTGGCATTGTGCTTGTGTGCTGCGATTTTTTATATTTAATTAATTATTTTTACTGCCCTGTTATAATAAAAACGAGAAAAAACGAAAAATCTTTACTCTTTCCCAACCAACCAATAATTATAATAAATATAATTGCTGAAATTGCTGATTTTTTATTAATCTCCATAATTTTCAATTGCAATTTGACAGCGGGTGGCACTAATAAACTCGAACACAGGGTTTCGCACTTGGAAGCAGATGACACTTTGGTGCAGGGTCACAATAACTCCAGTTGTCCCCGGTGTTATGTCTCGGTGGCAAAATCGAAAACACTCTTAGTTTTAGAAATTCCCATTTTTCACTTTCACCACACCAAGTTACCACAGGTTCATCTCAGCCTTGACTTTGTACGGCATCTGAGGTTTTTCTGATTTTCGAAATCTGGGACATGCGCATTGCACAACTTTATTTCGTTTTCATCATGTAGAATATGCCAGCCTCAATTTTCAGTTAGAATTAAGGGGGTCTTCTATCTTGTTGGTTTCAAAAAGAACGTGTCAGAAACATACCCTGGAAATGATGTAACGGAATTCTGAATATTTCGGGATGTCAGAGACTGTCAAACACAGTTCCGCGTGTCGTTGTTATAACGCTCCGTCGCGGCAGTCCGGCAACTTGTTTTACGAGTGTTACCAAACCATCCAGACGGTCTATTGTATACTTTATGTGACTGGGTGTGTGTTTCTTCTGTAATCTATGTGAAATTTGTGGGTTCGTTCAGTTGGAAAGAGAACTTGACTTGACAGAATGATCGTAAGTTACTTTTTGTCCAAGGTTCATGCATGAACATCTATCAATGAAATTTCCCAACAGTTACGTTTTTGCAACTGGTTGACATGATATCTCTGAAAATAATTGATCAATTAACTCAAATCTTTTATTCTTTTATCAAAATCTATGAAAAACATGTCACTATCGTCTAACGAAGGGATATAGGGGATAATAAAACTAAATTTTTTTCGATTTTTTGTTTTAGACGACTTTCATGAGCTGAATCGTGTCAACCGTTTTGATATGAACTTTTCGTAAAGGGTACTTCAAGGTCGAAAAAAGGTCAAACCAGAAACACACAAATTTGAAAAGAATAATTTTCAAAGTATAAGAATAAACGAGTTGAACCCTAAAAACCGCATTTCAATCGCATTATTGGTGTCCCTAACACTGCCTCGAAAAATAGTATCAAAAACAGCGTGGTAAGGTAGTAAACCCCTTAAACACTGAAATTTTCTACATCATTCAAGCGTAGTTCAGGATGTTTAATTTTATTGCAAAATTTCCTAAAATATGCAATGTAACTAAACGTAGATGATGGCCTTTAAAAGTGTCTTTCTCAAGACATTTGAACTTCGATACTGCCGAAATGATTGTTGAAGAGACAAGACATTGATTGTAAAGAGCGCGTTGGAACCAGGCAATGGGTGCGATTGCCCCCTCCTATCACCAAACTTTTTACTATTTAAACAAAACAAAAACAAACAAAATATTCTATGACAGGAGTGTCTTCAGCTAAAGTTTGGAGGGTGATTCTTCGAGATGGAATACTTCCATATCACCATCACCCAGTCCAAGGACTACTGCAAGAAGATTACGAAAGAGGACTGCAATTTCGCGGTAGGCTTCTGTAATACGACATTGACGGTAGGGCGTCTCTGGACCGAATGTTTTGAACGGATGAATCACAATTCACTAAGGATGGAATCAAGAACTTCCACAACCTCCATGCCTGGTCGGATACTAATCCACATAGGACAAGGGTGACCTCATTCCAGTAGAAATTCAGTGTCAATGTTTTGGCTGGGTATCATCGGAAACCAATTCATTTTGCCGAAAATGCTCAAGAGTTAAATTTATGCGGACTTTTTGGAGAATACACTGCTAGATCTAATATAGGACATCCTTTTGTATAATCGAACAGACATGTTTTACAAACACGATAGAGCATTATCGCATACTGCTAACATTGTGAAGGCAATACTAAATGAAAAATTTCGTAATTGCTGGAATTTACCAGGTCCACCGATTCCTAGGTCTGCTAGATCTCCAGACCTTACTCCATTGGACTTTTTCTTATGGGGAACTGTTATGAAAAAGAAGGGGAGTCTGCACATGGAAATTCAGCAATGACAAATAACCACTGACTACTCTTAAATTGACTTAACTTTATTGTAAAAACTAGATATTATAAGGGTTTTTTACAAAACGATACGTAGGAATGAAGGGAAGGAGGATATAAAATTGCAAGTATAAAAATTTGGGGTAAAAGTAAAATCCACTCACCACACCGAGCGTCGAATCCAAAAATGTGTTTTAGTCGCCAAGAGAAAGAACATGGATACCAAATCGCTCTAGTGTTAATTGCGAAAACTACAAGTTTAATGGCGAATAAACAAACATGGGGGTTTTTGGGGCTTTTCGAATTTGAATTTCAAATACTTTGTACCTTTTTGGAAAGGTAATAAGATGGGAAATTTAATAAAAATAAAATGCATTTTTTTCAATTTTGGAAGTGACTGTACCTGCAATAGTAGAAGTTAGATCAACATTGTTGAACATTTTTGAAAGATCATTGTGATAGTAGTTTTTTAGCGTTTGTTTGATGTCGCTGCATTGAATAGATCAAAAGATAAAAATGAAACAATGATGTGCATGCCGTGAAAATTGCAAATTTATGGATCACCCTGGAACTGCCAAACGGTTGCGATTTGCTTAAACACCTTAAAAACGCTCATTCGGGAAAATTCGTCAAAATTTTTTATTTGACTTTCTGAGAGGAAGAGGTATATTAATCAGGCTTTTAGTTGCTTTATACACAATTATTTAAAAAGAATTTTCATGTCAAACAGATGTTTTGGTGCGAATTCGTATACAAATCTTGATAATCCGTTTAAAGATGATTATTCATTGGAAGGTTTTTTTTTTAATTCCAGTTACTGATATTGCTGTCTGCTCTGTCTTTAATAATCTTCCACATGTTATACGGTACTGCAACTATAATCTTTATGCGGATGATATACAGCTGAATATTTCTAGACCTCTGGGCCTGTTGGAGGACACTTTCGATTCAATGATTATCTGATTAATGTGTCCACCAATGGACTGGTATAAGTTGTTTAAGTCTTACTGCGTCAAACTCAAACGATATTCTAATCTACAAATCTAATTTAGACATTTCTTCAGTTCCAAGTGTTATTCTTGAGAATATAGTTATTATTAAAAATCTTGGCATTATTTTTATTAGATCACCAAGTTGGTCAAATCATGTCAACCGTGTCGTTGTTAAAGTATATGTCTCCCTACGAAACCTGTAATTATCTGCAGCTAATGCGCCTCAAGTTGCATATGGGTATGAATTTTTTAACTTCCCACATATAGGAAGTTATTGTAATGGGCCCCATTTTAAAAATTTTTAGTTTTAATATTTTTTTACATTTCAAAGTCACCATGTATATAGTATATATGTGTGTGTGTCTGTGTGTGTGTGTACGTTCGAACCCACTTTTTTCGACAACGAAATCTCGCGAACGAAAAATGATAACGACTTCGCTATGGAGCCATTCGAAGTGTATTATTGTCAATAAGAGCTGAAAGAAATTTAATCAATTTCGGTTTAGCCGTTTTTTTGTTTAAACAAAAAAACTGAAAAAAAAGTTGATTTTAGATTTTCTTGAAAAGGATTTCTTCGATATAATTTGTTCTGATGACGATCGGGACATCAAAAAGTCGGATAATAATTTATTATGAACAGAAATTATTTATAATGACGAAAAATTGTTTATAACAATAATAAATTTATAATCATAAAAAATGGTTTTACCTGGTTGAAAATTGATTATGAAAATTGGAAATTGAATACAAAATTGAAGATTGTTCATAGCAATTGAAAATTCTTATAAACAATTGAAATTTTTGTTACCACAAAAAATTTCTTTTATGAGTAAACTTTGTTTATATCAATTAAAAATGGTCTATAACAATTAAGAATTGTTTATCAATGATAAATTGTTTATAACCATTCAAAATTATTAATAACAAATGAATTCCAAACAGAGTGCATTTATTTGGTTTTAATTAAAAAATAGTGCTATAACGAAATAATTTTTTTAAAAAATGTTTGCATCTAATTACAACGAAATTATCATGATAAATTAAATTCATTAATTTATAAATTTAAAATATAAATTTTTTATGTATTTTTAAAATAGATAAAAGTGGCGAAAGTTTTTTTTTGAAAAAGATTCATCTGATCTAATTGGTTCTGATACAATTCGATACTTTAAAAAAAATCCAGAACTTTTATAGTTTTTTGTAACTTTAAAAAAATGATTAAAAACCACAAATAGTTGATATTAATGTATAGTATGAATTTTATTGAGTTTTCACTTACTCGTTTGTACTATGATCATGAAATTTATCGCTATTAACAATTAAATATTGTTAATAAAAACTGAAAATTGTTATTAACTGGGAAGTTGTTCGTGTGGACCTCAAGGGTCGCACCAATGATGCGACACCCAGAATCTGGACCCACCCCACTAGTTATTAAATTGTATTCAGCATCAACTCGTAAACTGAATATTGCGTTTAATTCCGGAGTGCAGTATATATTTGGACTCCGACGATTTGATCATATATCTTACTTTTCTAAGTCTGTTTTGTGTTGTCCTCGTGCAATAATGCTTCTACGCAGATTAATTCTCACAAAAAAACTCTCTTATTTCTATAGCAAAATAGAATTCACTCAGTCTAGCAGTACTTTTTCACTGAATACTTCACGTTGTTTCACTCAACCTAGTGAACGCTAGTTTTTAACCGACTTCCCAAAAACAAAGAGGTTCTAAGTTCGACGCGTATTTAATTTTTTTTTTTTTTATGTCTGACCGGGCATAACTTCGTAACGCGTCGACCGATTTTGATGATTCTTTTTTTGTTGGGTAGAGTATATTCACCGATTGGTACCATGTCAAAAAAATTTTTGGTAGGGTGGGGGTGGGGGGCGGGGGGGGGGGGGGGGGTAGTCTAACTTCGTAACGCGTGAACCGATTTGGATAATTCTTTTTCTGTTGGGTAGAATATGATCCTTGGTTGATACTACGAGAAAAATAATGTTGGTGGGGTGGGGGTGAGGGAGGGTGGAACCTAACTTTGTAACACGTGGACCGATTTAGATGGTTCCTTTGCTTTTGTATAAAGTGTGAAAACCCATTGCTAATAGAATAATAATTTGGCCCAGGGTGGGGGGTTGGGTGGGGGAGGAGTAGTCTAACTTCGTAACGCGTGGACCGAATTGGATAATTCTTTTTCTTTTTGTTAGAGTATGCTCCCTGGTTGATACCACGAGAAAAAGAAATTGTTGATGTGGTTGGGGTGGGAGAAGGGGGTGGAAACTAACTTTGTAACGCGTGGACCGATTTGTATGGCTCTTTTGCTGTTGTATACAGTGTAATCCCCCATTGCTAATAGGAGAATAATTTGGTCCTATGGTAATGGTGGGGGAGGAGAAGGGATAGTAACTTCGTTACCCGTGGACCGATTTCGATGATTCATTTTCTGTTCGGCAGAGTATGTTCCTCGATTGATACCATGAGAAAAAAAGTTTAGTGGAGTTGGGGTGGGGTAGGGGATTAAAACTAACTTTTAACGCGTGGACTGATTTGGATGGTTCTTTCTTCGTTGTATAGAGTAGAAGACACTAAAAAGTGAAAAATAAAATAGTTTTTAAAAAAAAAGTTGAACCGACTTCACAAAAAGCGCTAAAAAGAATAAAATAATTTTTAATTTTATATCTATTACGACATTTTGAAGTCGGTGCAAATTAAACAAATAAAACAACTACAGTACCACAATTGAAAATAATACATAATACTACCTGAACGTTTCAGCTTACGGGATCATAAGAAATGACGATTAAATATTTTTGTTGCAGTTGTTTGGTTTGTTTGATTTGCATCGACTTCAAAATGTCGTAATAGATATAAAATTAAAAATTATTTTATGCTTCTTAGCGCTTTTTGTGAAGTCGGTTCAACTTTTTTTTTAAAAACTATTTTATTCGTTCAATCCATTGGACTGTGGAACCTTCTTCTAATTGAAACTAGAATGAGCAGCAGCCGTAATTTTCAAGAAAATCTTTTTGAATATTTGAAATACTCTATTTAAATTTTGATTATATTTAAATTCTCTGTTTATAATTACCCAAAGTTTAAAAGTTGAAGCGTTTTATTAAATTTATTAATTTAGTCTTTTCTTCATAATAACTGCCTATTGTTAAATTAACCTCGTTCTTAATCTATTCCTACACTTAACTTTAACATATTAACACGTCGTCTATATCAGCAATTAATTATAACAAGAGATCTGTCAAAAGGCCTCCACAGACCCACGAAAAAGTTCGGTGAAAAATACCGCGGTAAAGTTTGTGGCAATAATACCTACCGTGCCCATAATCACACGAGCTTCTCATTTCAGAGTGACCTTGGAAGAGTAAACGTCAATAAAGGAATACGTCGGGTTTGCTGGTGGTATTATTTTATACAAAAAGTTAAAAAACAAGAAAATACGTTGGAAGTGGATAAAATCGTGGAAGTGGATAAAATCTTGCAACGTAATTAATATTCTCATATTGGACGTTTAAAAAAATTGGTGTTTGAGCCATGTGATTGGTTCAATAATATGAGGATGGGTTTGGACCACTGAGATATATAATACTGGAGTGACTGGTGCCATGAAATTTCTTCAAGAAAATGGTATCACTTTTCACTAGTTGTCCCTTTCTGGGTAAGCATCTTTTTTTTCAACATGGTTTTCTTAATTGTCAACGTCATGTCGCCTATTAAATGCTTGCGATAGAAATAGTTGACAATATTCACAATCATTTTATCTCTTTCTGGGTAAGCATTTTGCAGATTAAAACAACCTTTTTTTGTAATTTTTATATCAGTAATTCTAATGATTTTTACATTTTCCTTACAACAATATAAAAGATTAAAATTAAGTATGCCATTTCCTATATATATATATGGTTATTTTATTCTGTTCGCAACAGCTGCAAATTCACAGTAAACATTGGAAATTAAAAATGGTTTTCCTCCACTGAAAGTAAAATTGTACCCATATGAGATAGCATATAAGTCACTCCATTTAATATATCTCAGTGGTTTGGACACTTATAAAAGCTTATTTAAGTTAGTGGCACATAAACTTAAAAGGCAAAATATTAGGATGAGAATGGCAATAAGCCCAGATGAACAGGGCCGCCGAGAGGGGGGGGGGCGATGGGGGTAAACCCCCCGGGCCCGGGCTTTAACAAGGGGCCCCGTCATCTAAGTCATCAAAAGAAAATTTTTCCCATTTTATTTATATGTATATAAAAAAATGTTTCACGATCGAAAAAGTATAATATACTAGATAGATTTTATATTGAAAGTCACTCATTCGATTGTATATGGGCCCGTAAACGCTTAGTACCTGGCCCGAAATTCCTTTCCTGGGGGCCCGTATGTGGCACCCCCCGGGCCCGAATTTTGTCACTACGGGCCTGCAGATGAACGACTATCAGCTACATTGAGATTCCTAGCTACTGGGTGGTCATATGAAGACTTTCAGTTCGCAGTGGCAATTTCACCACAGAGTTTAGGCATAATTATACCAGATACTTACCAAGCCATCTGTAATTCACTTATGAATAAGTATATGTACATATGTAGGTAAATTTGTTCTCTTTTTAACCGACTTCCCAAAAACAAAGAGGTTCTAAGTTCGACACGTATTTTTTTTTATGTATGACCGGGCATAATTTTGTAACGCGTGGACCGATTTTGATGATTCTTTTTTTGTTGTATAGAGTATGAGTTAATTTATTTAATTATATTTTATTTAAAAAAAAAAATAAAACTATTATATTCTCGTGGGCATCTCCGGAGCTATAAGCACAACACCAACGGCTTCAATGGAGACCATGCTCCATCTCCTACCGCTCGACGTCCACGGTAAAAGTATAGCTGCACGCAGTGCTGTAAGACTGAAAAAGTCCAAGTGCTGGAAGAGCTCCGATAACGGCCATAGCAGTATACTAAGGACTTATCCGGGGGGCTATCTGCAGGTGAGCACCGACTACACCACCCCACAACTTAGTTTTGGGAAGGTCTTCTCCACAAGGATCCCAACTAGAGAAGAGTGGGAAGAGTGGGGGGATGCCACAGGTGTACAAATATCGGTGTTCACGGATGGGTCTAAGTCGGAGGACGGGTGGTAGCAGGGGTCTTCTCGGACTGCCTAAGCATATGCAGTAGGTACCGGTTACCGGACCATTGCAGTGTATTCCATGCGGAGATCTTGGCCATAGAAAGGGCGGTAGCACTAATACACGGGCGCCCAAAGCTACCAATGGGTAGCGAGATATACTTGTACATCGACAGCCAAGCAGCTATCAAGGTGCTGGACTCAAACTTAGTCAGGTCACAGCTGGTCGGCAGGTGTCTGGCGGGTCTCCGGACGTTAGGGGCGAGACACAAGGTAACTCTCTGCTGGGTCCCTGGTCACAGTGGTGTTCAAGGGAATGAGGCAGCTGATGAGCTGGCAAGGGAGGGATCACAACTGGATGATTCCTCTATTGACAGATCGATCGCTAGAATCAGTAAAGAGAGAAATTGACCTTAAGACTACTCAGCTCGCTAAACATGGAGATGGAGTAACTTAACCACATGCAGATTATCAACGCAGCTGTGGCCTGAATGGGATTTGAGCGAAACCTGCTAAACGGAAGCCGGATAAACCTCCGAAACATTGTGGCAGTTATTACTGGCCACTGTCTTTTCGGTAGACACGCAGATCGTCTGCGCGTTCCCACGAATGACTTCTGCCGGAGCTGTATGGACGAGGAAGAGGTGGAAAGCATTAAGCACTTACTCGGCGAATGCCCGGGCCTAGCAAAAAGAAGGTACAATGCAATGGGCGTGTACTTCTTAGGTGACATGCTCCTAAGGTTTATTAACAGCTGCGGCTGGTTTTAGTTAAACCCGGCAATCAGGCATGGTTCCACGGATGTGGTAACACAACGGACCATTTATAGGTCTATGTGAGGCTGATCGGCTGTAGGGCTGATGGCCGCCACCCTAACCTATATTCTCGTATTTACTTGGGCAAATTTTATTAATCAATTCAAGACACGACTAAACTATATCAAAGCTAACTTAAGACTCTTCATTTCTAATTCTACTTACTTAATTCTACCTGTTGACCTGTTGATTGCTGATAAAGACAATTCTCACGCCGCCCAGACATCGTCAGCATTTCCTTTGCTTGTGGATCGTAATCACGTTGCAATTCGTTCACCTGGGATGCTCGCTGCTGTTCTCATTAATTTTTTAGTAAGATATTTCGTTAACTCCTCCCCTCTTAAATCCGAACGTACCCGTTTGGTTAATCAAAAATAGGGTATTTGATTAATTCGAGACGGCTTGGATGTTGCGCTATTTCCTGTTTCTTCAATTACAGGTTGCACGGATGCTGCTGATGCCTCCTTTCCCTTTATTGTTGTGGTAATATTTATCCTGGTGGATCTTCTCTGTAGGTATGTTTTGATGAATATGTAAATGATGATGCCAATCACGAGGGAACGCAAACTAAGGTTTGTAACAAGATTAACTTTGCTATCATCCTCTATAAGGCTGACAAATTTGGTGTTATTTATTCGTAATTCTGTGATCATCTCTAAGGAGAGGATCTCTTCCAGTCCGGTTTGTTGATTAGAGGGTTGTAGGATAGCAGGTAAAGGTTGGAGATGTGTCGTTTCATTGTAGGTGTAGGTTTTGCCTTCTACTGCAATTGATGTATTATGGCACCGAATGAGAAAAGTTCCATTAAGAGTAATGTTTTCGTTATTTATTTTGAGTATGCCCTTAAACTGGTTCAAAAATAATAAGCTGGGTGATATCAATTCTAATGACGGGATGTGTTGATTGTTGTGCAGGTTGGTGATCGATATTTCATTAGTTTTACATTTTAAAATGTTTTCGTACGGTATTTTATTAATTATATTGTTTAGTTTTATAGCTTTTAATAAAATTGTCGAACAAAGTTCAATATCTGATATGGTTAGGTTTATGATATACATTACTGTAGTATTATCTGAAGCTACTACGATAATTTTCGCTATACTATGGCGGGTATCGGTTACAAAATATATCGATACACGTGATTATCGTAAATAAAATATCGAGGTCAAAAAAAAATTTCCGTCAAGTGTCTCAGGCGTGTATTGTGTCGATACATTTATTTTTATTTTTATACAGATATTTAAATTCTTAACTATTGAAAGTTTATAAATTTATATATGTATCTTATATAATTCTAATATAATTAACAGGAAATGCAAAATATTTTTTTTTGTGCATATTTAATGTTTTATTTTTTTTATTTTTCGTCTACTAACTGCGATTTTGATGTGATAGCCCTATCTGAGACGCGGTTGCACCGGGGTATTTCGGACGCGGAACTATTTAATGGCTCTTATCAGGTTTTCCGTAGGGATAGGCATGCTGCCTCGTCCGCACGTGGGGGGGGGGGGGGGGGGGGGTTCTCATAGCTTGCAGGAGTTTTCTTAATACTGATTATCTAGACACTCCCTCATTTTCTGACCAACTGGAGCTGGAACAAGTTTCGGTGAAAATTTAATTTGATTCGAGAAGCCTCTTCTTGATTTGTTGTTATATACCTCCTGATGCGTTCAATGTCGTTGATAATAGTGGTTTGAGTCTGTATGATATTCTCATTAAGCATGTTAACTCCATCTATGACCGATTGGGTTCTAAGGATGAAGTTATTCTTGTGGGGGACTTCAACTTACGTAATGTGCGATGGGTAGCGGATGATGATGACGATAGCTTTCTTCCCCATGACTTGACTGAAGGACAATCGTTATTCCTTGATACCTTGGCTAGCTTGGGGCTTTGCCAAATGAGCAATGTGAGTAACAATATGGGAAGACAGCTTGATTTGGTGTTCTCTACAAACTCCACGCTCACATTTGTTGAAAACAGCCTATTTGGCTTGACAAATCTTGACGGGTATCATCCCGCACTGCTCGTTGCTTTTCATTGTCTGTCGGACATGCCTGTCGATAGCCTCGATAGCCAATATCGTTTTAACTTTAGAGCGGCCGATTTTGAGGCCTTGAATGATTATCTTGATGAGTTGGACTTCCAAACTTGCTTGTCTGGTGACGATATTGACAGTAACGTATCAGGTTTCTACGACGTTTTGTATGAGGCTTTTGGGAGGTTTGTCCCATTAGTTCGGGTTAGAGGTAATGACTCCGCTCCACCCTGGTTTGACAGAGAACTGAAAACTCTTAGGAATATGAAGAACAGACTTTGGAAGAGGTATCTTCGTGTTGGCAGTGCTGATTCCCGTCAGGAATTTAGTATTTGCCATGAACAATTTATAAGCCGTTCTCGTTCTCTCTATGAAGAATACCTTCAAAGTTTAAAGAACAGATTATTCTCTGACCCCCGTGCATTTTTCGAATATGTCAACCTAAAGAAAAAGGTCGATAACTATCCATCGACAATGGAGTTCGGGGGGATTTCCAGCAATAATTCTAATATTATTTGTAACTTATTTGCTGAATCTTTTAAGGGTGCATTTGAATCATCTGATTTTATCCCGGATAGTGGAAACTTCTCGCACATAAATAACCGAATTTCACCTATAGTGTCAGTTCCATCTATCACGGAGGAGATCTTGTTGAAGCATATTACTGCACTTCCTAATGACTTTTCTGGTGGTCCTGATGGGGTTCCTGCTGCAGTCATAAAGAAATGTTCTTCGGTGTTATTGGAGCCTTTGCTCTTTTTATTCAGGAAGTCTCTCTCGCGGGGCCATTTCCCAGCACTTTGGAAGATATCCTTTTTAATTAATATTTTCAAGAGTGGAAATAGAAGAAACATTTCCAACTACAGGCCAATTGCTAAGTTGTCCTGTATTCCTAAGCTCTTTGAACTGTTAATTCAATCCCAATTATCCGACGTGTGTAAAGGCTTAATCTCCACCCGGCAGCATGGTTTTCTCCAGGGGAGGTCCACGGTTTCAAACTTGGTTGAGTTTGTTTCCTGCACTGTGGGTGGTTTCACAGATGGTTGCCAGACTGACTGTATTTACACTGATTTTAGTAAGGCCTTTGATAAGCTGTCTCACTCTATCATTGCTTTTAAATTGGCTAAGTTGGGTTTCCCGCCCTCGTTTATTGTTTGGATAAAGTCGTATTTATCTAATAGGACTTATAGGGTACGCTTTCGTGGCGCACTCTCTGATGATTTTGTGGCTCATTCTGGTGTTCCCCAGGGCAGTCATCTGGGTCCATTGTTATTCATCATATCTATAGATGATATCTCGTATTTGCTTAAAAGATGTAAAATTCTTATATATGCTGACGATATTAAGATCTTTCTCCCAATCAAATCTGATGCTGATTGTGAGATTTTGCAATCAGAGTTGCACATTTTTTATGGGTGGTGCTGCAAAAACAATCTCAAGTTGAACAGCTTCCAGCTTCCGTACTTTTCAGTACATGTTTGAAGGCACTGTTATAAAGCGGGTGGAAGGGGTCAGGGACTTGAGAGTGTATCTTGATGTTAAATTGAACTTCATCTCCCATATTAATAACGTCGTTGCTAGGGCAAACTCTATGCTGGGATTTATTCTTCGATGGTCCAAGGAATTTCCAAGCCCTGAAATAAGACTCCATCTTTTTACGTCCCTGGTTAGACCCCTGCTTGAATATGCTAGTCAGGTTTGGTCTCCGTTTTACGGATCCCACATTAAACGTATCGAGTCCGTCCAGCGTAGATTTGTGCGATCGGCCCTGCGTTGTTTGCCTTGGAATGACCCTCTTATTCTACCACCTTATGAGGAGCGTTATTATTAAAAGTATGTATAGTATGGGCATCCAAGGACTTTAACTCCTTATTTTTTTCGCTTTTTAAAAGTTCTATCTGATTACTTAAATATGACGATTTTTTTAACTTTTGCATGCTTTCACGATTAAAAAGCGCAAGAACAACAAACCGAATACAGTCAAACAAGTGCATATACGAATTTAAAAGCTCAAAAGCTCACTTGCCCGCGGGCATAGGTTTGGACATCACTGCCTTAGACTCATCGGAAGTTTGATTTCACTAGAAGTTTCTTTACGAATGGTAGTTAGAATAGTTTCCAACTGAGCTGGAGTAACGATCGCTGGATGTGGTTTTCCGTGACGAACCTCAGTAACCAGATCCAGAATATTATTGATTATGCTTTGGTATCGTATAATAATAAGCGTAGTCAAGGATGACAGGGATTCCATTTCGGAAACTGCCATTAGAGTGTGGCTAGCGGTAGCCAATTCCTCAATTATAGTCTTAACTTTAAGAACTCTAGCATTTAACGCTGAAATTTGGTTATTGATAACGCTTTGAGATTTATTAAAAACGTTAGTGGTTGTTTCGATTATAATTGTTTGTTTCTTGATAAGAGACAACAGGTGCTTTTCATTATACCGCATTTTTTCAATTTGTTGGTCATAAAATTTGGCATTTTCCTCGTTGAGAGTACCAAATAATGATTTACTTACGACTCCAACTGCATTAAACAGAGAACGCTTTTGTCTATTGTTACATTGAAGCAATTGATACTTATGTTTCATCTTTGATAGCAAATGGTTTATTTCTAACACAGTACTATTATAAATAAGTCCAAAGCCTTTGTCGTCCCACAGTTCTCCACAAATAGTTTATTTCTGAAACGTATTTTGTGATATATCTCAACCTTGTATCGAGTATTCTAAGGTCGTAGTATACCGCCACTTTCCATTCGTTTGAGTAGAGTTCCGCTCTTTATAATTCTTCAATATATATGCCGGGAGTCTGGCTGATAGCTGTTATGTTTACAGCGCTCACACAAGCAATGGTATGAAGGCTCAGGATAAAAGTGATATAACCCATGATCAGAAAAGGTGAGCTGGGTTAGTACCACGGAATTAGTAAGTGTAGGGTTTGTATGTAAACAATTTAATTATACAGGAAGGATTCTGAATAGGATTTATCAACAATTATTCTGCCATCGTGTTATTTGTTTATACCATGTCAGTATGACGATCTTTTAAGAGTAAACTGTACACATAGACACGTTTTTTGTTTCTTGCAAGCGTAATACCCTCTTTTTGGTTACACTAAGTCAGTTAATATAAAGTTTAATGTCGTTGTTATGGATAGTTTTTATTTTGTTTTTTAATTTAACAACATAATTTCCGTTCGATGACACCTTCATGATCTCGAAGAGTCCCTCCCACAGAGAGGGTCCTGGTTAACGTAATGTCGCAGGTACTCCGCGAGGGTACGGTGGCTTCGTTCCAGAGAACCGTTTGTTTGTGGGTGATATGGAGTTGTATTAATCTTTTTGATTTTAAGGATTGCTTTAAATATGTAGCTTAGAAAATTCGTTCCCTGGTCTGTTAAAATAGACTCGGGTATGCCATGTCGGCAAATTACATTTTCGACTAAGGCTCTCGCAACTGTAGCTGCTTCAAGGTTTTTTATATAAGCCTCCGAAAATTTGGTTAGATCATCCTGAAATGTTAATATGAGTTTGTTGCCCTCGTGACTAGTAGGTAAAGGTCCTACGATATCCAAGGCTATTCTCTCGAATGGTCTAGAGCTAGTTATTGTGATTTTCACAGGTATAGTAGGATTTTTTAAAAGCTTCTTTTTCTGGCATGATTCGCATTTGTGAATAAATTCAGCTAAATCCTTGAACATAAAAGGCCAAAGGTATTTCATCTTTAAACGTTTTAGACTACGGTATACCCCCTGATGTCTACCAAGAGGTGTATTATGATACTCTTGCATAGTTTTTAATATTTCTCCACGATCATGTAGGTATGTTTTGGTGTCTGTAAAAAGCTCAACTTAAATAGTCAAAGGATTCATAATTTTCATAACATTTTGTTTTAATTCGTAGAAACTGTACAGCAATATTGACTACACCTCGCAAAAGCCTTTCTCTGGAACAAAATTTGACTCCTTCTTTCCCACCAGGCCGGAATGTGAAGAAGGTCCTCCCCAATGGGGGGAGTCGGTGCATCTCGACACCGACGGCTCCAAAATGGAAGGAAAAGTGGGTGGAGGCATCTTCTCGGAACATTTGGACATCGATGTCTCATTCCGCTTGCCTGACTACTGCAGCGTGTTTCAGGCGGAAATCATGGCTATAAAGGTAGCTGCGGACCGCCTGAATCATCTAACGCTACCCACAGATAATATATGTATTTTCACAGATAGTCAGGCTGCTATTAAATCCCTCTCGGGAGTATACACCATCTCCAAAACGGTTATAACATCTCGCTCAGCACTAAATGGACATAGTGATATTCCGGGCAATTGCAGAGCCGACGAACTAGCGAGAATCGGTACCACTCGTCCTGATTCGGACATTTACCACCAGCTGGGTAAAATTACGTAAATTTCGGAGAAAATTTGGGAAAATGCTGAAATTTTGGTAATTTCAAAAAAATTTTCAGTTTTGGCAGTGACTGTACCTGCAGTGGCAGTAGTGAGAATAACATTGTTGACATTTTTGGAAAGGTCATTAGGATAGTTGTTTTTCAGCGTTCGTTTGATGTGGCTTTGTTGGGTAAACCAAGAGATAAAAATAAAAGAGTAATGTGCATACCATGAAAAACTGAAATTTATGAATCACCCTGTAACTCCCAAACGATTGAGATTGCCCCCCTGCCCCACAATTTTTTGTGTTTTAGGTGAGACCTATTAGCCCACTCATTTTGGCACGTCAGATCTGAAACACCCTGTATTTGTTAATTGGTGTTAAAGTGAACAAAGTACCCAACCCTAACTTTGTAACGTATGGATCGATTTCGATGATTCTTCCTTTGATGTGTAGAATATGTTGCGCCACTGGTAACATGACAAAAATGAATGTGGTCGGGTGGGGTGAGGAGGGGACGTTACCTAACTTTATAACGCATTGACCTATTTGGATGATTCTTTTTTGTTGTATACAGTATGATTCCCCATTGCTACTATACGAAAAAATGTTGACCTAGGGTTGGAGTGGGAGGAGGGGTAGTCTGACTATGTAGCGGGTGGATTGATTTAGAGGATTTTTAAGCATAGAATATCTATTTATATTATGACAAAAATTGTGGCTTATGGTGAAAGTTTGAGAAGGGGCGGTGCCTAGCTTCATAAGGCGTAGACCGATTTTAATGATTTTGATTCTGTTGTACATAATACGTTTCCTGATTGGTAAATTATAAACAATTTATACCTATAGTGACTACGATGATTTTCTGACTATGATGATCCTTTTTTTCTGTGTAGACGTTGGCGCACAAGGGCCATGGTAAGAATTTTGTATCTAATATATAATATATTGCCGGATTTGGATAATTCTGTTTCCTTTCTATGAAGTGCACTGCCCCTGAAATTTTTAACATTGGTTTGTTCGTACGAGCAGTATCCTTCGAATCATATTTGGAAGTGAAAAATAAAATAGGTTTTAGAAAATAAGTTGAACCGACTTCACAAAAAGCGCTAAAAATCATAACAAATTGTTTAATTTTATATCTATTACAACATTTTGAAGTCGGTGCAAATTAAACAAACAAAACAACTACCCACCCACAATCGAATATACTATATAAAACTACCTAAACGTTTCAGCTCACGGGAGCATAAGGAAGGACTATTAAATACTTTTGTTGTTTGTTTAATTTGCTCCGACTTCAAAATGTCGTAATAGATATAAAATTAAAAATTATTTTATGCTTTTTAGCGCTTTTTGTGAAGTCGGTTCAACTTTTTTTTAACACAATTTTTAAGATATATTTTTGCAGCCTTTTTACTTTTCTATATTGAATTTAAAGAATTTATATCTTTTCAGATGTTATTGTTTCCGCAGATGCCAGACAAACGGACACTACAGAAAATTGTGTATGTAAAGGACCATCATGTTTATGCTGTATAGACTTTAATGTTTCATTTATTGATTTGGGTGGACCAGGTTTGTGCTAAAATAACTTAAAATTTTTACTATGTTAAGAACTATTTCTACATCTTAGGTTGCGTAACAATAAATTATCGTTCGCTACAAAGAGAAATTGATATGAATATTACATATGGAGACAGTTATGCTCATCATGAACACATAAAAGGTACTTTGTAAAATAATTTTAAAACTTTTTAACATTGTTTTGAATTTAGATTCACATTCTGTACCATCGTGCTTAAACTTACTGTCGACATTCGCTCAAATTTGTGCAAAGTTCAATGAACTTATTCCCACTGAAAACGGTTTTCGTGGGTGCCTACAAATTGAGCCTACGCTCCTTGGTGAGGTAACTTAATTCATGGCGCAGCTTATTATAGAATCAAATGTAATTCTCAATTACAGCCGCAGTTGGAATTCAATGTGGGATGCTTTGATATAAGACCCGATGCTATAAAGCAGGTTCAACCTATTTACAATATGACAGTATCCGAAGGGTATGTCCCAGAAAGGTATTTTCATTGTGAAGAAAACATTTTTTTATCATTACAATATTATTTTAGGCAAACCAAAGTCAATAATGTTACTACAATAGTAGAAACCAGCCCGGATTTGGAAACAGATTCTGATATTAATGCTGAAGATATATTAACGGCTGTCAATGAATCAGCCAACAAAGGAATTGCCTTTATTTCAGATTGGTTAGGCATATCAATAACAAATAACTCGAATGCGAGAAAATAAACTAGAAATACTGTTTAAATATCAGTTCTTAAACATATGTAATTAAAAAAAGGAGAAACTTTCTACTTCAATGTAGGACGAAACAGATATATTCTATTCATATTATTATTATTTATTATTTATTAAAAATTAAAAAGAGCTTAGTTGCCTTTTTTACTCTTTGAGACCCCTTTTTGAGACCCACTCTGAAAACTTGGTACCGTGTAATTTATGGGTCAAGTAATCAATTGGCGAAAAATCAGAAAACCTAAAATGTCGAAATGGTTTTTTTTCTTTTCAAAATTTGCAAAATTGAATCCACAGTGGACCGATGTTTCTTTGTAGTTTAATCTGAAAGAACCGGAAATTTCACATAAAAAAATATATGGAAATCCCATTTCCTTATTACAATCTGCAGCTCCAAATAATTGAAAAACGCCTGTTTTTCGATAATTCTCGGATTTTGTAGTTTTCAAAACATCATAAGTTGGGAACAGAATTAAATTAAGATGTATTAAAATGGAGTGACTTATACGCTATCTCATATGGGTACAATTTTACTTTCAGTGGAGGTAAACCATTTTTAATTTTCAATGTTTACTGTGAATTTGCAGCTGTTGCGAGCAGAATAAAATAACCATATATATATATAGGAAATGGCATACTTAATTTTAATCTTTTATGTTGTTGTAAGGAAAATGTAAAAATCATTGGAATTACTGATGTAAAAATTACAAAAAAAGGTTGTTTTAATCTGCAAAATGCTTACCCAGAAAGAGATATAAAATAATTGTGAATATTGTCATCTATTTCTATCGCCAGCATTTAATAGGCGACATGTCGTTGACAATTAAGATAAAATAGTCTTTAAAAAAAAAGTTGAACCGACTTCACAAAAACCGCTAAACAGCATAAAATAATTTTTAATTTTATATCTATTACGACATTTTGAAGTCGGTGCAAATCAAACAAACCAAACAACTACAACAAAAGTATTTAATCGTCTTTCCTTTTGATCCCGTGAGCTGAAACGTTCAGGTAGAATTACGTAAATTTTCAATTGTGGTTCTGTAGTTGTTTTATTTGTTTAATTTGCACCGACTTCAAAATGTCGTAATAGATATAAAATTAAAAATTATTTTATGCTTTTTAGCGCTTTTTGTGAAGTCGGTTCAACTTTTTTTTAAAAACTATTTTATTTTTCACTTTTTAGTGTCTTCTACTCTATACTACGAAGAAAGAACCATCCAAATTTTTTTCTCGTGGTATCAACCAGGGAGCATACTCTACCCAAAAAAAACAGAATTATCCAAATCGGTCCACGCGTTACGTTAGACTACTCCTCCCCCCACCCAACCCCCCACCATGTGTCAAATTATTCTTCTATTAGCAATGGGTGATCACACTCTATACAACAGCAAAAGAACCATCCAAATCGGACAAGTGTTACAAAGTTAGGTTCCAAAAATACGCGTCGAACTTAGAACCTCTTTGTTTTTGGGAAGTCGGTTAAAAACCATGTTGAAAAAAAAGATGCTTTTTATAGAATTAATCCTTCTAACTCAGAAGGCGCACTTCATAGGCAGAAGCCTAGAATCAATTGACCTATTCACCAGAATATAACGTATATTGAGATGAATGAGGCTCCCACAACCCATGCAATAAAATATTAGTAAACAACAAACAAACAAAAAAAACAAAAACCCAAAACACGCCCACACAAACAATCAGGGGTGCACAGACAACAGAGATCGTTTCAGCAAATCGTTAGTAAGAGTCAGGTCAAAAACAGGACACATATTCACGGCTCTACACATGCGATTTATAGGCTCATGCATACCATAGTTAGACCGAGAGTGAACAACATGCAGTAAAGGCAGTCCTCTTAAGCTATACGGGGTATGCCTGTAAGAAACCATACCTGCGAGAGTGCAAGAGTCTATGTTCGAGTTCAAAAGCTGGTGAATAAAGACATAGCAAGGTGACCAAACCTGAGATGCATACTCGAGAACCGGTCTAACCAAGGAGAAAAATAAGTGAATAAGGGTCACTCGATCAGAAAACTCACTTGACCACCGTTTAACAAAACCTAAAACTGAATTACTCCGACACACGATATAGTTTATGTGCAGAGTGAAATCGAGTTTTTTGTCTAACTTCACACCAAGGTCAGTAACTGACTCAACACGACGGGTAGTAGTTTCAGCAAAGGTATAATCAAAGACGAGCTGATTGGGGTTCCTACAGAATGACATAACTTCACATTATGCAGGCCATTTAAGGCACACCAAACCTTGAAGGTATTCAAATCATCCTGAATGCAAGAAGAATCATAACTTTTCTAACACCTGAGAAGATCTTCATATCATCTGCATAGATTAAGACTTTGGAGTGCCTAATCAGAGGAACAATGTCATCAATGGCAAGAATGAACAGCAACGGCACCAGATGGCTGCCCTGCGGTACACCAGATGAAGCTCTAATAAATCTAGATAAAGTGTTACGGAAAGATACTCGGTATGACCTATCTTTTAAATAAGAGCGGATCCAGTCGAGCATTAAGGGCGGAAAACCCAGCTTTTCCAATTAAAGCATAATCACAGAGTGAGGGAGCTTATCAAACGCCTTGCTAAAGTCGGTGTAGACGCAGTCGGTCTGGAGACCACGCTGGAAGGCAGAGATTATGTGGGATGTAAATTCAAGCAGGTTAGTTGTCGTCGATCTACCAGGCAGAAAGCCATGCTGATTAGATGAGATTAACCCCTTACACTGCCCAACAAGCTGCGAATATATAACAGATTCGAACAATTTGGGTATGCAATAAAGCTTCGCTATTGGCCTATAATTAGCTATTAAGTTTTTATGCCCCTTTTTGTAAACGGGAATTATAAAGGAGCTCTTCCATAATGTAGGAAATCTGCCGGCTTGAATAAATTTGTTGAAGATGAGTACCAGCGGAGTGAGTAAGGCGTCAGAGCAGGATTTCAAGAACGCAGGTGGAACACCATCAAGACCAAAAGAAAAGTCAAGTTTAAGCTCATTGATAGCATCCATGATAATATCACGAGATATAATGGGCAAGGCAATGGAGGCAGCGGGACGGTCTTGGATATGACCAAACTCATCCAGGCACAAAGTCTTCAGATGAAAAGGCGCCCTCAAAAAATAATGCAAAGTTATCGGCTATGTCGGGCGCACTGCATTTAGAGGTTCCATTATACCACATTGTAGATGGGTAATTATCAGATCTCTTCTTCATATAAACAAATTTGAAAAAAGTACGAGGATCATTATGCAAGTTATCGCGAACATTATCAAGGTATTCTCTGTATAATGATGAAGATAATGCCAAAAATCTGTCGTAGCAATCAACAAAATCACAATAAGCTGACGTGTTTCTACAACGTAAGTAAGTTTTCCATAGTCCATTTTTTTTATTCTTAAGGCTCCGCAGCTCACTAGTATACTACGGGGGAGAATGACAGGATGGTCTCGACCGTTTGAGTGGTACACACGAATTAAACAGATCATAAATCTTATCATAAAACACGGAAACGCACTCATCGATATCGCTATTATCAAAAAGAGATGCGAAATCGATCGAGAGGATCCTGTTTGAGAGAACAGAGAAATCCGCCCTTTTAAAATCAAGAACGTACTGATTCACGTTGGGGTCGGCAGTATAAGAGCCATCGTAGCAAAACGAGATGAAAATGGGCGGATACAAACCGTCGATAGCGGATAAGCTACGAGAAGCCGATTCGACTATAATGTTACTCGAGTCAGAAGTAAAGATAAGATCTAACTGTCTTCCCATAGAGTTCTTTACATCACTCATTTGGTGTAAACCAAAGGAGGAGATGGCGTCAAGAAAAAGGGAGTCTCTAGCAGTAAGACAATTTAGGGGAAGGTAGTCATCGTCATCAGTGTTCAATGCCCATTGAACATTGGGTAAATTAAAGTCACCAAGAAGGATGATTTCGTCCTCAGGGTTCGTCATATTATTAATAAAATCTAAGCTAAGAATTAAAATGTCAAAGAGACTACGACCGTGTTCATCAACGGGGTTTGTCAAATTTAGAGGAATATAACAACAGAGCAGGTAAAAGTTCAACTTAAAAAGAGAGAGCTTAAGAGCTAAGAGCTCAATTATGAGCGTGTCGGAGAAAGAAGGAACATCAATCAAGCTGCAACCCAAGTGGGACTTGCATGCAACCAACACACCGCCACCAAGAGCTACAGAGTCAAAGTATCTATCCCTACGAAAAACCTGATAGGAATCGTCAAGAACTTCAGCATCATTAAAACCGTGGTGAAGCCAAGTTTCGGTCAGAGCGATGACATCATAACTGCAGGCTTGAGAAGCCTGAAATAGCTGGCCTATTCTTGTTCTTAATCCCCTTACATTTTGGTAGTAAAGGGATAGCGTGCTTAGTTTTTTTGGTTATTGACAGTGGCTCCATTGCGAGTGCCGCCTGCGACCTTACGACGGGGCACAAACTCATGTGCGATTATATTCTCAACCTGAAAGATAACATGAGTCCCCGAGAATTACGAGAACGAAGAAGCTGACATCGGAGGAGTGCAGAGTTATCAGCCCCACTCTTCTGCCTCACGTAATTAATTACGTCATCAACAGATGTAGAAGGATCGAGACGAGAAACGAAGAAAGATTTCGGTAATAGCGCTATCCTTAGAGTACATGTAAGCGCAGTGGAGACGCATCCGTCGACAGATATGCCAGAATGAGGAGAAGGGGCGGTTCCCGTGGATTTGAGAGCAAAATCGCCATCAGCAGGCTCGGCGTTAGTACAAACGCCTGAAGGGTGAGGAGCCATGTTGCAATTAAGAGGCTCAGGGGCCGCAGAGGAATCGTGAGGAGCGCCACGACGACGCCTCCGCAAGCGCGTAGCCCGAGAACGGCGCGGGGGCCGGTCCCTAACGGGCGGCGGGATGTCCACAGAGGGGGAACAGGTTGGCTCATCATCCCGCAGAGCAGGGGCAGGGGAGCAGGACTGAAGGACAGCAGGGGGCGGGGGAACAACCAAAATAGGAGAGACAGGGCAGCAAGAGGAAACGGGGAGCGGAGGAGTGGGCTGAACGACATTACCGGACGAGACGGAAAGCAGCTCCGAAGAGACCGCATGACGAGAGGACAGGATCCTCAAATCGGAGGCGATAGAGCCTAGGAGCTGGGAATTGGCTGAGACAGTATCAGACCAAGCGCAAAGGTCCCCCTTCACCTGTTTTACGTTGCTGCGAATATCATCAACGATGGGGATGATGGGAGAAGGGCCCACGGAAGGAAACAAGTTGGGGCCAGCAAGCGCAGAGTGGACCTCATCCAGCGAACCGGACAGTGCTGAAATACGGGTGGACACCTCATGGGACCTCTCTGATAGAACTGAAGAGGCAGACTCAATAGCGTCAACGACGTCAAGCAACCTGTCCATTTTGGTGTTAAGGGCTCCAGTATCCTCGGACAGAAGCTGAAAATCAGCCCAGCGTGAAGAAAAAGAGCTGACTCTATCCGCAACCAGAGTCAGATCGCCGGAAAGCGACTCCAACATGTTCCTCACGAGCCTCAGAACATGGCATGGCCTTATATCCGAACATTATCCACAGGTCGAGGAGCTGGAAGATCTTGTCCCGCGCCCTAAACAACCCGGATGGAACTGCGAACCGCAAACGCCATCGCAGGCGACCCCATCACGGGAAATCACCTTCCCATAGGCGCCGCAGCAGGCCATAACAAAAAAGAAAACGCAGCAATCAAAAAGAGCGACAATAAAAACAGCACCAAGGAGGGGCAATATGACCAAAGACAAGGAAAGTAAGCAATAATATATATATATATATATATATATATATAAAAAATAAGTAAATAAATAAAAATAAATAAATAAATAAATAAAAATAAGTAAACCACAGAACGAGCAACACAATTAAATAAGAGATTTAAATAAAACCAAACAGGGCAACGCTATGAATTTGCAGCCGCTGAGAGGAGAATAAAATAACCAAATATATACGAAGTGATATGTTTAATTTTAATCTCTTATATTATTGTGGAAAAAAATATAAAATTCATTAGAATTACTGAAATAAAAATTACAAAAAAAGGTTGCTCTAGTCTGTAAACCGCTTACCCAGAAAGAGATATAAAATTATTGTGAATATTGTCATCTATTTCTATCACATGCATTTAGAAGGTGACATAACGTCGACAATTATGAAAATCGGTTTGAAAAAAGAGATACTTACACCGAAAGGGACAAATAGCGAAAAGTGATCCAATTTTCTATAAGAAATTTTAGAGCACTAGTCACTCCAGTATATATATGTAGGTACATACATATAGCTTAGTGATTATATCACATTACAGCAGGTAAAAAAGTTCTGATTTGCAATTTGGAGGTCCCATTTGGCCAAGTTGCCTACATTTCCTGAGAATTAATGAATCCAAATGTAAATAGGATCGGATTATTAATTACGTTTTTCTAAAGGAGCTATTTTGGCGGATTCGATAATTTGCTGAAGTTTCGCCAAGAAGGATGTGGATCTTATAAAATTTACGTTTGTTACATTTAAATTGGGTCATTGGAGGTGTGGAGAACGAGGTCATCAGAGACGATACTGCCGAAATCAGTCAGTCTTATTTTGTTCGCAATGTGGAAAATAAGGAATCCTCACCGCGACTGCCGATGTACCGAACGGAAGGCCAATTTAGCCCGCACATCGAAAACCGAGGGAACCAAAATCAACGACTACCGAACGGGAAACAAGAGACGGCACGGAACGTGCCTCCCTAACCGAACTAGATTGCGGCAAGCGGCATTTTCTGCCACCTAGAATTTAAAGCTTTGATCGATACCGGTACTGGCCGATCATTTATAGGAATAGAAGTCCAGCAACTTGCCAAAGATTTTACCGTCGAATTCTAACACCGGACCGTACACGATACTTTCTTCCTTATACCGAGACACGATGAAGCGATGATACTCGACACGGACTTATTGAACCAATAATGAGCCAATAATTGAGCATAATATTATGGGGAGAGGAAATATACCCCGGCCCAGATGAGCCAGACCAGTCGAAGGAAGACAAATCCTATAGCTACCGCCCTATAGCTACCGCATCTATATCCCCTCCAATCTCGGTCCCACAGAAAAGGACGTAATCACGAGCTTCATAAAGAAGCAAACACCTCGCTTCATGTCTCTGACTGGCGTGACAAAAATCACCAAGCACCGAATAGTAATGAAGGATGACAAACCCGTGAAACAAAGGTACTTTTCGCATAACCCCGCCATGTAACAGATCATCAATGCCGAGGTGTAGGAACTCTTGGAGGCCGACCTAATTGAACCGTCCTATAGTACCTACAGCTCCCCAATTGTATTAAAGAAGAAAAAGCAAGGGAAATGGCGGATCTGCATTGACTACCGTCAGTTAAACGAGCAATCAGTGAAGGACACATATCTGTGAGCCTACTTAATCTCAAGCATCGATCTGAAGCAGGGTTATAGGCAAATTCCGGTGGCTAAAGACCGTACACCGCGTTCACAGGCCGAGCACTTTTTCAGTGGAAGGTTATGCCGTTTGAACGAACTCTAGACCGAGTTATTGGACCATCTTATCTCGACGACATAGTCGTAGTAGGACGATCTCTCGAGGAGCACCTAGAGAAGCTGCAAATGATATTCGACCGACTCGTCCAAGCGAATCTCAAAATAAACCCCGAAAAATGCGAATCCTTTAAGGAAAGTTTGACGTACCTCGGCTACGTGGTCTCATGAAAGGCCATACGCACTGTCCACCCCTACCCAAGGGGATCCGGCAATTCATCGGCATTGCTTCTGGTACAGACGTTTCGTGCCAGACTTCTCCGCAATCAGCGCACTGCAGACCGAATTACTCCAGAAACGGCACTGGGGAGAGAAACAGGAAAACTCATTTCAAGAGTTTAAACAACACCTGACCTAATAAACCGTACTGACATGCCCAGATTTCACCAGGCCATTCATACTACAGACTGACGCCAGTAAAGATGGCCTAGGGGCCGTACTATCGCAGGAAGTAGAGGGAGAGGAACGGGTAACAGTATTCGCAGGCCGAAAGATGTCCGATATCAAACACCGATACTTCGTGACCGAAAAGGAGTGCTAAGCCATCGTCTGGGTAATCCGAACCCCCCCCCCCTCCACCTAAAATGAAACCTTTCCCTTCAAAATCGTATTTGAAAATTTTGGTTCCTTCAAAGGAGGTGTGCTCACTTAAATGCTTGTAAGTCCTTTCAAGGAAATCGCAAGACCAAGATTTAAAGCTTTTTTGAAAGAGGATACTTTATCCTTTCTAATGGTACCCATCACGCCAAAATCTACATCATGTCCACATACTCTTTATTTGTGAAGGAATTGTTAGCCATTATGTTAAATGTAAAATCGTAATCCGTATCCAAAATTCAAAATCGAAAACCAAATCCATAATCCAATTGTCGGAACCGTAAATCTCAAAAACCAGGAAATTCAAAAACCAAAACCAATAAAAACCCAAAAACAACAAGCGAAATCGAAATAAAAATCTTTCACAAATTCAAGCACAAGTCGTACAGAATAAACAAAACAATTCAAAGAACGCATTCATAGCTTAGATACAAGTACCCTCAATGCCGTTCAACAAGAAAATTACCACAACATTTCTGTTGGGACGCTTCGAGGCACTCTTGATATTCCCGAGCAGCATAAAAATGTTAATAACTTTTGAATGGCTGAAGATATCGAATTAAGAGTCGTATCACCCTATTAGCTTTGTAAGATTTCAAAAGTAAAACAGAAAATTTTTTACTGGAGACCGGTTTCGAAATATAATCATAAAGGATTTACTTGTGGAACAAAGCTTCCGTAAAACCAAGACTTGAAGATATTAAAATGCATCCAAGCAGACTTGCTATTTCTATAATCCACAGGTAGTTCTTGAAAGCTAGCGGATTTTTCACTTTACCAAGTTTACGGTCACCTGATGCATTTGTGCATGCCAAAATAGTCAAAATTTCTTTGAAAGCTTTTCTTTCTGGAGCGCTCTTTTTTTATGATGGACGTACGTTGTATCCGGTAACATCTTGTAAAAAAAACCGGTTTCATCCGCATTGTATACTTGTTGATTTGTAAGTCCAAGTTCTCTAATTTTTTCAACAAATTCTCTTTTAAATGATGATATATTCTATTGGGCATGACAAAGTTTCACGGGCTATCCTTAAAAGACGGATTCCAAACCTATTTTTAAAGTTCTGCATCCATCCATCGTTGGTAGAAAAACCTTTGCTGCCTTCGTTGAACTTCTGTTGAAACCCTTTCGCTCTCTCTTTTATCATCATTCTATTAACAGGTAAATTTTTTTCCCGTTGGCTTAAAAACCTTTTGTACTTTCAGTTTTTGGAAACTCCGACTTTTTTAAAGTAATTCCGCTATTTATTTATTTTATTAAAATTCACATTACCGTATACATCAATTGTTCACACTATAGAGTAGTTACTACATGAAATCCTGTGTTCACATTACCACAATGTACACATTACAGGATGTTCACACCATCGCGAGTTACCTGTATATATATATATATATATATATATATATATATATATATATATATATATATATATATATATTGTTAACACCATGAGCTGAGGTCGATTCCCCTAAAACTCAACCAGTGGTTTTTGATTAACATGTTATAAACAATTCACACAAAAATTGTCGGCCACCATAAATTATTTTATGGATAGCGGATGGTCCATTCAGCACGCAAGGATAAATTTGCAAACAGTAAATAGATCAAAACAAACAGTTCAAAACTCGAGCGGAGCAAGATTTAGTATTATTAATTTCCTGTTAAAGGAGGTTTATTTCAAGACGAGGCTTTCCGTCATTTATAGCGATAACACGACAAACTTTGTGGAAGCGAATAGAAAATTATACGAGATTTATAAATAAGTTAATTTTATTAATCGTAATGTTTTCATTGCAGATCACTTGTCAAAAGCTATATAAGCTGGCATTTTAATCCACTCTCAGCATCCCAATTCGGTAGCATATGGCAAACTGGCGTAAAGCCACTGAAAACTTTATTGCAAAATACAGTCAGGGAAGCCCATCTTACATTCGAAGCGATATCACCCAAATTGAAGCCACTTTGAACTCGCGACCGCTAATGCCACCGATTGATGATGTACGACGTTGAGATGTCAACTTTAACCAGATCGCGTCTAATTTAGAAAATGTTTCAATACTTTTGGAAACGATTGCAGTTGAGTACCTTTTCAAAACAGACCAAAATGGACGAACGTTAAAGACAACCTCAAAGCAGGCTACCTAGTAATCACGGAGGAAAACAACCTTCCTTCATCACCGGGACTGTATCATCTAAACACATTCTAGTCCTAACAATTAAGTGACAGCTGTATCATTAAAGACTGCTAATGGGAAATTCTAGAGACCAATAATCGAATGATTGCTAAGGTCGGAACATTAGTGCACATAACTTGTTTGAAAAAAAGTCTTCACATAGCAAAATTCTTTAGATTCTTTCGTGGTTGTATTAGATTCTACAAGAACTGCGAAGATTCATCATCACTCTGACTCATATCTGACTACTAATAGGAATTACGAAATGATTAAAAACCTTAATATACAGAACAAAACGGCACTGCTTAAATTCTACAACAACATATCGGAGTCAGGTCATTTTCCGCAAAACTGGAGGAAAGCTTTATTTATTCCAATTCCAAAAAAAGGAAAAGACCCACAAAAAAGCGACAGCTACCACCCAATCTCTCTCACTAACTGCGTTTGTATAATCATGGAACGTATAATCAATAAGCGCCTAATATGGTACCTCTAACGAAACAAGAAACTAAATCAATTTCAATCAGGCTTCCGCAATTGACAATCTAGCTTTTCTTGAGGCGGAGATTATGGAAGCATTTGCTTCTAATAAATTCGTCTTATAAATTTTTTTCGATATCGAAAAAGCATACAATACAATCTGGAAACGAGGAATTATAGAAGAAATGAATGGGGATTAAAGAAAAGATGGCTATATTTATTTCCAACTTTCTGAAAAACCGAAAGGCCTCTACACTAGTAGGTAACGCGTCCTCCGCGGAGAGGGATTTAGAGAACGGAATTCCCACAGGATCTGTCTTAAGCGTCACCCTTTTCCTAATCGGTATCAATAGCATTTTTCGAGTAATAAAGCACCCAGTTAAATGCGCTATGTACGCTGATGACCTAGTAATCTTTACCACATCTAACAAGCTCCTAATATGTCAAACTGAATTGCAAAAAACTATCTTAGCACTTAACAACTGGTGTGAAAAACAGGTTTTCGTTTCTCCCAGCAAAAATCCGTCGCTATGCTGTTCACAAGGCGAAGGAAGAATGTCTTCGAGCCCGAACTCCTCCTGAACAACAACCCTATTTCCTATGTAAGGCGACACAAATTTCTCGGCATGATATTTGACTCAAAACTTAAATGACGGAACATATAAAAGAAATAAAGACAAAAAGCACAAGAAACCTGAACTTACTAAAGATACTAGCCCACTCAACATATGGATCTGACACAGAACTCCTGCTAAGGGTATTGAACACGGTGGTTCTCCCAATAATCGACTATGGTAGTTCTGTGTACTCGTCTGGCCCAGAAAACCAAATTAACACACTAGATACCATACAGACAACTGGTATACGAATAGCAACCGGAGCCTTTCGCACTAGCCCTACCAAAAGCCTCCTGGCAGTATCCAATCAAACTCCAATGAAATATAAAAGATTAAAACAAGACGCCATTTATGCTCTTAAAGTCCTCTCATTTGAAGATCACCTCCTTTCACAGAAAATCAACAACACCACTCTTATCGAGAAATTAAAACAAAGAAAACGGACATCCCAACCAATATATGTCCGACTAAAAACTACCTTAGACAATCTCGAAAACCCATACAATATCCTCCTACAAAGACAAAAATCAACCCAATCACCCCCCTGGCTTACTGACAATATAAATAATGACTTAAACCTATCCCTTTATAAAAAGAAAAATACGCCACCGGCATTATATTCTAAGCTTTTCCTTGAACGAATCACCAATAATTACATAAATCACACCAAAATATTTACGGATGGATCTCTAAAAGACAACGAAGCTGGTTGCGCCTTTACATGTGATGAGACAGAAAAACAATTCCACCTTCCCAACCACACAAGTATTTTTTCAGCTGAACTTTATGCAATAGAAAAATCACTCGAATTTTGCAGTAGACAAATCACCCAACTGCCCAAAATATTCGCGATACATTATCCGCAAACCCAAACAAAACTGTCACCTTTCTCTGGGTGCCTAGCCACGCACAAATCGAAAGGAATAACCGTGTAGATAACTTAGCCAAACTAGCAATCCAACTACCCCAAGACGAGCATATCCCCTTTTGGTATGTTGATTTTAAAAAGCTTGTTAGGGCACAAATAAATAGAAAATGGTTAGAAGAATGGCAATCAACCCCAACACAGAATAAACTGCGAGCAATCAAAGATAACTTAAGGCACAGCCTACAGATAGAACAACTAACCAGAAAAGAATCTATTATACTAACAAGGCTACAGATCGGACATACTTCCCTCACACACAGGGACATCTTGAGCAAGGAATCCTCCCCCCCATGTTTCAAATGTAACCATACGTTAACAATTGCTCACATCATCTCAGAAATGTCAGACAAAGATTCAAAATTTCGAATATAAATGATGTAATGTCAGAAAATATTAAAACCTTAAAAAATGTATTTAAGTTTCTGAAATGACTAGACATCTATAATAAAATTTGCAGAGCTATACAATTAAGTTAAAGAAAAAATATCTCTTAGGGATAAGATAAAAACTAGATTGGGTAAAAAGTTAAATAGTTTTTACAAATTAATGATGTAACATCAGTTAAGTTGCAGGGCTTATATAAAACCTTTCTGCGTTATTAAGCCAAATAAATATAATGTTAAAAAAAAAGACAACCTCAAAGCAGGCTACCTAGTACTCACGAAGGAAAACAACCTTGCTTCATCAACCGGGACTGTATCATCTAAACACATTCTGGTCCTGACAATTAAGTGACAGCTGTATCTTTAAAGACTGCTAATGGGAAATTCAAGAGACCAATAATCAAACAAGCGAGATTACTAGTTTTTTAAGACAGCGTCTTAACGTTGGGAGGATGTTAGAGATTCAAGTATTATAAATATAAATTCCCTCAATAAAATCAGAAAACAAGGAGCTGTAGAACATAAAATTGAGTCATCAAATTGTGTCAAAAATTAATTATAAACCAAAAAAATGTAAGAATTTAAGTAAAATGTGATGTGATTGTTATTGATTAAAACAATTTCTAACAACAAAGAAAGAAGGTGACCTTAGTAGCAGCTAAAGCAAGTATCCCACACTTGGAAGTAAAAACTTTAGCACACTAAATTTAATAAGTTTTGCTTCGGCGGCTTTAGAAGTGGACAACTCAGCAGTTGCTAAGGTCGGAACAGTAGTGCACATAACTTGTTTGAAAAAAAGTCTTCACATAGCAAAATTCTTTGGATTCTTTCGTGGTTGTATTAGATTCTACTAGAACTGCGAAGATTCACTCTGACTCATATCTGACTACTAATAGGAAACTGCTCTCACAACTAACAAACATCTGCCGCCCTACTTCTTTACCATCCTCTTACTTACTACGTATACATGCAGGGTTGAAGCCAGGTTGAACCCAAGTTCAACTCTCATGTATACCGAAGTTGAGTTCAAAGTGGGTCGATTCAACTCAACTCAAGTAATCTGGCTGAGTCGAGTTGAAATTTTGCATGTATACGCGGGTTGAAGAGTTGAAGTGACACATTGTAATTTGACAAGCTATTTTTGTTTTTGGTTTTGTCACAGCAGTTAGTAATTATTTTTATAAAGGTTGTTTTGTGTTTGTGAAGCTTTTAAGATAAAAAGGAGAAATATTTGGGACAAAGAGGAAACAGTAGCTATATTGAGAATTATGTCAAATCAACCCAATTTCAACTCAATCTCAACTCAACTCTTCAACCTGGTAGCGCATATACGCGGATTGGAATCTCAACCCCAACTCGACTCAATTTTTCAACTCTGCATGTATACGTAGTAACTATTACCTTATTTTGCAGTTGAACTTATTATACGACCTCGAAGTTCATTCGAAAATTGTAGTTCGTAACAATAGAAAAAAGCAATGCATAATTCCAATATCAAACTCCTATAGTGTACAAAGCGGTTTACAAGTACATACAGAAATGTTTTTTCTGTACAAATGCTTTGGAGATTCATTCGACAATTACGAATTATTTGTTTTTACATACATTTTTTTTTTTTTTTTTTATATATGATGTTGCCAAAGCTCAGGGGATGCCCTATGATGCTAAAGCACAGCCTTGGCAGGAAAGGAATTAAGGATGAGGGAAATGGGTTAGGAGGTTGAGTGAAGGAGGTGTCGATGTACGCCCCGTTTGAAAGTTTCAGGCTCATAAGACGAGGGAAAAACAGAAGATGGTAAACTGTTCCACATTCGTGTTGTTCTGCTAAGAAAAGATTCCCGAAATTTGACGGTACGTCCAAATTTGACCCGGAGAGTAAAGGGGTGGGAGCGACTTGTAGATCTTGTATCGCGCGTTGTAATGAGTCTACAAGGAATCAGGCTAGCGATTTCGTTAGAACAATGGCCATGGAAATAGCGATAAAAGAGTGAGAGACAACCGACATTCCGTCGATGCTCAAGAGAGTCAAGACCCTCAGAGATTGAGGAATCGCCAATAAGTTTAACAGCCTTACGCTGAACTTTGTCTAACGCGGACAATGCGGTGTGTCCTGCCCCTGCCCAAATATGGGAATTATATTCAAGTCTAGGCCTAATGTGGGACTTGTAGATCAACGCTAAGTCGGGTGGGGTGAAATATTTCTTACATCTCTGTAGAAAACCTAAACATTTCATCGCACTTTTGGCGATTGCAAATATATGATCAGTCCAGCTAAGATTGCTGGATATCTCAATACCCAAGATCTTTAGGGAGGGTGAATTGGGTATATTCACTCCGTCGACTGAAATGGGTTGAGGGTGGACTGGGCGTTTTTTAAGGGACATTAAACAGCATTGAGTTTTGGATGCATTAAACGTAACACGATTTGCTCTGCCCCAAGCGAGGACCTTAGAAATGTCGTTGTTTAATGATCTAAACATGCGTTCCCGATTGACTTCTGTAGCATTTCCACGTGAATTCATTACAGAATCAAATGAGTACGCGAAATCAAGGGTGCTGTCGTCGGCAAAACTATGAATAGGATTGAGAGTAAGGGATAAGAGATCATTGATGAAAAGAAGAAATAAAGTTGGTGAAAGAACTGAACCCTGAGGTACACCGGCATTTATTTCGTGGGATGCAGATGTAACGCCGTCAATAACTACACGGATTGAACGGCCTGACAAAAAGCTCTCTATCCATTTAACGAGGGTAGGATGCAGACCAAATGTTTGAAGTTTGGCTAAAAGGGCAGCATGCCAGACTCTATCAAAAGCCTTTGAAATATCAAGAGCGACGATTTCGGACTCACCGAAATTATGGAGACAATGATTCCAACGCTCCGTTAGAGCCGTTAGTAAGTCTCCGGTTGAGCGGCCAGCGCGGAAACCGTACTGGCAATCGTTGATAAGATGGTTATTTTCTAGATATGTCAACAACTGAGAGTTGATGAGTGATTCAAAAACTTTGGATATGATCGAGGTTAGTGCAATTGGTCTGTAGTTAGAGGGGTCGCATGCCTCTCCTTTTTTAAGTATCGGCTGGACATGAGCAAGTTTCCATACACTTGGAAATATTCCTGTTGAATATGACAGGTGAAAAAGTTTGCGCAGAGGTTTAGCCAAAGCAGAGGCGCAGCATTTTAAAACAAGGGGCGAGAAACCATCAGGCCCAGTAGCTTTGGACACGTCGAGTTTCGAAAGTACTCTAAAAACTTCCCGAGTGCGAAAGTGTAGCGGCTTTTGCCTACTAATGCACTGTGATAGAGATGGAAGTGGCTGCGATGATGGTGGCAAGTACGAGTTAGCAGCAAAATTAGCAGCAAACAGGTTGGCCTTGTCCAATGAGTCAGTAAAAACATTCCCATTATAAATGAGTGGTGGTGTTGACGAACAGGTGAAATTGTTCTTTACGGTTTTTACTAGAGACCAGAAGCCCTTACTACCCTTTGGAGTAGAAAATACCTTCCGTCTGATGCTCTGGTCGAAATTGAACTTAGCCCGGCTAATTGCTGAATTGCAAATATTCCGCGCATCTCTATAGATACGTCTCGATTCCTCTGAAGGGCACAATTTATATGCCTGGAAGGCTGCTTCCTTCTTTTTAATGGCTGCGAAACAGTCATTATTGAACCAATTGGTGTTAGTTGGTTTGATGTTCTTGAAGCTATGAGGAATAAAGCGATGCATTCCAAACCATAGGATGTTCAAGATATAATCGGTGCTTCTGTTAACGTCCTTCATAGAAAAGCAATCAGACCAGTCCAGCTCTCTGAGATATTTATTAAGTCCCGCCCAATCAGCATTTTTATAATGCCACACTAATCTTTTGGTGGAGTTTAGATTAGTGGTTGTCAGAGAGGAGATGGAGAATTGGGCGGAGATTAGACAATGGTCCGAATTACCCAAGGGAGACGTCACCGAAACCGAGTATTTTTCTGGATGCGATGTTAGAAATAGATCTAAAAGGTGCGCGTTGTGCCCCGAAGTATCAGGAACACGAGTCGGACACTCAACCAGTTGCTGTAAATTAAAAGACTCACTAAATAACTCGACGTGTCTTCCAGACGGGCTTGTGGTAGAAGAATGCCTGAGCCACTGTGTGTTGTGGACGTTGAAATCTCCAGCAAGAACGATTTCAGAAGAGGGGGATAATTCCAAAATCTTATCGATATCGGAAGACAGTTTATCGAAGGAGCACACAGTGTCAGTGTCAGACATATTCGGGCTGCGGTATAAAAAGCAGAAGTGAATAATGTGCCGATAGAGTTTAAATCTAATCCAGACATAATTAAATTCTGGATTAGTAGAAGAGAATTGAGGGAGATAGGAGAATGGCACATCATTTCTAATATAAACCGCGATTCCCCTCTGAGGAGAGAAGAGCGGCACTAAGTGATAACCAGGGATGTGATACTGATTAATATCAGAATCGGAAACAACCTTGGTTTCGCTTAGTGCAAAAACTGCCGGATTTTCCGCGATCAAGTGGCAGTAAACCGAAAAATGGTTACTTTTTAAGCCACGAATGTTGCAAAAATTAAATAAAAATTTTTGCATAGTCCCGGTCTTAATTTGCCCAAAACAAAACAAACGAAAACGTACACAAACACAAGGACTGACGAACGGGATCCACAGATGCAAAGCAAAGCCGCCTCTGTGAAAACAAAGCCAGCAGCAGTGTTATGCCTGCTGTGCTGAACTTTGATCTCGACGAAGGCAGCTAAATGCTCAGCAGTGGAGACCCGTTAAACGCATTCAATGCAGCACGATTGTACTACATTGAATGTTGGATGGAAGAAAATAAAAAATAGATAGGAACGGACTCACCAGACTGTGCTTTCAAATAGAGCATAAAAGCCCTTCACTCCGGCAAGATGGCACTAGCACTTTGATTTTTTAAAATTCGATTCGGTTTCGCAACCGCTTTAAAAATTTATTGGAGAGCGAGACACGGCGGCACGTCCGTCCCCGTCAGTAGTTCAGCTCAAACTCCCACATGTAAAAGATTGAAAATCTTACCATTAGAAACTCAATTCCGTCGAAAAGCCACTTACTATAGAGTTCCGAGGTGAGACATCAAATATCTGCATATGTTTTTTTTTTATATATGATGCCAAAGCTCAGGGGATGCCCTATGATGCTTAAGCACAGCCTTGGCAGGAAAGGAATTAAGGATGAGGGAAATAGGTTAGGAGGTTGGGTGAAGGAGGTGTCGATGTACGCCCCGTTTGAAAGTTTCAGGCTGATAAGACGAGGGAAAAACAGAAGATGGTAAACTGTTCCACATTCGTGTTGTTCTGCTTAGAAAAGATTCCCGAAATTTGACGGTACGTCCAAATTTGACCTGGAGAGTATAGGGGTGGGAGCGACTTGTTGATCTTGTATCGCGCGTTGTCAGGAGTCTACAAGGAATCAGGCTAGCAATTTCGTTAGAACAACGGCTATGGAAATAACGATAGAAGAGTGAGAGACAACCGACATTCCGTCGATGCTCCAGAGAGTCAAGACCCTCAGAGATTGAGGGATCGCCAATAAGCTTAACAGCTTTACGCTGGACTTTGTCTAACGCGGACAGTGCGGTGTGTCCGGCCCCTGCCCAAATATGGGAATTATATTCAAGTCTAGGCCTAATGTGGGACTTGTAGATCAGCGCTAAGTCAGGTGGGGTGAAATATTTCTTACATCTCTGTAGAAAACCCAAACATTTCATCGCATTTTTAGCGATTGCAAATATATGATCAGTCCAGCTAAGATTGCTGGATATCTCGATACCCAAGATGTTTAGGGAGGGTGAATTGGGTATATTCACTCCGTCGACTGAAATAGGTTGGGGGTGAACTAAGCGTTTTTTAAGGGACATTAAACAGCATTGAGTTTTGGATGCATTAAACGTAACACGATTTGCTCTGCCCCAAGCAAGGACCTTGGAAATGTCGTTGTTTAATGATCTAAATATGCGTTCACGATTGGCTTCTGCAGCATTTCCACGTGAATTCATTACAGAATCAAATGAGTACGCGAAATCAAGGGTGCTGTCGTCGGCGAAACTATGAATAGGATTGAGAGTAAGGGATAAGAGATCATTAATAAAAAGAAGAAATAAGGTTGGTGAAAGAACTGAACCCTGAAGTACACCGGCATTTATTTCGTAGGAATCAGATGTAACTCCGTCAATTACTACACGAATTGAACGGCCTGACAAAAAATTCTCTATCCATTTAACGAGGGTAGGGTGCAGACCAAATGTTTGAAGTTTGGCTAAAAGGGCAGCATGCCAGACTCTATCAAAAGCCTTTGAAATATCAAGAGCGACGATTTCAGACTCACCAAAATTATGAAGACAATGATTCCAACGTTCCGTTAGAGCCGTTAGTAAGTCTCCGGTTGAGCGGCCAGTGCGGAAACCGTACTGGCAATCGTTGATAAGATGGTTGTTTTCTAGATATTTCAACAACTGAGTGTTGATGAGAGATTCAAAAACTTTAGATATGATCGAGGTTAGTGCAATTGGTCTGTAGTTAGAGGGGTCGCATGCCTCTCCTTTTTTAAGTATCGACTGGACATGAGCAAGTTTCCATACACTTGGAAACATTCCTGTTGAATATGGCAGGTGAAAAAGTTTGCGCAGAGGTTTAGCCAAAGCAGAGGCGCAGCATTTTAAAACAAGGGGCGAGAAACCATCAGGGCCAGTAGCTTTGGACACGTCGAGTTTTGAAAGTACTCTAAAAACTTCGCGAGTGCGAAAGTGTAGCGTCTTTTGCCTACTAGTACGTTGTGATGGAGATGGAAGTGGCTGCGATGAAGGTGGTAAGTATGAATTAGCAGCAAACAGGTTGGCCTTGTTCAATGAGTCAGTAAAAACATTCCCATTATAAATGAGTGGTGGTGTTGACGAACAGGTGAAATTGTTCTTTACGGTTTTTACTAGAGACCAGAAGCCCTTACTACCCTTTTGGGTAGAAAAAACCTTCCGTCTGATGTTCTGGTCGAAATTGAACTTTTCCCGACTAATTGCTGAATTGCAAATATTCCGCGCATCTCTATAGATACGTCTCAATTCCTCTGAATGGCACAATTTATATGCCTGGAAGGCTGCTTCCTTATTTTTAATGGCTGCGAAACAGTCATTATTGAACCAATTGGTGTTAGTTGGTTTGATGTTCTTGAAGCTATGAGGAATAAACCGATGCATTCCAAACCAAAGGATGTTTAAGATATAATCGGTGCATTTGTTAACGTCTCTCACAGAAAAGCAATCGGACCAATCCAGCTCTCTGAGATACTTATTAAGTCCCACCCAATCAGCATTTTTATAATGCCACACTAATCTTTTGGTGGAATTTAGGTTAGTGGTTGTCAGAGAGGAGATGGAGAATTGGGCGGAGATTAGACAATGGTCCGAATTACCCAAGGGAGACGTCACCGAAACCGAGTATTTTTCTGGATGCGATGTTAGAAATAGATCTGAAAGATGCGCGTTGTGCCCTAAAGTATCAGGAACACGAGTCGGACACTCAACCAGTTGCTGTTAATTAAAAGACTCACTAAATAACTCGACGTGTCTTCCAGACGGGCTTGTGGTAGAAGAATGCCTGAGCCACTGTGTGTTGTGGACGTTGAAATCGCCAGCAAGAACGATTTCAGAGGAGGGGGATATTTCCAAAATCTTATCGATATCGGAGGACAAATTATCAAAGGAACACACAGTGTCAGTGTCAGACATATTCGGGCTGCGGTATAAAAAACAAAAATGAATGATGTGCCGATAGAGTTTAAATCTAATCCAGACATAATTAAATTCTGGATTAGTAGAAGAAAATTGAGGGAGAAGGGAGAATGGCACATCTTTTCTAACATAAACCGCGATTCCCCTCTGAGGAGAGAAGAGTGGCACTAAGTGATAACCAGGGATGTGATACTGATTAATATCAGAATCGGAAACAGCCTTGGTTTCGCTTAGTGCAAAAACAGCCGGATTTTCCGCGATCAAGTGGCAGTAAACCGAAAAATGGTTACTTTTCAAGCCAAGAATGTTGCAAAAATTAAATAAAAATTTTTTCATACTCCCGGTCTTAATTTGCCCAAAACAAAACAAAACAAAAACGTACACAAACACAAGGACTGACGAACGGGATCCACAAATGCGAAGCAAAGCCGCCTCTGTGAGAACAATGCCAGCAGCAGTGTTATGCCTGCTGTGCTGAACTTTGATCTCGACAAAGGCAGCCAAATGCTCAGCAGTGGAGGCCCGTTAAACGCATTCAATGCAGCACGATTGTACTACATTGAATGTTGGATGTAAACAAAAGATATTCAAATGGAACGGACTCACCAGACTGTGCTTTAAAATAGAGCATAAAAGCCCCTCACCCCGGCGAAGATGGCACCAGCTGAGGCGTTCCAAGTGAAATAATGGAATTGCATCGAAAAAACTTAATTCACAACTCAAGCAAACTTTTATTACTTACACCATTTCCCTATACAGATCATATTTTACGAGTTGGTGGAAGATTAGTGAATACACCATGCGCTTACTCAACCAAGCATCCGATTATTCTACCTAATCGTTTCATACATGTGCTTTACGATTACCCAAACCGAACACACCTGTAAAATGTTCGCCTCATCACTTTTAGGAACTATTATTCTTTTTCTTTTTTTTAGGATTTTCTTGCCTATCCTAGTATACTAATCAAAATAATTTTCAGGTAGACAAGATTTTAATGGTTTTATTTAATTTTCTAATTACAATTACGCGATGAAAACAAAAGATATTTCATTAGTGAAAACTTTTAAGGTTCACAGAATATAGATGTGTATGGCGAAACGCATACATTTTTAACAATGCACATTTACAATTTAAAATAGCAAGTTTGCAATTATACGAATACAACAATAATAACTATAAAATTAACAATAAATAAATAAATTATTAAACATTGAATCTTGTTTCGGATCCATCGGCTAGCATTAGTGTTACTGTCCGATTATTTATCCAAATCAACTTTGCTAGTCTCATTGGATTCAGGCGAGCCACATCAGGAATTGGAGCAGTTGAATACCCTTTAATACACCTCGTTTGCGATTGGCCCAATCCGAACATCCCTGTAAGATTTATGTTTCACCATTTTTAAACACTTCGTTATAATTATTATCTTGCCTGTGCTTGTTTGCCAAAAGGACAGTCTATTTTCACCACATGCATAACTTACAAGATACTTCCCATCGGGGCTAAACGCTAATGCTGTGATCGGATGCGTATGTGCTGGAATCATTTGACATTTGTTTTGTCGAAGTTCATATATTGCTAGATGGCCACTACTTGCTCCCACTGTAAAATTATTCAATATAAGCCAGAATTTACAACAGTTTTAATACTACGAAATTACCCGCAATCCTCCGAGTAGCAGAACAATGTGATATTTGATTGAATTTACATATTTGCGCACATACTTCACTCAGTCCTTTATTTTTTAAATCGGTTGAATCGATGCAGTGCAACGTAATATCCATGACCTAGAATTTAATGTCTTAATATCATTCCATATTATATATTTATATATACTTCGACAAGAAGATTTGACATTTCAGCTTGAAGTTTATCTATTAACATTTCAACACATTGCAAAATTTCCCTTTTTGCCTTATATAGTACAGATTGTGTTAAAGGAATACTTAAGGTCTGCGTATTTTGCTGCAGAGTGTTATACCTAGCAACCTCCCGCGCCATTGTTGTTATAAAAGCAGCAGGTCTGTAAAAAGATTAACATTATCATATCAATAAATTACATATAAATCTTAAATAATATAACACCTTGCTGTAGCTATTAGTCGAAGAGCATGACGAGCTGTACGGCAAGCATCAGCTTGCGGTGTCAACGGCAACTTATAATTTAAATTTGGTATAAATTTTCCAGCATCACAGCAAATTTCTAAAAGTCCTATAATAATGACCAAATTTAAGAACTTTTGGTAGTACTATGAATATCCAACACAGTTTTTACTTACCTAGAAGTACTTTGCTTACATCCAAATAAGGCTCCCATACTGTAAACCCACGACCTATCAAATCTATCGCAGCTCTTCGAAGGGGAGTATATGAAGGAAGTTTTGCTGTTGGTGGCGCGAGTAATAAATGAGTCAATGCCATTGAAGTTAATCGAGCTAAATTATTGTTCGAAATACCAAATCCTTCTACAACTGAGCTTTTGCGCCTTTGTTCTATGTTTTTGCCTTTTTGGTTACTGGGACCTGAAGATAGTTTTAATTTAACGTAAATTGAAGTAATTACATAACTGTTTTAATGCTATCAAACACAAGGAAAATGTAATTAACCCTTTATTTTCCCGTAGCAGGATAACAAAAAAATGTTTATAATAGTTATTTTAAAAGTAAAATGTTACATATGTTACCGCCAGAGGATGTAAGAAAGACGGCACCCAGGTTAATAATGGAACTTAAAAAAGGCCTTAACTTTAACTGGGCTTAGTAAGGTAGGGTCAGGTCATAAAAGATCAAGCTGGTTGAAGTGACATAGGGAAGCGAAATTAAGCCTGCACGACCCCTTTATAATAATAATATTTTCCTCTTGCAATTTAGTGCGGACCGCAAATGAACACTTACGTACTTAAACTCGCGGAAAAAAACATCGCACTATCCCCGGTCGTTTTGATTTGTCGATATCAAAAAAGAAAACTCACGATGAAAACAGGCCGCTCCTCCCCCGCACCGACTTACTACTACGCCGCGTCCACCTTCCCCGCTCTCCACGTCCGCATCTAATCATCCGGCCATATCGAACACTTGCTCTATTTGCTGCTCTTCCAGATGAATTTTATGTTGTCTTCAGGAGGCCAAGCTTATAAGTTTGGTTGTAGCAACATTGTTCTTAAGCCCTGCTTTGCGACCTTCAGACATACATTGTCGGCATAATCCAGATGCGTACAGTGATTAAAGAGCTACCATCTAATCCCTCGCGATGGGTGGTCGTCCAGGACGCTGCATAATACGTCATTAATGACGATCATGAAAAGCAAACGTGACAGTATGCATCCATGTCCCACTACATTCAGCACTTGGAAGGGCTCCGACAGTTTTTCCTTGTGTAGTACGTGACATTGGGCTCCTGAGTAGGACTCCTTTATGATGGTGATAATTCTTATATCATTTGATGTAAAGGGAACCTCTATCTGGCGGATTGCCTGATGATAATTCGGAGGGTGTTGATGTGATCGCTGCAGGAGAAACCCTCATGAAGGCCTATTTGTTCATAGCTAAGAGTGTACTCGATTGTATTCTTGATTCGCATTAAGATGATTTTAGCCATCACAAAAAATCCTCAGGTCACTTTTTTTTGGGAATCTTCACAATTACGCCTGTTTTCCATTCACTGAGATAGGTCGCGGTTTCCTAGATTACGTGGAGAAGAATATCAGCCGAATCAATGGGATTCGCCATAAGTACTTCTACTGGTATTCCATCAATCCCTGGGGCCTTACCGAGGTCAATCGACAATCTTTTGGCAATCTTGTAAAGATTTCCACTGGCACCGCGGTAGGCCGCTTCTTCTGCCTTTTCTGCTAGTGTGTTTTCTCGTAGTTAACCTTTTCAAAAATCCATAAATTGTGTCGGTTCAAAACTATTAGGTAATAAAAATGATGTTAATAAAAGATTAAAAAAATAGTTTTTAAAAAAAAGTTGAACCGACTTCACATAACGCGCTAAGAAGCATAAAATAATTTTTAATTTTATATCTATTACGACATTTTGAAGTCGGTGCAAATCAAGCAAACCAAACAACTACAACAAAAATATTTAATCGTCATTTCTTATGATCCCGTAAGCTGAAACGTTCAGGTAGTATTATGTATTATTTTCAATTGTGGTACTGTAGTTGCTTTATTTGTTTAATTTGCACCGACTTCAAAATGTCGTAATAGATAAAAAATTAAAAATTATTTTATGCTTTTTAGCGCGTTATGTGAAGTCGGTTCAACTTTTTAAAAAAAAACTATTTTATTTTTCACTTTTTAGTGTCTTCTACTCTATACAACGAAAAAAGAACCATCCAAATCGGATCATCGAAATCGGTCCACGCGTTACAAAGTTAGGTCCGCCCCCCCCCCCCCCCCCCCCCCCCCTTCCCCCACCCTAACCACTCCAACATTTTTTTTCTATCGATATCAACCAAGGAGCATACTCTACCCAAAAGAAAAGAACCATCCAAATCGGTCCACGCGTTACGAAGTTAGACTACCCCTTTCCCCCACCCACACCTTTTACCATAGGACCAAATTATTCTCCTAATAGCAATAAGGGATCATACTCTAGACAACAGAAACAGAGCAATCAAAATCGGACTACGCGTTACAAAGTTAGGTTTCACCCCCACCCCCCACCACCATCCCACCAACATTTTTTTCTCGTGGTATCAACCACGGAACATACTCTACCCAACAGAAAAAGAATTACCCTTCCCCCTCTCCCCCTACCCTATTCCAAATTTTTTTTTTCTATTAGCAATGGGGGATCATACTCTGTACAACAAAAAAAGAGCCATCCAAATCGGACCACGCGTTACAAAGTTAGGTTTCACCCCCACCCCCACCCTACCAAAAAATTTTTTTACATGGTACCAATCGGTGAATATACTCTACCCAACAAAAAAAGAATCATAAAAATCGGTCGACGCGTTACGAAGTTATGCCCGGTCAGACATAAAAAGAAAAACAAAAATACGCGTCGAACTTAGAACCTCTTTGTTTTTGGGAAGTCGGTTTAAAAATCAAACTGCTTTTCCAAATGGCTAAGAAAAGAAAAAAGTTATTATTAAAATTAAATAATAATTTAAACTTTTCACATCCCATCTTGCCTCGGAGCAACGCCTTATTACCTAGATACAAGCCCGGGAAAATCTTGGTGCAGGCGTTGCTAATCTACATGTCGCACACCCACTAATTTTAATTGTGAATCGTCTTTGCGTTGACTCTAAGTTCTGTAGAATTTTTACCGGAAGAAAGGTCCTATGGACCGGGTGCTTCTTTGAAGTAATGATGCTTGTATGTGTTTTGCACATGAATGCATTCACATCACGTGCCTTCCATGCGATATTTATGCCCGCATATAATTAGATTGCCTTGTCGCTTGCATCCGTCCATTCGTTTTTGTATTACCAAGTATAACTTCGTAACGCTAGACCGATTTGAATGATTCTTTTTTTTTTTGTAATACAGAGTATATTCTTCCATTAGTACCATTTCAAATATTGCAGGAATGGGGTGGGGTGTTGATTTTCAAAAGGAAGAATCTGTTGAACTGATTAATACTTAAAAGAAGTATCTGGTCTTACGATGGCCAGCGAGAAAACTATACCGACCATGAGATACATCACAACAATTGATGTGATCTTTACAAGATTTATTGCAAAAAATAAAATGTGAATTCTTACTTACTTCTTTCATTTATCCTAAATTAATGATTTCATTTATAGACAACTCGGAAGTGAAAACTACATTTGCACCCTAATTACATTTGTACCTGCACTTACTGCCTTTCTTATCGACTCAAACGATTAAATCAAAACCATTTAAAAAAATTTGTTTAAAATTAACCCAACTAACTGACGAATATTTTAAAATTTTCAGATTAATACTAATTGCAGAACAAATTTTACATCGATCGAGTCGAAAAATCAAATACGGGCCCTGATCTCCTTATTGATAGAGTTCTGCTTTTTTTGAAGCGAAGCTTCTTAACGCAGGCTTTGAGAGGGGGAGTCAGCATAGAAAAACCAACCGTCACGAGACGGAAGTGACATAATTTTGCATGTGGTAATAGAGGGGCGTACTCGACAAACTCGCCTTACCGCTAAAACTATAAGTTCTGTAAAGAAAATAATTTATATTAACTTAGAACAGACTAAATTATCTTTCCAAAAACGTACACTTCATTAACCGCAAAAAAAGAATATTTGATTAAATGTGAAATTTTAGTCTAAAACCAAATTTTCATCCAAAATGCAAGTAGTGGCCATGCTCCATGGTCAGGAACTTGTACTTTCTTTATAATTCCACATCCGTATATTTTTGCGCTTTTAGCCTTATAAATGTCTTTTTTTGTTTTTTGTTTTAATGCCTTAGCATTGCTTTGGCCGGAAGGGAATTAGGTTAAGGGGAGCGAGGGAAATTAAGAGGGGGAGACCGAATCTCGTGCCCGGGGACCATGCCGTGGTGGTCGACCCGCTCAATCTATTAATCCAACTCGATCTCCTGTCGGTTATTTTCTTAAATAGGCTCTGGATATTTTTACTTCATTAGCAAAATTGCTTTGTTTACTTTAAGCAGAATAAAATAATTTTTTAAAGAAGCAATAGTTTAGGTGCTAGGTCGAGATGAAAGAAAAATCACTCGGCTCCCATAAGAAGTAATGTAAATTTATCGAAAATTCAGCCCACTTGGACCGTAAGGTAAGGTTTCTTACTTCATAGCTTGTACTCTACGGTGGTTTTAGCTCTATAAGAGAATAGACTGAATTCGTATGCCGTACAGTAAACACGTGTAAAAACGTACTACTTTATTTCATTTACAGCTTATAATTTAGTGTTAATTATATTTAAATGTTATCGCATTAATTAAATCTAAAATATATTACAAATTAATTTATATTTAAAATATAAATATTTCTATTAAATATAAATATTTAATTTTTTATTTATTTCTTTAATATTTTAAGTTTATTTAAATTTTATTTAACTTAATATTTTTTCAAAGCTTTGTTTCATTTGAGGCTGGAAAGAGAAAGAAGGAGAGAAAGAAAGAGAGTGATTCTACCATTTTACATTTATACAGAAAAGCGTAAGAAGCTTCGCAGCTGTTCTGCGTGCACTCACCGAAACAGCCGTTTTTTTCTTACTCGTCCACTTTCCGTGGCAACAGTCCCAGATGCCGAAATATTTGCGTCAGCATGCAATATACAGGGTGTTTCTTAGGTCGCGTGCAAGAATTAAGGGAGTGGTAGATCTATGCGAGACAGGAAAAAAATGTATTGGATGAGGGAAGGGGGTGTCTATCTCCACACCTCCTCAAACTTAAAGGAGTTTGAAATTTTTTCACGATGAAATTAACCAGTCTTACACATATCTACAGTTTTAACGTGACGATATTAACCGCAGTTAACAGGTGACATAATAATGTCTTCGCTATTTCTATTGAATTTAAAAAAAAATAATTTTGAAAATTAAATGTTGTAAAAACAGAATCAATTTTTGCATTTGGAGATATATTTAAAATTTGCCGTATAATTTTTTTTAATTTTTGGGTTTAAAATAGTGGCTACTCTTTAAAAAAAATTGAAAATCTTTTATTTTTCTCACGTTACATTTCTAAGAAAATATTCTACCTGCCTCCTAATTTTACTTAATAATTAAAAGTGTTGATTTTTTCTATCATATCAGATTTTTTTTATTGACCATTATTTTTTGATAATTATCAAATAAAAATTATACACAAAATCTGATGTGATACAACCAAAAACCAACACTTATTAGAGTAGAACGGGGTAATTTGGTGCACGTTTCGTTGGAGTGCTCGTACGGCTGTATTTTTTAACCGAATAAGAAGATTGAGTATTCATTAGAGAGACAATTTGTCTGACTACATTTCTTATGCAAAAAGTTTTTGTGTTGCACATAATGGCGCTGAACTACGATCAAAATACCGAAGGTACCTTTTTTTGACCTTCCAAAATTTTCGGGGTAATGTGGTGCACTATTTTCCGGTTGCAGTAGGAATACCAAAATGCCTCGGAAATGGTTTTGAACAGCTTTATTGAATGAAATGGAGTGTAATTAAACATATGCCAATGAAAATAAAATGCAAACTAAGGGTTTTTATATACCCACGTTAGTTAGAAATACAAAGAACTGTAAAATTTAAAAAAAAAATGGTGCAATGAAAAGAATTACTGAAAAAATTATTTACTCAGTTACGACTTTTTGTTTGGTGCTTCAAAATGATTTCTTCTTCGTCAGTGTCTCCGAAGTGGACGTTCTTTGCGACACTAGGGCGGCCGCGTTTTCGTTTGGGGCTGTCTTAGTGGCTGCTTTTCCGGCTGACTTTTCGGCGGCTTTTTGTTGTTTCACCACCTCTTTTTCGATCTTTCTGTTGGCAGCCAACTGCTTTTTGGCTGCTTGAGCTACCTTCTTTTGGGCTGTTGCTTCTTGTTCAGCGTGCAAAGACTCCATCATCTCTGGGCTAGTTGGAAGTGCAGACTCTACTGATTTCTACCTTGCAATCGATGGCGCAAAGTTTGCGGCGCAATTCCGAATTGCTTTGCTGCACCTCGCACACTTCTTCCAGCCTTGACAGCTTCTATTGCTTTATTAATATTTTCTTCGTCCGGTTTTTGGGTTGTTCTTGGTCGATTGCGCACCATTTTGCTAAAAAACAAAAGCAATAATAACAAGGGTGGTTTTCAAGTTTGCACCATATTGCCCCGAACGGAATGCAACACATTGCCCCGAATCACTTTTTCCACGTCAAATTCGAGATCTCGGTGAAAATCGAAGTAATCGCCACAACAACACAAGATTCTTGTTAAACGGGAAATTTCACTCAAGAAAATACTGACCTGACATTTTTTTAACGGGAAATAATATTTTTTCTCACTAAAATAAATAAAAAAATTATCGTTCCGTCAACACGTGTTTTGCGAATGAAGCAGCAACTTTTGTGACATATTTACGAAGGTAGCTGCAATAACTGACATGAGCATTGTCGAACACCACGCACCTACTATACCAACGGCAAGCAGTTTGTTCCGTTGGTTCAGTCAGTACATCCAATGCACCACATTACCCCGTGCACCACATTACCCCGTTCTACTCTACCTAAAAAAATATCGGTATTAAAAGGGGAAATTAAAAGTTGTTCGCAGATCTGTGTAATTGAACCCACTGTAACCATTATTTAAGAAAGAAAAATGGTGTTCTCGTGTGACGGTTCTATTTCATACAATTCTTTGGGAATGGTTCTCAAAAAGCGGACAAGCAATATCGTTATAAAACCTTTTTCTCTTTATTGTCCAACATTTAAATTAAAAAAACAAATTATAATTTATAAAAAAGTAAATATCAAAATAGCGCAGCAGAACTCAAAGTTTTTCCTCGGTTTTCGGGCCGTAACCTTTGCAAAATAGTAGTATTTCAATGTCGTTGTAGTTGTAAAGCGACAGCCCGGTCTATTCAGTAGGTGTGCGTGGCTAAATTCAACATGTTGAGAGTACCGGCTAACTTGGTTTTAACACAAGCCACAGTTTTTGGTTACTCTCATTAAAATGGTGAATAAAGACACATTTGAAGTAACTTTGTTGACAGTGGCACTCAACATGTTGAATTTAGTCACGCAGTCTAGTATCTAAGAAAATATTTCAACCAATCTTGAAAACATGGTTTTGAGAAAAACTCGTTTAAAGTTTCGAAAACGTTCCAAAACGTTCTGCTTTACCGACTTTTGAAACTCAGGTATCCAACTTAACCTGAAGATGTTCTTCTGTCTAATTTCGTCCCCTTCAATATCTCCTTTTTTAAAAACCGCCATCTATTATCAGTGACCCGAACCGAAAGCTAGTTGCATCAGTCGGCCATTGTGTAGAAGTGAGTGCGCCACGACGTTCGTACAGACAGAAATTCGAAAATCAGAAAAAGGGTTCAAGGTAAGTTTTTCATTTAAATATTCTCTGATTCCATAAAATATTGAGATAACTGACTTATTGATACAATTTTATTGTCAAAGTTAACTATTAATATCTCAGATGTTAATCGATTAAGTAAATTTTCAGGTTATGTCACGTTTTTTGCTTAAATGGATGCGACAAAATAAATAGAAATTTCCTAGTATCGTCCCCGGGACGGTATTAGGATCTATCGTATAGTGAACACAACGGTCATGTCACTTCATTTTGCATGTAACTTGAGAAAGTTTTTTTTTTATTTTTTAGATGCCGAAACGAAAACTATGGGATGCTGCACTATTTGTATGGAGAATTAGAAGTACCTACCTACCTAATTCACGTACTGATTATTGTGATCTCAATATCGTCCCCGGGACGTAATTAGGAGCCCAAAAATATATTTTCATAATTTGAGTATTTTTGTTAAAGCTATTTTATAACTTTTTCTAACAATGTTAAACCATTTTCGATTATTTTTAAGAATAAAGGAATATTGAACTTAACGTTTGATGTTTCATTTATTACTGTAGTATTTATTTTTATTTTTTTAGATTTGTTTTACAAAAAAGGGACGATATTTGGCGACTCTACCTTACTTTATCTGCACATTATAAATCTTCTAAAAATGCAAAAAATAAATAAATAACACAAGTAAACCCATTAGCTAAGTATTAAAACTTGCATGCGCTTTTCGAACCCTTAGAAAAAAAACTCACACAGTAACCAGTTTTTTTTATATGATTTTGTGCTCCACACCGACAAAAACTATTAACTACTCTTCACACATTTTAGACTATACATGTTTATTTATTTTGAACATTTCTTACTATTAAACCAAAGCTCAACATTGAAATCTACGACAAAAATACTTAAAATTTATTTTTAAAACTCAAATATTAACTTATGTAATTTAGCAAGGACTCTGATTTATTAGCAAAAATTTTCAAAATGTCATGATTTACCAAAATATGAAATTTTTCATGTAGTCTGCAAAAAATTCATTCAAAAATAATTGTTCTTCATTTACAAATTTCGAAAGGAACTCTGTAGGGGTATAATATGTGTAGACTCTCTCTTTGACTCGGTGCCGGTCATTGCCCTGTCGCTTGAGAAATCCATATCGTATTGCGTTTTATTTATTTATTTTTCGCTTTTTCAATTTTATTTCGTGTCACGACTCTTTTCGTTTATACATTGCTTCATATTTGCGATTGTGTGATTTAATGTACTCTCATTCTTTGCTTTCTTTTCCTGTGATTTGAGTTTTAAATAAATCAATCAAATTTAACTCCTAGCTTTTTGTTGTGATTTTTGCTACTTTTTTCTCTGCTGTTTTTATTTCTGGTGTTACTGTCCCTGGTTTACTGTGTGCTTTGTTTCATAGTTTCTGCAGCTTATTTTATCGTATTCGTCTCGCTGTCGCCTGACATGTTGTTGTTGCTTTCTGTTGGGGTTTTTTTTGTTGCGATGATCGGCGGTGATGTCTGTGATATGTACCAAAACTGGGCTTATATTTTACAATACACGGCAATAATTATCACTAACTCGCAATAAACAAATCGCTCAAGATACCGTGCATTCCTCTCCCACAAAATTATGGAACGTTGGTAATGCCATGCATCGTCTTTTGCATGCGCTGGTGTGATTTTGGGTGGCGGGGTCCCCTGCGACGGTGTGTGTGTGGTCATGTTTTTCATGTCAATTGTTTGAAGCGCTGCGACTTGCTCCGAATGTACTGACATCAACCCCTCCCACAATCTTAGATCCGTGCGGGGCATCACCGACACCTTTTCGGGGAGCGCGCCTTGTTGCGGATAAGGTTAATTCTGTCTGTAATCGCTCCTTCCTGATGATACTAATACCTTAAATGCGAACGTAGACAAATTAATCGTCATTGGTATTTTAGAGGCCAACTCTGGTCTGGATCATGACGAGCTGAGGGGCCTTGATCCCACTTTAATCTATTCGGAGGGTTCCTCACCTCTTCTACTTCTGCGAAGATGAAGGGTGATTTAAATCTCAAGCGATACTGGTGACATTCCTGCATCCTTCTTATAAAATTGTAAGCCATCTCTTGCCCGTGTTCTCTGTTACTAACTTACTCTGTCTTTGTCCGTGGAAGAATTCACAAAAGAGGCAATAAGTGGGATATATTCAATTACACCCATCACAAAATTTTTGCCATGCTGCGAAGAATTTAGAGCCTTTAGCTAGTGGCATGCCTTGCGTTCGCTGAAGGCCATTTACGGGTTCTTTTTAGCACTGTTTCATTAAGGGAAAATCTACTACTACCAACCAGTTCGAATTTCTCCATCACTCCTTGCCGGCTATTGAATCAAATAATGAAGTGGATCGTATATTCACGGACTTTACTAAGTCCTTCGATAGGGTCAGCCACCACATCCTTATTCACAAGCTGTCATTGCTCAGGTTTCCTCCTCGGCTTTTTGATTAGTTGTCCTCTTACTTTTCCCCACGCTCACAGTTTCTACTGTTCAACAGAGCCCTGTCCGCTGAGATTTGTCTCCTCTGGGGTGCCACACGGCAGCAATCTCTGACCGCTGCTGTTTGTTTGATGTTTCGCTGCTTCTTTTCTACTCCATAATTCTGTGTTATGCTGAAGACGCTAAAATCTTTCGAATCGTTTCTAGAGACACCGATTGATTTCTTCTGTATGTACACTGATTTTGATACGTTTTATCAATGGTGTTCCAGCAACCATCTTCCACTGAATACTGGTAAGTGCACTGCCATGACTATCTCTACTCTACTACTCTATAGATGGAAGTTTGTGAGTAGACGCGACAAGTTCAAAAATTGAAGCACTATTCTCAACTTGGGTTTTCAAGTTTTTTGGTTTTTCGCCACTTAAACGCAATCTCTTTAAAAAATTGCGGTCACCTTCTTTTATTTTCAATCAAAGAACACAGCGTTATCCATGGTCCGCTGGTTTGAATTCTTGACTTTGTAAGATTTAAGACGTTTAAATTTTTCCATTACGCTAACAATTACTAGACTAGAACTCGCTTTAGTTCTACCGAATGAAGTACGAACTTTACGACTTTGGAAAGGAACGGCAGAATTGAGATCGTTCGATATTCACTGCGGAAATGTGACGACTTTTTTGAAGCAGGAATAAGTTTTGCATACTTCCACTAATGAGCAAATTAATACGTGGTTAGAATATTGTTGAAAAAGGTTGTGTAATGAATGGGCGAATGAGTGGAAAAAGTAGTCTTATAGATCGGAGATGCGTATTGTCTAGACCCATGTAATTAAATTCAACTTTATAAAAAAAGCTCCCGTATCTTCCTCCTCAGTTAAAGATATAAATGAGAAACCGTAAGCAGAAGACGGAGAGAAATCAGATTCTTTTTCTGTAGATTGACTGACTTTTTCAGCATGTAAGTTAGTAAACATATAATTGAGTTTGTTTGCATTTATAGACGCATTTGCGAGTTTGGCGCAACCAACACTTCTTTCCTTTAGATTCGACCATAACCTATTTGGTGGCAATGTGATACTTACCTTAGAATGAAAGTATTAGGCTCTGCTATAACGTATTGCATTCATTACATGATTAGGAAGTGTTCTATAATAACTTCATTTGTCTGGATTTCTAAATCGATTACAGCGTTTATAAGCTGGATTTCTACCAAGACTAAAATAAATTTTATTCGTCCCGATTTCATTAACTACTTTTATCCCGCGGAGCTGTTATTTCGCCTTCTTTTGCTTTTGGATTGAAAGGCAGTATAAAATTTTAAAGCCAGAAAGCCCTGACTTTTCGTCATACAAACAACAGAAATACAATTACAGTACAAATATACTTCAATAGGTTTCTAGTCTAGGGAAACATTTTTCTGAATTATTTCATTGTTTTAGTATCACTAAATTTAAAAGTCAGGACCACTCATTTTGCGCCATATTAACAATGTTCTCATAGATTTTATTATCAGAACACCGCTAAAATTTTAATATGCACACAAAGAAAACCAAGCGTGTTTCCACTGGATTAAATGGTAAGTAATAGGAATAACCATTAATGTTAATTGAAAATAAAATCTTACTGTCTTGAGAAATATCCTGACCAAATTCTGCGCCAATAACCCCAAGTAAAATTACAGCAGTTGTTTGTTTGCGTTTCAGTTCCGCTAAGCTAGATGGCTTTCTTACGATTTCCTCCTCCTCTTCTTCGTACTCGTCCTCCTAAGGCATATTCTTTATTGATAATGAAAATTTTGAAGCATAAGATTATAAATACTTGTTCTGTTGATGGAGGTATCGTCCCACTTACAATCCCGGGTGGATTAGATGTAGAATTTTGTTGAACTATTGGTTCCGTATGTGTATAGAGAGGTAAATATTGAGCCCAATTCTCGACTAGTTGCTTTCGCCCTCTTTTACCCATTCGTGTCAGTTCTCCTAATAAAATTTGTTGAGCTGCCTCTCTTATTTCTATGCAGTGATGTTGCCATCTTTTCGCCATCATTTCTACTTGAGGTCGTTTGAAATTCTTCGGTTCTGAAACAAAAATGTTGACTGTATAAACTGTCGTTAAACACATGACATGACTAGTTAATATCAAATAAAACATTGATTTTACAAATGACCATAAAGGACTAAAGCCCTAAAGAATGAAATATAAACTATTTGTTGGTACTTCTTATAATTACCACTCAAAGTACTAATTAAAGGTTACATTCAGGAATTTGTTCTGATATTCTAAAAGCTATAACACATTCTAAGGCATTTTAGGAGACCTACCAAAAAACATTGGGTAAGAAAAAACATTTGAAAGTATACTATATGGGAGAGTCCAGAAAAAATATCTTTCCAAAAGTCTTTTCATTTCTCTTTTTGGGTCATCAATCTATCTCCGTGTACCTAATTTCATCTTAACAGGCTTCTTAATGAAAGAATGTGAGTCACAGACAGACGGACCGATGCACAGACCAAAACTATAATGGTTTCTACACAAGTAGCAGAACTGGGTTATTACTACGTGTTATAAGGGTATAAGAGACTTAAAGTCATAACCTGTGAATTCCATAAATTATTCCTTATGTAGTTCTAGTAATACGACGTCGCCTCAACATAATACAAGATCATAAAAACCGATATACTTACCCTACTACTTAAACTTGCAAGAGCAAGTAGAATTGTTGTTATAAATAGTTGAACTAACCACGTGAGGACCAGGCTTGTAAGTTATTGTTACTTGAATTACGAACCTTGAGACATCATAGTACACATGCATAAACTTTTGTATACAAATGAACTAACATACTTTTCTACAGGATGTTTCAGATCTGGCGTGCGGAAATGAGTGGGGTGATAGATCTCACATAGACAAAAAAAATTGTATGGCATGAGGGGGAGGAGAGGGGGGATCTCCACCATGTGGGAGCTACAGAGTGATTCATAAATTTCAGTTTTTCATGGTATGGGCATCACTCTTTTATTTTTATCTTTTCATCTACCTAACGCAGCGACATCAAACAAATTGTCAGCAATGTTGATCTAACTCTGTTAGTTGAGATTGTAGGTACAGTTACTTCCAAAATTTAAAAAAAAAACAGTCATGAGGACTGCCAACAAAAGCGAAAAAAGCGAACTATGAAATAAGTGTTTTTTTAATTTTCAAATTAATTGTAATAAAAAAATTAATATTATTAACATTAGTCTGGTATTCACATGTATCGGCACTCCGAGCAGCAATTATATACATTTTATACACTTAAAGGAAATCACTAATATTAAACCATGTGACTGGTTGAATCCTAAAAATTGTATTCCAACAGTTAAGCATGGAGGAGAGAAAAGCGTGATGGTCTGGGGATGTGTTTCCGGTCAAGGAGTAGGACCACTACATCGCATTGATGGCATTATGGACAGGTTCCAGTATAAAAATATACTAGAAACTGTTATGCTTCCGTATGCAGAGGACAATGTGCCATTGAAATGGAGGTTCCAGCAAGACGACGACCAGAAACACACTTCCAAACTTGTTGTTCGCCAGACTTAAACCCAATCGAAAATCGTTGGGCTATTGCAAAACAGAAGGTCAGAAGACATGGCAAATTTGCAACCGGTGATAAACTTTACGAAGCAGTTAAAAGTGAATGGGATAAAATGCCTCCAAAAATAATTGATAAAATTATTAGTTCTATGCCGAAGAGATGTTATCAAGTAATAAAAAATAATGGATACTCAACTAAATATTGAGTTTGTTTACAATAAAATGAAGTTACATTTGAGTTCTTTTATCAGTTCCCTTTGTTATGACCTAGCGAAAATGCAATTGTTACCAGATTTTATTTTTATTTCGTTATGCATTTGTTGTTTAAAAAAAGTTTGTATTAATAATAATAAAGCACACTGAAGTAATTATTAATAATATTTTTTTTAAATATTAATCACTTGCAATACAAATATATCGAAACAAATTTGTTCTATCGCATTCAATTCCCTTTGTTTTGACCGACACTATATATATATATATATATATAATCTTTTTAGTTTTTATTGCCCATCTCATTACCTTTGCAACATGTCCAGGTAGAGAAAGGATTAGAAAAACCGCACCCTTAGAAATCCCTGACTGCCTAATTATTTTATTGTACTTTATGTAGGAAATTATTTAAATAAACAAAATTTTTAAGACACAGGGTCAAAAATGTTTGTCTTAGGTACACAGGTAACTAATTTTAATTATTGGGTCCGTCAGCAAGAATATCGATCAAAGTGCGCACGGGCCTGAAAGGACCATTTAATTTGCGCATGTGCTTAAAAGCCAAATTTATGCAGACTTTTTGGGAAATGCACTAGTAACTCAATTAAAGAACGTCCCTCTGGATAATCTTAGGACAATGTTTTGCCAAAACGATGGAGCCCCAGTGCATATTGATAACAATGCGAGGCAATATTAAATTAAAAATTTCCTGGATTGGACGAGGTACACCGATTCCTTCGCTTGCTAGAGCTCCAGAACGTACTCCATTGATTTTTTTTAATGGAAAACAGTGAGGGGTGATGTTTATTCAAGGTCTGTTAACAATAGAGACGAATTAGTTAGCAGAATTGGGACTACAGCGACGAAAATAAGGGAGAAGTTGGCTACAATATACCTTAAAGAGGGAATAAAGAGGAAGTTATTGGTATGCATCAAAAGTGGTGGAAGATATGTTGAACAGCTTTTGTAACAAAATAGCATTAATTCTAATAAGTTTCGAATTCAATAAAAATCATTTTAGGATTAATTTGAGTTTAATTTCCTTAAATTGCAGATTTTTTAATATTTCCCGAAAGGTTTTCTACACACGAATTTCTACATCATTAATCTACGTGGATGTATTGTACCTTTTACATTTTTTTCACTTTTGGAAGTGACTGTACCTGCAATGGTAGAAGTTAGATCAACATTGTTAACAGTTTTGAAAAGTTTATTGGGGTATCAGTTTTTTGGCGTTTGTTCGATGTCGCTGCGTTGAGTAGATCAAAAGATAAAAATTAAAGAGTGATGTGCATACCATGAAAGTCTGGAATTTATGAATCACCGTCACTCCCAAACAGTTGAGATTTCCTCCTCCTGCCATACAATTTTTTGTTTGGCTAGGTGAGATCTATCACCCCACTCATTTCCGTACGTCAGATTTGAAACACCCTGTATATACATTATCATTACACATATTGTTGCACCTCTACGTTATCGAGAATGTAGATGAATTCAATAAAAAACTTAAAATTACTCTATAATTCTAAACTAATCTAAGACTTCCGTATAGCATAGAGGGTGTTTCACAGCGCGTGTGCAAAAATGAAGGATCTGGTAGATCTAGGTGAGAGTATTTTTGTATATTTTATATATCTATACATTAATTGTTGAGTTCAATAAATAAGCATATAAAAAATGAAATGGATTTCATTTGTAGTTTTTTTTATATATCACTTTAAAATTAGTATACGATTTTAGCATTTTAATAGTAGAGTGCCCTCTTAAATACAAAAAAAAGTTTAACAATTTCTACATTAGAGTAACATGGTCACGAAATTTCAACAAGTTATTGCATTTGAAATAATTTAATTTTTTTCACAATAAGCTCCTTCATTTTGTGAACTTCGCATTTCATGTTGTAATTATTACTACTGCCCAGGCACAAGTGAATTTGTACCTTTGCAATTTTTAAGTCAGTTATATTTTATCAATTGAAAGAAATATTACACACAATGAAAGTTATAAAAAAACACAATATTTTCGAAGTAAAAGGAAATAAATTCTAGATTAATAAAAACAATATTTAATATGGTTATCCACAGCTGGTATATAGGAAATACAAAATAATACTTTATACTACATACATACTTATGCTGCATCTAGAATTAAATCCATGTTACACTAACTTAAGAATAATTTCATCTTTTTTGTCTAATGACCATTATTTTAAAACTTTTACTCCAAGAATTACCGTTCTATCTTCTCTGGTTAAAGAGTAATGGGCTCTACTGTAAACCTCCATTTTCAAGATACGACAAGATTGCTATATATATATATATATATATATATATATATATATATATATATATATATGCTGGAAATGTTAATAACACTTAAAAATTGATATTAAAAATCAAATATTACACTTCACATATACTTCTAAAAAATAATTTAAAAATACTGTAGTGACCTTTATACATTTAAATGTGTTGAAATTAATTTTTACTGGGAAGTTGTTCGTGTGGACCTCAAGGGTCGCACCAATGATGCGACACCCAGGGTCCAGACCCACCCGACGGCTAGTTTGTACCTGCTTCCTTTATCTTCTATGGAACCAGAAGGGAAACTCATATTCTTCAGAATTATCATGAAATTCCTAATTATAAAGAATGCATATCATAAGATGTGCCTTTTTTGGCGTGCCAGAATGCCATTAAAATGGGTACCTCCCGCAGTTACTGTTACTGTAATACATTTTGATTTGGAAAAATTTTGATCCTAGCTGCGTAATTTCCATTGTTTCAATAAATCTTCTCGAGAAGAAGTTGATGAAGGGCTTTGCCCTGATAATATCAGAGCGATTAGGAGAACTCGAAAAAATTATGCCGGAGAAACTAGATGATAACGTAAAACCTTGAGGTTTAACATACTGCGGGATAAGCTTAAAGGGGGAACTGCTGCAGGTTCGTGCAGAGTTGGTTAGCATGCATTAGAAGAAAAGATTCACTAATGCTGTTATAATCGGCATTCCATACACGCAAGAGGAGAATACACAACAATTTATCAATAGCATCTTCTCTATCATTGACCACACACTTTCCCATTTGTTAACGGTGTTTCTAGCTGGCGCTGTAAGAAGTAACCGGAAGAATTCTCCTATTTTTGTTAAGTTCTCTTCATCCAGCGAGTAGCGGTTGTTTTCGTAAAAGTTTAGACAACTCAAGCGTTCTGGTGGAATACAACTTTCTCAAATCTCATTTAATTTTCTTTCCGAAAACACTATTAATGCATTGGAGAGTTTTACTCGTTTCAATTAGCAGGTCCTGCATACAGCTCTTGGACTGAGAAGAAATAAACTAATCCATTCAACTTTTACTCAAAATGTAAAAAGACTCGCCAATAATTGTTCCAGGATTGGATGCTCTGGATTTACTTGTCACTGAAACAAGCAACTTGGAGAATACCTAGATAAGATATGTTAATGAAACTAAATTATTTGATTTTTATTTATTTATAAAATTTCTTTTTAGCTATTTTAATTTTTCCTAGGACTTAACGTACGAAATCGAATTTTAAATTTTAATTTAAAAACTTAAGGATGTCTACATAATCCTTAGCACTACCTGTTACTAGAACTAGTTTTTCTATATGTAACCTAGCATACGACCACAAACCATGATATTATCACCACCAAACTTCACAGTTTTTTGAATACAACGTTTTGGAAGAAAGTCGGTTGGTCAAAGTGGTATTCGAGGCCGCGTCAAAAAGAAAAAGACTGCTTTAAAAAATTTCATCGACAAGCCCGCTTGCAGTTTGCGCGCAAATACAAAGATTGGTGCTTGGATGACTGGAGCAACATAATTTTTAGTGGTGAGACAGAAATTAATCGAAATGGTTCGGGTGGTCGACAGTAGATTTGAATAAAACCAACCGACTCTCTTTAGGAACATTGTATTCAATAAAACTATTAAGTTCGGTGGCGTCAATGGCATGGTAGTGTACGATTTCCACCCACTAAAAGCACTCCCACTTTAAGTCTGCGCGCACCACACCAGTTTCCGTTCTCGCATTACTTCAGTGTCTTGGCTGTCTACCAAACCTACCTATATTTAGCAATGTACTACCGCATATTTCGCTTACTTACTTGCTTCTACCTACATGTAAGGTAATGTCTACCTATTGCTAAAGGTGTCTACTTCACTTAACTATCCTCGCCTTAGGTCTTTCTTTTTGTTTTCATTCTGTACAAAGTTGCCCCGAGAACGCTTGAAAGTTGTGGTTGGTATATTGAAAATCTTTTTTATTTAAATACTTATTTTCTACTCTTTAGTCTTGTATAAGTAATTTTTCAATCAATTTAAAATATTTTGATGAGATTAGCGTGAGATAAGTAATAGGATTCTGTATGGACCCTTAACAAACAGCCTGCGATTGGCTAGAGTGGGACAGTTGCAGAGGAGATGAAGCATGGATTCTTCTTCTTGCCTGCTTGTGAGACAATGACCCGCACTGACAGTAACGATATTATATTCTATTTAAGATAACCGCTTTCCGTCGAAGATCAGCCACATCTGCCGAATGTTTAGGCAGTTGTGTTCTCTTCGCCATTTGTCATTTGCATTCTTGATGAATGTTCATTAATGTCCAGCTTGCATGCTTGCGACGTTAATCGGCTTTAAAATTACCTAGATTGTCAGTTGCCTCATGTGAAGTTTACGTTAAGATACTTATCTATATGATTCAAAGCTGATCGATTTTGTTTGCAGTTTTAGAGGTCGTATACACTTCTGTAACCTTCAAACGTTGTAATGCTACCTGTACAGACATTATTTCTGCTTTGAAAAGTCTTCAATGACCTGGTTAACGAAAAGAAATATTTAGTTTTAGGGTTAACTTTTCTTTAGATGCTGGACGCCTTCACAATAAAGACATTAAGGCGTCCAGCAGCTAAGGACAACTTAACCCTTTGGTGCTGATGTTTTGGAAGAGCCAAAGGAGTTTAGCTTTTCTTTATCAGAAACGACGGTAGTGTTTGGAAAATTTAATATTTCTTTTCTGCTCGAGTTTCGAACAGTTTTGTTTTTAGATCTTACGACAAATTCACTTCATATTTTGTCATAAAAATGTCTGCAATTAAAAAATAAAAAATTTAGCATACATTCACATTCACAAATTTCTAAATGAGACAATATGTAAAAAAAGTATGATTTCGTCAAATTTATTCTGTCTATATATTCAGAAGTAAAACAAATATGCAAATTGCAAATATGCAATAGCGTTTTCAGAAATAAAGGAATGATTTCTCCCTATGTTTTATTTAACCTCTGGTGAGGCATAAGGAATGTACAACACCTACCCTTCACCTGATCCGATTACGAGCTATTGCCTTCAAATCACCGATTTAGACTGCTTCTCCTAACGTTATCCTGCATTTCGTGTTCGCTCAATGATGCATCTTCTGTCCTCCGTGGGTTTCAAAGTCTGTTGAGCGGTGTAATTGAGCTCATACTTCATTTTATGCTTGATTCAAAAATTAGGAGTTGGTTTAGCGTTATTTGCTCTATGCTAACATAAGGGGTGGTCGTCTGGTGGCCTATACTGGAAAAGTGACCCATCAGAAAGCATTAGAAAAAGTTCAAAGGATGGTAGCACTACTGATTATAGGTGCGTTTAGAACACCACCCTCTTAACACAGGACAATCTCTCCGGCAAGAAAACCGCATCCTCAATCGCCATTACGCTTAATTCAGTCCAGACATGGGCACGTAGGGGAGACCGAGGAGAGTTGTGACATAGTCGATTTCTCGGAAGAGCGCTATGCGACGTAGTACGCGACAACGACGCACGAAAGCGGTTGTGAGTCTACGACATTTGTATACACAAATTGCAAAAAGTAAGTTTTTTACCAAAACTTTGATTGCATATACATATATCGTTACGTATTATGTTAACATTGCTATAATATTTTTTCTCATACGTTTTAGTCTTTCAAGTTGCCTAGTGTAGTATTTTTTATTAGTATTGACATTTTGTTTCGAAATTACGAATTATTATTCTAACCGGTTCACGATTTTTAGCACCTAGGCGAGTTGTGACAGCTTGTCACAACTCTCCTATTATTGTTTATTTTTCTGGCAAGATTCTTTTATTTGTCTATTCTTTTATTTCAGAATGCCAAATATAATATAAACGAAAGACTGATAGCGGCATGGCTAGTATCGACATTTATGAACTGGCCTTTATTATTATTTATTTTAGTTCGTACAGACATGCAAAATAATGATTAAAGTACTTCGTTGCAAAACAAATGTGTTATTTATTTATCATTAATATAATGATATTTTTTATTTACCAAATAGTCTAAATGCCGCATCAGATTGTACTACTGCAACAGCAGCAGCAAAGTGTTCTTATTGGCTAATCCGAATCACGTGACCCGACCCGTCAGCAGAAAAATGTTTGCTGCCGAGTCATCTCTTATCCTAATTTTGTGGTGCCATCTCGCGGGCAGTACGATTAACTTTTTACTTTTAACTCCGAACTGACGTTTCTCCTTGGTGTTAGGAGAATTGTGACACGGTAAGGAGTTTCTCTTTTTGTAGATTTTCTCAGAAACCTTAATACTTTCATTAATTTTGACGATTATATACATTAACTCATACAGCTCATGGATGTAGACTGTTTCTTGACTGAGATATGTCAGTTAAAGTAAAAATTGTCACAACTCTCCTCGGTCTCCCCTACCGACTACGGACACTCCAAAATTCTCGGTGTAAGTATACCAGAAAATATTGACTATACCATTTCTAAGCCTTCTTTGAACGCTAGGAATGGAAGAAAGGACCCTCCAGCGGGGGGAATCTGCATCTTTTGTGGGTGGAGGTCTACACGAAACGAAGGAGTTTAGCTTTTATTTATCAGAAACGCCAGTCATGTTTGGAAATTTTAATATTTCTTTTCCACTACAGTCAGTTTTGAACTATTTTGTTTTTGGATTTTATGATATTGTAATTATTTTGTCTCTAAACATTGAACTATATTGTATAAACTCTTACCCAAGGAATCAATTTTGTCAGGAAGAAGAAAACAGTGATGTGTAGACAAAAGACTCCAGCCTTGCTTAATTTGAGATTGGTGCTGTGAAAGCATTTCCTCATGTTCCTCCTCATTTGTCCACGAACTTCCAACTTTTCCAGTAGCTTGTCTGGATGAACAAATGTAATATTTATTATTATTTTATTTATTTTATTTTATTGGCATTACCTATATATTTTCCTATTCCTTTCATTTTCAGATATAAATGAAGCCGAATTCATAGACATCAGCGTGTTGGACATGGCAACCAATGCTAACATATGATTAGACGTTAGTGTTGTGCTTAGTTCCCAATGCAATCTTGAAGTGAAAATTTGAGTTAACTTCCCCTGACGTAACAATTCAGCTGGAATGTCAATGTTATCCGGAATTATATCTCCAAATATGTTGATATTAAAAGTATTTTGCCATGTAGGTAGAAGCAGAGACATGTATCCACCTTTCGATAAAACACCAAAAGAAACTGGTACCTGTAATTATTTAATTCAATTTACTTCAAAATATGAGAAGTATTTTACCATGGGTTTGAGAAGTCCAAGCTGGGATTCGCAAACTTTGTCTAAGTGAGGATCCAGGCCCCATGAATGCAACAGTGACAATAAAAGTTGAGCAACTTCCATCACGTGAGTGGCTTCCATTTTAGAAACTACCTTTTTACTTGCTTCAGTTCCATCTTTTTAGTGAATAATATGTTTCAAAAAATTTTAATACAAATTTACGAATTTTGAAACCTTTAGGAGTATCAACAACTGTCTTCAGAATATCAACTTTTGCTTGAATTTTTTTCTCTACATTTTCTGCACCTTCCTTCATTTTCTGTAATATTCCTGAAATTTATGCGTAATTGAAACGTAATTTGTCTTGTTCAAACGTCTAGCTTTAATAATACAAAAATTCAATACGAGAACAACGAAATAATTGAAAATAAAATATTTAACTAAAACTGAATTTCATGAAGCTTTTAAAAAAGCGTGTAACTTATAAGATATTTGTATTTACCGAAAGAAGTGTAAGTGTGCATTTTAAAAAACACAAATATTTTTAAGTTTTAGGTTAAGTTGTAAATAATAGTTTTACAAACCTAGCCATGATTGGAACATAATAATGTAGTTCCAAAGTACTCTTACAATCGTATCTAAATAATTGATGATGTTTAATAGTACATAAGGTACTCTTTGTTCTTTAAAAATTGTGCAACTTCTAGTGATTCATCCTTGAACAAAAATGAAACAAAAACTAAAATGCGCATGCAGTTATGAAATGGAAATAAAAAATAAAAATATAAATAAGATCGACAACAAAATTAATAATAGTACAATTATATTCTCGAAAATAATATATGTTTTTGGACTCTATACCCTGAAAGGAAAAAATCTGAAATCAGTTTACTTAAATAATTTTAAAAGAAGTGGTCCAATGTGGATAAAATTCGGAATGGAAGTACTTTTTAATTTCCCAAGAAGAGGAACCAGCAAGCAAACCAAGCAAGCAATTTAATAAGCAAGAAGCACGCTTTCGTAGAATCGTGCCGCTTCAAAAGTCAATTTTTAAAATTCGTATTCTTTGCGAAAACGTGAACAGCTTTTGTCACAAACATTTTTTTTGAATACGTAAACTTGGAAAATTTTCTAAAAAAAAATTGTTATCCAAAATTTTCTGAAAAAAATTCTCACAAAAATTTGGTCGATTTCCTGTACAAATCTAAGCAGTTTTCCTCCTTTGCAATTTTTCTGTAAACCTAACAATTTCAAGTAAAAACATCTTAAATACCTGTATATACGGGGTTTTTTGACCTGCAATCTTAATTTTTCTATTTGTTTATAAACATTTGAAAGGCAATTTTTTAGAAAAAAAACGAAACTTTTTTTTTCAGAAAGACCTCATTTTTAGATACTACCTTACCTAACTTTCGAAATCCATTAAATTTGTCTATCTGATACATTTCATGAGTTCCCAAGCCATGACGCCAGCGAGGCGTGTATTTTGTGATAAGAGTTCACGCGCTGCACTGTAAACACGACGACGCGACGCCTCGAAATTTTTTACAAGAACAATACTAAATGTAATTTTAATAAAACACTATGTTAATGGGCCATATGTTTCCAACTTATTTCAATTCTTCAAAAAAGCGCTCAGGATGGGGTACCCCCTTAAGGCCTACTCCGCAGATTATCTGCAGGCGAGCATTGACTATACCATCCCTACAATAAGTTCCGAGAAAGCTTTCTCCACTAGAATACTCAGCAGAGAGGAGTGGACAAGTTGTGGCTGCCGGGGTTTTCTCCGAACACCATAATATACGAAATTCGTATCGAATGGCGGGCCACTGCAGTGTGTTTTAAGCAGAGGTCCTGGCCATCGAAACGGCGACAAGAATATTGCTGACGCCCAGTGACCTACAGAGCCGTAGTGAAATACGTATGTATGTATAGTGATAGTCAGGCGCTCGGCGTAAACACGATTAAATCACAACTGGTGCGTAGTCACTGGAGCGGTCTCTAAAGTTTGGGAGCTGTGCACAGTGTGATTCTCTGTTGAGTACCCAGTAATAATGATGTATCACGTAATGAGGCGGCCGATGTTCGATGGCGAAAGAAGGTTTGACCGTGACATTTAGCCTGCAGACTTCTTCGAAGTGACATTTTTGTACCCAGCAACTTTCGGACACGAAGTGACGCTTTAACCAGCAAGACGACAGCAAAGAATAGTAATCATCATTAGCAAAGGAAAAAAATCAAAAACCCTACTGAAGGAGGAAATCAACACCGCGTTTGAAAAAATCTTCAAAACAATAAAGACAGCAGCCCGCCTACCAGAGAGGGACATGGAGAATTTAACACTCTACCGAATAAACGAACCTGAATTTGAGAACAAACTGCACAAGAAGAGCAAAGGTGGTTTAAATAAAATAATGGAAGCACCACCTATGTAATAGATGGAAAAGTTAAATTATATAACAGAAGAGTTGCAGAAAATAATAACCGACTTTAACAAAAGCAAAACACAGGAAAAACACTTAAAGAAAAGGCCGGAAAAGTTAATAAACTAATCCAAGCAGCAAAACAATACGTCCAAATACCAGAAATAGTACTCCAATATCGAGAAAGTTATACACGTATTACAGAACTGGCGGACACAATACATAAACTTATAGAAACACAGTGGGAGAACAATAGCAATATGGCCTTCGATATGAAAGAAACTACTGCACTTGTGCAATATTATAGTGAAAAACACGAGAAAATAGATGCTTTCATTGAAGCAATTGAACTGTTGGACGAACTAGCCCCAGCAGATCACAAAAACACAATGATAAATTTTATTACGACTCGCTTTACAAGTAAAGCGAGACTAACAATATTAGGGGAAGTATCAACAGCTGCACAGATTAAAAGCAAAATTAAAGCAAAATTCTCAACGAAATTATCGTCAGATGTAATCCTAACAAAGCTAAAGACTTACAGACAAAGCAACAAAAATTGGAGGATTTCACAGACCAAATAGAAAACCTCTCAGGGCAGTTGTCCAGAGGATTTATAGCACAGCAAGTAGCATCGGCTGAAACTGCAGGGAAACTGGCAGGAACATTTTCCACACAAGCAGTCATCGACAATATTGCGAACACAGATCTCCACTAATTTTAAAAGCTAGCAATCTGAAAACATTATCAGAACTAACTACAAAAGCTATGACAGTGGATAAACCACAGGTAAATAATGTATTATACTACAACGCTAACAACTTCATTTTATAAACTCGTATGGTTATTTACATCATATGAAAAGCCATTCAATTACTTTTACAATTTTTGTCTGTCTATCAGTTTGTCCGGGCTAATCTCGGAAACGGCTAATGCGATTTCGACGGGACTTTCCGAGGAAGATTCAGTATTTTCGTAGGCATAAGCTACTTAAAACACGCCGGGGAGGGGTGACATATAAAAATAACATGTACAAATAAAATGTACAAGTACAAATAATCGGAATGAATAATTACATTCCCGAGGCCGCTAAATAATTTGGTGATAATACATCCCCAGGGATGGGGATGGGAAGAGTTTGACATATACAAATAACACTACTCTACAAGATTTTGTCCCTGGACAATGAATAGTTGTTTCCAAAGTAATTTTTCCCGCTGAAACTAAATTCGGGCTCAGAATTGCTGTATCCGTCAGGTTTTTGAGATATTCTAACCTAAAAGTGCAAAAAACACTGTCTTTTGACATATTTGAGTTTATGTAGCACTGCGATTTTTTTTCCAAAAAACCGTGTGTGGGCTCTTATAGTATAAGCAAAGATTACTTACTACTAGATAACCGGCTCCCTAAAATACCCAGCTAGTCTTGAAAAAGTAACACTGGCACCACAGTAAAACGAAATATATTCAGATTTTAAAGTCATAAGAATATACATGCAAATAAAGAGTACAGGTAGTGTGTAGTCATTTATTCCTGTCAAAATTATTTGAGAGAGACAGTTAATCCTGTCAAAATTCTGTTCTCATCAGGAGAGAATCACATGCTTCTGTCAAAAAAGTACCGTTAAATCTTGTCGAAGAGAGAAATGTACTAAAAAGTACCACCAATAAAAAGAATTCATGTGAAGCACGTGACTGAGCTAGTTACTTGTGTGCGTAAGAGACTTTCAAACCGTCAATGTATTCTGATCTTTTAATGAGTGAAGAACATTTGGCATTTGTAAACAAACATAAGAAAAGTATACTTGTCTCTTATCCACAAACTCTCCCGGAAAACAAATTTTTAATTCTGACTGCAGGGTTGCCCGATGCGGGAAATATACAAAAGCAACCAAATTTTTTTTACTAGTTTGTTCGAAGCCGTTTATCTAGTAGAGTAATTTTTGGTATAAGTCTTCCTCTTGCCGTTGAGTTTGCTCAAATATCTTTCTTTTTCACCGAGATATCGCATTTTGAAATTATTATTTATTTAATTTTATTGTATTGAAAAGTGACCAAAAAGTTTTCGTATACCGAGAAATTCATGAATATGAAAATATCAAAATGCGATATCTCAGCGAAAAAGAAAGATCCCACACATATGTAGTTCTTTGAAAAAAATCGCGGTGCTACATAACCTCAAATATGTCAAAAGAGTGTTTTTTGCACTTTTGGGTTAGAATATCTCAAAAACCTGACGTGATAGGGCAATGCTGAGCCCGGATTCGGTTTCAGCGTTAAAAATTACCTCGGAAACAACTATTCATTGTCCAGGGGCAGAAGATTTTCAAAATTCAACTCATAGTTTTCGATGTCGCAGTGATGGATAATGACACTCCCAATGCTGGCAGATACTGTGTTAGTAAGACACCCCTAGGCGTGGGGTGTAAAGTAAGGGACATGTAAAAATAATCGGAAACGACACACACCAAAAGTCCGAGCAAAGCCGGCTACACGTAGCTGGTTTATAATAAAAATAGAGGAAAATGTAAATTTATAATCTAAAGAATTGATAATAGCAACTTTGTGCATCAGAATCAAATAAATATGAAATTAAGATGACAGATGATATTTAATGAGTTTTAAGACCATTTTTGTCCTTATTAACGTGATAAGGTATGAACCGTCGAGTGAACCCTTCTTCTGGAAAGCCAAAGAGGTTTATTTATGATACATTTAAAGGACTTCATTCAATTAATAACATAGTAGATGTAATTTTTTCTTTTTATATTTTAAAAATAAGAAGAAAAAGTTAGCAATTTATATTAGTTTGGCCCCTCAATATTAGCGGAAAACTACAGGGATCAAAATCGGCAATAAGTCTTAACTAAATGAAATTAAAGTGCAGATAACTATTATTGTCAGATCTAGATACACACCTACTTTCCCAAATTTAAGTGCAGACAGCGACAGATAAACTAGATACATTAGATAATAAGAAAAACTTACTGACATCTTTGTAAATTTGAAAAAAAAACTATAATACAAAAAAATGAAAACTATAATTCATATCAACTATTATTTCAAGAGGATTTGAGTTAAATTGCTTTTATAAAGTTTGTCTAGTATCTTCTAACAAATTATTTATAAAGCATTTATAAGTACCCGCCTTCATTCGCCCCTCTCTGGTATAGGGTTCTAGGCAGCCAGAGCGATTATATTGAACAGATCGGGCAGAACATAGTCATTGGAGAGGATGGTATGGCCCATTAACCTTATTCAATCTTAAAGCTAAAATGCATCCCTTCCAAGTGAAATCCCCTCCAAATATCAAATTTTATTGCTCTTCTTTATCATTTCCGGTATATATTCTTTTCCTTGTTCGTAATCTTAGAGATTAAGGACTGCTCGCAATACATGTTCTGGTTGAGGAAGTCAGAGAGTCAGACAAGATTCCTCCGGGCCCCTCACTTCTCTATCCAATGGTATTCATATTTTATTTTCCTAATTTAGTGGCAAATGCTAAGGTATCCACACTCCCAACACTATGCTACCCACCACGCACAACAAATGGCGCCCAACGGAGAATTGCAGTAGCCGGTTGATATAGCTAACTAACTGACTCGGGCACATTTTACTCGCACCAGAATCAAACGGCGCACTCCGGTGTATGCGTAGCTAAACCACCCCACCCCAACCGCAAAACCAAATAGAATTTTGTTCCTTAAAATTTTTAACTTTCGACCGCTTTACCCAAGAAATTAAAAACATTGAAAATGTGTTCGAATGACGAACATCGACGAAACTTCACCACAGATCAATACTTTGCAAGCAACTTTTGAATTTATTTAAGAAACGTTCAATTTGGTATAAGTTTTAAAATGAATAAATTAAAAGCTGCAATCTATTTGCGATAGACATGTCAATTAGATACTTTTTCTTTCAACTGTGACAATAGTGTGACCAAAGTATCAGATTGGTTACTGTAGGGGGAGCTACGCGATTAATTGTTGATTTCGTATGATTTTAATGATGATGATGAAACATTTGACTGTTGCAATTGGTAATGAAAGGTTTCCAAATTTCTCTTGATTATCACCATAAAAAAGTTTCCTATTGTTGATTATATTTTTGGAGTAAACAGAAACTACAAAGTGTGGAAAAATTTTTCTCGACACTGTTTTTTAAAACGGTGCACATATCGCACACTACTTGAGAAACTTATAATCTAAAGAAGGCTTTAATAATTTTGCGCGTAAATCGTGCAAGTGACTTCGACCAAGTTGACAACTATATTTAACTCATATTTGTAAAAAAGAAATTATCGCAAACTTGAAATTGATGAATCGGCTTGAAATTTCAAATACACGTTAAGAGTTGTAGTATCTGACTATCGATATTTTACGATTACAACAAATAACAATTAAGAAAAATTTTAAATAATGGCTCCGTCTCCTGAAATGAGTTAATTCAATTTTTTAAATGCCACCACCGACAGTTTGAGGGGCAGCACAATAACTGAGAAACATGTGGAGGTCGGTACGGGCCATGTTACCCTATATATATATAAAAGTAAAGCTCAGATATCATAGCAAGTATCCAATACTTCTTCTCTCAAAAAATTCTAATAGGTTATGGAAATTAGTGAGAAAATTTGGTGCATTTATATACTACCTAAAGCAATTAAAACAATTAATGAAAAACATATATGTATGTGCAGAGTGAGTAGAAATAACTTATATATTTCGTAAAGAGCCGTTGGGTTGTTCCAAATTACATCTTTTAGTTTACTAAGTATGACAAAAAATCTTAGTAATATAACTCAAGGTAATTATTTAGAAGCGTGGCTCCAGCCTTGATCGACTCCAAAAAATGTTTTACTAATTTAGGGCAATTTTTTTCTAATATAAGGTGGGGAAAGAGGTTTAAAAAAACGATTAAAAAAAATTCAAAAATCTATATTTGCGTTTGCAGAACTAAAAGTCTTCGTCAAATATTCTGTTAAAGGCAAATTATAATTTTGGTGTACATATATTACTTTGTACAAAAAGTCTTCCTCAAATATTCATTTTACACATAAAATATATAAATCATGTAAATATTTGTACACCAAAATTATAATTTGCCTTTAACAGAATATCTGAGGAAGAGTTTTAATTCTTCAAACGTAAATATAGAATTTAACCCTTCCCCCACCTTAAATTAACTATTATTACACTATAAAATTGTCCTAAATGAGTGAAACAAATTTTAAAGTCGATTCGGGCTGGAGGCCCACTTTTAAAGAATTACCTAATTCAAGAAGAGCGATATTGCAACAACTGTAAAATTATTAAGCTCGTATATATATATATACTACCGAACCACAAAAGTATTGGGACACTTGCATTTTTTTACATTTTCATATTATAAAAAAGTGTTTATTTATAAAAGTAAATTTCGTTATGGTAATAATTATTTTATTTGTTTTGTTCCAAATTCTTTTCACAGTTACAAACAATTTAAATATATAACAATAAAATAACGAAAATAATGTACAATTCCAGAAAGACAACCGTAGTCATGTTATACGGAAAAAGTCCGAAGCATCCCAGACAGAATGCTTGAAGAACCCTGTAAAATTTCCTACTTCTGTAATGGTTTGGGGCTGCAAAAAATGAAAAATAACAAAATGTGCTGCCATCAATACCTCTCCTTCAGTCGCCTGAAGGGACTAATAATAAAAAACGCTAATATTCCAGATCTTTCCCCAGTAGAGAATTTATGGGAAGTTATTAAGAGAAGACTTGGGGCGGATCCATCCAGGAGGACTAAAACTGTTCTTCGTGAAAAAATAATGGAAATTTGGAATTCTTTTACCGCCGAGGATTGTGAAAACTTGTTAAATCAATGGCACTCCGTATTCAAGAGGTTGTAAAACAAAAATGTAATGCAACGAAATGCTGAACACAAGGAACTCTACAGTAAATTTAATTTATTTTTACTATTTTTTCAATGAATATATTTATTGCTATAACGAAATTTTCTTTAATAAATATTACACAATTTTTTATATACCCACAAAGTTGAAAATGTGAAAAAATGCATGTGTCCCAATACTTTTGTGGTTTTGTAGTATATATATATATATATATATATATATATATATATATAGTTTTTAGTAGATTACAAATGTTTATGAATGAATACTAATGTATGTATCTGCTAAGGATTTGAATAATATACAATATACGCACGCAGTACCATGCAATTAATTAAAGCTTTCGACACTTATACGAAACGAACCATGTTTGTCTTTATCTTTAAGAATTTTTTCCATGTCACCAGCTTTTGTTTTTACTTTTCCAAAGAAATCTTTAAAAAAGAATAGTTAATTACAAATATTTTCAGATATTTAAATTCTTCGTGTTTGGTTATTATTGCATTATTTTTGAGAAATAAAGTACCACAAGTGTACCTGATATTTTTTTTGAAGCATCAACTCCCGAGACCGCAGACTCAGTGCTAGGCATGATTAACCCTTGTGCCTGTAATAATAAACACAAATCAAATATACAAATATTAATTATGTGTATGAAACATATAAATATACACAACTATTATTATGCCGATGAAAATATTTTAAAAGTTTTAATATAATGTGTCTCTAGGCACAGGACGAAATACATATTTATTTCAACTTTAGAAGGGATATCATTTTAAGAAATGGATCTAGAAGAGTAAAAAAACCAAACCATAAAGGATGGAAATGCACGATAAAATAAAAACAACCACAGACATTTTGATGATCTTTTGTATATCTGTAGGAGAAAGAAACTTGCCAAGTCTTGAATGAAATCATTCAAATATGTGACCGTGAAGGTCGGGAAAAGAATTGATAAAGATTGTATCAGTTAACCTAATTTTAATCATGTCAATTTAAAATTTAGTATAAAAACAACTACTACCCAGGAACAATGAAATTCGTACGACAAAGATATAAGAGTGATGTCTCCGTTTGAAAGCTAATGTAAGGATGCTATGGAAACCAATTGTTTAAGATATATTTTTTATTGTTAGTGTATTTCATCTATAACTTAATGCATAAAAAAGAAAACCAAAACATATTCATTTAAGTAACAAATTTAAAGATTGTAGGGCACACTTTAGTAACAACCAATTTCGTACGAGTTGTATAGGTGACAAATAAATACGTACGGACGCACTAAAATGGGGTAACATCCCCTTTAACTTTAATAACTGCTTGTAAACGCTTGCACATTGTACTAACCAGTTCTTAACACTGAGTTTGAGACGTAATGTCCCAAATACTTTGTATTTTTTTCCTTTAATAACGCTTTTGTTGTGGGACGGCCTTTATGGAGTTCTTTTTTGATTATTCCTCACAAATTCTCCATTGGACTAAGATCGGTACTCGAGGATGGCCACTCCATAACAGTTATTGAGTTGTTCACAAACCTTTCTTAGTACTCCTTGAAGTATGACACTAGCTCCATCTTGCTGGAATATAACACTGTCATTTAGATGCAGTCGTCCCATTGATGATAGGGGTTGGTTTCGTAAAATACGTTGATATTTTTCGGAATTAACAATACCATCAATAAAATATAAGTCGCCCACTCCTTTGGAGGACATGCATCACCAAATCATTACTCCACTACTTTTCTGTGACGAATACAAGTTTAACGTTCGCGTGGGTGATGAACGAGGAACACAAAAATCGGCGGCATTTGGACCCGATTGTCTGAGACGGACTATTAAGTTTCGTAGTGGAGTAATGATTTGGTGATGCATGTCCTCCAAAGGAGTGGGCGACTTATATTTTATTGATGGTATTGTTAATTCCTAAAAATATCAACGTATTTTACGAAACGAACCCCTATCATCAATGGGACGACTGCATCTAAATGACAGTGTTATATTCCAGCAAGATGGAGCTAGTGTCATACTTCAAGGAGTACTAAAAAAGGTTTGTGAACAACTCAATAACTGTTATGGAGTGGCCATCCTCGAGTACCGATCTCAGTCCAATGGAGAATTTGTGAGGAATAATCAAAAAAGAACTCCATAAAGGCCGTCCCACAACAAAAGCGTTATTAAAAGAAAAAATACAAAGTATTTGGGACATTACGTCTCAAACTCAGTGTTAAGAACTGGTTAGTACAATGTGCAAGCGTTTACAAGCAGTTATTAAAGCTAAAGGGGATGTTACCCCATTTTAGCGCGTCCGTACGAATTTCATTGTCACCTATACAACTCGTTCGAAATTGGTTGTTACTAAAGTGTGCCCTACAATCTTTAAATTTGTTACTTAAATGAATATGTTTTGGTTTTCTTTTTTTGCATTAAGTTATAGATGAAATACACTAACAATAAAAAATATATCTTAAACAATTGGTTTCCATAGCATCCTTACATTAGCTTTCAAACGGAGACATCACTCTTTTATCTTTGTCGTACGAATTTCATTGTTCCTGGGTAGTATAATTTTTTTTTACAGTGACAATACTAAAAACACGTATGTAATTTATCACAAATGTAAGTTATGTGAATATCAAATATTTTACTTTTATTTTATAAAAAAAGGTTTTGTTGTTGAATATTTAGACGTTTTTTTAAGGCAAATTAAATAGAGCTTGGGAGTAGCGTAGACCATTTCCAAACCAACTATGTTAATGATAAAATTTCTGCAGATATAAGTCAAAACTGAATTTAAGGGCGATGTCTAGTTTGTTGCCTTTTTAAAATTGATTTTTTTCCTTTTGCATACTTCAATATTCTGAAGCCTCTATAATAACCCTATGTAAACCTTTTTATCACATCTGCCATAGAAAATGAGACGCAATTTCATGACAGCCGATCTAGTCACGCTTTTCAAAACTATAAATACGCTTTTGAGCTGGTGCATCGGTATCTAAAAATTATTCGATTCCAGCAAATTGGGAGTTAAAATGTTTGGCAGATATGTGATTATAGTCCTGACCACATTCAGATTTTTCGCGATAATAAGGGCAAAGTTACAACCCCTTAAAGGCGAAAAAAACATGGAAAATTTGAATGTCCATGTTGATTTTCGCGCCATTTCTAGAGTTTTTGTAATTTCGACTTGAACCTGGTCAGTATTCATTATGAGAAACAAGTGGAACTAAACGCATATCAAGTGAAATATTATTCATTGATAAAACGTATGAATATAAGAGAGGAGCAAAGATAATAACTAATATTTTCATACGATATATGCTTTCAACACACTGGAACGCAAAGGAGAAAATTCAGTAATACGTTTTCTAAAATTGACCTGTTGCTTCATTACTATAAAAAAATGAAAAGTCGTCTTTTTAAAATATGGTTCAATTCGGAAGTAAGATTTCTATTTGCATGAATGGATCAAATTTTGATGATTCCTGTGTCAAAATGTGTAATTGTTTTAATACTTCAGAATTCTTTCTTCAAACTTAATGCGAATGAAAAGCATGAATTTATCAAAATATTTCAAAAGGACGAGCCAGTGGAAGCAGGGCACTGCCTACCTTTCCCCGAAGCGCTTCGTCGTGTTTTCGAACCCTCATAGCTTCGGTATGGATAATACTAGAAAGCCCAAATTGTCAGAATAAGATGTAATTAGCAGACTAATTACACGCACTGAGCTTAATTTGTCTAGTTTTTATAGTTTAGATTTTATTAATATCTAAAATACGTCGATTCCGTTATTGACTCGCTTATAATCATCAAAACCCTTACTGACTCACTCATGATCATCAAAACCTTTAGGGCACTTCCTGAAGTCCTAGAAAGCTGAAATTTGGTATGCTGCCTAGGATTAGGACGCAAACAACGAAAAAATAAAGAAATCTGTAACTTTTATCCTCCAACTCCTGATAAAGGGGGTTCCGTTTCTGTAGTATATAACAATTTCTTATAGGTATATTCCAAACTTCCAAAAGTTTTAGAAATTTGAAATAATTTGATATGCAGGCTGGGGTTTGCACACAAACAACGAAAAATAAGAAGAACTACATTTCATGTAAAGTAGGTTGCCAAGACTCCCAAGCTAATAATGCCTTCACAGTTGAAACGTTATTAGATCTCATGTAGAGCCAAGCCTCTAGCTCTACAAGCCCTAACTCTGCAAACCCTACATCTTGGTCAAAAATTATGGCTTGGCCGTTTAATGGAACTATTGCATGACACAACATTAAAGACTAGTGACTTAATATGGATGACTTCGCTCATCCCAACTTTCCCCATACCACGAGTACCAGCCTGTCGAGAAAGGGGTCGATTAGAAATATATGCATCTTATGAACAATAACTTCACCTAGAATAAAACTGAGGTTACAATATCCTCGCCCACCCGGAAAGGGAGGCAAAGACTTGATACCATCTCTCAGGAGAAGATAAGTCCTTTCTGGAGTGTGCAAAGAACCTTACCCAAAACAAGACTTGTCCTTTGAGATTCTAATTCCGTGTCTGGAAGCTATTTATGAAGCCCGTCTGAACCTCACATACATACAGGGTTAGTGAATAACTGTCGCTAAAAAAATTATGCCAATCTAACTGTAAAGCGTCAGCATTTGACAATTCACCCCCAGTCTGTGTTGTACATCAAGTGATATGTTCGGTACGCGCAGTTGGTGTTGTGAATCGTATCTAGTGAGTTGGGGACTAAAATGAATTCGAAGCGTGATAGAGGGAGAGCCAGGTCAAAAAATGCTCTGAATTTACTACAGCTGATCATTTGACAATTGGTTATAGTAGTTGTGTACGCATACATACTGCGGTCAGTCAAGCGAACGGTAGAACAGGCGTCACATATATGCTATCAAAACGGTTATGATTGCCGTGGTATTTAAATGAATGTTATGTCAGTCAGTCAGTTAAATGTGAGAACGGAGCTGGTCAGTCAGCCCTAATGTATGTACAATAAATAAATAAGATGCAATTCATTTATTAAACTGGTCAGCCAACCATATTGTGGAACAACTCCCGTCAGTCAGCCAAAAAATATTAAAGTATGTACTTCCGACAATATTGGATATTCAATATAAGGAAAGTAAAAGTCATGCGAATAATACTGAATGCTTACAGCGAGCAGGTATACTGTTAGGTAAGAACCCGAATGTTTGTTTACAATACGTAGGGACCAGGCGTTTGTCTTTTCCTATGTAAGATAGATAGATAGAGAGAGAGAGAGAGGGGGATCGATACCCGTTGTCCCTCCGAGGTCTTTCACTCCAAAATATAACGAATTTTCTGCTGACAGCATCAGTAAAGTTCTGACATTAATAGTGGGAGTAGTATTATCAAAATGAATAAAATTTGTGTGTTCTGTTTTAAGAAACAACAGCCGTTAACATTATTTACCGAGGAGACTTTAAAAACATGTCATACGATTTTAAAAATTCATTCAAAATACAAACTGACATACGAAGATGACAATTTGCCATGTGATCCCGGAGATATTGAATGTTATCATGTAGTGTGCTACAGGAAATTTACAGCCTTAAGTAAAAAATACAGAGCAGAGTTATTAAGGTAAAAGTAGCCTGTTCTATCGTTCGCTTGACTGACCGTGTGCGTACAAAACTACTATAACCAATTGTCAAATTATCAGCTGTAGTAAATTCAGAGCATTTTTTTGACCTGGCTCTTAGTCTAGAACTTGTTGTGAAAATTCATGTGAAAGGAATGAGGAATGTTGGATGTTGTATGTTAAGCTTCCAGGTTAGTTTTCTATCTAGGACAATACCTAGATATTTCACCTGATTGCCTAATTTAAGTCTAACCCCATTTAGTATAGGACAATTCATAGGACGAACATTATGAGGGTATCTTGGAGAGGGCGTGTTGCAAACCTTCAGCTAATGTATTAGGGTGCTTACCTGAGCAAATCAGGGTAGGAATTCTCACGAAATTGGTTGTTTCAAACAACCTGGTTGCCTTGTAAGTACGCAAAATTGTAAAAATGTGTAGAGCTTGAATTTAACAAGTGTGTGTTCAATCGGTTGAAGGGGAATGCCAACCGTTTTACAAAATTTTTACTCATGGCAGTCCAAGCGCTATGAAGTGTCAAAATCACAGGCCAGCTCCCAGCCAGGCGACTGAGTATTTAGATGCAAGCTCCGGGGAACGGCATGGGAGAATTACAGATCATGCGCACAAACTTGACATATTTATTCGTTGCTATGAAATATTTTTCTCTTGCCACAACATTTTTGGGCATGCGCTTAATTTATTGAAACGGTTAGGCAACAAAATTGTCTGAGAATCGCTACCCAGGGTAATATCATCGCCGTAGGTGATAACCTTGTGGCCTGAGTGCCCCAGGTTTAAGAGTAACTCATCAAGAGTTAAATAGTTATCTAAGGGATCAGTACATAATCTCGTAAAAAATAATCCTTAAGCCAAAACACCGAAAACGAAATACCTAAAAATAAAAATCTATGGCGGCAAAATCTCTAAAACAAAAAAATTCCTAATGACGAAATCTCTAAAAAAAGAAGAAATCCCAAAAAAATCCTATAAATCCATAAATTAAAAGAGATCTAGATAAAACACAAATTTCAAAATAAAGTCGTACTTAATGCAATTCCATTTAAGAATGCCAATTCTGATTTCTCTCGTCTCTGGTTGGATATCTTTTAATTTTTAATTTCTTTATTTTTATATTCAAAACAATTTTTAATTTCCTCTCCAGGAATAATGTGATTTTACCGGCCTTATTGCAGATTTTTGCTCTTCACCTACTATTGTTGCAAAATGAGAATCACTTTGCAAGGAAAATGTTTATATGCCAAAAGTTGTAGCTCAAAATCAGAAGATAAGAAGATTCAGAGAAATGAGCCAAATATCAGAACCAAGATATCTCGATGAAATTAGTATACAAAACGAAATATGAGTTGAAGATGGAGATGATGAATTATATAAATGAAAGATTTTGAATTTAATTCGCGCGCGCGGATTAAATTCATAATCTTTCTTTTATAAAATTCACAGTTAGGGTTTTTTTAGAGATATTATCATTATGGGTTTCTTTTTTTAAATATTTTGTCATTAGGGATTTTATTTTTAGAGATTTTGACATTATAGATTTTTATTTAGGGATTTTATTTTTAGTTCATATGAACCAGACCCGTTATCTAAATGTGGAACATTTCGACCATACGCAGATGACATTACCCTGGTAATCTCGGGCAAACACCCTAATATCTTAGCTGAGGTGATGCAATATCCCCTCGCTAAACTGTTATCCTGGGCCATCAGGTGTGGTGTGGATATACACCCAGATAAAACAGAGTTGAGGAGTTTCCAAGATGAGAAAGAAGGGACACCATCCCCCATTTCCTCTGTAACTATCCGACTCTAGCCAACCACAGAAGCCGGTATTTCGGCTCCTCATTTTTAAGAAGTTTCTACTGATGTCAGGAACATAGTACTGTTCATCAGGAGTTCCAAACGCTTTTCAGTTATGTCATAGGATTGGAAATCTAGCTCCTACGTGCTCGGTTCTAGCCAACCGCAGGAGCCGGTATTTGGGCTCTCCCGAACTTAGGTTCTACTGATGTCAGGGACCTAGGAGCTCTTAATGGTATTTTTAGGTATGTAATGGCGTTGAAAATCTAACACTAATGTGGTATCACAATGGAGCACTTTAACCTAAGTGCGCCTTCCACGCTGGACGGAAGGGGTGAAGTAACGTAACTTATTGTTAGTGCGCAGTCGCAAATCAGTATTATCAGACTTTATTCATTCAGTTTGTTCGGTGATGTGCAATAATACGGAAATTTTTTTTTTACTTATTTTTAAAAATTTGTGAATCTAGCAGTTCGGGGGATGATGATAACCGTAATAAAAAAAAGGGTGAAGGAACGTTAAAAAAATCAGTCTTTTTTATCTCATGAAAAAATTTAAATTTTCGCAGATAAGCCCTTTCCGAAATTTGTTATTTAATTGTTTTTATGGTTATAAACACTAGGTTTAGAAACTCTTCTTGATGATAGATCACATGTGTTTTCGTCCGACAAACTACATATCTTTTAAGTAGTAGACTGATTGTAGAATTTTTAAAGCGCAAATAAAAATGTTGATTAAATTCAAATCGACTCATCGGGGTGTTATATACGGAAACCACATCATCAAATTACATCAAAGGGCGAACATGATAATTGATATCTAGACTACGCTACATGATCAAATATACCCTTCGACAAGGTAATTAATTTCTTAGTCTGATAACTGTATCGAATTAGTTAGAAGTTTTGAATCTCTTGAAATAGATATTCTACCTTAATAGCCTTAATAGAAATAAGGATATCCTATAGTTGTTCTTTGAAGGTACTCCCTCGTAAGGGGGGGGGGGATGAACTACACAATGCATTTAATCCATGTAATTCAGCTTAGAAAATAGACAAATGTTTGGCAAACCAACCGTGAAAGTTGAAAATAAACCTAAATATTCAATAATAACGAAATAGCATTCAAATTTAAGCCGAACAAACACGATGTACTATCTATCAATCAAAAGTTGTGATAAGGCGTGATAAGAAAAATGTTAATGTTAAATTAAGCCATAAAAGACATGAAAACTTTATATTTTGATTTTAAAAAATTATTAGGCTGAAGCTTCACTTAACCAGTCAGTCACGAGCAAGCGTAAGCAAGTAAACCAAAACCTTCTGATTGATAATAACCAACACTAATTCAAGCACAGCCAAGCGCAAAAAATATAAAACAGATCTAGTGTGATTATCTTAGTGATCTAGTGTCATTATTAATGTGATGTGATTTCTTGTGCGTGTCTGATCGATATGACCTTGCATACTTTTTACCAATGTCTATGATTTCCAGGATTCTTCCGTGCTTGTACTGTATGCTTTCTTTCTTTGTGCAATATTAGGTGTATATAACTCGACTTGTTGCAATGGAAATTTTTGCGTGAAAAGACCAGAGTCAGGCACAAGAAAGCTTTTTTTTTTCTTTTATATATGATGATGCCAAAGCTCAGGGGATGCCCTATGATGCTTAAGCACAGCCTTGGCAGGAAAGGAATTAAGGATGAGGGAAATAGGTTAGGAGGTTGGGTGAAGGAGGTGTCGATGTACGCCCCGTTTGAAAGTTTCAGGCTGATAAGACGAGGGAAAAACAGAAGATGGTAAACTGTTCCACATTCGTGTTGTTCTGCTTAGAAAAGATTCCCGAAATTTGACGGTACGTCCAAATTTGACCTGGAGAGTATAGGGGTGGGAGCGACTTGTTGATCTTGTATCGCGCGTTGTCAGGAGTCTACAAGGAATCAGGCTAGCAATTTCGTTAGAACAACGGCCATGGAAATAACGATAGAAGAGTGAGAGACAACCGACATTCCGTCGATGCTCCAGAGAGTCAAGACCCTCAGAGATTGAGGGATCGCCAATAAGCTTAACAGCTTTACGCTGGACTTTGTCTAAGGCGGACAGTGCGGTGTGTCCGGCCCCTGCCCAAATATGGGAATTATATTCAAGTCTAGGCCTAATGTGGGACTTGTAGATCAGCGCTAAGTCAGGTGGGGTGAAATATTTCTTACATCTCTGTAGAAAACCCAAACATTTCATCGCATTTTTAGCGATTGCAAATATATGATCAGTCCAGCTAAGATTGCTGGATATCTCGATACCCAAGATGTTTAGGGGGGGGGGGTGAATTGGGTATATTCACTCCGTCGACTGAAATAGGTTGGGGGTGAACTGGGCGTTTTTTAAGGGACATTAAACAGCATTGAGTTTTGGATGCATTAAACGTAACACGATTTGCTCTGCCCCAAGCAAGATCCTTGGAAATGTCGTTGTTTAATGATCTAAACGTGCGTTCCCGATTGGCTTCTGCAGCATTTCCACGTGAATTCATTACAGAATCAAATGAGTACGCGAAATCAAGGGTGCTGTCGTCGGCGAAACTATGAATAGGATTGAGAGTAAGGGATAAGAGATCATTAATAAAAAGAAGAAATAAGGTTGGTGAAAGAACTGAACCCTGAGGTACACCGGCATTTATTTCGTAGAAATCAGATGTAACTCCGTCAATTACTACACGAATTGAACGGCCTGACAAAAAACTCTGTATCCACTTAACGAGGGTAGAATGCAGACCAAATGTTTGAAGTTTGGCTAAAAGGGCAGCATGCCAGACTCTATCAAAAGCCTTTGAAATATCAAGAGCGACGATTTCAGACTCACCAAAATTATGAAGACAATGATTACAACGTTCCGTTAGAGCCGTTAGTAAGTCTCCGGTTGAGCGGCCAGTGCGGAAACCGTACTGGCAATCGTTGATAAGATTGTTGTTTTCTAGATATTTCAACAACTGAGAGTTGATGAGAGATTCAAAAACTTTAGATATGATCGAGGTTAGTGCAATTGGTCTGTAGTTAGAGGGGTCGCATGCCTCTCCTTTTTTAAGTATCGGCTGGACATGAGCAAGTTTCCATACACTTGGAAGCATTCCTGTTGAATATGACAGGTGAAAAAGTTTGCGCAGAGGTTTAGCCAAAGCAGAGGCGCAGCATTTTAAAACAAGGGGCGAGAAACCATCAGGGCCAGTAGCTTTGGACACGTCGAGTTTTGAAAGTACGCTAAAAACTTCGCGAGTGCGAAAGTGTAGCGTCTTTTGCCTACTAGTACGTTGTGATGGAGATGGAAGTGGCTGCGATGAAGGTGGTAAGTATGAATTAGCAGCAAACAGGTTGGCCTTGTCCAATGAGTCAGTTAAAACATTCCCATTATAAATGAGTGGTGGTGTTGACGAACAGGTGAAATTGTTCTTTACGGTTTTTACTAGAGACCAGAAACCCTTACTACCCTTTTGGGTAGAAAAAACCTTCCGTCTGATGTTCTGGTCGAAATTGAATTTTGCCCGACTAATTGCTGAATTGCAAATATTCCGCGCATCTCTATAGATACGTCTCAATTCCTCTGAAGGGCACAATTTATATGCCTGGAAGGCTGCTTCCTTATTTTTAATGGCTGCGAAACAGTCATTATTGAACCAATTGGTGTTAGTTGGTTTGATGTTCTTGAAGCTATGAGGAATAAACCGATGCATTTCAAACCAAAGGATGTTTAAGATATAATCGGTGCATTTGTTAACGTCTCTCACAGAAAAGCAATCGGACCAATCCAGCTCTCTGAGATACTTATTAAGTCCCGCCCAATCAGCATTTTTATAATGCCACACTAATCTTTTGGTGGAATTTAGGTTAGTGGTTGTCAGAGAGGAGATGGAGAATTGGGCGGAGATTAGACAATGGTCCGAATTACCCAAGGGAGACGTCACCGAAACCGAGTATTTTTCTGGATGCGATGTTAGAAATAGATCTGAAAGATGCGCGTTGTGCCCTAAAGTATCAGGAACACGAGTCGGACACTCAACCAGTTGCTGTTAATTAAAAGACTCACTAAATAACTCGACGTGTCTTCCAGACGGGCTTGTGGTAGAAGAATGCCTGAGCCACTGTGTGTTGTGGACGTTGAAATCGCCAGCAAGAACGATTTCAGAGGAGGGGGATATTTCCAAAATCTTATCGATATCGGAGGACAAATTATCAAAGGAACACATAGTGTCAGTGTCAGACATATTCGGGCTGCGGTATAAAAAACAAAAATGAATGATGTGCCGATAGAGTTTAAATCTAATCCAGACATAATTAAATTCTGGATTAGTAGAAGAAAATTGAGGGAGAAGGGAGAATGGCACATCTTTTCTAACATAAACCGCGATTCCCCTCTGAGGAGAGAAGAGTGGCACTAAGTGATAACCAGGGATGTGATACTGATTAATATCAGAATCGGAAACAGCCTTGGTTTCGCTTAGTGCAAAAACAGCCGGATTTTCCGCGATCAAGTGGCAGTAAACCGAAAAATGGTTACTTTTCAAGCCACGAATGTTGCAAAAATTAAATAAAAATTTTTGCATACTCCCGGTCTTAATTTGCCCAAAACAAAACAAAACAAAAACGTACACAAACACAAGGACTGACGAACGGGATCCACAAATGCGAAGCAAAGCCGCCTCTGTGAGAACAATGCCAGCAGCAGTGTTATGCCTGCTGTGCTGAACTTTGATCTCGACAAAGGCAGCCAAATGCTCAGCAGTGGAGACCCGTTAAATGCATTCAATGCAGCACGATTGTACTACATTGAATGTTGGATGTAAACAAAAGATATTCAAATGGAACGGACTCACCAGACTGTGCTTTAAAATAGAGCATAAAAGCCCCTCACCCCGGCGAAGATGGCACCAGTACTTTAAATATTTTTAACTTGAAATCCCGCTTTCGCAACCGAATTTAAAGTTTATTTTTTTCGGGGCAAGACACGGTGGCACGTCTGTCCCCGTCAGTAGTTCAACCCAAACAACTTATAGCTTATTGCTTAGTTAGTGTGAATTACGTGATTATCTTGCAATCTATTTTATGACACTAGCAGGCGTCTTTCTTCTATGTTTGTGACTTAATGATTTAGCGTGGGTTCAGTCTAAGTATAAAGCCCTTTAAAAAATGGACAATATATTTTATGAATTTAAACTTATATGCGGCGGCGTAAACACTTTGTTTTTTTCGTTTACTTTTACATACCTCAAGTGTAGTTGGACTCATCGCTGAGTATTCTTCACTATGTAATTCAAATATTAGGCCCTCAATATCGAAAAATAAAATATGGCTTTCAGCATCTGGAGTATAATTCATATAATATAATTAGATATAAATTCTTAATAATAATCGTACCTTTCGGATTAGTCTTAAGACCTTGTATTAACAGTGGGCTGCTACGATTTTTCATCAAAAAGGAGTGGTCATTGTGATTATGGGTATGTAGCTGTTGGAGTTGATGTATTCCTCGTTGGGCGGCGTGCCGTATGGCAGATATATTTCGGTGTCGCAGCCCCCTGTTTTTTCAAGCTTATATCGAAAAGTATATATCAGATAATATTCTAAATTACCTAAAGAAGTGCACGGCTGGATTAGACAGGCCTATTTCAGATGATGTACCGGTGCTACTTTCTTCACTTATATGTTCATCGCATGCATACATAACTTCTTCCGCTAGCATACCTGAAGAGACGGAGTCTTTAAAATTTACGAAAAAATTTATTTATTTAATTTAGTTTAGTATTTTAGATTTGATCAAGACATGTATAATACTCGTATATGAGTGCAACAAAATATAAAATAATATAAATATATTAGCGTTTGTAAAATACGTTATAAATGCATACCATGTAAAACTCGATCTAAATGACCTGTTTCCATTTGCCAAACATAAACAGTACCATCCGAACAACCTACTATAAGGAAGTCATCTAGTGGTCTCCACTTAATTGTGACAACGGGAAATAAATGCCTACTCGCTAGCGTCACACACTTACGCTCCTGCATGCTTAGTAAAGCAACGGAATGATCTGAAGCCACTGAACAAACGCATTTCTGTATCCTTGGCTATAACGAAAAGTAATTTAAATTGCAGGGTTAATAATAACGCATAACTTACACTGCAATTGCTTGGTGGAACTAATAACTGTGTTATTTCCCCGGCATGAACACAAAATCTATGAATAAGATTCCCACTGTATAAGTCCCATAAACAAACAGCAAAATCGACTCCTCCAGAAAGCAAATGTGCTTTTTCATATCTATTTTCAGAATCAATTATTACTATGATTTTCCGCAAAAATCAAAATGAACCTGGAATGCTCAAGGGATGGACAAAGTAAACAATTAACCCTTCCTTTATGCCCTGATAATATTTGGTGAGGAGGCCAACCTGTTAAATGAATAATTGTTAATACATAAACTCAAATTAATTGACTAAAGTAAAATTACCATTGAAATGTTGATGATTTCCATGTAGTAATTGCAACATTACAGTTTGAGTTGCAGGAACAATGACAATTGTGCCATCCTCTCTACCAACAACAAGGCGGCTTTGCTGCGGAAGATATATGCTAGAAGTTAATTTAATGGGAACTTCACTAATATGAGCTAGTTGATCAAGTATTCCTATTGGAGCTGGATTCATCACAGTCCAAGCTTCTATTAAGCTAGTGCACACTGTCGAGCCTTTGGCTACGAAAAAAGTTTTAATAATTAAATCTTAATGGAACATTTAATTCTACTTAATGCATGACATTGTTGTGATTGCATTTGCGAAATTTCTTCTAAGGATATATCCGGAACAGTCCAAACTGTCACAAAACCTTCTGAGTCTCCTCTAACTAAATGAAATTGGTTTTTTTCTTCTTTTTGAGTGAAAACAAATCTCATGGCTGGTGGACATGATAGTGGCTGAAAAATTTAAATTAATAGTAAATTATACTATAACTAATTCTTCAATACCTTTTCACCAGGTTGAGATAATATGCAATATAAATAAGGCATATCTCTTACAACGGATGGGGAATGAAACGCCTTATTATCTGGAATACAACTAAAAAATAAATATTATAAATGCTAAGAATGACGTTACATATAAAGCAAATTACTTCGCTGGTAACTTATACAAGTATCCTTTTCCTTCATCTGACCAAAGTATTACTCTATCATGAGACAAAAAGTCGCCACCTTGCCATCTTTCTCTAGCTGGAGAAATAACGCTACATAATACTGTAAAATCACCGGCGTCATAAATTTGCCAATACTTAGTGCATACAATTAAAACTGTGCGCTGGTTGTGCGAACAGCAGTTTAAAGAGATGGCATTTAAACATCTTATCTGTAATGAAAAAATATATAACTACATACTTTAAGTAAATTGAAAACTTCATTAAGACCTTTAAAAAAAAATATTTAATAATTTAATATATATGTATGATATTAAAACTAGCGTTTTTGCCGTCGCTTCGTTCCCAAGTATTGTGTGCGGGACAAGTAAATATTCAACTAACTTTTATCGAAATTGAGAATTAAACAATAATAATTTTTTTCCGGCTTCTCCTCTTGATCTGATTGTAAAAAAACATTTATCTGTTCATTTAAGAAAACCGTAATTAAAATACTTCTCCATGTATTTCTATCATCAGAGATGCAAATTATGACAAATAACTAGACAGTAGCTGTATAATATAAAGCCATGAAAGTGGGACATTCCAACCCACAGATTCAGATGTTCTACCTTTGCTTCTGTTTCTGTGTTGCACATACTATTGGTGGTTCGAGAGAAAAGTAAGACAACCAAACGACAAAGTAGAGACGGAAACCGAACTTTCGGTGGGGGTCTAATAACAAATAGTAATATTTAACAGGACAAGGAAAAAATGGGCTAAAATTAAAAAAGGAGATGGTTAGGGAATATAAGTACTTGGAAATCCGAATTATGCCTCCTATGAAGGTTAACCGTAACCTAAGATAAATCTCATATTTTCATGGTGAAAAAAATGTTTTTGTTAATTTTACAAATTCGGTTTTTTAAGTTCAGTTGCTTATAACTTTTCTTAAAACTAAATATTTTTCATCTACATTGACTAATAATTTAAAAAAACATGTCACGTTTTTTCTTTTTGAGGCTTAATAATTTTAAGCAAAATTTTAATTAAACGTCAATTTGTCGGTTCTAATTTTATTTCCTCGACTGTTGTTCTTATATTCTTGAAGCTTCGGTGCGCAAACCACGTTAAAATAATAATCAAGCCTTCGAAAATAAAGTACTCGAAAAATAATCTTCCGGAAAGCATTGGTTTAAGATCATAATTCAACTCAATCACACTTTTAAAGGAAATTTTCGATTAGGCGAACTATTTTGAAAAGGGGTAGTATAGTATATGTATGTATGGCGAAGCATCTTTTGCAGTAGTGGGGTTTTAGAACAAAATACCTTAACAACCTTTCCTTAATAAACATAAAAAAATTACACAAGATATATCTTTACTGTAAAAAGGGTTAAAAAAATTACTCTAAAACTTGAAGGCAAAAATCTGTAAAGAAGAAAATGCAAACAAATTTTGAAATGCTCCAAATGAGTGCATCCAAGTGTGCTATAGGAAGATCTCCAACAATTTTCAAAATGTTGCAACCCTAAACCTAGAGCTAAACCTAAACAAACAAACAAAATCAACCGAAACCAAAAATATAAACTTAAAACATAATTGTTTGAGTATTCCCAGAGGGTAGATGCAGCAGTGTAAGCAAAAGCACTCTCCCCATAGCCTCTTGCCACTTTTCTAGTCCGCTGGGAGTAATCATCCAAATCTGCAGAATCATTGATCCCCATTATCCTCCTATTTTTACGCTGCCAACGTGAGACTTGTCCTTCCCGCAGCACTTTCAAAATCAAAAGAGGCTCCGTGGTCAAGCTGCGAAAGAAATTCTGCGGCATGTTATTCCCAGTGAAAGGAGAGGACGTCGTTCCCCATCGACGATAAAGGTTGGCAGATGCTGTTGAATGTATCGACCTCCATTGCCAGGAACTTTAGACGTAATCGTCTGCTCAATCTTAGCAAGTGTTATGGCGAAGCTAATTAAACAATGTACCTGATTGCAATCAAAGTAGCAGAAAGACTTATCATAACCTATACGACGTCGTGGTAACTGCTTTTGTACGACTTTAAAGTTATTATTTCAAGAAAAGTTGTATAGTTGTCGAATATCGGCAATCAGGTGCCAGTTGTTATGTAGTCGTCATTAAAGTCGATTTATTGTTATAAGAACTTAATATACAATTTCCTACAGACTAGTTTTAATTCTAGTCATACTGACCAGTTCAAGACTTATATACAACTAGTTAAAAGT